>OY796874.1:12337748-13537748 GCA_963680765.1 Agrochola lychnidis
ACAAATTTTCGAAAAAAAAAAAAAAATGGAAATACATTAAGTTTTCATTCATAATTTTTTGTATTACGGAACACATCCAAATTTATCATAAATTTTCGAAAGCTAGTAGTGCTATCGCGTCAAGCAATAATTATCAATGTTTGCGTGGTAGTATTGTTCACTGTAGATGTATATCGCTCCGACAGGCACTCACACTAGCGCAACGTGCTTGGAATTGAATTTTACAAACATCTCGATTTGTAGTTGCGAGCCGTGTCGCCGGCCTCTTAATAAAAATATTTTTGTCTTACTTGTTATAACCGATATCGATTGCAAGTAGGCGTGAACCAAAAATACAAACAACGCCAGTGATGTACAATGTATACATAATAATACAATAAAATAGCAACGAAGTCAAAACTGTACATTTCATATTTTTGAAAGAAGTAATTTAGTACTACGAGGCGTGGCTAAAGCTCGTGGCTAAATAATAACAGCCGCACGGGTCGATCCATCAGGTTAAGCTACGCTTGCCGCGGTTGGTCCGTGGATGGGTGACCATCTTTACATACCGAGACTCCTCCGTGCCTCGGAAAGCACGTTAAGCCGTTGGTCCCGGCTGTCATTCGTTACGGGTCGTCAGAAGCCCGAAAGTCTGACAACCAGTCTTATCAAGGGGTATCGTATTACCCGGTTTCAGGGTTGTGGAGGTCAGATAGGCAGTCGCTCCATGTAAAATACTAGTATTCAGCTGTACCTGGTTAGACTGGAAGCCGACCTCAAAATAGTTGGGAAAAGGCTGGGCAGATTGATTGATTTAGGCGTGGAAATGAGTCTGATACCTAAAATATAATTTTTAGAATTTTTGCCTGTTTGTCTGGATATGTTTCGGATTGGAGCAAAAACGGCAGAACAGATTTGGATGAAATTTGGCACACAGATAGTTAATAACCTGGATTAACACATAGAATATTTTTGATCCCGTGGGATATTTTCCACCATAAACGCGGGCGAAGCCGCGGGCAAAAGCTAGTATGGAATAAGATGTAAATGTACCTCGACCAACAGCTCAGCGACTTCATTGTGCATCCTGTCGATGAGCAGCTCGATGCCGCGCAGTACCTCGGCGCGTCCCTTCTGCAGCGCGAGGTAGGCGGGCGAGGGCTGGCCCGACTGGGCGGCCGCGGCGCAGCGGGCCACCTCGCGGGCCATTGTGGTTATGAAGGCTGCTGGTCTGAAGAGGAACATATCAATATTAAACGCAGATATATGACAGTGACCTTGAACGGTTAGCTTGCGTGTTCTGTACTGAGCTCACGCAACGCGTCGTACGTCCAGCCAGTAATAGGACTCGCCCATCAAGGAGCGCTGTCCCAAATTAGACGCATTATTAATTTATTACACGTAAAACAAAATAGTATTTTAATAAAACAAGTATACTAAAAGATCAATAATTAAATTATCTTTAAAATGGTGAAGATTTTAAAAAAATACGCTGGATAGATTTTGCATGATACTCATGCAGTTTTTTATCCGCGTTAGACATAACTTTACAAATTAATTTCACTATGTTAATATAAACATAATCAAAAATATGCCTATATTAAAATATTAGGAAAATGCTCTAATTTAACATATATTTTTTCCAAATCACTAACACCACTCGTTTAGACGTTATCTTCAGAATAAAATCATTAAAAGTCGGTTATCGACGCCTTAAGAGCGTACCGACCATTTGCCTTTGTCTCTGTCTTTTTCTTTATGTGTAAAGAGTAAAGAAAATAACCACACTTTTGCACTTTTTAATGTTTTTCGTTGTTAATTAAAGAAAAAAAAAAAAACATATTGCTCTTAAATAAAAAACTAACGCGGAGAAACGCTGGAGTCATCTATCAACTGTATTTTAGTAAATTAATCATTATATGAATTTACTTATTTATATAAAAAAGTAGCAAAATAGAGGAAAAAAATATTCGATAAGAGGTAACTTTGCGAATTTATTCTATGGAGCCAACTTTATCAAATCGTGTTTCCATCGCGGATGATGTCTAGTATATATCCCCAATAATACCAATTTATTTCCTTACATTTTAATTTAATTGTTTACTACTTCAAATAAGCTTAATAGAAACATGTTTGTGTGCATAAAAAGCTCGGTACCCTCTTAAGAGCGCATCGAGCTTCTGGCGCTAATAAATGGGATAGGCAAAGAAGTGGCAGTTTGCGCGCAAATTTTCGTATTTTCTTCATTTTATTAAAACAAACACAATAACCAAAAGTGTCTCTCAATGTGTCATAATGTCCCTCGGGAATCATCGCATTTCCGAATACAAACGAATGCTAATTTCCATGTCCATCAATTATTAGATTTATCGTGTATAATAATTTGAATTCAGAACTAAGTACTTTATTGTTGTTTTGTTTTGATTTCCGTGTGAACTATATATACTCCCATATGTTTAGGTAGTTAAATAAAGGTAAACAAAAAAAACTAGGTGACGAGACAGCTGTCAAGTAACCGACTAATGCCGCATTCCAAGTTACGCTAAAAGTGATAATATCGCGAATCCGACCAAATTTAATAGTCACAAAATATAAGGATTATTGAGTAATAATTGTGACTTTGGTCGGATTCGCGATATTATCACTTTTAGCGTAACTCGGAATGCGGCCTAAATGTAATACCTGTCACTTCAGTTGTTATGCTACGTCACTGTTGTACTCTTCAATTTAGCAACGTTATATTTCGTTGACGTTTAGAAATTGGGCTCTTTACAATAGACAGATTACAAAATATTAAAAATCAGACAAAAAACATTGTGCTCAAGCAGATACATCTACGAAAAGTAATTTAAGAATAAACGATAAAGTTTAACATACATTAATAAAAGAGGAAACTATGGTAAAACATTAAAATAAATTTAATTTGGTTTTATCGTTTTTTAAACAAGAAAGTGTCATCTATAAAAACCCTTTTTACGATTTGTTTACCTTTTTTAACTACCTAAACCTATGGAGTATAGAGCTGTAAAACTATTTTCCTATCTGTCGAGCCTGCGACTTTTGCAGCTTTCTTACCATTTTAAAAATAAATTACATTAAGTTAAAAGAGTATTAACAACTCTATATACTCATATATCGCATATTTTCAGTCGTTTTACACGTGCAGCCTGTGGACCAACTTTACGCAGCGGGCGTACAGCGCACTGCGCGTACAGTATAACAATGCTTTCAGGATGTCGTTAGGGTTTCCGCGGTGTTGTAGTGCCTCGACTATGTTTGCTGAGGCGCGGACAGATGATTTTTTCGCGATCATAAGGAGACGGAGCGCTTCGCTACTAAGTCGACTACGACACAGCTCGAACAGCATCCTGAAGGTATTGTCCGAGCGGTGGGATCTCCCCCTGTTACAGAGGTGGATGCAGCTTCATAGTAGCGCGTCGCCTCGTATTATGTAATTTATGTTGTTTTCGTTTTGGATGATATTTGTTTGTATTTATTTCAATTTCAATTTTATATTATTAAGTTTCAATTGACATTAGTATGTATTTTAAATTTATTTGAAAATGACATGTGTATGTATTTTAATTTTATTATAATTGAATGTTTGAGGATTATTTTATTGTGTGTGATTTTTAGATCAATTTTATGTTTTTAATTTATGTAATGTTTTTTATGGACTTTGTCTGAAATAAATGAATTACCTAATTAATATACTTCCAAGCCGATTGAGAGTGTCCGGTCTGCACCAAGTGCAAAGGGCAACTGATAGAAATCCGACGACTAACGAAACACGAGGTTTGCCGAGGAACATTAAGAACATAGTTTGTCTACATATTATTATTACCTGGCAGTTGCTATGAGCGTGAGGGCGTGTCGGGCAGTGCGGCAGGAGTCTGCTTGAGGAGTGAGAGGAAGACCGTACGTCATTGAGGGCACGAGCTTATCCGCGTCGCAGCACATTTCCAGAAGACCTGAGAAAAGATGGTGGAGTATTATTCAGATGCATCGTCTTCACATCTTTATACAAGCTTAGTTTTTGTTTATACTAAGCCTCTTAAGGGGTCATTGTACTCATCATTATGAACAACTTTCACTATGGGACCAACGCTGAAATTGCGAAAAAAAATCAGCTGTTCCCTACATTTATGTTCGCATATCTCGTCAAAATGTATGGAACAGCTGATTTTTTTTCGCGATTTCAGCGTTGGTCCCATAGTGAAAGTTGTTCATAATGATGAGTACAATGACCCCTTAAGAGGTTTAGTATAAACAAAAACTAACGTTGTATACATTTCTTCTATGAATGTGTTTGTCACCTAACTCTTCCTAAACGGCTGGACCGATAATATAAATAAAATTTTGTGTGTATATTTGAGTGGGTCCCTGGATGGTTCGAAAATACAATTGGACCCGGTAGGGGGCGTTGTTCGGACAGGACAACGTCTGTCGGGACCGCTAGTATAATTATATAATTATTATTAATGTATACAAATATTGTAAAACATTTTAAAAGAGTAACGGTGGAGTTTCTTGCCCATTTTTCTCCATACGAAAACTATCTTTTGGAAGGGGCGACCAGAATCAATTCTATTTTTTCGTAAATTTTGACGTTCAAAAGTGCCTTTTATGTGCCTAATTGAAATAAATTATTTGACTTTGAGTCAAATGAGGATGAGGAACTAAAAAGACTTTGGAAAAGGTAAATCGCGACTTTTTGGAAGCCAAAATAGAAAATTAAAACTTTCTGAATATTAACTGTGGAAGACAGTACTCAAAAACGTCGTCGACCAGACCAACTATGTCAGTCAGGCATACGTAAAAAAAAAATATTTTCCGTATTCCGTATGCTAAAAATAATATAAGATGAAACAATAAGTAAATTGAATTGAAGCAAAGATTTTTACCGATTTAATGTTATAATGATATTTCGTCATATAATAAGTTGGTAAGAATTTTAAAGACAAGTTTAACATAAGAAGACAAATAAATGAGTTCACAAAACGCCGAAAGGTTTTTATTTTAATAAGACAAATTGTATGAAGCCGTAGAGCATATAAAACATAAAAGTCAAACTCAAAGCATTTATTTCAAATAAGCCAATTACAGGCACTTTTGAATTGTCAAGGGGTCAGTCAGTCAGAAATATGAAGCTAGTTGCCCATTCCAAAGCGTAGTAGGTACCTATGGAGAAGAACGGGCAAGAAATTCTACGGACACTCTTTTAAATCAAAAATATTGGTTACATCATTCATGTTGAAGTTTTACATGTGAGATCGATGCAGAACGTCAAAAGCGTCCGTAATCTATATCTATACTAATATTATAAAGAGGAAAGATTTGTATTTTTGTATGTAACGAATAACCTTAAAAACTACTGGACCGATTTGAAAAATTCTTTCAGCAATGGATAGCTACATTATCAGCGAGTAACATAGGCTGTATTTTATCCCCGTACTCCCACGGGAACGGGAACTACGCGGGTGAAACCGCGTGACGTCCGCTAGTAAAAAAAAAAAATCACTTACCCAACAACACATGACTAACATCCAAATACGGCTCCCAGACCGTGAACCCTCTCCCCAGCAGGTCGACAGCCGCCCGGCGCAGCGGCGTGTGTGCCGGCAAGCGCGGGCACGCGGGGCTGAGCAGTAGATGGGTGAGCGCCAGGGCTGTCAGCCGGGCTAGGTTGTTGGAGGAGCTTAGGGTGAAGCCTGGAACGAATAGTATTGTTTATGAGATATAATTATTTAATGTTTATTTAATTTTAAATTATTTAATGTTTGTTTAATTTTAAATTATTTAATATTTATTTAATTTTAAATTATTTAATATTTTTTTAATTTTAAACTTGTGTGGAAGGTGAAGGAAAACATCGTGCGGACATTATGCCTGAGAGATATTTCTCGACGGCATGTGAAGCCAAGTCAGAGGCTCATGGGCGGCTTTAAAACTATTGATAAACCTGTTGTCAATAACCACACGAGAAGAATAAGAAACAGACGGATACACATATATATACGTATGCCCGTTTTATAATATGTAGTGGAGTAATTAATTTAAATAATTTAACCTACCTTCAACAACGGAGCTCTTCCGACTATCTCCGTCCTTTCTCCTCTTATTGCCGGCAGCGCCTAAAACAAGCAAGCAACATAATGCAAATCATATCAACTTATACAAGCGAGCTTTTAATATAAATTTGTTTTATAAGAAGCTTAATTTTGCTGGGGCATATAAGCAATGTACAGACTAAATATTTTCTTAATGTCCCTCGGGAATCATCGCATTTCCGAATACAAACGAATGCTAATTTCCATGTCCATCAATTATTAGTTTTATCGTGTATAATAATTTGAATTCAGAACTAAGTACTTTATTGTTGTTTTGTTTTGATTTCCGTGTGAACTTTAAAAAAACTATTTTCGTGCCTGCGACTTTAGCAGTTTTTCTCCAATCAATCTGCCTAGCCTTTACCCAACTATATTGGGGTCAGCTTCACACGATACTCCTTGGTAAGACTGGTTGTCAGACTTTCGGACTTCTGACGACCCATAACAACTGTCAAAGATCTACAAATGACAGCCGAAGCCAACCGAGGCTCGGAGGGGTCTTGGTATGTAAGGATGGTTACCCATCCACAGATCAACTGCGGCAAGCATAGCTTAACCTGATCGATCGACCCGTGCGGCTGTTATTACTTAGCCACGAGCTTCTCCGTGAAATGCAACACACGTTGAAACAAATTGACCTAGTTGTTGTGTTACATTTCATGTTGCATTGCATACATTTGGACGATTCATTTGTGTTACATTTCAACAACGCAACTGAAGTAAGTTTAATACTTTGTCCATCACCACCGTCAACGATTATTAGAACCGAACGTAATGTCCCAGTGGTGGAGTGCGGTGGACACAAGCAGGGATGTAACGGATATCCGTATCCGCATCCGCAACTGCGGAGCATCCGCATAAATTTTGATATCCGCAAAACATCCGCTTCCTCAACTTTTGATTTTAAAAGCTCCGCATCCTCATAATTTCTATGGGGATGTGACCCTACGTTGTTCGCACAAATAGTGAATTTTTTAAAACTCACGCCGTGCTAAATGAGCGAGCCGATAAGTGAGTTACGCGTTCCTATTGGCTGAATTCGCAATGTCCTTGTCCTATGACAGACGATTGGGCGCACGTGGCAATGGTGGCACGACTGTCACATGTCACAATTTGAGTTACTGAGTGCCGGGTGGCGTGTTGTTTACTTTTTGTTTGTCCGTAGAAGTGAAGTTTTTTGCAGGCGAAATAATGCTACGGTAACCTACCAAATGATTGCCTACAACCTATAATACAAATATAAATCCTACTGTAAAAACAAGGGCTATATTTTGTACGACATCTGCATCCGCATCCTCAATAAGGAATTTTCCAATATCCGTATCCTCATCCGCATCCTCAAACCCGATAATCTTGATATTCTCATCCGTTATATGACATCCGTTAAAACCCTGGTCCCTGTCCTATGACAGACGATCGGCCGCACGTGACAGTGGTGGCATAATTGTGGTGTCAGGTGTCAAAACAAGGGCTATTTTTCATACGACATCTGCATCCGCACCTTCATCCGCATCCTCAATAAGGAATTTTCCAATATCCGTATCCTCATCCGCATCCTCATCCGTTATACGACATCCGTTACAACCCTGGACACAAGCCATAATAAATGTAAGTTTCGCTTCTTGAGCATCGTCATCTCGTTCTAGTTGACGGTGCCGGTGGATAAACCGTATAACGTTTCAAACGTCACAATATGCCAAGAGAAAATTTCTTATTTTGATAGCATAATAGGCAACAATAATTGCCCTGAAGTCATATTATGACGAGTAGTCACTTGCCAGTATAGTTCCGGCGAGAGAGAGAGAGAGAGAGAGAGAGAGAGAATGAAAGAGAGAGAGAATGGGAGAGAGAGAATGAAAGAGAGAGAGAGTGGGAGAGAGCGAGAGAGAGAATGAAAGAGAGAGTGGGAATGAGAGAAAGAGAGAGTGGGAGAGAGAGAAAGAGAGAGTGGGAGAGAGAGAAAGAGAGAGAGTGTGGGAGAAAAGAGAGAGAAAAAGCGAGGGAGAAAGAGAGCGAGCGAGAGAAAATGAAGTAATGAAGGCATGCTATACAATGCTGCCCCTGAACGTCAATGGGGCACTTTTTTAGGGTTCCGTAGTCAATAGGAACACTTATATTTTCTCCATATCCGTCTGTCTGTCTGTCCGCGGCTTAGTTCAGAGACTTTTAGTACTAGGAAGCTGTAATTTGGCATGGAGGTATACATATTAATCACGCCGACAAAATGTAAAATAAAATCATGAAAAAAAAAAAATTGGACATGTGATCAAATTCACGGCAGTAGTTTATATAACGAAATTAAAAGGAAAACTATCACAACTAACTAGGCTCTACAAGTTAACGAGTAATAATCGACCAAAATACATTTGCAGTTGCAAAAACTAACTAACTAACTGTTTTTCAACTACAATGTTAAGTTTGTTACATACATACATAAACTCACGCCTTCTTCCCATGGGGGTAGGCAGAAACTACAGAACGCCACCTGCTACGATCTTTACATAGTCCTTTTGCCTCGTTTACGTTCATACATCTGGTCATACACGGACGCCGGTTGCGAGTACTACGCACCTGGCCTTTCTGAAGAACATGCAAGTTTGTTCTTGGGATAAATTCATCCCAACTACGGATCCCTTCATTGTGCATGGTCCGATACGCTCTTAACCGGTTTTTTACATTTACATAATATCTATAAACATAAATTTATATTTTATTATTTAAAAAATACCTTCACTAGTAATATCCTGTCCGAACTCTGCCCCGATGACTCCCAACAGTACGACGGCGGTGGTCTGCTTGCGTTTAAGTTCGGCTAACGACGACGGCTTGCGGATAATCTCTTCTTCCTCTTCTTCAAACTCTTCTTCTTGCTGTAAGAAAAGAAGAAGGAGGATTTCTTGATTGTTGAATTTGTTTCTTAAGTTTTTTTTTGTCAGCCAGTGGTAGAAAATAGTTATGTGTTGCCACATGGAAGTCGATGATATGTATATGTCACCGTAGAATTATAAACTTTGTTAGTTTATAATCGATCGGTATTATTTCCGTTAGATTATAAACTGTCGAAAAATTGTGAACTGCGACAAATCATTTACGATTTAACGCATTATTTTTCGATAAAATCAAAATATTTTATTTCACATAAACCTACAAGGGCACTTATGAAACGTCAGAAGCTAGGTGCACGGTTCCAATTGGTCGTTTCCTATGGAGAAGAGCCGGCAAGAAACTCCACGGTTACTCTTTTAAAAATAATTGGCTTTTACAATACTTTCATATAACAGTGTTTCTAGGTATGGGAGGACAGTGTAGGTCTTTCAATAAGTACCAAGTACTTAACAAAATAGAAAATGGTCAACAGGTCTACAATCCACTAAGCCTACAGCGTTCTCACATTCACAAAATATGTAGAAAAGAATCTATACAAAAATAAATAAATAAATAAAAGTAAAAAACCTATTTTAATAAAACGCAATTATATGATTGCTGTTACAACTGTAATCAATCTGAGTAATTATCATGTCCACAAAAGTCACATTAAAAAAAAGTTGAAATTAAATCGTAGGTATATAATGTAGGTTATAAATCTATGCATGGGAAATCGACAAATTGTGAACGGGTATAAAACTCTCATGCGTCGTAACGCACCTTGCGCTAATACTAAATACCCTGCCTAGCTGCGAGCAACTTAGAAGTAGCGCTCTCGCCGGTCGCTGCTGCGGCACAGCTCGCTCGGCTCGCGCGGTTGGTCACAGTTCTAACCTAACCCATTTCACAATTTTTTGATAGATTATGCTCACAATCTTAAGGTGACATATATACTGTCAATGGATGATATAAAAATGTTATATTATATTTAATTTGACTAAACAGCGAATAAACAGCAAAGGTTTTAAGATTGAGCAACACAGAACAGTTTTAACGGTCATCAAGATGATTAGTTTGATTTTAAAAAATCGGATATTTTTAAATCATCTAGGGTGCAGGTTTCAAACCTGCATTTTAGTAGTACTGAAAAGCGGACCACTTAATTTCTATTTCCAGTTTTATTTTTACTAGGGGATTAATAAGTCATTGGATGACAAACAACCCTGGTAGAAAATGGTCAGTCATGTTATAAAAATTCTAGCAATTTTTTTTTTTCTGGATATTAATTAGAACATTATTGACAACCTTCTGCGAGATAAATCGAAATTGCTGTACTGGTCAAAAACAAGCGAGCGCCCGGCCGGCAATGATACTATGAAAATCCATATCTGTCATGTTAAGAGCCTATACAACCTCAGCTCAAATTCACTTTTTATCTCGCTCGCACCATACTGCTCGCGGACTCAGTGAGAACGAGACAGAGTGGGGTGCTAGCGGCTCCGAGGCGCCAATAATTTAGGTAATTGCTTTTTACGGCGAAAATAAAGGTAATTTCAAAAAAATAAAAAACATAGTCGCTGCTTTATAGTTAGTTCAATTATTATGCAAAGTTTCAAGATCTAATTTGAAGTATTTTTTGAATACTAGCGGTTTATTGTTCGGTTTGGAGGTAACTTTGGAATTTTTTTCTATCGAGAAAATTTTATGGAATCGTGTTTTCGTCTAACGTAGTACTTAACATTAATCCTTAACTTTAACATACATTTATTTCAAAATTAATGCTGTAGTATTTTCGATATAACGGAGGATCATGTTAAGCCATTTGAGGTAGTATAGGCCCTTAAGCGGCCAAATAAATTACTATGAAAACTCATATCTGTCGTGTTATTTAAAAATGGAACGAACTTTTTATTTCAACACATGGCAACCAAGGAGGTAACTTATCAAAGATTTTATTTAAAGGAGATGTCCGCTTTTTGTAGGGACGTTGGTTTTTTATTCCGAGAAAAATCTAACCAGAATCAAACTACATCTAAATAAAAACGACAAAATATGGAACTAGGAACCACTGAAATAATATTTTTAGACCCCTCCATTTAAGAGAAAAATTATAAACTATTTAAAGTACAAACATTTTATTTGTTGATGGCAACTATGACAAATATGATATAAATTGACACATGGTACAGTCATTACTGTCAATCAATTGACAGTGATGACAGTAACATGTGTCAATTTTGACAAGTTTACCATTTGAATATGTCAATATGACATAAATTGACACATAGTACTGTCATTACTGTCAATTCATTAACAGTAATGACAGTAACATGTGTTAATTTTGACAGTTTACTATTTTATGGGGTGTGTTCACTATATTATCCTAGATAATTAGAAAGGTTTGTTCGTTTTAGGAGTAAATTCATACTAAAATAAAAAACGATATTTCTCAAAATTGGAGGTCTTTAAAAATGTATGATATAGTTAGAACCACTAGTTTTTGGGGTGTTTATCGAAATATATTTATCTTATCCTGGTTAGAATTATTGAATAATAAAAAACCATTTTAGGACATGTCCTTTCGAACTGGCTTAGCATATAGATCCGTTTTAAGTAAAGAAGACAAATGAACATATTGGCGCGTGAAACATTTTCTTTGTTCGTCACAGATTCTAGAATATAAAATTTTAATTAATTTTATATTCTAGAATCTGTGACGAACATATGAATGCGGCGACGCATGAATTGTCCATACAAACGTAATACATAAATCATTTACAATTTGAGCATATTTCCACCATATTATGTTGATATTCGGATTGAGACAGTATTTATCTAGGCTCCTACGTCTTTTTATTTCCAAAAACTTACTTTTAAATGAAGTGTAAGCGAATTGCATTTCTTACATTTTTACAGCGTAAATGACATGTTTTCATATTATTTTTTCTATATTATAAACAACAATATTTGTAATATTGTTTCCGCAGAAGCATAGTTTATGTTATCAAGTTTCAAATTATGAAAAATAAATAAATGGAAATACATTAATTTTTCATTAATAATTTTTTGTATTACGGAACACATCCAAATTTATCATTAATTTTCGAAAGCTAATAGTGCTATCGCGTCAAGCAATAATTGTCAATGTGTGCGTGGTAGTATTGCTCACTGTAGGTGTATATCGCTCCGACAGGCACTCACACTAGCGCAACGTGCTTGGAATTGAATTTTGCAAACATCTTGATTTGTAGTTGCGAGCCGTGTTCGCAGGCCTCTTAACTTGGTTTGAATTTTCGCGCATTGTTTGAGAAAAGTACACAAGCCTTTAGGCAACCTTTAGTCGTGAGTGTCGTCACTGGAATGATGAACGAATGAAGGACGTCATCATAATTTTGCATTCATTGTCGAAATGGAAGACCTCTAGTCAAAGTGGCGCCAACTACTGGCGAGAATTTCAATGAAAACCCTCATTGTCAGAATGACAGTTTGAATACAGTGTGATTCTTTATAATGTGCACATATCGAAATGAAAAAATTTAAAAAAAAAAATTTTTTTTATACATTTCATAGAATTAAAAAAAATAATAACAAAACGGTGTAACTTTTAAACTAAATGATCTATTGCGATGAAACAAACTCCATAATGACTGGAAGAAATTAGGCGCCCTCATGAAAATTGTGAAAAAAACAACCCTCAATCACTACATAAGTAGTATAAAACAAAGTCGCTTTCTCTGTCCCTATATCCCTATGTATGCGTAAATCTTTAAAACTACGCAACGGATTTTGATGCGGTTTTTTAATAGATAGAGTGATTGAAGAGGAAGGTTTATATGTATAATAACCCGGTTTATACCCGTGCGAAGCCGGGGCGGGTCGCTAGTTGAAAATAAACATGTTTTTTTTTAGCAAAAAGATGTATTTTTTCATAAATTTTTACAATAATTGTAAAATTTATCAATAAGAGGCCAAAGAGAAAAAAAAATATATTTTTCAAGTTATTTTTTTTTCCGTCGATAAAATTAAGCATAAATTCCCTCATTTCGATATGTGCACATTATAAAGAATCACACGGTATATGGACAATTCAAGTGAGCAGTGATTTTAATATATGGATAATTTGAGTTGGATGTCAATTGCTTACGACTTGTTGCACTTTCTCGGCGGGTTCCTTATGCGCGGCGTGCGGGTTGATACTCTCCGTGTGTGTGTACAGAGGCAGGAACTGTGCCCAGTTGTCTACAAGAGTCTTACGTCCTTTTGGACCGAGCCTGTTGAGAGAATTTCATCGTTAGAGCATACAGGGTGGATTTTCTGGACGAGGCAGTAATGGCAGGTACCTCAACAGTTGTAGCTACAGGAAAATGTTATTAGGAGACAAATTTTGGGACATTTTGACCTGCGTCTGTAGATTTGAAAGAAAATTGGCAATTTACACAAAAAAAAAAAGAGTGGCACTCCGGGAGTGCCGACAGAAATGAAAACTTGAACAAGATCGCCTTGATGCAAGAAAAATACTTGTATAGAACATTGGTCCGTAACCTTATCTAAATAAAGAGCACAATCGCGTTTACGAAAAATAAAATACTTCCAAAACCTTTAAAGTAAAAAATTCAAAAGTCATTTATTCAAACTAGGCTGAGAATCAGCACTTTTCGAACGTCAAAATTACATAAGACAGTCCCCCAAAACGCCCACCCTTCACAAAAATACTTGCATAGAACATTGATCCGTAACATAATATAAATAAAGAGCACAATCGCGTTTACAAAAATGAGGTGTCGGTAACGGTGTCGCGAGTTCAATTGTTTTTTCCCATCTCAAAAATACCCAACGCGCCTAAAGAAGTTTTCACTTTAAAGGTTTTGGAAGTATTTTTTTTTTGTAAACGCGATTGTGCTCTTTATTTAGATAAGATTACGGACCAATGTTCTATTCAAGTATTTTTCTTCCACCAAGGCGATCTTGTTCAAGTTTTCACTTCTGTCGGCACTCCCGGAGTGCCACTGTTTTTTTTTTTTAACACACAGATCACCTACGACGTTTATCTTTTAAAAACTGTATTACGGTACTGACCTGCCAAGCTCAGCAAGTAATAGCGCCTGCGCAGCCTCACGGACTTCTAAACAGTGATGTTGCCAACGACGGGCCAGCATCTCCACTTGCGGACGCTTGAAACTCTTGGCACCTGAAAGAACAAGAAGAAAATACAGGTATCGGTACATGGCAACATGGCAACTGAAGGAACACGGGTGGGTTTTAGTCAGTAAGAGTCTGACACGCCCTTCCGCTCCGCCCAGAGCGGGAGAAGTTATTTGATAATATCTCACCCAAAAAATAAAATAAGTTTCGGTACATAGTACTGAGTTTGACGAAGACGGCTGTCGTAAAATTTATTTGGGACCACCTAGGAAATATACCGTTTCAAACAAATAAAAAATTTCAAATCGGTCCAGCCATTTTCAAGTAATCGGGGAACATACATTAAAAAAAAACGTGTGGCACTCGGGGACTGCCGTGGTAAAGCTACTGCATAAAAATAAATAAATAAAAATATTTTATTCACAGACAACGAAGGCTCATAGTGTTAGTTACAAAAGCTTAAAAAGTATGTTAGTAGTTATAAAAGTGAAAATATAATTTCGATTCATCAACCCGCACCTCTCACATGCAGATTGATGAATCGTTTCTATCTGCAATCATTTTCAGGATACTGTTGCTACTCCCCCGCACATTTTTCCAAACTGACGCGCTTTTCTTTCGCATAATTGCAGAGAAATCATCTATATGCGCGTCAGCAAACATGCCTGAAGCACTACAAGACCGCGGGAGCCGCAACAGTGCCCTAAAAATGTTATTATATTGAACTCTGAGGGCACTGTAGGCACTTTGTGTGTACTTAACCCATAGCATTTGTAACCTCCATGACAACATCACGTTGTCATGGGAACCGTCATTACATGGTAGGTGGAGTGGGGGGTGTTAGGTTTTATTTTCGTTACGTTACGGAATTTCTTGATTCGATCGCCGCGATCAAAGCCCGCGATGAAAGCTATGCAATAGCTTAAAAAGATTTCGACGAACTAAGAACCTCCATCAACGAGGCATCCTCAGGATGACGATTGACTTGTCGCGAATCCGAATACGGCGTGTTGCCACACCGAGCGTCAGACGCAGAGCGCTACGAGGTTGCCTCGTTGAGAGGTAAAACATGTGTCGATTTCTTACAGGGTTATTTATGGCTGGAAACTGCTCGCGTATACATTGTTATACTATTTTTAAATCTTTGATTACAATGTTTACACAAATTTTGCGTATTGCTCGTATGTAGTTTGTAACGTGGGCGCGCGCGTCCTGGTTCCAAACTATACAACATCACTTACGCCTGACAAGAGTTTTAAAATAAAATAAAACAAAAGTGTGAACTGGGTGAAATAGGTTAGGTTAGAACTGTAACCAACCACGCGCGAGTCGAGCAAGCGATACCACAGCAGAGGCCGGCGAGCGCTACTTCCAAGTTGCTCGCAGCCAGGCAGGCTATTTAATATTAGCGCAAGGTGCATTACGTCGCAAACAAGTTGGTTACCAGTTCACAATTTCTCGCAATCTAAACTCGATTAGTCCGTATGCGTACTGGCACTGTATACTATGGAATGAGGTAGTTAATTTTGTCACTACGAAGTACTACTCTTGTATAGATTGGAAGACCTTAGTAAAAAACTGATTTCCAATCTATACGCGATTAGTTTCACATCCTTGCGTTCTGTCCTTGTATAGAATGGAAAGACGCGCTGGCTGAAGCTAGTCTACTAATAAATAAAGAAGAACTTACCTGCAGCAACCACCTTATCAGGCAACAGCACACAATGCAGTGTCGCCAGTAGCGACCAACCCTGCTTGATATGCGCCTGCTGAGCCGCCAGCTGTTCTTCTCGCTCCTCGTCTTGGGCCCAGGATGAAGAGCTCCTGGTGGACGGTCTGGGAAGAATAGGAGATGACGTCCCGGGAGGGTAGGTTATTGTTCTTATACACAAAGATTTAATGAGAATGGAGATTTTAAGGTAATTTTGTACGGTCCCACGTCACTTGAACTACGAAAACAGAACTTACTGCTACGAAATAGAACGCTGTCAAAGACGAATTTTATTAGTCCGCGTGCGACTTCTAGTCACCGCCTGAGGTATGTGAGCGGTGACTAACAGTCGCGCGGAGGAGAGCGTCATCGACAAAATTGGCAGACTGAGTTAGTTTGGCCTTTGTCTACCGCCCCGTCTCACCGCTCACATAGATACACAGATACAGGCGGTAAGTAGCAGTCGCGCGGACTATTTCATAAACGTGTTGTGTCGTGTCGTGTCGTGACTGTATGCTAAGTCGACTTAAAGGTAGGTTAAAGATTTTTTTACATGACTCTTTTATCCAAAATTAAAGTTACTTTTAGGACATTGTTGGGATTTCAATAGATTGATTCATGTATTAGGTTAGTGTTTGTTTAGGTTAGTAGTGGTTCAGTGGCTAGAGTGGAGAAGATTTAATAAAAGTTTCTAGCACAAGGGTGGACAATTTCGTATAAAGTTTTTTGTCTATTCAGAAATCACCTTTTAAATTCAAATTGAAATTCAAATCATTTATTTCGAGTAACATAGATTCATATTATTATTTTAAGACCCAAGAGAATTTACAGGTGAAATGCTGGTGTTACTAAAACAGTTAATGTTTATTTAAACAATTATTAGCAAATAAATGATTTCTATTACATCATATTTCTGTATGATATATCATATTTTTGAATAAGCTCACGTTGCTCATTGACATGAGGGTGTTGGAAAAACTACGATGTACAGCTATCACTATGATATCACTGTGCTATCACTATGATATCACTGTGCTCTCACTATGATATCACTGTGCTATCACTATGATATCACTGTGCTATCACTATGATATCACTGTGCTCTCACTATGACATCACTGTGCTCTCACTATGATATCACTGTGCTATCACTATGATATCACTGTGCTATCACTATGATATCAATGTGTTATCGATATGATATCACTGTGCTATCACTATGATATCAATGTGCTATCACTATGATATAACTGTGATATCACTATATCACTGTGCTATCATTATGATATCACTGTGCTATCACTATGATATCAATGTGCTATCACTATGATATCACTACGGTATCTTCATCACCTGTGCAAACGCCTGATGACCTCCTGCTCGGGCACGAAGCTCGCGTTGCTCATTGACATGAGTGTGTTGGCGAGAGCTACAATGGACAGTAGGTGGTTGGTTGTTAAAGTTGTGCTGAGCTCCCAGTGCAGTTTTGATGAGAAGAGTCTGAAAATAAAGTATATTAAGTAAGTTTAAAATAATATTGCTAGGTTAAACATGAATTTGCAAACCGTTGCCTTATGGTGCAGAAAAGCATTGTAAGTTTGCAACGTAAATAAATTCGGTCTTGAATATTCTGAAATCGCTAAAACGCAATTAGAAAGCGTAAATGGTAAATGCTTTTTTCAGTTGTCTGTTGAGACAGGATATTTTAAATACAGCTAGAGAATCCCAAGCTGTCAAAAATATCTAAATGTTTTTATTGGAACTGATCAAGATCATACATTAAATAGCTATTATGGCAATAATTGGTAAAGTCTTTTCTGGGATCTACTTTCATTGAAGCAGGTCTTAGCTCGCTGTTAGGTTTCATAAATACAATCCTAGAGAATTCGCGGTCGGAAACACTGGCGAAAAAAATATGGCTATACTAAGAAAATGTTTTTTTTTTAAGTGAAAACTTCTTTAGGCGCCTTGAGCATTTTTGAGATGGGAAAAAGCAATGGAACTCGCGACATCATAATGCTACGGCTACACTGTCGCCATGACGCGAACTACACTTCGCGCGCTCTCTGTTATACAACGAGACGTCAAGCGGTATGCGAGAGAGAGCGCGCGAAGTGTAGTTCGCATTATCGCCACCATGTAGCCGTAGTATTGCCGACACCTCATTTTAGTAAACGCGATTGTGCTCTTTATTTATATTACGTGACGGATCAATGTTCTATGCAATTATTTTTCTTCCACCAATGCGATCCTGTTCAAGTTTTCACTTCTGTCGGCACTCCCGGAATGCCAAATTTTTTTTTTTAGTTATTGTTTTAGTAGATGGTAGCCGTTTCGTGATAAGTACTCATGATATTTGGTTTTTGTTTTTTGACGACAACCTCAACACAGATGCCAGACTACTTCCCTATCCATTATCTTAGACAGTGGCGTGCACAGAGATTTCAGACAGGTTATGCACGACTAAAATTAAAAAATAAATGCGTGTGGTCGGGAACGATGCTCCTTCTTACGTATGATTTAAAACAAAAACCAAATTTTAAAACAAAAATAACGTGCAATTACGAACTAACACGAACGAATGAATTAGTCGTCAATCCGACTAAAAAAGTTGACTCTCTGCAATCAATAATTAAGCGGTGCTTTTACGGCTTCACAATTTGGACGGGTTGCAATGTAAGCTATGTTTCCAAAATTCAAACACGCACACACATTTTCACGCACACAGTCACACTTTTGCTGTGTACTACACGAGATGCGTTGTATGAAGAATAATCAAGGCGTAGTACTGCTTTTGCTCACGGGGAGCGCTGTTTGCGCGGTGAATTTGGCGGCGCGCGGCGGCGGGTGTTCGCCGCTAAGGTTCTTAAATACATTACAATAACCTCATCATCAGCCTATAAATGTTGCCACTGCTGGGACACAGGCCTCTCTGTGAGAGGGAGTGGGCCGTAATCCACCACGCGGGCCCAGTGCGGGTTGGTAGATGTCACATGTCTTCGAATTTTCGGTTCTAGGACATGCCGGTTTCCTCACGATGTTTTCCTTCACTTTACCTGGTCAATTTCTCCTGTCTCAGTAGTTCCGGCGGCAGATCCGAGGTGATCAGCAATGGGTCGTCAGGAACCGAAGCACAGGCGGCCGACCAGCTTCCCAGCCAGGTGGGAAGCTGCACTGCCATGTGGCCGTGACGGGAAACCACGCCGAAGCAGACTGGGACCTGGGGGGAAAATGGAGATTAGTATTTAAGTAGTCGGGATGGGAGTGATATAACTTATTTCCCGCTAGGGAATTAGTTAGTAACTTAGAATAAGAATCGTTACCTGTATTTAAGAGACTCATGAAGGAACATTACTTGTCGTTGTAATCTTGTACTCGTAACTGTAATTATCTATATAGTCTTTATTTATTATTGTTGCTTATTATAGTTAGTAAGTATGTATGTATTTATTTATATATTTTTTAGGATTATGTATATATGTGTGTATCTATTCTAGTATATTATACAGGGTGTTTGGCAGAACGTTGAACATACGAAAATGATGGATAGGTGGGGTCATCTGCTACTTACTTAGTCCTAATTTATTTGGCCCTGGCCCACTGGATATTTTTTAAAGTTTTTTTTTTTACTTTCTTCTAGTTTCACCACTTTCTTAACTTTAAAGTGTAATTTTTATTAAAAATGGGTAAAACAGGCACTATTTTGTTTTTTTTTTAATCTTTGTTGACATATTCTTATAAAATTGTTTTTTTATTCAGATGTTAGCTAGAAAAAAAGTTATGAGTCCTCAAACTTACAGAAAGATGTAAAAAATATATAAATCTTAATTTCAACCAGCATTAAAAAAAAACAAAGGTCAAATAAATTAGGGCTGAGTAAGTAGCAGATGACCCCACCTATCCACCATTTTCGTATGTTCAACGTTCTACCAAACACCCTGTATACTTATGATTGCACCAACGACAGCCACATTTTATGTCCAGGCAAATCACTGTCCATTGCAAGGTTGCCTGGAAGAGATCGCGGAAAGCGATAAGGCCGCCCATTGTATATTTTGTCGTGTTTGATTTATTTTTTTGTTATGTATTTTTGTGGTATACAATAAAGTATATATAAATAAATAAATAAGAAGGAGATCGTGGCTAATTAATAACAGCTGCACGGGTCGATCCATTAGGTTAAGCTACGCTGGCCGGGGTTGGGCTGTGGATGGGTGACCATCTTAACATACCGAGACTCCTCCGTGCCTCGGAAAGCACATTAAGCCGTTGATCCCGGCTGTCATTCGTGGACAACCAGTTTTACCAATGGGTATCGTATTATCTAATTACTGGGTTATGGAGGTTAGATAGGCAGTTAATCAATTTACCTAGACTTTTCCCAACTATGTTGGGGTTGGCTTCCAGTCTAACCAGATGCAGCTGAATACCGTATTTTACATGGAGCGACTGCATAAAAAATATTGTAAAACATTTTAAAAGAGTAACGGTGGAGTTTCTTGCCTATTCTTCTCCATACGAAAACTACCTTATGGAAGGGGCGACTAGAATCCATTATATTTTTTGTAAATTTTGACGTTCAAAAGTGTTTATGTGCCTAATTGAAATAAATTATTTGTCTTTGACCATTAAATTCGGAGCAAATTGGCTGTGATAGACAGACAGACACGAGTGATCCTATAAGAGTTCCGTTTTTTTTCCTTTTGAGGTACGGAATCTTAAAAATTTGTACTAGACTTTTGACTTCAAACTTACCATAGGTCTTAACAGTCCCAGCTTAGACTCACAGACCCTATCTAGGTCTGGGTCCAGTCCCCAGGCGTGCAGCAGCGATATCAGGATCTGTGCTATCTCCATGGTGTGAGGGGGTTCTGCCAGCGACATGTCACGTGGTCTCGGGCGCTTGCCTGTGGTCGCTTCATCTGTAACAATAAGAGATGGGTGTTAGTTGCGTTTTTGGAGACGGTGATTTTTTATTTCAGAAATTTGAATGCTGTATTCATTATCATCTACATGATAAATGATTTTATTCCTGTAAGTAGGTCAGTTAGGGCCCGGGTTGGTCCCGGCTGTCATTCGTGGATCTTTGATAGTCGTAACGGGTCGTAAGAAATCCGAAGGTCTGACAACCAGTCTTACCAAGGGGTATCGTATTACCCAGTTACTGGGTTGTAATTGAGGTCAGATAGTCAATCCATTTAAAATACTGGTATTCAGCTGTATCCGGTTGGACTGGAAGACCACCCCAATCATCATCTGCCTAGCCTTTTCCCAACTATGTTGGGGTCAGCTTCCAGTCTAACCGGATGCAGCTGAATACCAGTATTTTACATGGAGCGACTGCCTATCTGACCTCCACAACCCAGTAACTGGGAAATACGATACCCCTTGGTAAGACTGGTTGTCAGACTTTCGGGCTTCTGACGACCCGTAACGACCACCCCAATATAGCTAGGAAAAGGCTAGTCAGATTGAAGTAGGTCAGGTAGGGCAGTTTTACACGGCAATCATATTTTTTTAAACTATACTCCGTTTGAAATAAGATTAGACATTTAAACAAACCTTTTTTACAGTCCGTTCAACCGATTTTGACTTCTATACCGTAGGCATAAGGATGGCATTAAAAGCAAAAAAAGTGCTTACAAACCAACTGTTTACTGCAGCTGTCATTTGTCATGCGGCTATCGCAATAGAAGTCAAAATCGGTTGAACGGACTGTAAAAAAGGTTTAGTTAAATGTCTAATCTTATTTCAAACGGAGTATAGATGGGTTCAGCGTTTCCTATATGACTATTCTGACAAGAAAGGTCGTAACAAACTCAGTCGAGGTCAGTCTCTTTTAAAATCCAGACATTTAAAGCCACCGCAAACTTGGCTTTTAGTGTCTGTGACGTGCCCAATTGCTGATAAGTTTGGGTCTAGCCTACGCCAGCGATTAGAGGTCCATCATCATAATTCCCTTTTGAATATTCAAAGGGGAATTGTGCTGGTGACCGGCGGGCTACTGTCGTCGAGTGCAAGAAAGACTGCGTAACTTGTTGCTGCCGCCATCGCCAGTAGCACTTGGGAGTATCCTTACTTTCAAACTTATATAATAATCCTTAATATTATAAATGCGAAAGTAAGTTTGTTTGTTACGCCTTCACGCTAAAACGGCTGAACGGATTTGGATGAAATTTGGCACATATATAGATGATGCCCTGGAAAAGAACATAGGATACTTTTTTTTTTCCACGGTATCGAGACTTATGCGGGTGAAACCACGGGGCGCAGCTAGTAATATTATAATTGCAAAAGTGAGTTTGTTTGTTACGCCTTCACGCTAAAACGGCTGAACGGATTTGGATGAAATTTGGCACATATATAGATGATGCCTTGGAAAAGAGCATAGGATACTTTTTTTTTCCCACGGGATCGAGGCTTATGCGGGTGAAACCGCGGGGCGCAGCTAGTCCTTAATATTATAAATGCGAAAGTAAGTTTGTTTGTTACGCCTTCACGCTAAAACGGCTGAACGGATTTTACACCATGACAAATTAGAGGATATATCTGTGATAGCTAGACCATGACCTAGATTAGGGCATAGGATACTGTTTATCCTGATATTCCCAAAGGATTAAGACTTATGCGGGTGAAACCGCAGGGCGTAGCTTATATACGATAAGTACGGCGTTTATTTATAAACGTTGCTTTTAAAGTTAAGTGACGTTCAAACGTCAAAAATCGACGTTAAACAGTCGCTAATCATTAAACTCATAACTCAAACTCAAAGCATTTATTTCAATTAAACCATTTATAGGCACTTTTGAACTGTCAAAGAATCGGTCAGTTAGTCAGAAAGTTGAAGCTAGTTGCCCATTCCAAAATGTAGATCTCTATGGAGAAGAACGGGCAAGAAACTCCAAGGCCACTCTTTTAAATATAGATATTACAAAATTCTGGGTACATTATTCTGGTTGCTTCTATATGTGAGAACAATGTACAAAAAATAAGCCCTGGCAGATAAGAGATGACCAGTCTCAACTGACGGCGCCCGTTCACAAACATGACGATTACTTAACTTTAACAAACGTTTATAAAAAAATAGTGTCTAAGCTATATTTAATTAAATAGGTTGATCCGTTAAATCTGTTGCCGATTGATTTAGGTATCGGTACCATAATTGCATAACTTATTTTCGTAAACAATTTTACCTAATTTGTTTCATTTTGACAGTGCAACAACATTCATTGAGTTATTTACGTTGTAGAACAGATTTTTTTCCAACTTATGAAGCAATGGATAAGCAATCTGTTTTAAATAAAAAAAAAAAAACAACTGACTTCCAAAAAAACACTACAAAGTGAAAAATAACTTTAATTTCGGAAGTCGGTGACAAAGAACGAAAATCCAAAACCAAAGACACCGACTTCCGAAATTAAAGTTATTTTTCACTTTGTAGTGTTTTCTTTGAAGTCGGTTGTTTTTTTTTTGTAAAAAGTTTTTTTAAAATAACACATACCATAAGATCTGTTGCCGATTGATTTAGGTATCGGTACCATAATTGCATAACTTATTTTCGTAAACAATTTTGCTAATTTGTTTCATTTTGACAGTTCAACAACATTCATTGCGTTATTTACGTTGTTGAGCAGATTTTTTTTTTCCAACTTATGAAGCAATGGATTAGCAATCTGTTTCAAATCGAAACAGATTGCTATGATCTATGAGTTGTACTGGTGCAGCTGCAGCTGGTACAAGTGGTGAAGGGTGGGCGTTTTGGGGGACTGTCTTATGTAATTTTGACGTTCGAAAAGTTTTAATTCTCAGCCTAGTTTGAATAAATGACTTTTGAATTCTATTTTTTTTTTTTTACTGCAAATAAGCAGAGGTCTGTGTCCAGGAGTGGACTACAATATACATACTTCATAGGTCTCGAGTTCGACTCCAAGGCTCGCACCTCTGACTTTTTGGATTCATGTGCGTATTGTATAATTGTCACTTGCTTCAAAAACGGTGAAGGAAAACATCATGAGGAAACCCTGCCTGAGAGATATTTCTCGACAAAATGTGAAGCCCATGGGCGGCATTAAACTCACTAAAAGTAGACTACGAGTTGATTGATAAGCTTTAAATTGCAATTAAATCCCTGCCTTTCATCGTCAAAGACAGAATAGTTCTCATTTCTGCTCATAGATGGCGCTACTGTCTTACTCCGCGCTATACTCGACATTTCCGCAATAACTTGACTTCTACGTAAGAATGTCACAACTCTGGGTAGTACCTAGTAAGTTCGGTTCAGAGCAATGCGCCGTGATTCCTTTGTCGATGTTGCAAGCAGTATTAATGCCTCCGGTGTCGCGTGGAATGTGTCCTACTGTCTGTTATGTTATTATATTTTATTATTGCGAATGTTTGAAGAATTTATTTTTAGATAGTATCGTGTTTGGGGCTTGTGGCTAAGTAATAACAGCTGCACGGGTCGATCGATCAGGTTAAGCTACGCTTGCCGCGGTTGGTCCGTGGCTGGGTGACCGCCTTTACATACCAAGTCCCCTCCGTGCCTCGGAAAGCACGTTAAGCCGTTGGTCCCTGCTGTCATTTGTAGACCTTTGACAATCGTTACGGGTAGTTAGAAGCCCAAAAAGTCTGACAACCAGTCTTACCAAGGGGTATCGTGTTACCTAGTCACTAGGTTGTGGAGGTCAGATAGGCAGTCGCTCCATGTAAAATACTGGTATTCAGCTGCATCCGGTTAGACTGGAAGCCGACCCCAACATAGTTGGGAAAAGGCTAGGCAGATGATGATGTGTTTAAGAACGCGGCGACGCATGAATTGTCCATACAAATTTAATACCTAAATCATTTGCAATTTGGGCATATTTCCACCATATTATGTTGTTATTCGGATTTAGACAGTGTCTCCTACGTCTTTTATTTTCCAAAAAACTTTTCTAAAATGAAGTTTAAACGTCGATACGATGAAGAACAAGTTGAAATCGAGTCCCTACTATCACTTACAGTAATTTAATTTTCTTAAAATGTCCCTCGGGTATCATCGCATTTCCGAATACAAATGAATGCTAATTTCCATGTCCATCAATTATTAGACTTATCTTGTATAATAATTTAAATTCAGAACTAAGTACTTTATTGTTGTTTTGTTTTGATTTTCGTGTGAACTATATAGAGCTGTAAAACTATTTTCCTATCTGTCGTGCCTGTGACTTTAGCAGCTTTCCTACCATTTTTTAAATAAATCACATTAAGTTAAAAGACTATTAACAACTCTATATACTTCCAAGTCGATTGAGAGCGTCCGGTCTGCACCAAGTGCAAAGGGCAACTGATAGAAATCCGACGACTGACGAAACACGAGGTTTGCCGAGGGACATTAAGAACATATTTGGACGTAGTTTAGCAAAAAGGACTCAACCCACACTATGGTCAAAAATGAAAAAGGTCCTAAAGGAACCAATCTTAAGGTCCTTTTAAATTTTTGACCATAGTGTGGGTTGAATCCTTTTTGCTAATCTACGTCCATTTGTACTGTACATTACACTCAACCAACCGGCAACGTAAGGGCCAATCTAGAAGTATATCTATGAATGTTTTCCTATTATGCCATTTTCATAACCTTTCTAAGATTGGGCCGCTGGCAAAGTTGCTCAACTTCGCAGAATGATCGAACTGCAAAGTAGCTCCACTACACTATTAATAACTATGTATAATTAAAATGTTGTTATGACCAAATAGTTTCTGGTTATTTTACGATCGTGATTTACCGATAACCAACTTCCGCTTCCTTGTTTCACTTGAAGTTGAAACGCAAATCAGTAAATAGTGTTGTTGATTTTAATCGTAAAAGTTGAAAAAAAAAAACAGTGGCACTCCGGGAGTGCCAACAGAAGTGAAAACTTTAAAGAAAATCGGCACCGCGGTAATCAACGCGTTGATGTCTTTTACTCCACGGTGTCGGTAATTTGCGTAACAATGGTGCCGATTCCCTTGTTCACAAACTAAACTAAATTTAAGTTCAGTGCATCTTTTTCTTTCTATTTCGTTAAGAAAAGGACAGAAGATAAATTTTAGTTTAGTCCTGTCAAATTAATCAGCGCTTGACGTAATTTTAGTAGGCAAGTTTTTAATCACATCTAAACTTGTATGGAGTAGTGACAGGCGCTGATTAATTTGACAGGACTAAACTAAAATTTATCTTCTGTCCTTTTCTTAATGAAATAGAAAGAAAAAGATGCACTGAACTTAAATTTAGTTTAGTTTGTGAACAAGGGAATCGGCACCATTGTCGCGAAATCAATGGTTTAGTCCCATCTCAAAAATGCCCAACGCGCCTAAAGAAGTTTTCACTTCAAAAAAATATTATTCATATGCCAAGATTTTAAAGGATATTAATAGTTACTTAGCTTACCAATCCTTACCAAGGGGTATCGTAACCAGTAACTGGGTTGTAGAGGTCAGATAGGCAGTCGCTCCATGTAAAATACCGGCATTCAGCTGCATCCAATTAGACTGGAAGCTGACCCCAACATAGAAAAGGCTAGGCAGATGAATGAATAGTTGCTTAGCAGTGACTTTATTTTCGTAGAGTAAATATTTTAATATCCTTAGATAAGATATCGTTTCTATACGTACACACGGCTACACATCAAGCTATACATTTCCAGTATAAGCTGACCTCGCATTGTACAGAAATCCTACACAATGCGAGATCAGCATAAACTGGAAATGTATAGTTTGATGTGTAGCCGTGTGTACCGTTGATTCGACAAACTTTTGTATCTTCCGTAAATGCCGTTCAACGTGGCAATGCTGCCAGTCTTCTGGGCACGTTTCCGGATGACAGCGATGCAGACGAATACTTCGACGCCTAAGTGTCGTTTTGTTTTTAACCGACTTCCAAAAAGGAGGAGGTTATAAATATGTTCGTCGCGTATGTTTGTTTTTTTTTTTATGTATGTCCACCGATTTCTCCGTCAATTGTGGACCGATTTTGAAAATTCTTTTTTTGTTTCAAAGGGTGTGCTCTCGAATTGGTCCCATATAAATTTTATTAACTTTGCTTGGATAGTTTTTGAGTTAGCTACAAAATACGTATTTTTTCCCACTTAGTATGTAGATGATATGTTAAGTTTCTGTCATTGGTAGCAGGTAGTGGTATTCGAATGTGTGTGGGGTAGGTACCACAACTAAAAAGAGAAAAATAAAAACTTTTTACGAAAAAAAAAACAACCGACCTCCAAAAAAAAAACACTACAAAGTGAAAAATAACTTTAATTTCGGAAGTCGGTGTCTTGGGTTTTGTATTTTTGTTTTTTTTTTTCGTAAAAAGTTTTTTATTATTTTTATTTTTACTAGCTGACCCTGCAAACGTTGTTTTGCCATATAAATGTTTGGGGTGGACCATCTTTATCATTTACTACCCTGCCTACCCACCCTACCTACCCTATCTTACCTAGTACTTACCTAGTACTTTTTGTTAGGAATTATGGCATAATACCGGGATATCATAAATGCATAATTTTTCTTCATTTCTTTTTTTTTTCCTAAATTAAGATGTAAGCTATCCTATCTTTCAAGTTGGATCAAACTGCAGACGGTGTGCAAATTTGATTAAAATCGGTTGAGTAGTTTAGGAGTCCATCGCGGACAAACAACGTGACACGTAATTTATATATATTAAGAATTAAGATAAGAATTAAGATAAGATTTATACAGATAGTTAGTCTTTTAATTTAGTACCTAATGTAAATAGTAAGCTGTGTTAAAACTATAAAATAATAAATCCGTAAATCTAATGTTTTAAGTTTTGATGACCCTTCATCAAAAACTTAAAACATTAGATTTACGGA
Source organism: Agrochola lychnidis (assembly GCA_963680765.1). NCBI lineage: Eukaryota > Metazoa > Arthropoda > Insecta > Lepidoptera > Noctuidae > Agrochola > Agrochola lychnidis. The sequence continues at coordinate 12,365,408 of OY796874.1, forward strand.
AGATACAATATCACCATATAATTAATATACTCCGGAACCATTTAATTCAAAATTAATTAATATTGTGGCGTCCGTCTTAATTTAATTATTACCCACAAAATTAATAAACATATACGGAAGGCATTAGCCTAAACTAATATTAAAAACAGAAAAGATTAAATTTTTTAACAGACTTCAAAAAAGGAGGTTCTCAATTCGACTGTATTTTTTATTATGTTTGTTACCTCAGAACTTTGGACGGGGTGAACCGATTTCGATGTTTCTTTTTTATTTGAAAGCTGGTATTCCCGTGTAGTCCCATTTAAATTTTATTAACTTTGCTTGGATGGTTTTTGAATTGGGTTCAATAATACGTATTTTTTTCCCACTTAGTTTATGGATAATATCTTAAGTTCCTGTCATTGTTATTTACATAGCAGGTAGTGGTATTCGAATTTGTGTGGGGTAGGTACCACAACTAAAAACTGAAAAAAAAAAAACACTACAAAGCGCGCAAAGTGTTTTTTTTGGAAGTCGGTTGTTTTTTTTTTTTGTAAATCGTTTTTTGTATGTTTGTTTGTAATGAATGAACTCAAAAACTTTTGGCCCGATTTTAAAAATTCTTTCACCAGCAGAATGCTATATTATCACTGAGTAACATAGGCTATAATTTATAAAGATATCACGCAAGCGAGGCCGCTGGCGGAAACTAGTTTTAGATAAAGTCATTTTTAACTAATTAATGTAGTTTTTGGTATCTAATGTTGGCAACATTCGCATAGGAATGGCTCTTGGTACGATTCCTGAGTAGCACCTGTACCCTAATTGCGTAATACAACACAATCACAATATGTTTCGATTTGAAACAGATTGCTAATCCATTGCTCCATAAGTTGGAAAAAAATCTGCTCAACAACGTAAATAACGCAATGAATGTTGTTGAACTGTCAAAATTAAACAAATTAGGCATAATTGTTTACGAAAATAAGTTATGCAATTAGGGTACGGGTTGGCATGGTACAGTAGGTCACACGACAAAGTCAAAGAATTTATTTCAATTAGGCACAAAAAGGCACTTTTGAACGTCAAACTTGTGATAAAGTCCGTGCAATCCACGATGACGCGCCCCACTCCGCTCCGCGCCGTACTAGAGTTCAGCTTACAGTACAGTAATCGCGGAGTGGGGCGCGTCTTCGTGGATTGCACGGACTATAAACTGGCCTCTGAATCTATTGAAACTGAATGTTTTGACGTATCGTCAATTTATTGGAATTTCGAATCGAAAATACGACTGTCCTCAATTCTCAATTCTTTATTGCATTCTATAATGTTGGTAAAACAGTTGGTAGGCTTAAAATTATAGAAACAATTATAGACCCTGTTGGGCACAGCATAGTAGGAGAGAGGAGGAAGAGCGCTTATTTGAAGAGTGTTTATATTATTTAAGTCTTCTGGTAATACTACTTCTTAAATATTTTCACTTTTTTCTTCCTATAATATTTTTGAAGTGAAAACTTCTTTAGGCGCGTTGGGCATTTTTGAGATGGGACGAAACAATTGATTTCGCGAAACTGTTACGACACCAGCTTTTGACCATTAAAAAGACATCAACACGCTATACATTTTTTCCTGCACAGTAAGATTGTTCAAGTTTTCACTTCTGTCGGCACTCCCGGAGTGCCACTGTTTTTTTTTGAGCTAATTTTATGCGACGAACACAATTTCTACATAATAACAGCCCTTTGTAGAACGGGGCAGTTCATCATTCAGCCAAAAGACGTCCACTGCTTCCCCAAGCAACGCCACTTCGACCGGTTCTGAACTTCCCACATCCAGCGGATTCCTGCAGCCTTCACAAGGTCATCGGTCCATCTTGTGGGAGGCCTTCCAATGCTACGTCTTCCGGTACGCGGTCGCTACTCCAGAATCTTTCGACCCCATCGGCCATCTTTTCTGCGAGCAACGTGCCTTGCCCATTGCCACTTAAGCAATTGGCAATTCTCGAGCTATGTCGGTTCTCCTGCGGATCTCTTCATTTCTGATTCGGTCACGAAACGGGGCAGTTACAGACATAATATTTTTTGTCACAGTTCTGCCAACCCCCAGCAGTAAAGCGCAATAATAGGTACCCGTATTTAGACTAATAACTCGGTTATGTAAGGACCGATAGTTATGCTATCCTTGGCCCGCTCCACACCAGTCCGGTACAGCCGGTACGGAGGTCGCGTTACGCATACATACATACATACATTTACTGGCGTCACGGTCTGACGGGGGTGGAATTCCAAATATTCACGATTTTGACTGTGTATTGTGACGTTTATTCTGAAAGTTGGCAACGTCGCAATTAGATGTCAAATATTTCGCTGTTTTGATTAATTTGGCAATATTACTGTATGGAAATGTGAACTGTGGCTAACTAGCGAACTAGAATATTAATAATGAATTAAATTAATAATACAGGGTTACTGGTAACTCGACGTATTCCTTGCAGGACGTCATAGTAGGGTTAAAATGCAACAAATTAAGCCACCAAATGTTCTACCGAAATTCAGTAGTTTTTGAATTAGTTAAGAGTTTTAGTTTTTTTATGAAAAATCCCAGATTAAATCATTTGAAACCAATTTAAAAATGATTTACGGCGCGACTGTACTGAAATTTAAGTTATTATCATAGTTGACGCCGTAGCAGACCTTTGTTAATAATTAAAAGTTCAATAATGCCTAAAACTTTGGCAAATATCACTAACCAAACATTTAATTTTTTGTAATTTTTGCTATTACTTCATAAAAAATGTAGTCTAGTACAAAAAAAAAATACTACACCTGGTGTACAAATTACTAGGAAAATATCCTTGTCTTATCAGTTATTCAGAAAGGTATGATTGTCAATACTTTTGCATGTGTGCCAGGGAAGAGAAGAGTTTTATGGGGGGCAGGTAAAATTGCGAGACAGTCAACCTATTGTTTCGTATTCGTATTATTCGTAGTTTTTACCTGCGCTTGAACTCCAAACACTCGGGGAGCTTTGTGATTGGTCGCTATTGTTCTCTCGGCATGACAGGGGGTGCGATTTTGCAAAAATTTGGTCGTCAGCGTTAGTTAGTTTCAACTCTACGTCGCGCAAGCTCGTGTTTTGTTACTGGCTATTTCCCTAACTGTTGCTGCGTATCTTGCTCTTGTGCTGTGCTGTGCCTTCATAAGCGCTGACTATGGCTGCATATTCTAATCCTGAATACGCTGACATAATGTACTGTTACGGACTTTGTGACGGTAACGCTGCTGAGGCGCGGCGAGAATATCAACTTCGCTTTCCCAACCGCCGACTCCCCCACGTTAGTGTCTTCGGATCGACTTATCGGCGAATATCTGAAACTGGCAGCGTCCAAAGAAGTAGGCAAGTTGACACTGGTCGTTCCCGGAGATACACGGCTGAGGACGAGGAGCTTATTCTTCAACGTTTTATTGACGATCCTAACACATCGACAAACATCGTAGCGCGTGAGCTTGGTATGTCACAGTGGAAAGTCTGGTCTGTAGTTCACTTGTCAGGCCGACATCCATACCATTACCAACCAGTCCAGTCATTAGAAGAAGGAGATCCGCCGAGACGGCTTGAATTTTGTCGTTTTATGCTAAGTGCCGACGCCGACAGCGAAAACTTTTTAAAAAACATTCTGTGGACCGACGAGTCATGTTTTGATCGTGATGGTATCACAAATTACCACAACTTACATTACTGGGCACCGAAAGCAGAAGCAAACCTTAAAAAACTGAAACCAACCGCATCCCAGCGAAGGTTCTCGCTTAATGTTTGGATGGGTATTATTGACGACAAATTAATTGGCCCACATTTTTTACCCCGAACACTAAATGGGGAACTTTATGAAGATTTCCTCAGAAATCATTTATCAGCACTGCTCACGGATGTACCGGAAGAAAGAAGAGCAAACATGATTTACCAACATGACGGATGTCCAGCCCACTTCCGAATCACAATCCGACAATTGCTGGATGAAAACTATCCAAACCGATGGATAGGGCGCGGTGGGCCGATTCCGTGGCCTGCACGAAGCCCTGATCTGACGCCGCTAGACTTTTACGTCTGGGGTCATATGAAAGATCTAGTTTATGTGACCCCAGTAAATTCAATTGAAGAACTAAGGGAGAGAATTACAAATGCGGCGGACCAGATGAGGGCAACAATCACATCAAGAATAACAAAAACCGAAGTAAGGAAGCGAATAAGAACATGTATTCGAAACCGAGGGCAGCACATCGAACAAGACGTGTGAAATGTGTGTAATTAAAGTTTTTAATATTGATTAAAAAGAATAATAATGTTCACGATTTTGTTTTTGATTTTTCGAATAATCACCTTTTTGTGAAACGCACGCCTGTACTAAATCAAAAACGATTTTCATAATGTAGTCCATCATTTTGTATTAACTTTCATACCTTTTTGGATAGCTGATAAGACAAGGATATTTTCTTAGTAATTTGTACACCAGGTGTAGCATTTTTTTTTTTGCACTAGACTACATTTTTTATGAAGTAATAGCAAAAATTACAAAAAATTAAATGTTTGGTTAGTGATATTTGCCAAAGTTTTAGGCATTATTGAACTTTTAATTATTAACAAAGGTCTGCTACGGCGTCAACTATGATAATAACTTAAATTTCAGTACAGTTGCGCCGTAAATCATTTATAAATTGGTTTCAAATGATTTAATCTGGGATTTTTCATAAAAAACTAAAACTCTTAACTAATTCAAAAACTACTGAATTTCGGTAGAACATTTGGTGGCTTAATTTGTTGCATTTTAACCCTACTATGACGTCCTGCAAGGAATACGTCGAGTTACCAGTAACCCTGTATATAATAATAATAAAAAAAATATATTTCAACAAGTAGTTTGTACATGGTATACAAAGTTGTCTTATATAATTAGATGTTATAAATAAATAGAACCAGTACAACACATATAAAAATGGTCATAGGACTCCCTTTCCTAAACTAGGCAGAAAATCTGTCTGTATCTTAGGAAAGAGTATCCATTCACAGTGAGTCTTATTACGGTTACAAAAAAATGTTTTAGTACGTGCAGCAGGCGAACAAAGTACTTAATGTTAAAATAAAGTATAAAATAAAAAGAACAAAAAATTAAATAAAACATGAGTGTGTGTGGGTGTATGGGCGTGTGGGTGTGTGTATGGTTGTGTGTTGGAATTGCAATTATAACACTGAATTTGATGTTGTAACCGTTTTAGATGTAAAAGAGGCATTTGGAAAGTTTTCAAATACTTTTTTTATATCTAAAACTAAATATTCGGTGTTACGATTTTAATTATTGCATTTCATAATCTCCGAAACGGCTGGACCGATTTTCACTGGCAGATAGCTGATATTACAAGGAGTTAATTATAGAATTAGGGTCTAAGTGGGCGCAGCCGCGGACAGCAGTGTGTCTATATTAAATTGAATTGTTCAAAATTCGAGAGGTATTATTGCGCCACTTCCAATGCCTATAGAAGTATAGGCAGTGACGATAGATAGCAATAATAAGTACAATGAAGGCTAAGCATTATCTAGGCAGGGTTAGGTAAGTAAAAACAAAGATTCAGAAGGTTAAACTCTCCTAGAAATTTGGTGTCGAATTAAAGTAGGCATGGATCAGCGTTGCCAGATGTCCCGATTTTGGCGAGACGTCCCGATTTTTAAATCAAAATTAAATATCCCGCGCGGGACAGGCTCAGTCCCGCTTTTTGGGAATAACTCGACCCGGTCGAGTTATTCCGTATGCTGTGGAAGCGCGGCCGGGTGGCACAGACAACCAGTGTGGACTGGCCGCCCACCCGGCGAAAATCTTACTAGCTCCCTAGATTATATTATTTGAAACACCACATTTTTCTAATGAATAAAACTTTTTTTGACTTTGATTTTTGCTTTTATTTTTTTTATTCAGAAGACTAAGAAGACTCAACTACCTAACGAATAGGGTAAATCTTATTTAAAATATCACATTTTTATTAAAATACATTTTCTATAGCAATTTTTGCCATCTATTATATAATAATAATAATTTTTTTTATTTCAAAAAGTATTTTGTACATGGTATACAAAGTTGTCTTATATAATTAGATGTTATAAATAAATAGAACCAGTACAACACATATAAAAATGGTCATAGGACTCCCTTTCCTAAACTAGGCAGAAAATCTGTCTGTATCTTAGGAAAGAGTATCCATTCACAGTGAGTCTTATTACGGTTACAAAAATTGTCACGTAAACGTAACTTAAAACTCAAATAAAAGATAAATATTTAAAACTTCTTATTATATAGGTTTTTTATTATATCCCGCTTTCGACGAAATAATCCCGCTTTTTTCACTCAAAAAGTTCCTGAATCCAGACAAAAAAAAAACTGGCAACGCTGGTATGGATACTACACTGAACAATTAGACCATTTTCTATTTTGTTCTTCAATAGAAGAATAGAATAATATTTATTTGCTTAAAAACATGGCATAAAAAATGGTATAAAAATTACAAGACACAACATATTATGTTTTTGCATAACAGTCATAAACGTACAATTTTTCACAAGTATAATTTACCTAACATTTATTTTCAAAGAACTCTTTGACACTATAAAAACTATGACTACACAACCATTCATGCAATTTATTTTTGAATGATCTCTTATTTAATTTCTTGAGATTACTTGGTATTTTATTATATATACGTACCTACACACATAGTATAATTATCCCCGCTTCAAAAACGGTGAAGGAAAACATCGTGAGGAAACCGGCATGTCCTAGAACCGAAAATTCGAAGACATGTGACATCTACCAACCCGCACTGGGCCCGCGTGGTGGATTACGCCCACTCCCTCTCACAGAGAGGAGGCTTGTGTCCCAGCAGTGGGAACATTTATAGGCTGATGATGATGACATACATAGATATACAACTTTTATTATCTTTCTTTTTTTTCGTATGATTAGTGACTAACCTGATGTCAGAGTTTTAAAGCCGCCCATGGGCCTCTGACTTGACTTCACATGCCGTCGAGAAATATCTCTCAGGCATTGCGGTTTCCTCAAGATATTTTCCTTCACAGTTTTAGAAGCAAGTGATAATTATACAATACACACATGAATCCGAAAAGTCAGAGGTGCGTGCCCTAGTAAGCCCGAGTAAGCACAAAATGGACCTTCTCCATGAAGCTGTACTGTGTCTAGACACAATCTAGCTCTGTCTAGGTGATCTGACTGTGGTCTGCCTACATAATTGTTGTGTCACGGTGTATATTTAACTAAATAAAGGATATTAAGGCTTGTGGAATAACTAGGTTCGTTTCAGGGTCGATGGAAGGTAGGTAAAGCTTGGTCTGCAGTCAAAACCCGAGAGGTATTATGCCAATGCCCTTCGTGTACAATATAATAACGCTTTTAGGATGTTGCTAGGGCTGCCGAGATGCTGTAGTGCGTCCGGCATGTTTATGGAGGCTCAGATTGATGGCTTTCATGCCATTATGAGGAAGACAGCGGCCTCCATATTGCATCGTATCTGGTTCATCATCTGCCTAGCCTTTTCCCAACTACGTTGGGGTCGGCTTCCAATCTAACCGGATGCAGCTGAATACCAGTATTTTACATGGAGCGACTGCCTATCAGACCTCCACAACCTAGTGACTAGGTAACACGATACCCCTTGGTAAGACTGGTTGTCAGACTTTTTGGGCTTCTAACTACCCGTAACGACTGTCAAAGATCTACAAATGACAGCCGGGACCAACGGCTTGACGTATCTGGTTATTAATGATTTTATACTGAAGATCACGTCTAAACGAGTAGTGTTAATGAATTGGTTTTTTTTTGTTAAATTAGAGCATTTTCTTAATAACTTTATTGTGAAATTAATTTGTAAAGTTATGTCTAACACGGATAAAAATCTGAGAATCACGCAAAATCTATCAAGCGTATTTTTCTGAAACCATTCACCATCACTATTTTAAAGATAATAAAATTAAATTATTGATCTTTTAGTATACGTGTTTTATGAGGGGCTTGTGGCTAAGTAACAACAGCTGCACGGGTCGATCGATCAGGTTAAGCTACGCTTGCCGCGGTTGGTCCGTGGATGGGTGACCATCTTTACATACCAAGACCCCTCCGTGCCTCGGAAAGCACGTTAAGCCGTTGGTCCCGGCTGTCATTTGTAGATCTTTGACAGTCGTTACGGGTAGTTAGAAGCCCAAAAAGTCTGACAACCAGTCTTACCAAGGGGTATCGTGTTACCTAGTAACTAGGTTGTGGAGGTCCGATAGGCAGTCGCTCCATGTAAAATACTGGTATTCAGCTGCATCCGGTTAGACTGGAAGCCGACCCCAACATAGTTGGGAAAAGGCTAGGCAGATGATGAGTATACGTGTTTTATTAAAAAACCTTTTGTTTTATGTATAATAATGAATTAACAATGCGTCTAATTTGGGACAGCGCTAGATGATGAGTCATTTCGTATTTTATAATAATATTGTGAATTATTAAGATTTTTTTTGCAGTTGCAGATAATCGCTCAGATTTTCATAAGATCGGTTTGTCACTGTTCGGTTAGGTTAGGGAAAACGTTTTTTTTTTGTTACAAAAATATCCCACGGATTTTGCAATTAAAAAAGACAGTACTTGAGTAATTTAATTTATTTCAATTTTTTTAAATTATTTATTTCGAGTTTATTTCACCTACATTAACAAAAAAAAAAAAACAAAATATGAACAAAAATAATCTGAATTAAATGAATTATATATAATTTTTATTTATTTATTTTATATTAATTGTGACGCAATCCGTCAGTTATTCCATCATTCACAGGACTGCTTTATAAAGCTTGTAAAATTGTAACTTAATCTAATACGTCATAAATAATGAAATGATAAGTGAATGCGTGTGCGCACCTTGACATTTAACGTAACAGGTTTACACGCATGGCGGTTACGCGCATGCGTGCTCTCACGTCATCACACACACGTCATATCTTTATATATATAATTCTTCTGTGAGTGTGTATGTCACTGAACTTCTCTCAAACGACTGGACCGATTTTGATGAAATTTTTTGTGTGTGTTCAAGGGGATCTGGGAATGGTTTAGATTCACAAAAAAAAAAAAAGTTTGAAATTTTCAAATTAAAGACGTGTAGACAGGACAACGTCTGTCGGGTCCGCTAGTATTTTTACAAAGTAATGTGTTACTGTTCATATTGGGAAGGGAGGCCTTTGCTCACCAGTGGGAAAACACAGGCTTATAAGGACCAAGCTGGGTCGACGGCGCGTTGTGTTCCACGCGCGCCTCATAGAAATGTCAGCAGAACTGACGGGGTCCGCTAGGGCCGATGCCTGCCGGGGTTGCAGAAAAGTCCGAAAGGGATACCGTGGCCCCTGGCAACATACACGCAATTGAAGGAACACGGGTGGGTTTTAGTCAGTAAGAGTCTGACACGCCCTCCCGCTCCGCCCAGAGCGGGAGAAGTTATTCAATAATTTCCCACACTAAAAAAAAGGGCGTACATGATATGCTGATATAACAATAATCAGATCTTGTAATTAATTCTAGTCCAAATTCAGTCAAGCTAGACTTGATTTCCAAGCCAGCACGAGTAAGTGTATCTTAGAAACTTGTATATCACACAACTTTTAAGTCTAGTATTACATGCGAGTAGTCATGCCAGTGGTATGCCTTCACCACCAGTGAGCCGTCAAGTGATATAGCCGACAAGTTGTCACTTGATCTGAGAACGGAGACTAGGGAGGGAGGAAGCTCGATAGTGACAGATATCGATATTTGTATTTTATTGCGCTGGTAATGTTAGGACAGCAGCAGAAGGACAAGAATTTAGCAGTAGAAGATTATAGGCTAAAGGAGTAGGTGTTAGTTCTCCTGAGGATAAAAATGGTTATTAATGAGAGATGAAAAAGTACTTTTGCAAGAAAAGTGAACAATAAAAAAAAGTGCAATAGACGTAGATATATTTAGTAACCTATTCCGCTTAACTTTTCATAAAGTTTTATAAAAAAAAACCCTGTATGAAATCGGCACGTGTTTCACCTCTCAACGAAGCATCCTCAGGATGACGATTGACTTGTCGCGAACCCGAACACGGCGTGTTGCCTTGCTGAGCGCCGCCGCCGGACGCAGAGACGTCTGAATCAATTAACTATCTGAACAACTTTCATCAAAACAATTTTGATAGACGACAGAAAAGGGAATTTGTTCAACGATTGTCAAACATAATAAGGCAACAAAAGTCGAAAGGCAACAGTTATCCCGAAACATATTAAAAAAAAAAAAAACGTGTGGCACTCGGGGACTGCCGCGGTAAAGCTATTGCATAGCATTTGTAACCTCCATGACAACATCACGTTTCCCATAACAACATCACGTTGTCATGGGAACCGTCACTACATGGTAGGCGGAGTGGGGGTGTTAGGTTTTATTTTCGTTACGTTACGGAATTTCTTGATTCGGTAGCCGTGCTCAAAGCCCGCGATAAAAGCTATGCAATAGCTTAAAAATACAGCACTAATAATAACCATAATATATAATAATTAAAGAAGTCTAACGGGCTTCTACTAGTTGGTTTCGGCCCCTGGTAAGCCTTCCGGGGACCCCAGGGTTCCGAGTTATGTAAATTCAAAAAACAATATTAAAAATAATAAGAGATGGTTATCAAAAATATCGATATAATTTTTCCCATCCCTAAAAACCAGTGCCCTTGCACTTTAAGATAGTTGTCACCACCTACACGATACACACATAAATCATAGCAGGTGACATTGTACACCATTATAGCTTTATTAAATTACTTACTCCTTAAATAGAGTAACTGTATTCGTAAAGGTAATCCTTAACTGCCTTTAATCATATCTGCAGTCACATTTATCTGTGACTAGGACCCGCCCTAGCTTTGCTCAAGATCTAAATTAAGACGCAGGTATATGCCAGTGACCTTGAGTGGTTAGCTTGTGAGTTCTGTATTGAGCTCACGCAACGCGTCGTACGTCCAGCCAGTAATTAGGACTCGCCCATCAAGGAGCGCTGTCCCAAATTAGACGCATTATTAATTTATTATACATAAAACAAAAGGTATTTTAATAAAACACGTATATTAAAAGATCAATAATTAAATTATCCTTAAAATGGTGAAGGTTTTAGAAAAATACGCTTGATAGATTTTGCGTGATTCTCAGTTTTTTATCAGCGTTAGACATAACTTTACAAATTAATTTCACTAAGTAATATAAACATAATCTAAAATATTCATATTTGAAGATATTAAGAAAATGCTCTAATTTATTTAATATATATTTTTTCCAAATCATTAACACTCGTTTAGACGTGATTTTCAGTATAAAATCATTAAAAGTCGGTTATTGTCGGTTAATGACTAGATTATTATAATTCTGTAAATATTTAATTTGTTATTTTTTTTATGGTGGTGAATCATATTTTGATCAAGATACAACATGACACTGACCTGCAAATTGCAAAAAAAACGTAAGAAAATTTTCATTTCGAGGGCTATCTTAGCGGAACCCCTTAAGGCCCAATTGCACGTTCATGGGTTAGCTAAATAACTCGGAGTTAACAGTTAACTCAGGGTTAACGTAAAGATAATTATGGGATTAACCCTGATTTAGCTGTTAACTCCGAGTTAACTGTTAACTCCAAGTTAACTGTTAATGCGCAAGTAGGCCTAAGTGTCGTTATTGCGTTTTGGACAAATAAATGATCTTTATCTTTACACCTGTAGGCTCCCGTATTAAAAAAAATTTCAAAAACTAATCGCAATCTCATCTCATCGTCATCAATGTCAAAAACTCGTCAAAGATGTAAGGAAATTAAAGGTATTTTTGACAGATTCGAGATTCAGAAGGAACTTCCCTCTAAGTCCGTCAACGAAGATACGGGCCCGGTACATAGTAGTTCGATACTTCGCAGTGATCCTTACTCACGACTCAAAATTGTACTATAAAACAAATCGGTAGTATAAGAACAATTCATTCTTAGTTCGGGCGCCATCAGACAAGAGATTGCTAGACATAGCGAAAGCTATCAGACGAGAATATCAACTTAACTGGCATCAAAACTAGTAGGCACAGGAAGTGTCACATATTCCTGATTGAAACGACATAGTGTCCCCAGGCTTATCGAGATATTAGATCACACCATATAAAAAACTTTTTACAAAAAATACAACCGACTTCCAAACTACAAAGTGAAAAATAACTTGAATTTCGAAAGTCGGTGTGTTTGGATCAGTATTTAAGTTTTTTGACACCGACTTCCGAAATTAAAGTTATTTTTCACTTTGTAGTTTGGAAGTCGGTTGTATTTTTTGTAAAAAGTTTTTTTTTTCACTTTTTAGTGGGTTTGATTTGTAATTTATTTATGTAACAATAGCCTTACGTCAACTGCTCATCAAAAATACCCAAATCCAAGGACTCCAAGGAATTTCTTCTGCTAATTAAACAGAACGTGATACCTCAACTGAATGACTTATTGTGTTTAACACAGATCGCCAAGTTACAGAATAAAAGACAACAAAAAAATGTTCGGGCCCCAAACTAATCTTATGTCCGTAGGTGATACGGATTAGCAAACACCCGTAACTTCGACCGAAACTACGGATGCTTTGCTAAGGGAGTAGGTCTCCAGATTTGAATCAACCGTTCTTAAATATACGGGAAACTGACGTAACAAAATAAGAATAACCCTTAAAACCACGTAGTTTTATCACACAAGTAATTACGTGGTCAAGGTATAAACCGTTTGACATTAAGACCAAAATTAGAGTAGTTGACTTTAATATGTAGGTAGGTATTTAATATCCAGTACAATGCCACTGACTCGTAGGTAGGTATATGATCTTTAAATTATTACAACTTTCTCAAAATCAGGGTTATGCATTTTTGGTAATCAAGCAGTCGACCCACCTGATGGTAACAGAAAGAGGAAATGGCAGGCCGTCACCTCCTTCTGCGAAGCGGTAATGCTCGCGAAGGAGGAGGCGGAACGCGTGAGGGAGAGGCAAAGTTCGCGCCCTCACGCCCCTAACCGCCGCAGGAGGAGACGCCCGGGGCGGGAATCGAGAGCCGATTTCCGGCCACCGTAGGCGCGGGCTTGCGGACGGTGAGCAATGGGTAGCTCGCCGTCCGATAAGGACCAAGCCCGGGTCGACGGCACGTTGTGTACCACGCGCGCCTCAAAGAGATGTCAGCAGAATTGACAGGGTCCGCTAGGGCCAATGCCTGCCGGGGGTTCGAAGAAAACCGATAGGGACATCGTGGCCCCCGACAACAGGGCAACAGAAGGAACACGGGTGGGTTTTAGTCAGTAAGAGCCCGCTCGGCCCAGAGCGGGCCTATAAATAACTTCTTATTTGATAATTTCCCACCAAAAAAAAAAAAATGGTAACAGAAAGAAAGAAAATACATTTATTTACGGTAAAGAATGACACAAAGAAAAAAAAAACGTGTGTCACTCGGGGACTGCCGCGGTAAAGCTATTGCATAGCATTTGTAACCTCCATACTTCCTATTTGTCAACGCTACACTTGGGATGATGACGTGATGACATAAAACAAAAATTACGTTCCCATGACAACATCACGTTATCATGGGAACCGTCATTACATGGTAGGCGGAGTGGGGGATGTTAGGTTTTTTTCGTTACGGAATTTCTTGATTCGGTCGCCGCGCTCAAAACCCGCGATAAAAGCAATGCAATAGCTTAAAAAACAGTGGCATTCCGGGAGTGCCGACAGAAGCGAAAACTTGAAAAAAAATCGGCACCGCGGTAATCAACGCGTTGATGGCTTTTTAATGGTAAAAAGCCTAATGTCGTTACAGTGTCGCGAAATCAATAGTATAAAAAAAATCATCCCATCTCAAAAATGCCCAACGCGCCTTAAGAAGTTTTCTCTTCAAAAATACAAACATAAAAAAAGAAAAAGTTCGGAGAAAATATGCGTCACAACCATGCAAAATGGCCATCGCTCAGCATAATGCTGTGACCCTATGCGAAACAGAGCCAAAGCGCTGGTTTTCAGCGACAGCGCATGTTGACGTGATGACGTCAAATGGTGTAGCATAAAATGAGATACAAAATAATAAAAATTTAATTCTTAAAACAGTCAATAATACTGCCTTAGGTCGAATTTGCAAATGGCTGAAATATAAAAAATTGTGTAAATAATTTCATCACCACAGCACGCGTAGCATGACCACCGTAGAAACGAGTTTAGTCGACGGAAGAATAGACAAAATGACAGATTGTGATTGTTTATCTGTCATTTTGTCTATTCTTCGCCGCCGGAGACGTGACCTGCACGTCTCCGGCTCTAAAAAAAATTCAGGGCAGCCTCGACGTGTTTTATATGAAAATTTTCAATTTTTGTATGGAAAATAAGAAAAATGATTACCTACATGTTGAGTTAGGGTTTATGTGTTTCATTAAGGGGGTCGAAATTTTCATTATTTTTGAGATAGTTTGCCATTTGCCATTTTCGAAATATAGGCAAAAGAAAAAAAAGATAGTGTTTTTGCACCTGAAGTCGAGGTGTTGGTGTGAATTTAAAGTTCATGACAACCAATTTTATTCCACACGTTTTTAATCGCGATTAGAAATAGTCAGATTAAGTTAGAAAATCAAAAATTTTGGTGAAAAACGTCAAATTCCATTTTCACTAAATTAATATCTCAGTGCCATCTTAGTGCTGTCAAACTAAAATATAGTTAAGTTTTGTCACTTTAGTCTATTTCAGAATGGGAAATCGTCGTTTGACAGGAATAAACTAAATTTTGGTGATTTTAGTCTAGTTTAGAGGCATTTGTGACAAGAGAATCGGCATCACTGACAGCTCTTAAACGCAGTTTAGATGTGCTGATCGCGTCCAATTTCATTGGCGAAATGTTTACTTATACTACATAAAAGATAGCTTGATCTCTGCGACATATGTCAAACTGACATTCCTAGGGTTGTTAGGATGTAAAAAATTGTCGATAGAAATTATCGACGTTTCTTACTATTATCGATGCTAATGTAACATATAATTGGGTTTAATTTGGTCTGGTAACACGGCCTGTGAGCCAAACGCGGTGTGTTTTCTCCCGAAACTCAAGGATGGGACGTTGACGGATGGAATGTTACATGGGTAGGTGAGAAATTGGATTTTGTTTACTCGCTATTATTTTAGATCAAGTATGTTCAAATGTAAATAATGTTATGATATTAAAATATACAATAAAGTTAAAAGATAAATTAATTTTAAATTAAGTTTTATTTAAAATATCGATAGTTTATAGTATGTGATTACGATGATTCATCGCCCATCACTAATTAGGTTGGCATGCCCATAAAGTATGACATTGACAGGTACTGTCTGTACTATTAAGAAATTCAGGACTTCATAGGCGTGTTTTTACTGACAGCTGTCGCAGAGATCAAGCTATCTTTTATGAAGTATAGGAATCATTTTGACAACGGTATGAGCTGTAATGTCGTGACGACACGAGATACAATTTGGGACACTTCAACGCCCATGAAAATTGAAGATCCTTAACACAAAAAAATAAAAATAAAATTTCCCAATTATTTTAAGAACAATTAAACCAAATCAAGATTCATTGAATAATTACTTAATCTGTTTTTAATTTACAACGCTCTACCGCTAGTGATGTGCCGATGTATCGATAGACAAAGGTGAGCATCTGTCGTAATCGATTCGCGTCGAGATAATCGCGAACGTAATTGCATGGGAACTAGACATACAAGGCTCTTTTCAAACTAATACTAGATTTTGAAAGGAATAATAATTGGAGGGCTCTGTGTTATTAAATTGTAAGGTATGACTATTGTTGGGCACGCCACAATTGCGGCGATAAGACCCCTCTTTGAGGAGTGGCTTGAGAGGCGCCACGGCGTCCTCACCTTCCGCCTGACGCAGGTCCTCACCGGACACGGCTGCTTCGGGAGGTTCCTGTTCAGGATAAGGCGGGAGGAAACACCCGGGTGGAGCATACGGTGGAGGTCTGCCCGGCTTGGGCGGAGCAACGCCGTGTCCTCGTGGAGGCGATCGGCGGCGGTGATCTCTCGCGTCCGGCCCTGGTTCAGGCCATGGTACGGAGCGAGAGGAAATAGCAGGCCGTCACCTCCTTCTGCGAAGCGGTAATGCTCGCGAAGGAGGAGGCGGAACGCGATGAGCAATGGGTAGCTTGCCGTCCGATGAGAACCAAGCCCGGGTCGACGGCGCGTTATGTTCCACGCGCGCCTCAAAGAGAATTGACGGGGTCCGCTAGGGCCAATGCCTGCCGGGGGTTCGAAGAAAACCGATAGGGACATCGTGGCCCCCGGTGACAGGGCAACCGAAGGAACACGGGTGGGTTTTAGTCAGTAAGAGTCTGACACGCCCTCCCGCTCCGCGCAGAGCGGAAGAAGTTATTTGATAATTTCCCAACCAAAAAAAAAGGTATGACTATTGTCAGCAAATGCATTGGTTGTTCACAGATTCGGTTAGTGATGTGCCGGATATCCATATCCGTATCCGCGGATATCCGAGGGAGAAAAAGATCTGTATCCGTATCCGTTACTTTTTGGCGGATCTTTTATATTAATACATTTCATTACATATATGAAATTTTAAAGATATGTAGCAATGAAATACTGTTAACTTCAATCCAAATTAGTAGAAAAATATTTTTCATCATATTTATTATAATTCAAGTAGAGTAAGTACCAGTAAATTAAGTTATAAGGTAGTAATTAAACTATCTTTGTAGTGAGATCAAACCTCTAACATTTGTGATTAACACAATTATGTGAATTAACACATCAATTAAAACTATGTTGTTTCCAAGAACTTAAAAAAACATACGTCATAATTAATACTGAGTAATGGTAAATTGTATTTCAAAAATAGTAACTTGGCAGCTTTGTCCCCCAAAAGTCAGTTACGATGAGGATCATAAATAATTCCTGCTGAACCTGAAGAAAGTTGAGATCCGTATCCGTATTCGCGGATCTACACCCTTATGATTCGTATCCGTATCTGTATCCGCGGATCACATTTTTTAACGATCCGGCACATGACTAGGTTCGATTAATCGATTTGCCATCGATTTTGATGTAATGAAACAACATCACGCCATAAGGCAGAGGTATGTACAGTACACACACATTTCACAAGCTATGTAAATATTGACACCCTAACCATAATCTATACTAATCTATGCTAATATTATAAAGAGGAAAGATTTGTATTTTTGTATGTCACTACATAGTATAAAACAAAGTCGCTTTCTCTGTCCCTATATCCCTATGTATGCTTAAATCTTTAAAACTACGCAACGGATTTTGATGCGGTTTTTTTTAATATATAGAGTGATTGAAGAGGAAGGTTTATATGTATAATAACCCGGTTTATACCCGTGCGAAGCCGGGGCGGGTCGCTAGTAACGAATAAGCTTAAAAACTACTGGACCGATTTGAAAAATTCTTTCAGCAATGGATAGCTACAGTATCAGCGAGTTTTGTATTGAATATTGTATTATAGCTATATGTCATCCCCGTACTCCCACGGGAACGGGAACGACGCGGGTGAAACCGCGTGACGTCCACTAGTATCACTACATAGTATAAAACAAAGTCGCTTTCTCTGTCCCTATATCCCTATGTATGCTTAAATCTTTAAAACTACGCAACGGAATTTGATGCGGTTTTTTGTAATAGATAGAGTGATTGAAGAGGAAGGTTTATATGTATAATAACCCGGTTTATACCCGTGCGAAGCCGGGGCGGGTCGCTAGTATTATAATAAATGCGAAAGTGAGTTTGTTCGTTGGTACGTTTGTTTGTTTGTTACGTTTTCACGCTAAAACGGCTGAACGAATTTGGAAGCAATTTGGCACATGGATAGACCATGACTTAGGTTAGGACATAGGATACTTTTTATCCCTTTTTATCGCTCCCGCAGACAGGCGCGACGACGCGACACCGCTGGAACAATGTCCGTGAAGTTTTCATACCGTCGCGCCTGTCTGCGGTGCTTTTATGTGTGTTACGTAGGCTTTGTAAAAAAGGGTACTATACACTTTCAGATTATTTAGAAGATAAAAAAGCTTGGGATTGAACTGCTCGCTCTGCTAAGCCTTGTGATAAAACCTTAAAACTAGACATTTTAATTATTATGTAAAATCAACATATACCAGTTTTATAAACACGTTGACATTGTTGAAAATTATATTCAAAATGACATGATTACTTTGTAAAGTATTATATTATTTTAACTATTGTGAATGTGAGGACTATGTGGATATTATTTTATTTCTCTTCTAGTTTTAGTGATGGTCTGGCAGTTTGAGTATTTTTTGTGGCCACCCAAATGTCCTTTCTTTGGTATTGCTCGTCGAGTTGAGCTCCTTAAGTTCTGAGTTGAGCTCCACGATTACTGACAAATGCTTGCACTGACTGGACAGGTCCACTCAAATCTGTGTGGACCTTTTCAGACACTAATCTACATGGTCCTCATATGGCCTGACCAAGATTTTGTCTGGACTTTAAAAGAGACTGCGACCTCTGAGTTTGTTTCGGCCTTTCTTCTCAGAGTAGTCAGATAGGAAACGCCGAACTCATCTAGCTCATTTTTAATATTTTTTTATATGACGTGTAAAAGTGATTCCGATAGATAGATAGATAGATAGAATATTCTTTATTATGTACACCATAAAAATTACAGACATTAATATAGAAATTTTACATTGGGTGACACAATGGGCGGTCTTATCGCTAAAAGCGATCTTTTACAGACAACCTTTGGATGGATTTAAATGGAAAAGGAGAGACAATACTGCAGGTAGTCAGTGGTGTACCATTTACATATACAACAGAATACACAGATACAGAATAAACAATTTCATTTCATTTAATTTCAGAGGTACCTATAAAGTAAGGCAGTAGGTACAGGTACCCACATTTCCCAACTTACTTCATCATCAAAATCAGTATCGGTATCATGCAGTACCGATGCAACGAGTCACGCAGGTATAGTGAAACTGCTTCGAGGCTTAGTGCACAACCCGAAAGTGCTGCAGCGGTTGCACTTGTACGTACCCGACCGTTATGTGTGGAGGCGACGGCCCCCGCCACTGCTGGTCGTACCATCAGCCAGAACCAACTTACTGGCTAAAACCCCTTTGACTCGAGCAATTCGCACCATCAACAGTATTCAGCTCGATATTGATATATTTACATGTTACTGGGGTGAATTCGCAAAAGTACTGTTGTTTACATTATGTTATAAATAATTATCTATAATTTTTTTCTTTCGTATTGTTTGTGTGACTTGGCTATCGCATTAGGTTAAGACCTGTAATGGTAGTTTTAAGGCATTTAAATAAATAAATAAAAAATCATCAGCCTATAAATGTTCCACTGCTGGGCCACTGCTGGGACACAGGCCTCCTCTCTATGAGAGGGAGTGGGCCGTAATCCACCACGCGGGCCCAGTGTGGGTTGGTAGATGTCACATGTCTTCGAATTTTCGGTTCTAGGACATGCCGGTTTTCCTCACGATGTTTTCCTTCACCGTTTTGAGAGCAGTGGTGATGAAATAATTTACACAAAGTAAAGCACCTGTCTGGGTTCGAACCTACGACCTACAACTCGTAAGTCGCGGCCGTTACCACTGAGACACCACTGCTCTCAATGTGGGTAACGTTTACCCAACTTACTTATATTAATATAATCACAATAATTATGATGTGAAATTAAGAGGAGAAGATGATCTATTACTAATTATAATTCTGACCTAAAGATCATACAACCTATGAGAATATCCATTAATTGCTCACTTCGTCAAACGCGTGAGAGTCGCGCGTTCCACTTCACAGAGGTGGCAGGCAATTTGTGAAAATTAAAATAATATTAACTCTAGAGCAATTTCGTAGTTTTGTAGCAATCTGGGAAGGTATGTGACAATAGAGAGCCTTGGGTCGTGGTCTGATTTTGGTATGTCATCCGTTTAAACTTTAGATAGATAAAATTATATGAGAAAACTAGCTGACCCCGGCAAACGTTGTTTTGCCAATTATTTGTTTGGGGTGGACAACCCTTATCACTTAGGGGTATGAAAAATAGATAGTAGCCGATTCTCAGACCTACTGAATATGCATATAAAATTTGGTAAAAATCAGTAAAGCCGTTTCGGAGGAGTAAGGTAACTGACATTGTGACACGAGAAATTTATATTATGAGAAAATGTAATTAGGTATGTCGTAGTAGTTTACAGGGTACAATTGAAATAACTGAAAACCTGACACGTAATTACACTAATCATTATGAACAAACCTGAAAACGCAAAAAAAATAACTGAAAAAAAAAATCGCTACCTTTGGTCGTGTTATGCGAAAATAAATGTATGGAGCAGATTTTTATTAAAAAAAACCCCGACACAAACATGGAGGAAATGTTTGTGTCGGGGTTTTTTTATATATCGTATCTATCTATAACCTATTCATTGAGACCATTCCAATGAGCCCAAACACGACACCTGTGCTGTAAGGAGGTAAGAGAGTTGGGTATCCTGCAAATTCCAGGTGATGCTGCAGCATCAGTTCAAGGTTACTATGTTCTTCTAATATCATTGAAGAAACAGAATACCAAATTTCAAATCGATTAAACCTGTGGAAGATATTCGCATCCACTCATCAACTAGAAAAGAACTGATAATCTTCAAACGGCTGAACCGATTTTGATAAAACATGTCTAAGAACCATCGTTAGAAAACCTGCTTTCAAATAATAAAAAAACCGCATTCAAATCTATTCACCCGTTTAAGAGCAATTGTGTCACAGACACACACATAGCGGTCAAATTTATAACACCCCTCTTTCTCTCAGGCCCGAAAGAGCTGAGAGTATACACAGACGGATCGAAGACCGACTTCGGTACCGGAGTTGGAGTCTTCTCACACGACCTCAACATAAATATATCCCGCCCACTGGGAATGTTCAACACCGTCTATCAGGCGGAGTGTGTGGGCATCATACAAGCGGTCCATGCCATAGAAGCCAGGAGAGTTACGGACACCCACATACGCATACTCTCCGATAGCGCCTCAGTTCTCCAATACTTACGGAAAAAATATACTACTTCAAAGTTAATACTAGAATGTCACAATGCACTAGAACAAGTAACGGTATCTAGCCGCAACACGGTGACGCTGCAATGGATAAAAGGACACAGCGGATCGCTAGGTAACGACGCAGCTGACGAACTTGCTAGAAGAGGATCTGGCACGGCAGTCTGTGGCCCCGAACCTATCGTGCCAATCCCCTTCAACCAAATACGTAGGTGGCTACAGGAGTTCACCCACATACAAGCAGAGCAGGCAGTCCAAAGAAGCTATGCCATCCTTGGATAGCAGGCTAATCAGGCGTTTATTACGCCTGGACAGGAACGGCCTGCGCCTGATGACGGGGACCATCACGGGCACTGCTCGCTAAACAAACACTTCCATACAATAGGCATAACGGACAGTCCTCTGTGTAGGGCGTGCATGGAGGCTGAGGAAACCGTAGCGCACGTGCTCTTTGAATGCACAGGCGTCACCCAGATTAGAACAGAAACCCTCGGGTCACCCAGATCCTACACAGATGTTCTGAACAGACCAGGAGATTTAATTAACTTCTGGAGGGAGGTGGGCTGGTTGGAATAACCACCAAACGGCCGCCATGGCCCACGCACAATGGTCCACCTTACGGACTAAGTGCGGAAACCAAACCCTTTAACATAGAACATAGAACACCCCTCTTTTTGCGTCGGGGGTTAAAAAAATAAAATGTTGAGTACAAAGAAAGACCCTTTTTGAGGTTTCCAGTTATTTCGCTCATATCTTGTATTATAAAAAAATTCTAAATATCAATAAATCTGATCATAATTTTGTGTTCTTAGTAAATCGTAGTGTGACTGTAATAGTATCAAATATCAAGTAACCGGAACCAATCTTGTTTGAGCTGAATTGGTTCAGTGGTTCCTGAGAATGCAGCATAAAACATTGTGTAAAAAGTGATAAATCGTCATCAAGTCAAATAGAAGTGGACATTACCCTGCCGCCAAATTAGTTCCATTTTTAACCGACTTCAAAAAAAGGAGGAGGTTTTCAATTCGTCGGGATATTTTTTTTTTTACGTATGTTCCCCGATTACTCGAAGACGGATGGACTGATTTAAAAATTCTTTTTTTGTTTGAAAGGGTATACTTTCAAGTTGGTCCCATTGTCATTTGGTCACGATCTGATGATCGGATCTTGGAGAAATCGAGGGAACTCTTCAAATATTAAAGGCACATCTATAGCGATTTGGGTATTTTTGATGAGCAGTTGACATAAGGCTATTGTAACTTATAATTACAAATCAACCCACAAAAAGTGAAAAAAAAAAAGAACGTGTGGCACTCGGGGACTGCCGCGGTAAAGCTATTGCATAGCATTTGTAACCTCCATACTTCCTATTTGTCAACGCTACACTTGGGATGATGACGTGATGACATAAAACAAAAATTACGTTCCCATGACAACATCACGTTGTCATGGGAACCGCCATTACATGATAGGCGGAGTGGGGGTGTTAGGTTTTATCTTCGTTACGTTACGGAATTTCTTGATTCGATCGCCGCGCTCAAAGCCCGCGATAAAAGCTATGCAATAGCTTAAAAAAGGTCATAATTCTTTCCATTATATTAGATGGCCTGCCAAGTTTTGTAATATTCACTCCAAGCAAAAAACGAAAAATAGGTACAGCCGTTTTGGTAAAAGACAACTTTAATATGTCTCAACTGTTACCATTTTTGACACTAAGTACTTACTAAGTATGTACTAAGTTACGATACTGTCTCTGGTCTCCTTAAATGGTCATTTAAAATAATGGTTTGCTTGTGATTACAATATTTTGCCTTTTGGGTTTCACGACTGCGCGCGGTACAATAAAAAGTAATTTTGATCTAAAATTCAAATATATTTTCTGGTCACGGTCTTAAAATATTTGTTTATTGGTTTATATATATTTGTTCATCATCGTCATTTATTTATTCATTAACAATTAACATTGTGTTGAACATTACATATTATAAAATTATCACATGCAGAAATAATACATTTAAAGCCTAATTAAAATTGAAATGAAAAGTTAGTTCAAAAGTCAAATTAATTTAAAATATGACAATTAACAAATACAATGTCAAATTAAATAGCAAATATAAAGTCAAAGTCAAAAAAATAAATAAATAATGTTTGTTTGTGACGCTTTCACGCTAAAACGGCTAAACGGATTTGGACGCAATTTGGTACATGGGTAGACTATGACCTGGGTTTAGGACAAAAACAGCACTCCGGAAGTTCCGACAGGAGTGAAAACTTGAACAATTTTACTGTCCAGGAAATACTTTTAATGAGGTGTCGGTAACGGTTACGGTAACGGTGTCGCGAGTTCAGCTGTTTCTTCCCATCTCAAAAATGCCCAACGCGCCTAAAGAAGTTTTCACTTCAAAAATATATTTTTTGTCCGTCATATAGATTTTCAAAAAATATTGGACACGTATTTTTTTCTTTTTTTCTGTAATCAAAATATTACGGCGATACAATGAGTTAAAATGTGCCATGACGTCACGAGTATGTAGATTTTATACTTACTTGTGACGTAACGACCCCCACTCCCCGACTTTAATGCGTTTTATCTAAGTATTTTTTTAATTATATTATAAAGCAAAAAATACGTATCTAATATTTTTTATTAAGATCTGTCTGACGGACTGAATAGAATTTATTTTTGTTTGCCCGAGCTTCATCCCAAATAGGCATACATCATTGTAGAAGTCTTACTAGATGTGGGGTTCAAAACATTGAAAGTATAAATACAGACTACGTCACATCACATTCTCCAGCAGTTGTTGCAGCTGAGCACGTAGCTTTAAATACCCCGCATAATAATCATGATGAAAACCCAAGTTTGATCCAGCTTGTCCCTTCTTGCTGTCCTCTTCCCAGCGATGCCCTAAGCCGAGGTTCGTACCCCACAGGGGGTGCCCTTAGCGAGCACTCGCTTAATTTTAATTTAGAATAGTTAATACCCCTGGAGGCTTTAAGGTTGAACTAGTCGCGGGCTGGAACTCATTGGTGGGCTTGGTCAAAAAGCACGCTGTGTCACCTGGCATCGTGTCCGACAGAGATAGTATCACTGATGAGCAGTTAGACGCTGGTCTACATGCACAAACTCTAGTTCGCACGCACACAAACACCGTTCAGAACGATTTTAGTAAAACGAGCGCGTAAAAAATTACGAAAAGTCCTTTGGAAGATGGAGTTTTATGAAAAAACTACTGCATAAATCAATTACGAATAAAGTTTATTATAATCATCAACAATTGAGCTTTGTCAGAACGAGCTTTGTTTTGAAGATTTTATACTTCTTTTATTACTTATTTAGTCCCAAAGTTGCGTTAAAATTAGCAGGATAAACGAATATTTGTTGGCTCATAACTTTTGAATTGCTTTTTTTTTACTATTCTGCTTCTGTACAGACAAAATTAATAATAAGACAAAACGATTTCATGTTTTACTTTGGATGTACAATGTGTAACAGTGGAGTAAAACCCCCCCGAAATTTGTATGGAAAAAGTATCGGCTAGTTGCGCCTTAAGTGTAGAAGCTTAAGGCACCCACAAGAAAGCCCGGTTAAGCAGCCAATACCTTAGTGGTCAAAACTGCGAGTTGCCAAAGAAAAAAAAAAAAAAACACATTCTATGTCTCGTTCTGCCCACCACTGATGTTCGAAACCAATTCTGAAAAAAAGGCAAAGATCAACCATTGCTATTGCTATAATTAGTCCTATTATGTGAAGGCAGACATTTCGTCACAAAATTAGAGCGACAGAGGCTAGACATGAAGTTGTTAAAAAAGTTGCGCCGGCGCACCGGTGTGTTGCGTCACTCGAACTTGCACTTGAGACGCTATAGCAGGGTTGGCGAGTTTTAGTTAAGTGTAAATCATTATTCAATGGTGAAAAAAACTGTCAAATTTGTTCCGCGTAGATGGCGCTAAGTGTTTGTTACTTTCATTCAGCTGCCAATAGAGTTCCTAGCTTAAACTTTGCCGCAAGGTAGCGCTTGTCGCCGATTGGTCACTTTTAATTCGCGCTGTGTTTGTCACTTGTCAAAGGATCTTCCTTTGACAAGTGACAAACACAGCGCTCTCTCGCGACAAAGCTTCCAGTAAATAATCCCATTATTGTGATGTTAACCTGCCTCGGGTATAGTGGTCGCAAGTCTGACTGCTGAGCATAGGATAATGGGTTGGATTCTCTGTTTGTTCAAACAGTTACTAGCTTTTTCAATTATGAATTTCTCAATAGCAGCCTGGGGTCATTAGGAGGAGACGCCCTGGGCGTCGGGAATCACGAGAAGATTTCCGGCCACCGTAGGCGCGGGCTTGCGGACGGTGAGCAACGGGTAGCTCGCCGTCCGATAAGGACCAAGTCCGGGTCGACGGTGCGTTGTGTTCCACGCGCGCCTCAAAGAGATGTCAGCAGAATTGACGGGGTCCGCTAGGGCCAATGCCTGCCGGGGGTTCGAAGAAAACCGTTAGGGACATCGTGGCCCCCTGGCAACACGGCAACTGAAGGAACACGGGTGGGTTTTAGTCAGTAAGAGTCTGACACGCCCTCCCGCTCCGCCCAGAGCGGGAGAAGTTATTTGATGATTTCCCACCCAAAAAAAAAAAAGCCTGGGGTCATTATAATTCTCCTCTCTTTATCCCAATTTATTTGGGGTTGACGCAACTTGCATTTTTCTTCCATACTTAGTAGCAGACTGGGGTCTGTTTAACAAAACCGACAATTTTACAAGTTCGTTTCATACATTTTATGCTTTAACAACACTTGTCGAGAAAATGTGACAGTCTTGAAAAAAATTGACAAAACATTTCTAGATTCTATTTCAAATGACAAATCTTACATGGAACTTGTAAAATACGGATGTACTATGCATAGACCTTCGAGGAAGAAAGGCTCCTGTGAATGTCGCTAAAGTGCTCTTTAATCTCAAAATGGTGGTGTAATCCCAAAAGGTGCGCAAAATATCGGTCAAAAACGTGACGAGGTGATGAAGTAAAACATGTTTGTCCTAGGACAGAGCGTACTACAATAGGTGTGGTAATAACAGACCTATCGATCGTGCATCAACGCCTTATTTGTTGACCTGTTGTTAAGAAACCTGACGTACCATTAATGATGACACTTCACACCACGTGATTTGACTTGCGCAAGTGTGTCTTTAGCGGTCTGAGGTCTGCGCCGGGCAGTTTTTTTTTGAGACGGTGCAAAATCTGCCGTCTGCCGCACCCCGCTAATCTTTTATGGGGATGCGCTAAGTTAGCCCGCGAAATTAAAATTTTCTCAAAATTAATATGTTGCCAGCAACATATTACATCAAATTTTATTGATCGATAATGCGCCAATTCAACAGGGGCGCCAAAACTGTAGCAAAAAAGAAAAAATTGAAAGATTATTATTTGTGCTGCGCGTCTCATTTATTGCAAAGTTGCGGTGTGCTGGGTGGTGGTGCATTGCTCTGCTACGCTTGAATTTGTCGCTCCCTGAAGTTGGCGACCGGGGCTCGTGCCCCGTTTTGCACAATTAAATTAAAAAAACCGCCAATTTTAGTTAGGTTCTTTTCTATCTGTGGCTGTTTTATGTCATTGGAAAATTATTAACATACTTAAATTAAATAAAACGAGTTCTTCCAGTGACGAAAATGAGACACTGACTCCGGAATCATTTCGTTCTAAAGCAGCAATTATAGAAACTAATATTTATTTTCTTGCAGTCAATGGTTAAAAGTAGAGTACACAACTCGTGAAAAAAATAATCATCACGGTCCTTGTATCCCTCGCTCCGCTCAGTATTCTAATCTAGAATCCTTCGCTACTATCGGGATCCAACTTAGTACCTCGAAATTCCCTTTTTTTCACTTTTTGTGTAATCTACTATTGTAGCAATCTATTAAGCCCATAATAGTAGATTATTCACCAAGGGATAAAGCAGTGTCTTTTGATTCAAGCTGCCCCAAGCCGCCTTCACACTTTTATTTCTGAGGAAAATACTCTACTTTCCACACCTTCTGCGAGACAACAAAAGGCAAGCAATTCGATTACTGAATACTTTTTTTTTTTTTTTTTAAGTTTTTTCTACGAATTCTTCCGGCTAAACGCCAGAGCTATAATGTCTTACTTTAGGTTTGAATGACATTTTATTTGACATATCAAACAGGTGATGTGAAAAATCTTTAAAATTTTATTCAATGCCTTGTTTTGTGGCAGCCTACCAAGCAGACTACTGCCGCGTCATGACGCAATGATCTACATTACCCACTTCATTCTGATAGCCTTTTTATAATAGCATTGTCTTTAAGCGCGTACGGATAACACTTCATATGGGAATGGTTATTAACTTGGGACTTTTTTTCTTTGGCAAGATTTGTATGTAGATTTAAGTTCGCCTACTGTAGTTGCACAGATGAATACAGATACTTCACTCAGCAAAATAATTTAAATAAAAAGCGACTCTTGCGACGACACAATAAAGTGCAATTCAGGTCACACAGCGCTAATTACCTACAGTTATATTCACCTAGAAGTTGCCTCTCTTTCTATCGCGTAACTCTTATATCTTCTGACTACGTTACACTCAATAAATTGGCCCGACAAGACGGGCCTGTCGCGTACCTGTACCTTCATACCTAAAATGCGGAGTGATCTGTGGTTGTGGTTGCAAGATATAAAATTGAATAACACGGATTACTTACTAATTTTTAAATGATTTTATTTCTGTTTTCGTCAATTTTGAAAGTGCAATAAAATATTAACAAAAGACGAACATTGCATTTGTTCGACCAGAAATTCTTGCATCAACCGTCTGAAATTCTAGAATATCTTGCTAAATAATTTAACTTTAAATGTATTCTGGTGTATTATTTCAATTGAAATTGTTTGACTTCTAGAAAATCCTAAGAGATAGGTCCGTTTTTTTGGCAGAAACGAACATATACTTAGTAAAAGCTGAAGAGGAATAAATTTCTTTTTCATGCCAAAAAACAGTAAAAACATTGAAGCATAAGCATAATCACTGCTGGGACTTGTGTCCCAGCAGTGATTATGCTTATGCTTCAATGTTTTCCACTCCCTCTCACAGAGAGGAGGCTTGTGCCTCCTCTCTGTGAGAGGGAGTGGGCCGTAATCCACCACGCGAGCCCAGTGCGAGTTGGTAGATGTCACATGTCTTCGAATTTTTGTTTTAAAGACATGCCGGTTTCCTCACGATGTTTTTCAAGCAGTTCGTTTTGAGAGCAGTGGTGATGAAATTAATTACACAAACTTAATCGTCTGCTTGGGTTCGAACCCGCAACCTACAACTCGTAAGTCGGGGTTGGTACACACGGCTACACATCAAACTAGACAAATCCAGTTTATGCTGATCTCGCATTGTATAGGATTTCCGTACAATGCGAGGTCAGCTTGTACTGGAAATGTATGGCTTGATGTGTAGCCGTGTGTACCACTGCGCCACCACTGCTTTCAAAAACAATGCTAGACAAGAGTAAAATTAATGGATTTATTTTGTTATCATCATCTGCCTAGCCTTTTCCCAACTATGGGGTTGGCTTCCAGTCTAACCGGATGAAGCTGAATACCAGTATTTTACAAGGAGCGACTGCCTCTCTGACCTCCACAACCCAGTTAGGTACTGGGTAACGCAATATCCTTTGGTAAGACTGGTTGTCAGACTTTCGGGCTTCTGACGACCCGTAACAACTGTCAAAGATCTACAAATGACAGTCGGAGACCAACGGCTTAACGTGCTTTCCGTGGCACGGAGGAGTCTCGGTATGTAAAGATGGTCACCCATTCACGGACCAATCCCGGCAAGCGTAGCTTAACCTGTTGGATCGACCCGTGCGGCTGTTATTACTTAGCTATTATGTTATATGAATGTTTAAATCACATAACATAACATCACGCCTTGTTTCCCCGAAGGGTTGGGCAGAGGTGTCCCTGTAGCAGGTACACCCACATTTCGCCAGTTATGTTTAAGTCCCATGTAATAGGGGGCGAGCCTATTGCCATCAACCGGGCACAAATCCAGACTCCGGGCTGCTACTGAGAAATTTCAGATAGAAAAACCCAATAACACTGCCCGACCCGGGAATCGAACCCAGGACCTCATGCTCAGCAGTAGCGCTTGCGACCACTAGAAATCATTGTTTGTCAAAATAGTAATAAGATCATCCAATATACCATTAGTTATAAGGTTGTTAAACATACTAGTTAAAATGTCAAATAATGATGATATTCAGAGATAATTGTGTTACGTCGGGCGAGTCATTTACTTTTAAAGTTTGATCTGATTAAGATTGGTTCATTATAAGTTTGAATGGTAGACAAATGCTAAGATATTATTTCAGGTTAAGAGGAGGCTCCCTAAATTGTATGACAATTTGCATTAATGAAGGGCAAGAGCCCCGTAGTGGTTTAAAAAAAAAACCGGTATACAGCAAAACTGCTTAAAAGCAGAAATAGTTAATACTGAGGATCTTGTGTTGGGAAATTTTGGAAATATAAATAAATAAATAGTAAAGATTTTTAAAGTAAAATTATGCAAATTCTTATACTCCCGCATACGCTCGCACACTCACTCATACTTCACTCACAGTCACACACACTCTTTCACAAACATACACCCTCAAACACCCACACAGACATAATTCCAGACAAGCACACTTGAGACATACACAACACTTTCATTTAATGTTTTCTTTTTAAGCTATTGCATAGCTTTTATCGCGGGCTTTGAGCGCGGCGACCGAATCAAGAAATTCCGTAACGTAACGAAAATAAAACCTAACACCCCCAACTCCGCCTACCATGTAATGACGGTTCCCATGACAACGTGATGTTGTCATGGGAACGTAATTTTTGTTTTATGTCATCACGTCATCATACCAAGTGTAGCGTTGACAAATAGGAAGTATGGAGGTTACAAATGCTATGCAATAGCTTTACCGCGGCAGTCCCCGAGTGCCACACGTTTTTTTTTTTTTTTTTTTTAAATTTCTCTTGGACTTGCCCTAACGGATTATTGTGTATAATTTGTCCAATTTTCTATATGCTCATCACTTTGAAGGGACACTGGCTTCTAAGATACAGAAGTATATAAACCTAGTTTAGAAGTCAAGGTTTTTCACTTTTGAGCACAAACTGAAGCCATTGTTTGATCAAAATAATGTATACGGAGAAATAAAGATTTATTATTACTAGTTATTAAAGTTGTAGCTATAAAATTTCTACGCCTCTGGCAAAACGTAGAGAGTCAACTGAATTTTTACTGAAGACCAAATGTGTGTACCTGTGTTTAATAAATATATATTCATTCAGTTATATATACATACATAAACTCAGGCCTTCTTCCCATGGGGGTAGACAGAAACTACAGAAAGCCACCTGCTACGATCCTTACATACTACTTTTGCCTCGTCTACGTTCATACATCTGGTCATACACGCACGCCGGTTGCGAGTACTACGCACCTGGTCTTTCTGAAGAACATCACCAATAAGGTCAGTATATCATGTCCTCCTAGGGGCACTTGACGCTCGGCACCGGTCACGGACGGTTGTGTGTGCTTGCGCGCTCTCCCGTTCATGACTCATTGCTCTGAGTCATATATTCGTTGCATTCCGTAACGATTTTCGTAGTCGCTCGACTACATCCGATCTCCGATCGTTTATCGATCGGGCATAGATCCACAAAAAAGGCCTTTTTCAAGGCTATCTTATTTCTTTAACAAGAGATTCTCGGTCTGTAAATTCACTAGGCCCCTTCAGGGCAAAACCACAGTTTCGTGGTCACTCGGTGGATACCATACGGTGCCAACGAAGCCGAGTGGGGTGTTGACCCAACACACCCGCCGATCCCCTTCAGGGTAAGGCAGTGAATTGGCCGGGTCCCAGTGTTTGGCCTTGGGGGATCTCCTAGTCAACACGTGGTGACAGTTTTGCCTCCACAGCAACTCACCTAGCGTGGTCGGGTATCTTCATACCCTTCACACTAGACTGGTTAGGACCCCGTTGCACATTAAGATAGGCAACGGGCCAAATCAAGCTTAGGGCTCACCGATAGGCACTCATCCTCCCTGTCTTACCCGACAGGGAGGGATTGTACACATCCCCGGCATTCCCACCGGGGAGACAGGCATAGTTAGGCCATTCCCCCCCCCCCGCCATTATGGCTACCAAAGTGATTGATCTCGAGCTTCTCTCGAAACAATTAACCCTCTTTCTCGAGTATATACTCGAGTCAGAGCCTTCCCTCCGTGGGAAATATAAGGCTCAGCTCTCCAACCTCTTGAGCATCTCAAGGGGCGAGAACCCCCACCAAGATGTCAGCGTCGCTACTTTCAGCGACGCTCTTGACACCCCTCCGACTGTAGAGTCGCCCAGACCCCCCTCCCCCTCCCCTTCGTCGGAGTCAATGGACACCGACGCCCCCGCTGCTTCTTCAAAGCAACCCTCCTACCCCTCTGGCTCGGAGGAGGAAGACGAGCCAAAGTCCGCTGCTTCCTCTACCTCTTCCTCCCCCTCCGACGACGGCTTCATAGCCGTCCAAGGAAAGGGAAGAAAGAGGAAGAACAGGAAGCAGACCTCTGCGCAGGCCAGTAAGGTCGCCGCAATAGAGGACTCAGACTCCTCTTCATCCACCGTCACCATCAAACCAGCTGTGGCTAAACAGCGTGCTACCGTCGCGACTTGCGCTACCGTAGCTTCCCCCTCCCCCTCCACCGCCCCACCGATCTCGTTTACGTCCTCCGCGAAGGCCTCCCCCGCGCCCCTCGCCCCCCGTACCGCGTCATCCTCCGCAAAGGATCCCCCCGCGTCCCCCGCCGCCCCGACCGCATCATCCACCGCGATGGATTGCCCCGCGCCCCCCGCGAAAAAGATTCCCCCTCCACCCCCCCTGTTCGTACAGGACAAGGGGAAGTGGACGGACATCTCGAAATGGTGCGCTGATCAAAAAATCAGCTTCACCAGCGCCCGAAATACCCAGCAGGGTATAAAAGTTCTAGTCCCTACGTCGCGCGACTATAGGGAACTAACCCGTCTACTGAGAGCGAGAGGTGTGTCATACCACACCTACTCTCTCCCAGAAGAGAAACAAGTTCGCGTTGTTATAAAACGCATCCCTAGGGAAATCCTCCCCTCTGAAATTCTCGCCGACCTTCAGTCGCAGAACGTCCCGGTAGACGAGGTCCATCGTATGCACCGCTCCAGAGGCGGTGACCTCTACGACATGGTCCTCGTTATCTGTCCGCCCGTCGAGGGCTACCATCCGATTTTCCAAATTCGTTCCCTGTGTCATCTCACAGGGTTCGAAATTGAAAAACCAATTAAGAGTGGCATTGTCGGACAATGCCACAGGTGCCAGTTATACGGCCACTCACAGCGGAATTGCCATGCTACACCCAGGTGCGTAAAGTGCCTGGGAGAGCATAGCACTTCCGATTGCCCCCGTCCCAAGGACCGTACCCTATGTACCGTACCTCCTAGCTGCGTTTTATGCGGCAAAGAGGGCCACCCGGCTAACTACCGGGGTTGTTCTAAAGCCCCTAAGGCCTCTTCTCCCAAGCTGGGGAAGCGCTCCGGCGCCCGCCAGCAAAGGGAAACTCCCTCCTCATCCTCTTATAGGATTCCCTCCGCCCTTATGCCCCAACGACTAAGCCCTCAGAGGCC
The DNA here is from genome assembly GCA_963680765.1 of Agrochola lychnidis. Taxonomy (NCBI): domain Eukaryota; kingdom Metazoa; phylum Arthropoda; class Insecta; order Lepidoptera; family Noctuidae; genus Agrochola; species Agrochola lychnidis. The sequence continues at coordinate 12,398,271 of OY796874.1, forward strand.
TAGTCCGTGGAATTATCTCCACCACCAGCAGTCTTTCCCTGCCCTGGTGCCCTCTTACGGTCATTTCCCCCCCCCGCCGCCCCCCCATCTCCTCCCCCCCCACCTTAGGGACCCCCGCTTCCGTGGCACCGCGCCACCCGCGCCCTCCGCGCGTCCCGCGCACTCTGCGCCCCCCGCGCCCGCCGCGCCCCCCGCTAAAACCGCGCCTGCTCCCCAAGCTCCGCGTCCCCCGACTGCCGGTCCCGCGACCGAGCAGATGTCAGGTGTTGCCTCGTTCAACATAATCACATCAAATTTCGCGTGTTTTGCCTCCCCGCGTGCAAAGGAAATGGCAAAACTCATCGTCGCCGCCCAAGGCAATATCATTAGGATTCAATCCATTTATAATGCGTATCCGGACATTACGCAAGCCCTAGAATCCCTTGCCCAAACCCCTAAATCTTTCAATGGATAACGAGGCTTTAGCTAGATTCAAACCCCGATCCCTAACAATAGGTTACTTCAACGCCAACGGCATAAAATCCCAAAGGGAAGAAATAGGGCTCTTCCTCCGCGATCATCAAATAGACGTTCTCTTAATACAAGAGACTTTCCTAAAGCCTTGCCATCGTGATCCGTCACTCGCCAACTACCGGATAGTTCGCAATGACAGGTCGCGATGTCACAAGGGTGGCACCCTGATCTATTATAGAAAGCAGCTTCACTGCATCCCACTAGACCCTCCCCCCCTCTCGGTATTAGAAGTCTCCGCCTGCCGTCTAGGCATGTCAGGTCACGAGCCGATCACTCTCGTATCGGTCTATAATCCCCCCGGTAACACCACGGGGCATTACCATCACCAACGCCTCTCAAACGACCTCTCGATTCTACTCGCTATGAGTAACTCGCTCATTATAGCGGGCGATCTAAATGCCAAACATCCCTCTTGGAACAGTTCGGTAACCAATCTCAGAGGTCAACACCTGTTCGACCTCTCAAACTCTCTGACCTTTGACGTCATCGCTCCCATGACTCCCACCCATTTTTCGCTGATGAACCCAAATCATGCCCCCGATATCTTAGACGTGGCGCTCCTTAAGAACGTCAACCTAAAGTTAGATTCAATAGAAACGGTACAAGAGCTAGACTCTGATCACCGCCCGGTAGTCATGAGACTACACCCCCGCATAGGTCTTTCCGACCCGAACGCCCCCCCTATCACTAAGAGGATCACGGACTGGAAGAAAGTAAGCACACAGCTGAAATCCAACACGTCCCCTCAATTAGACTCTATCCCCGACCTTTTCGACTTGGTCGCCGACACCACGGCCGCGATCGACTCACTCACTAATCACGTACAAACCGTCCTGAACGATTGTTCAAGGGAAGTTCCAGCGACGGACGACCGTCGCTGGAAATTGCCGGACGACGTGCGTGCATTACTGACTGAGAAGAACGCGGCCATACGTGCCTACGATAGCTTTCCCTGTAACGCCAACAAAGCCCATATGCGCTATTTACAGAGATCTGTAAAGACACGTATAGCGGAGCTGCGGGACGCGAGCTGGGGAAAGTTACTCGGCGAACTTGAGCCCACCCATCAGGCCTTCTGGGAGCTCCAGAGGAAACTCAGGTCTCCCCAGGTCTCAGCCATGCCCCCCCTGACCCGTCCCGATAAATCCATCGCATTTGACGATGCCGAAAAGGCTGAATGCCTCGCAGACAGCCTCGAGGCCCAATGCACTCCCAGTTCCCTACCTGTAGACAAAGCTCACCTGAAAAAGGTCGACGCCGAAGTCGAACGTAGAGCCTCCCTCCCTCCCGTCGATGACCCTGATTGTCCACTGCCCCCCGTCCTCCCGGACGAGGTGCACGACATCATCAAGGGTCTTAAAGTCCGCAAAGCCCCCGGTTCAGATGGCATCACCAATAGGGTGATCCAACTATTCCCTGCCCACCTAATAATGCTTTTGACCACCATCTTCAATGGTGCCTTAAGCAACAATATCTTCCCCCAGTCATGGAAGGAGGCCACGGTTATCGGTATCCCTAAGCCCGGCAAGCCCAAAACCGAGGCCTCTAGCTACCGTCCCATCAGTCTGCTCAAGGTTCTCGGAAAAATCTATGAGAGGCTTATTTATAAGCGCCTCAGAGATTTCGCCGAGACCAAGGGCCTCATCCCCAACGAACAGTTCGGTTTTCGAACTGAGCACTCTAGCGTGCATCAGGCCCACCGCATCGTAGAATCCATAAGCGCTGGTTTCCAGCGCGGGACTATGACCGGTGCAGTATTCTTCGACGTAGCGAAAGCGTTCGATAAAGTCTGGCACAACGGCTTAATATACAAGCTGTACCAACTCGGCGTGCCAGATCGTCTCGTACTCATCTTACGAGACTTTTTATCGAATCGCGTCTTCCGTTATCGTATCGAAGGAGCGTTATCCACTCCCCGTCCCATCCGCGCAGGTGTCCCCCAGGGCTCTGTGGTGTCCCCCCTCATTTTTACGCTATACACGAGCGATATCCCAAAAGGTTGCGGTAGGTCGCAGTTGGGTCTGTTCGCAGACGACACTGCCATCTACTTCAGCTCTAGATCCCCCGACATCATTCGCCTAAATCTCCAACGCGCAGTCAATAGACTGGCAGCTTGGTTTACAAAATGGCGGATAGAAGTCAACCCCGATAAAAGCCAAGCGGTTCTCTTTACGAAGCCGCGTTCAAGGCTCAAAAACCCCCTCCCCCGACCAATCACCATGTTCGGCAAGCCGATCCCTTGGGAGAAGCGAGCTAAATATCTCGGTGTCGTTCTAGACCATCATTTGACTTTCGCAGAGCACATAAAGATGGTTCGTTCGCGAGCCTCTTTCGCTCTCGGTAGACTCTTCTATCTGGTGAATGCACGTAGCAAATTGTCACTTAGGTGCAAATTGCGCGTTTACACGGCGTGCATTCGACCGATCATGACCTATGCGGGTGCCGTCTTCGCTCATGCGAAACCCCGTCACATCCATAGAATGCAAACAGTGCAAAATAAATTCCTCCGTAGGGCCACAGGTTCCCCCTGGTTCGTCAGGAACGAGGCACTCCACCTCGACCTAAAGATTCCCACAATCCATCAGTTTCTAAAACGCCTTTCCAAGCGTTTCTTTGAGTCCGCGGCCAAACATCGCAACCCTCTGGTTGTCGAGGCCGCCAGTTATGTCCCGAGTAAAATCAGCCATGTTCGCCGTCCAAGGCATATCCTCGTAGATCCCGATGACCCCATAACCCTCCTCCAGGAGAGCAATAGGGAAACAAGTACAGTGTACAAAAACAGACGCCTCCCGTCATACCGACCTCGCCGCCGAGGTCCTTTGCGATCTCGACCGCCGCGCCCCCGAGTAAATAATACTCCCCCCGACCCTTGCTCGAAAACGAGGTGCCAGCAGTTGTTGCAGCTGTGCACGTAGCTTTAAATTCCCCGACTAATAATAATGATCAAAACCTTTTGATCCAGCCCGTCCCATCTTTTGATGTCCTCCCTCCGGATAACGCCCTAAGCCGAGGCTCGAACCCCGCAGGGGGTGCCCTTAGTGAGCGTTCATCCTTAAATTTTTAGCTTAGTATTTGTGCCCTGGCTGGAGGCTTTGAGTGTAGTAGCTTAAGGCAACCACAGGATTGACCGGTTAAACAGCTACGGTTTTCGGAACCAGCTGTGAGATGCCCAACAGAAAAAAAAAAAAAAAAAAAAAAAAAAAAAAAAAAGTCCTCCTAGGGCGTCCCCTCCCGGCGTTTCCAGTCACATCTGCCTTGTAAATACATTTTGTTAGTCGCCTTTCATTCATCCTCTCAACATGCCCAAACCATCTCAGCGTACCCTTTTGTCACTACTTCATCATCATCATTTTTTAACCGACTTCCAAAAAGGAGGAGGTTATATGTTCGTCGCGTATGTTTGTTTTTTTTTTATGTATTTCCACTGATTTCTCCGTCAATTGTGGACCGATTTTGAAAATTATTTTTTTGTTTGAAAGGGTGTGCTCTCGAATTGGTCCCATATAAATTTTATTAACTTTGCTTTGATAGTTTTTGAGTTAGCTACAAAATACGTATTTTTTTCCCATTTGCTACATATAGATGATATGAAAAGTTTCTGTCACTGGTAGCAGGTAGTGGTATTCGAATGTGTGTGGGGTAGGTACCACAACTAAAAAGTGAAAAATAAAAAACAACCGACCTCCAAAAAAAAAACACTACAAAGTGAAAAATAACTTTAATTTCGGAAGTCGGTGGCAAAAAACGAAAATACAAAACACAAGACACCGACTTCCGAAATTAAAGTTATTTTTCACTTTGTGGTGTTTTTTTTGGAGGTCGGTTGTTTTTTTGTTATTCAGTTATGGTAGTAGTAATTTCCCGGAAAAGTTCCTTGATAAAGCAGATAAGGAACCTTTCACTATATCGAATTATAAATTCAATGACGTATATATCACCAGCAATATGCGCGCGCGCACCGGATCTTATATCAATCATTGTACGCCCTACTTCCTTATATATAAATACTTGGAACTAGCCTTATTATTAACCAACTTAACTGAATACCTGAAAAATTGCTGACATCACTCTTGTTCCTTTTAAAATAAGATTGACTTTTGATTGGTCAATGTGATATGGAATGGCATGAAAAAATTGTTATAGATCTGATATGACCAAGACAATTTTGCGCCCCTAAAGTGTTTTCATTACTCTTATTGCCCAAGAAATAAAGGTGGTAATTCATTTTGTGAGTGGTGTTAAAGGTTGTTTTATAGAAGGCAGTGTCCCCTGCGAGGTCGAAGCTTATATCATTGGGTCCGGCTGCTGACCATGGTGAGGAATGTGGGGTGAAAGGCGGCATGATGAGAGGGTTTGAGGGGGGAGGTGGAAATGTATAATGATAATTATCTGCCGGAAGTTTCAGTTAGGTAGAACTGATTTTAAGCCTGATAGCGGTGGAATTATTGGCTAGATATAGATTTAGCCATTTTAGGCAGACACGCTAGTTACTGAATTAAATAAATGTTAGCCGAAGTCATTTAAACCCCCTCCACCCCCCCGTTGCAAAGAGGGTGTTATAAGTAGGACTGCTTAAATTCAAAATTCAAAAGTCATTTATTCAAACTAGGCTGAGAATCAGCACTTTTCGAACGTCAAATTTACATAAGACAGTCCCCCAAAACCGCCCTTCAATTTTGTTTTTTTTTTTTTAATTTTGTTTTTTTTTTTTTGAATATTGAGTATGACCGCTGTGTGTGTGTGTGTGTGTGTGTGTGTGTGTGTGTTTGTGGCACCGTAGAACCGATTTGAATGCGGTTTTTTGAAGTAAAAACTTCTTTAGCATCGTTGTGATTTGAAAGTCGATGAAACGAAAAAGCGACAGTAAAAAGAGACAGACACATAAATTCATAAGATTTAACGTGGGAGAAAATGAGATAGGAAGCATTATACAGTGTTTCTTATGTTCGTGGTTCTAAAAATTTTTAAGGTTTCATTTCTACCACGTGTGAATTGCACACGTTTTTTTAAATTTGAAAGCAGATTTTCTAGCGATGGTTCTTAGACATGTTTTTATCAAAATCGGTTCAGCTGTTTGAAGATTATCAGCTCTTTTCTAGTTGATGAATGGATGTGAGTATCTTTCACAGGTCTGATCGATTTGAAATTTGGTATTCTGTTACTTTAATTATATCAGAAGAATATAGTAACCTTGAACTGATGCTGCGGCATCACCTGGAGGATTTGCAGGATGCCCAACTCCCTTACCAACTTACAGCACAGGTATCGTGTTTGGGCTCATTGGAATGGTCTCAATGAATAGGTTATAGATAGATGGTGAACAGGGTCTGGTGATGGAGTAGAAAAGAGAAATGAGGATATGATTGAGTCGGGGGTTTTTTAAAATGTTGACTGTTAAAATTGTACTTGTAGTTATTGTACTCATACTTAATACTAGCGAGAAATAATATCGACGGTTGATAGGCTAATTGATCTAAGCGACTTTTTGTAAAACTTGCAGGAGGACGGATTAGTTATTTTTTTTAAATCATAATAAGATCTTATTATGTTTGATTGATTTAAGTAAATAAAAGTCTATCAAATAGTTGTTTTTTTATGAATTTTTTTATAAAAAAAATAATAACTTTGATCCGTCCAGGAGGACGAATCATAAAATTGCAGGAGCAAGTTGTACAAAATGTCGCTTAGATCAATTAGCCTGTCAACCGTCGATATGTGACTGAAATCTATAAAATATAGCTATTATTTTTGGCAGGTTAGAAGCTCATAGTTTTCACAAACAGATTGACAAATACAAGAAAATGATAGGATTGGAATTGGGCCCTATAAGGGCCATATCATTTTCATTTAAAATACCTTCTGATCGGTGAAGCCATGTTGAGAAGGATCACCTATTAACAGTAGTAGACAACAATTATTTGATTTGATTGACTATTAAAAAAGCCTAATATTGAGACATTTAAAAAATCGCTACCGCTCGTGCACTATGTCCTAACCACAAAACAAGTCTGAGTGAATGGCTTTAGATTACCCGGGGCGTGACGCATGCGCTGTTCAACTATTTACTTGATTTATAAATCTTATTCCAAGGCATCCAAACAATCTAGATTTTACAAGCCAATACTGGTCAAACTAGGCTGAGAATCAGCACTTTTCGAACGTCAAAATTTCATAAGACAGTCCCCCAAAACGCCCACCCTTCACCACTTCCTAGTGCCTTTAGCTGGGAAGAAGAAGTGGCGCAACAAACTCCCATAGAAAAGAAATATCGAGGCAACAAATTCGAGAAGATAAAATTGGATAAGGAAAACAAGAAGACACAAAAGAAAGAAGGCTTTTATCTAGCAATAGGTTTACACTGACTGAGACATTCCTGTAGAGGAAATACACCCCCATTTCTAAAAAGAGATCTCTAAAATATTTGAAAGAGCGCCATCATCGTCGAAATTCCGCATAGAGAATTCCAAAATGTGGTCGCTTTAATTCAACATACTATCTAATCGCATTTATCAATATTGACAGGATTTATGAATATTCATTTCTTAGTAGCGGTTCTAAAGTAGACTACAGGGTAATTAGACTCTTTGTTAACTAAGGTCTATGTAAATCCGCTATCGCTACCGCTTATGAATGATGTCCTCACCCGCAGTAGAGCAGAGTGAATGGCAGAGGGCGTGACTATTGAGCAAATACAGAAGTTGTACTCCGCACGGTGTTTGAAAAGGCAATAAGTAGGCTCGGGATGCAACAATGCTATTCACGCACATATTTGTACTGCAAAATTTGCATCAATACATCAATCAATCTGCCTAGCCTTTTCCCAACTATATTGGGGTCGGCTTCCAGTCTAACCGGATGCAGCTGAATACCAGTATTTTACATGGAGCGACTGCCTATCTGACCTCCACAACCCAGTAACTGGGTAATACGATACCCTTGGTGAGACTGGTTGTCAGACTTTCGACTGTCAAAGATCCACGAATGACAGCCGGGACCAACGGGTTAACGTGCTTTCCGAGGCACGGAGGAGTCTCGGTATGTAGAAATGGTCACCCATACACGGACCAACCCCGGCAACCGTAGCTTAACCTGACAGATCGACCCGAGCGGCTGTTAGTATTTAACCACGAGCTACTGCAAATACATACGAAAGTATTAACATAATCTAAAATATTCCTAAATTAAGTTTTTGAGAAAATGCTCTAATTTAACATATATTTTTTCCAAATCATTAACACTACTCGTTTAGACGTCATCTTCGGTATAAAATCATTAAAAGTCGGTTATCGTCGCCTTAAGACGCAGATAAATGACAGTGACCTTGAATGGTTAGCTTGCGTGTTCTGTACTGAGCTTAAGCAACGCGTCGTACGTCCAGCCAGTAATAGGACTCGCCCATCAAGGAGCGCTGTCCCAAATTAGACGCATTAATAATTTATTACACGTAAAACAAAAAGTATTTTTATAAAACAAGTATACTAAGAGATCAATAATTTAATTATCTTTAAAATAGTGAAGTTTCCAGAAAAATACGCTCGATAGATTTTGCGTCATTCTCAGTTTTTTATCCACGTTAGACATAACTTTACAAATTAATTTCACTATGTAATATAAACATAATCAAAAATATGCCTATATTAAAATATTAGGAAAATGCTTTCATTTAACATATATTTTTTCCAAATCACTAACACCACTCGTTTAGACGACATCTTCAATATAAAATCATTAAAAGTCGGTTATCGTCCCCTTAAGTTTGTGCTTCTATCGGATGTACCATAACTGTTTTAGAGATCCGATGTACAAAGCAATGGACAACCATTTTGAAAGTGTGTTAATCACTCATCATTCTCTTGCAATTATCGCTATCAAAATTAAATAGTGGAACTTTTAATCTTGTTTCTAATGTGGCGTGACCCACTCACAGACTTGTAGACAATAGATGCTAGAGTTTATATTGTAATTTGTTAACTGGTTTTATGAGAAGAGAAGCGAAACGAAGAACAATATGTATCAGTTTTTGTTCAGAGATTACTTAATTGGGATGTTAATGATATGAGCAATGAGCTTGGAGCTATCTTTTTAGAAATCTAGCCTTTTTGTTAGTGCAAAAATGATTTTGTTTCTGTGTTTTCTTGATCTCCTTATTTTGATAATCACGAGAAGTATTATGCCTTGTTTGTACTAAGGTACAATTTTGTTGGCATAAGTATCAGGCGATGGTGGTGTCACAACACATAAAAAAGACACACACAAACAAAGACACACACACAAAATAAAGAGTATTATTCTATTCTATTCCAAGATACGCATAAAAAACATAACACCTGTCTTTGGTGTCGCGCATAAGAATAATCAGCTATAATGTTCCCACTGCTGGGACACAGGCCTCCTCTCTGTGAGAGGGAGTGGGCCGTAATCCACCACGCGGGCCCAGAGCTGACGCGCAGTCGGACAAAAAGCCAGTCTATTTAAGACGCAGATATATGTGAGTGACCTTGAGTGGTGAGCTTGCGTGTTCTGTACTGAGCTCACGCAACGCGTCGTACGTCCAGCCAGTAATAGGACTCGCCCATCAAGGAATGCTGTCCCAATTTAAACGCATTATTAATTTATTATACATGAAACAAAAGGTATTTTAATGAAACACGTATACAAAAAATCAATAATTAAATTATCTTTAAAATGGTGAGGTTTCAGAAAAATACGCTTGATAGATTTTTCGTGATTCTCAGTTTTTTATCCGCGTTAGACATAACCTTACGAATTACTTTTACCATGTAATATATACATAATCTAAAATATAACTATATTAAGTTATTAAAACAATGCTCTAGTTTAACATATATTTTTTTACAAATAATTAACACTACTCGTTTAGACGTGATCTTCAGTATAAAATCATTAAAAGTCGGTTACCGTCGCCTTAAAACAGCATCTAATGCTGTAACAATTACACGACATTTATCTACCTCGATCAATCTGTTATTAATTTCAAAGTAATTATATATTTTGTATGTCAGCCTTATTGTTTTTTTAATTAATTATATGCTGTCGCAATGGTCGTGGACTCGTGTGTCTAGGTTGCTGTGAAGTAGGTTTGATGTCTGGGTTGTGCAAAGTCACCTGTAATACTTGTATCCTTAATAATTAGACTGTTGTAGCTGGTGCAACCAGACCGCGCCGGATGAAACACATCATGACATATGAAGACATTACAATGTCTCTAGGCCTTTTTTTTTTTGGGTAGGAAATTATCAAATAACTTCTCCCGCTCTGGGCGGAGCGGGAGAGCGTGTCAGACTCGTACTGACTAAAACCCACCCGTGTCCTTGCGGTTGCCCTGTTGCCGGGGGGCCACGATCTCCCTTTCGGACTTCTTCGCAACCCCGGCAGGCATCGGCCCTAGCGGCCCCCGTCAATTCTGCTGACATCTCTTTGAGGCGCGCGTGGAACACAACGCGCCGTCGACACGGGCTTAGTCCTTATCGGACGGCGAGCTACCCATTGCTCACGGTCCGCAAGCCCGCGCCTACGGTGGCTGGAAATCTGCCTGCGATTCCCGACGCCCAGGGCGTCTCCTCCTGCGGCGGTTAGGGGCACGAGGGCGCAAAATTTGCCTCTCCCTCATGCGTTCCGCCTCCTTCGCGAGTATTACTGCTTCGCAGAAGGAGGTGACGGCTTCCCATTTCCTCTAACTCTGTACCATGACCTAAACCAGGGCCGGACGCGAGAGATCACCGCCGCCGATCGCCTCCACGAGGACACGGCGATGCCCCGCCCAAGCCGGGCAGACCTCCACCGTATGCTCCACTGTGTCCTCCAGACGATCCACACAATGGTGACACCCGGGCGTTTCCTCCCGCTTTATCCTGAACAGGAATCTCCCGAAACAGCCGTTTCCGGTAAGGACCTGCGTCAGGCGGAAGGTGAGGACGCCGTGGCGCCTCTCTAGCCACTCCTCAAAGAGGGGATTTATCGCCCCAATTGTGGCGTGCCCAGCGCTGGGTTGCGACAATCGCACTCTCCACGACGCCATGAGATCCCGCCGGAGCTCTGTCCGCTGTGCTGCAATTTCTCGCGGCAGCGGAGTAAAGCCACACTACTACACTACTTTAGGTTTTAAATAATTTGGTTCGATTGAGCTGTCTAGTAATGGACGATTTGTAAGTAGAATAAGTGCCTACTGTTTGTAAAATATAACAAGGAAAAGAAGAATTATCTACAATGAAAATGCCTATATGCCTAGCTTTTCCCAACTATGTTGGGGTCGGCTTCCAGTCTAACCGGATGCAGCTGAATACCGTATTTTACATGGAACGACTGCCTATCTGACCTCTACAACCCAGTAACTGGGTAATACAATACCCCTTGGTAAGACTGGTTGTCAGACTTTCGGGCTTCTGACGACCCGTGACTGTCAAAGATCTAATTGAATGGAATAAAGTAAAAAAATAATGTTAACCGGAACTAGGGTTGCAAACTTTTTATATCAAATATAGAATTTTGGAAGCCATTGCTTGAAAAATATAGAAGACAGAACGAAAAAAAAAACACGTACAAAAAAAAAATTGGTGTTACAATAATATTAAATTTATTAATGCATAATTAACGGTTACTTATTTTTTATAAATGTCTCAGATCATAATCATAACTAATTGCAATCATCTCGCCGTTTTGTATTAAATAAAAATGTGGTAATTTCGCCTACTACATTTTTAGTACTACTATATACTACTATACTTCTGACTGCCTCGTTGGTCTAGTGGTCGCTAGCGCTACAGCTGAGCATGAGGTCCTGGGTTCGATTCCCGGGTCGGGCAAAGTGTTATTGGGTTTTTCTATCTGGAATTTCTCAGTAGCAGCTCGGAGTCTAGATTTGTGCCCGATTGATGGCAATAGGCTCGCCCCCTATTACATGGAACTTAAACATAACTGGCGAAATGTGGGTGTACCTGCTATAGGGTAACTTCTGCCCAACCCTTCGGGGAAACAAGGCGTGATGTTATGTTATGTTACTATACTACTATGGTGTGGTTATACGTCGGCAATTCGTTAAGGGGTTATAGGAGAGGTCATTTGCCACCAAATTACTCTTGATGACCCCTATGCAAATGTCAACAATTTTCGAGTCATTTGACATTTTATATTTTTATTTCATACATTTTAAAATTTCTCGAAAATGATTGACATTGAAATAGGGGTCATCACCTATTTGGTTGCAAATGACCTCTCCTACATCCCTTTAACGGATTGCCGACGTGTAACCAGTAACCCTACCGAACTAGGGATGGGCAACTGAAAAAAATATATCGATATTTATCGTATCGATAATTCTCAAGTGAAAAATATCGATATATCGTCAGTTTTTGCATGATTATTCATATATAAATTCTCAAAGCATTCAAACTTCGTAAAAAAGAATAGACGAAAATAGAAGAAAATAGTATTTTTTATTAATGCTCGAGCCTAAACAATCATACACAATTTAATCAAACCAAAAGTCATCAGATATGGACATTAGGAGCACCCTCTGTTTGATGTGCTCGCCTGTCAAAGAGGTTAAACACGAAACCAAAGTTTAAAAAAAATAATCGAAATTGATACGTATTCGATACTCTAAAATAAATATCGAATATCGATATATCGCGTTTAAAAATATCGACGATATATATCGATAATTGTATGGAAAAATATCGATATTTTTATGTATCGATATTTTTTGCCCATGCGTACACCGAACCAACCCACAACCCTACCGAAACTGATTAGGAGGTGATGAAATAGACTATTAATCTCATACTTGGTTTAGAATCTCTTAATGAGAATGACATGCAATAGGTCACAAATTATGACAAGATTGGAGAGACCTATCCCCATAATGTAACATTATTGATTGATTTAAGTAAAAACATGATCTGACTTTTTGTTAAACCTAACTATGTCTTAAGGCGACGATAGCCGACTTTTAATAACTTTATACTGAAGATCATGTCTAAACGAGTAGCGTTAATGATTTGGAAAAAATATATGTTAAATTAGAGCATTTTCTTAATAACTTAATTTAGGAATATTTAAGATTATGTTTATATTACATAGTGAAATTAATGCGTAAAGCTATGTCTAACGCGGATAAAAAACTGAGAATTACGCAAATCTATCAAGCATATTTTTCTGAAACGTTCACCATTTTAAAGATAATTTAATTATTGATATTTTAGTGGACGTGTTTTATTAAAATACCTTTTGTTTTATGAATAATAAATTAAAAATGGGTCTATAATTTGGGACAGCGCTCCTTGATGCACGAGTCCTATTACTGGCTGGACGTACGACGCGTTGCGTGAGCTCAGTACAGAACACGCAAGCTAACCATTCAAGGTCACTGGCATATATCTGCGTCTTAACACAAGAACCTACTATCAATACATAGTATAAAATGAAGTCGACTTCCGTGTCTGTCTGTGTGACGGCTTATTTCTTCTAGACCACGCAATATATTTTGATATACATGCATATTATATACATGTATATTTAACTTAGATATTATAGCACGGAAATCTCGATGTTTTGACATGTCGAAACGTCAAAAAGGATAAAGAAAAGAAAGATAATACATTTATTTATTTATTTCTGTCTGTATTTCCTGTGCGTGTCCCAAATAAAATATTTTTCTTTCTTTCTTTCTTTATTTAGCACTAAAAGGCACACTCATCAAATTAAAAACGGCAAAGTGCGTGTCAGACCACGCACAATGAAGGGTTCCGGAGTTGGCATGAGTTTATCCTAAGTACAAACTTAATATTGTAGTTGAAAACCATGTTCTCTCATACATTTCAACTGCAAATGTAAGTTTGTACGCACAAAATTGGAAGATTTACCATGTTATTTTAAGATCAAGGAATTATCCATTAGGTTTTCCTGTAATCTATGAATGTAGATTACAGTTTTCTGTATTTTTTCAAAAGTTTAGGGCTCGAAAAGTTTTATTTGAGATCCTCACAATAAGCCCTTTCATTTGATATGTCACACGGTACAGTTTCCTATTGTTTTTTGTTTAATTTTCTTATTTCCCCTCAAACGTGACCCCCATTTTAAAAATTCATTTATTTACGTTACACGTCCGTGTTTGGGTCCCAGGAATACATATATGTAGCAAATTTCAATTTAATTGGTCCATTAGATTTGGAGCAAATTGGCTGTGACAGACGGACAGATAGACACACGAGTGATCCTATAAGGGTTTCGTATTTTTCCTTTTGAGGTACGGAACCCTAAAAGTCAGAAAGACAAAATCACTCCCGTACAATACCCCTGTGCAAAGTAGGGGCGGGTCGCAAGTTTTAGTATAAAATCGATGTAGCAAGATAAGAAAACTCGGTAAATGCTAAAATGAAATTTAGCAAGTGAATGAGGAATGAATATGGTCCATAGGTTACAAGTGATAGGTCGTTAGCTGCCGCTAATAGTGTGATTAGTGTCGAGATCATCAGTCTCAAATTGCATTAATAAAAACATGTAAAAATTTTAACAATCTGTACTGTACTTCTAAGCAACATTTTCAGAAAAAGCTTGCGTTTTTGACCGGAAAATATTGGCACAAAAGTCTTTCCTATAAGTACCATGATTTCCTAAAATTCCGTTTACCATGATGATTTGTCTACTTTTACAATGTTTGTAAATATGTGAGCACTATGTATCTATCACATAATTAATTTATCTGTCGTTGCTTCATTTTTAATTCTTTTTCTTATTTTGGTATAATAATTTTTTTCTAGGTGCATCGTCTTCACAAATAATTATTGAACTAATGTAACTAAAGAAAATATTATAAAATATTTTAAAAGAGTAACGGTGGAGTTTCTTGCCCATTCTTCTCCATACGAAAACTACATTTTGGAAGGGGCGACCAGAATTACTTCAATTTTTTTGTAAATTTTGGCGTCCAAAAGTGCCTTTTTAACCGACTTCAAAAAAAAGGAGGAGGTTCTCAATTCGTCGGGATATATTTTTTTTTAAATGTTTGTTCCCCGATTACTCGAAGACGGATGGATCGATTTGAAAAATTCTTTTTTTGTTTGAAAGGGTATACTTTCAAGTTGGTCCCATTGTCATTTGGTCACGATCTGATGATGGGATCTTGGAGAAATCGAGGGAACTCTTCAAATATTAAAGGCACATCTATAGCGATTTGGGTATTTTTGATGAGCTGTTGACATAAGGCGATTGTAACTTAGATAAATTACAAATCAACCCACTAAAAAGTGAAAAAAAAAAACTTTTTTACAAAAAATACAACCGACTTCCAAACTACAAAGTGAAAAATAACTTTAATTTCGGAAGTCGGTGTCAAAAAACTTAAATACTGATCCAAAGACACCGACGGGCGCACCGCGGGGCGCAGCTAGTTTGAAATAAATTATTTGACTTTGACTTTGAAAATGAAACAGTAACTTTTAACAGGTTGCCAAAACCCACGAATTGGTGTTTAAAAATCAAGTTGTAACTTCTGTATTATATTGACAGTTCAAAGGCTACTTACTTAGTTTCATACAATATTTATTCAAAACTCAGTAAGTACTAACATCTGAACTTAAGTAGTCTTGTATTTATCTGTATCTAAGTTCACAAGTAACTCACGCTCACTTGTATACAGGCTGTTTTTGTTTTAATAATAAATTTGAAAGAGGCAAAACATTACGCAAAAAGGAATGATTGTCCTTTTGACATTTGGATAAAATAGGCAAATATTTGTTTGTTTGTTACGATTTAACGCAAAAACCGCTGAACAGATTTGAAAGAAATTTGGCACATGGCACCTGGGTTAGGACATAGAATACTTTTTATCCCGATAGTACGTTTCCGTGGGATAATTTCCAACCTTCAAGCAGGCGAAGCTGCGGGCAAAAGCTAGTGGCTAATAATGCAATAAACTTAGCATTTACAGTGTAGCAAACGATGCGAAGATATCGAAGCTTATGCAACCAAAAAAGAGCCAAAAATTGAATACGTCCGGTGCATCCTGAGCCAACCATACCAACTAACTTTGTAGGCTGATTAATCTTGAGACCCTTAAAGCAAATAAAAACCAAGCCATATATAGCCTGTAAACAATACAGTGAAGCATACCAAAACTACACCTCCGTTCTGTCCTCCTCCTTTATGTCTGGAGGCTTTTATATAGATATTTAGTTCTTTTTACGTTTAGTTTTTTTTTTTTTTTTTAATATAGCTTGAGTTTTCTATAGTTCTCGATGTTTTTGGTTGGTATATTGGCGTGTGCTAGCTGGCACATGGCCTATAATTTATTATTTGAAGTATGTTTTGTGTTGCATAATGTAAGTTATTTTGCATACTATTGTATAGAATCATTTTTCTAACTTGAACAGACAGCTGTGCTGCTGGGGAGTTTGTTGCGCCACTTCTTCTTCCCAGCTAAAGGTACTAGGAAGTGGTGAAGGGTGGTCGTTTTTGGGGGACTGTCTTATGTAATTTTGACGTTCGAAAAGTGCTGATTCTCAGCCTAGTTTGAATAAATGACTTTTGAATTTTGTGCCTACACGCTTACACGCACACATTTACAATAGAACAACTATCAAACTACACCTCACTAAGTGAACACATGTTTACGAAACCGGCCTCACGTCACTGTTGATAGCGCTGTCTTGCATATTTTCCCCCAATTTGTTATTTACGTGTTATTTTTATCTTTCTTATCTTTCTTGGTTTTTTATTTGGTCTGAGTTGAGACCATGGCATGAGTACCTCGTCTCATTCCAATACTTCTCGTTTTGACACAAGATGAGGTGACATAGAAGTGCGAAATTTTGAACAAGTTGCCGATTTTGAACACGACAGATTAAGCTGCTCTGGTTACAATAAGTTAGAAGAAGTTTGCAACAACCTGTATAACAAAACTAGAACTAACAGCTCAACAAAAGGTTACGTAAACTAACCGGTTTTAGGTTTAAGTATACAGTTACGTACATTTGAGACTTATAAACGTATTCTATTTCGTTAGAGTTGAGAATTAAGAGTTGTGTCCAACTAAGTGATCTGATTCAGGTCATTGAAGCTAGTGGTCTGACTACGTCATCAAGTCTTGCAAAATACACATACACATACTGAAACTCGCGCTTTTGGGGTAGGCAGAAACTAAACAACGCAACCTGCTACTCCTTTTGCCTCATACATTTCCGATTTATCCATCATCCTTATCACTGATGAACGTCTCTGATTGTTAGTGGTCACCACCGCCAAAGGACTTCTGCAACAGCAGAACCTTGCTTACACATTGCCATCTCAAAGACAAAGCTGAACTGTCTCGTCATTATCATCATAATTTCAGCCGAAAGACGTCCACTGCTGGAATTCAACCTCCACCAAGAACCGCCACTTCGACCAGTTCTCGAGCTTCCCGCATCCAGCGGATTCCTGAGGCCTTCACTAGGTAATCGGTTCACCCTGTAGGAGGCCTTCCAACGCTACGTCTTCTAGTACGCGGTCGCTACCCCATCGGCCACCCGTTCTGCGAGCAATGTGCCCTCCCCAAGTTTGGCAATTCTTCAGGCTAATGTCAGTTATCTTGGGTCTCCTGCGAATTTCTTCATTTCTGATTCGATCACGTAGGGAACTGTCTCGTGTGCCTGTAATTATCATCATCAAACCGGAACACAGTAATACTGCTTGGCGGAGAAAATAGGTATGGTGGTGGAATTTCCCCGGATGAATTACTTCAAGTTGCGAATCAAGTGAAATTGCTGACTTTGTGAGATGTCTGACTTTTATGTTATGTGGATCAGAAGCAGGACTCTTGCACCCTCCAGGATTTAAATGAGGCAAGTTACAGAGCTATCAAAGAGGGCTTAGAAAAGTGACATTCCGTCAGCGATAACGATGAAGGAAAAGACAACAAAGGATTGGGCTGACATACTACCGAAACCATCAGTCAATCCTGTTAAAATTCGTTGAAGAAGATATGAAACGTTTTGAAAACGATTGCCACAATTGTATTGGATGGACAAAAGTGTCAAAAAGAAGAAAATGTCTTGAAGAAAGACAGGCTTCTTTTTTGTTTATAACAACTTTCTGCAATTACTAGATGGGTGATCATTGTGTTCACATGTGTGACCTACTGACCATTTATTATGTAAGGTCTGGAAGTAACAGGCACCTTACACTTGTATAGTAAGTTATAGTTCGCTCACTTGTAAGTAGTTAGAGTTAGTTTAGGTGAGTTGAACCACGAATTCTAGAAACACTCGAAAGTTTATTAAGTAGCCCGAGTTACAAGTAAAGATTGGATGCTAATCCGCAGTGCTCGCGATAGTAGTAATTTGTCAACTAACTTAAAGATATGTTTAACGCTATTATAAGTGACTAAAGTAAGTAGGTTGCTGCGTATGCAGTTTAATAAATTGTACGTGAACCGTACACATTATATCCGTCACTTGGTTTATGCTAAGCAGTGAACCTAGTCGAGGTCAAATGATACTTGATGGTAGAATTGTCTTTAGAACATCAAGGTCAATCGTCCAGCTTGTTACAATTTAAAAAAGTTGGACAAAGTCAATCTGTCTAGCCTTTTCCCAACTATGTTTGGGGTCGGCTTCCAGTCTAACCGTATGCAGCTGAATACCAGTATTTTACATGGAGCGACTGCCTATCTGACCTCCATAACCCAGTACCTGGGAATACGATACCCCTTGGTAAGACTGGTTGTCAGACTTTCGGGCTTCTGACGACTCGTAATGACTGTCGAAGATCCACGAATGACAGCCAGGACCAACGGCTTAACGTGCTTTCCGAGGCACGAAAGAGTCTCGGTATGTAAAGATGGTCACCCATCCACGGACCAACCCCGGCAAGCGTAGCTTAACCTGATGGATCAACCCGTGCGGCTGTTATTACTTAGCCACGAGCTCCTTAGTATCGACTCCTAAGTCCTCCGAGTTGAACTAAGTATTTCATTTAACATAAATTAATTAATCGTTTCATTCAATACAACAGTCATAGATTAATGATAAAAATGTTTCGAGTCGTTTTGAAATCAATTAATCAGTTCCATTACTTTCAATTCAATGCATGTTAGAATTTAATGATAACGAAATTGAACATGTTATTTTTAAGTTACATTTGCTAAGTTGGCAAACTAACGATCCACTTTGAAAATACCATGAATATCTGCAATGCCAGGACAATTACTACCGAAACGCATTTTTTCTTATCTCGCGATATGTCAAATAGTCGTGGAAATTAACTTTCCAAATAACTTTTCTTCAACGTTACTTCTTCCCCGTGTTACATTAGGAGTTAGTTTCCCATGTTACCTGCTTCTTCTCCTTGTCGTGTTGAAGACTCATATTTTGTCCAACAAGACCTGGACCAACTAAACCCATTAAACGATTTAAAATCTGTATTAAAACCAAACTTTGTAAAAAAGGGTACTATACAATTTCAGATTATATAAAAGATAAAAAAGCCTGGGATTGAACTGCTCGCTCTGCTAAGCTTTGTGATAAAACCATAAAACTAGACATTTTAATTATTATTATGTAAAATCAACATATACCAGTTTTATAAACACATTGACATTGTTGAAAATTATATTCAAAATGACATGATTACTTTGTAAAGTATTATATTATTTTAACTATTGTGAATGTGAGGACTATGTGGATATTACTTTTATTTCTCTTCTAGTTTTAGTGATGGTCTGGCAGTTTGAGTAGTTTTTGCGGCCTACCCAAATGTCCTTTCTTTGGTATTGCTCGTCGAGTTGAGCTCCTTAAGTTCTAAGTTGAGCTCCACGATTACTGACAAATGCTTGCGCTGACTAGACAGGTCCACTCAAATCTGTGTGGTTCTTTCCTCAAAAGACCTTTTCAGACACTAATCTACATGGTCCTCATATGGCCTGACCAAGATTATGTCTGGACTTTAAAAGAGACTGCGACCTCTGAGTTTGTTTCGGCCTTTCTTCTCAGAGTAGTCAGATAGGAAACGCCGAACTCATCTAGCTTATTTTCAATATTTTTTTATATGACGTGTAAAAGTGATTCCGATATCCTATTTACAGAATAAACAATTTCATTTCATTTACAGCTTTATCGTTTGCCTCATATAAGTCCTGGAGGGTTCAGATAGTTGTTTAATCCGATCTAGCCTGTCCCTTGCTGTCCTCCCCCAGCGACGCCCTAAGTCGAGGTCCGTACCCCACAGGGGGTGCCCTTAGCGTGAAGTCGTTTAGTTTATAAGTTTTAAACCCTGGCTGGAGGCCTTAATTTATCGAGGCAGCCACAGTAAAGTCCGGTTAAGTAGCCGACATCCTCCCAGGTTGACTAACGAGATGCCATGTCCAAAAAAAAGAGTGCGGTCGGGGAACCCCCGTCAGGAACGAAGTTCTTTTTCACGTGTGATTTAAAATAAAAACTAAATTTTTGCAGCCGCCATCTTGCATTAACATTTTGACCTCATATCGGCTTCAGCACCCTCGAAAACTATGAAAACGATAATCATGATAAAAAAACATAGCCGCCATCTTGAATTTACATTTCGACTCCACTATCGGCTTTAACACCCTCGAAAACCATGAAAACGATACCCATGATGAAAAATTTGAAAATTTTCAGAGCGTCTTGGAATTTAATTTTGACCAAATTCACACTTTCTATCTCTCTCTCTCCGGCATGCAGTGTACTCGGGCTGATATGTACAATTTTATCTCACGACACTGTTATCACTTTATTCTTTTCTTTTTTATTTTTTTTCTGCTAGCGTTCTCTCTCTTCTCCTTCTCTTTGAATTAGAAGAAGACAGTCGCAAGTATTAACACTTTTTAGCGTGACTCATTTCTGAAAGATTACAAGTCACGTAAAAGAACTTCGTTCTAAAAACTGGTAGGTGTATTACTTAACTTTCACGATACTTTTCTTTGACCTCACTTCAGCCCGTTTTAGGAGTTAGTTTGTCCTACTCGTATGTTTGAAATAAGTTGATAATCTCAGCATTGCAACAGACTGGCTCACTTATTGCCGCCCGCCTGCCGCGACCGTGGTATCGGTGCGTATTTCGTAAGTAATGATACTTTGATTATAACATGTAGGCAAGGACTTGTCATTGTCTATGTATTTATTTTAAAGGCTGTTGTTTGTGGTACAACAGTTGTATGACCGGTAATTGAGTTATAGTTCCACCCACTCCGAGGAAAAAGATTGTCTTTTCGTTCAGACAAGGAGAGACCATTTCCGCTTTTTGGGAGCTGTGTATTGAAGTATTTAAAAACACTTTCATACAAAAACTTCTTCCAAAGTAAGAAAAAACTTCCAAACTACAAAGTGAAAAATAACTTTAATTTCGGAAGTCGGTGGCAAAAAACTAAAATACTGATCCTAAGACACCGACTTCCGAAATTAAAGTTATTTTTCACAGAAGAGCATGTAGTTTTTGACTTCTCAGATTTTATTTTGATCACCAACGCTTGTTCTCCGTGTGTTAGCTTTTCTAGACCAGTAATTTAAGGTATGTCTAGGCAAAATTTAAAAGGCTAGATTCTAAGAGGAACACAGGTATACCGCTTGGTGGCAGAAGTATAGTGTTAGGCGCCACCTACACAGATTCGAGAATCGCGGCGATAATCACGTTGTGTCTTCAAATTATCGATGCCATGATATCGTCGTGTGGAGATTGATTCAAAGAGTTTCTATTGAATTTGATAGCATGCGAGACTATCGCTACGATTCTCTCGCCCGTGGAGATGGCTTCTTAAGTAACTAAACTAGCCAGTACTTCTGTGGATGAAGCCTTTCTAGTACTTATTACTTTTCTGATACAATTTTCCGTATAAACTAATTTACTTCTTCAAATAAACAAACTATGACTTCTCAAGCACTCGGCGAGATATTAAACGAGTGAATTATAGCTAAACGCAATATAAGAACATGCACTTTAAGATACCAATCAAAAGTACACTATACAACATTATACTTTTTAGGTCCAATTCCTTTTGACAACAAACCTGCAGTTATTTACAAGGGGAAATAGACTTTACGGCGAAAGTTTTAAGGTGTTAATTGGAGTGTAAGTACAACAATGAAATGGTATTCAGTGGGTCAGTAGCAAACTATTGCGAGAGTCCTAAGATACTTGATATATAAAGCTTGTACGTCCGTCTTGTAGGGTGGCTACAAACTTTGACAAAGATTTGATATCTAGAAATCCTATTATTATTTTGGAGCATTCACTATTTGATGGGGGGAGAATACCTACTTGTCAGATAAAGAAAATGCCATGGTTAATTGAGAATAACTGGGTAATCTACAACAACAACCAGTTCTGATCTCCTTGCTTTGTTCACGAGCTCAATGCCCCAAAAATTATTTACAAGGAGAGTGAAAAGAGTCTCTCGCAGAGGCCACAATTTTTAAAGCTTATTTATTGACTATAGATTTTGAGACGCCGAGTAGTAATTGTTTGGAAATACTGGTATTACTGAGGAAATGCATTTCTGAGCATTGTCTAGGCTAGGCCATTTGAAGTTCAAAACTTCTTCATTATAGGCATTCTGTTCAGTTGCGGGGAAACACCTGGTTGTGGGACGCAGGAAATCGGGAAGAAAGGGGAGGTCTAAACACAGCAGTGGATGATTCGTGGCACAAATTATGACTATGATGAATTTTGAACAACATAAAAACTGGAAAAATCCCATAAACTTCAATGCCCATAGTCACTTCACACCCAGAATCACGAACAGCCATGCCCATGTTTCGCACGCTACACTATACGACTATAAAAGATAAAAGTTGACATTTTTACACGATTCCACATAATAACGCATAAACACAATGAGTTATATTCTTTTTATTCACGGTTAAGTGCAAGAAGGCCGGTTAACAATTAGATTTCGTTATCTGTGGTCATCTTGTCTATGAGCTCTTGTCTATGAGTATTCGACCTCTTTATTGGGCGCGTTCTTATTTTGAATTCTTTTTCGGTTGCGAAATTGAATGGATGGAATTCATGTAGTGTTGAGTTAAGATTAGCAGTGATAAAAGATTATAGGTAGATAATAGATTGTATTCCTTTTTAGTTTACTGTCTAATGCAAGAGGTACAGTGTGCCCAGTGGGTGTCCAAGACTTGCATAATGAGCTGTCTTAAACTGGCTTTTATCAACAAAAGCATTTCTTGCTAAATTCAATACGGATATTTAGTTCGACATTTCCAAATACTAGTCGATTCTGTGTATATTACTCAATATTTCTCAAAATAACGAACAAGGATTAAAAAACCACAATATTGGTATATCTCTTTTACACTGCCTGATTCAGATCAGTAGACTTAAGTGTTTTGTATATCAATTCAGGTAAGAGCGTGTATCCTAAAAGTTGGCAACGTCGCAAATAGCTGTCAAATATTTACCTGTTTTGATTAATTTGGCAATATTACTGTATGGAAATATGAAATATGGCAAACTAACGAACTAGAATATTAATAATGAATTGCAATTATAACACTGAATTTGTTGTTGTAACTACCTTGATAGAATGGGTTATTTTAGCCCCTCGTATAAAAATCTACTATTTTTTACTGGCAGATGCCTAAGTTTCTTAAATAGTAGGTATGCACCTGCTAGGTATGCACCTGAACAGCAGCCCATACAAAGTTCCGGGTGTGCAACCTTATCAATAAAATGTAGCAACTTCGGAGAGGTCTATGAATCACAGGCCTTTCCCAACTCGGTGCCAAGCCCGGTTATCTGGCTTCCGTGTACTGTTTACCCCAAAGATTTAAACTTTAGGTTATTTAAAAACACTACTACACACAACACCACACACACCCGTCTCACACACAAACACACACACACACGCACTACTACACTACTTTAGGTTTTTAAATAATTTGGTTCGATTGAGCTGTGTTTTCTAATGGACGATTTGTGAGTATAATAAGTGCCTATTGTTTGTAAAATTTAGCAAGGAAAAGAAGAATTATCTACAATGAAAATACCTATATGCCTAGACTTTTTCCAAACTATGTTTTTTTTTCCTTGTCCTAGTGTTCAACAATAGGATGGACCCTAATCTTATTACAATCTAACCTTATAAATAGACTAATAAGTAATTTAATTATAACCTAAACTATTAAATTGTCTTTACTAAGAATGTGTCCAATAGCACTTTTCTTATTGTCTCTATTAAGGCGACTTCACTTCGTTCTTGTGTTTGTTTGGCACTTTTGTACTTTACACTATTCACTAACACTAACTCGAACGATTTTGTTCTTTTTAGTCTTCTATGTTTGTGTGGTCGAGAAGCTGGATTGCCTCGACGTTCACATGCTAATGAAGTCTCTTTTCGTGAGCTTTTGCAAATTTCTGGATCACTCTTTCGACGAACTCAACTTTTAGGTCCCTGTGGAGGTCATCATTTCGTATGTTCCAAACTATGTGGGGGTCGGCTTCTAGCCTTACCGGATGCAGCTGAATACCAGTATTTTACATGGAGCGACTGCCTATCTCACCTCCACTACACAGTTATTGAGTAACACGATACCCCTTGGTAAGACTGGTTGTTAGAGTTTCGGGACTACCCGTAACGACTGTCAAAGATCTACGAATGACAGCCGGGACCAACGGCTTAACGTGCTTTCCAAGGCACGGAGGAGTCTCGGTATGTAATGGATGGTCACCCATCTATAGACCGACCTCGAAAAGTGTTGCTTAACCTTGAAGATCAATCCGTGCGGCTGTTATTATTTAGCCACAAGTACTGTATAAACTAAAGGCTTACCTTTTCTAAAATCTAAAGCGACAAACAAAAAAAATAACAGTGGCACTCCGGGAGTGCCGATAGAAGTGAAAATTTGAACAATTAAAAAAAAATACTTCCAAAACCTTTAAAGTAAAAATACTTGCATAGAATATTGATCCGCAACGTAATATAAATAAAGAGCACAATCGCGTTTACAAAAATGAGGTGTCGGTAACGGTGTCGCGAGTTCAATTGCTTTTTCCCATTTCAAAAATGCCCAACGCGCCTTAAGAAAATTTCACTTCAACTACAAAATAAACCCAAATTATAATTCTGTCCATAGAATAATTGCTAACCCCTCAAACTATACTTAAAACACAAGTAGCTCTAAAATGTCAGTGACAGGCAGTTGGCCCTTGCGCCGACGCACGTAATGACACATTTCCTCTGGCTTTACAACTAGGAGCTACAAGCCACTCTTTGGGCCATAAAACAAATTAAGTATACAGAAGTTTAACTTCATGATAAAGCTGCTATCATAGCTGTCCGGGAGACCCGTGCGGGCCGCCCGTACGGGCTTCCGGAACAGAGACAAATTAATTTAAATTATATCTTTCTTTATTCAAAAAAGTTACAACATTGTTACAAACACTAAATACATTTACAACATACAGAAGAAGTGTCTTAAACATAGGTCCCCTGGCTCCCAAACTAGGTTTATACCTGTGACTTGGGAGTCAGTGTTCCTCCATTAAAAAGTCGTTACGTATGTCGTTGGCTATTAAAAAAGCAATGTAAAATAAAACAAAGGCACATTTTCTATAGATAAAGTACAAAAAAAATAACAATCATGAAATGTGCGGGGAGGTGTGTTGAGAGTGTGTGAGTGTTTTATGAGTGAGTGTGTGAGTTTGTTTGATGAGTGTGGTGTATTAAGTTGAAGAGAATAGAAGGTTTTCTATTTCGTCGTAGTTTTTTTCCATCAACCACGCTTTCACTGAGTTTTTACATTTGTGTAAATTAAGTTTTTGTATCGCGAGCAGTTTATTGATCGCGTTATACAGTTTTTGACTTAGGTAAGAGAACTGGTGTTCGGCAAAGGTGGTATTATGTCTAACAGGTGGAAAAACAATATCAGCTCTACGTTTTTTGGTTATTTTTATTGGGACACGATGTTTTCTCAGTATACACTGAAGCACAAACAGTTTCCTGACTGAAAGCACTTCGCACTCCTTGTAAAGCTCCTCTGTAGGGTATCTGTAGGGCCTACCGTACATTACTTTGAGAACTGCCCTTTGCGCTCTCTCTAATTTAAGGAAGTAGGTCTTACAGGCTCTACCCCATGCTGGCAAGCAGTATGCAAGAAGTGACTGACACAAAGACATGTAGACCAACCTGAGAGTATTTGTGTCAGCTGAAAAGCGAAGTTTCTTAAAAATGTAAATAAGTTTCCGCGTTCTTGCTACCAAGTTGTCTACGTGAGTGTACCAGTTCAAATGTCTGTCTATCAGCACACCCAAGTACTTTATATTTGGAGTTATTGCTAGAGCAGGACACGTGCAAGTGGGAATTCTAGAGTGCTCTGAGCAGGTATGACCTTTAATAACAAGTGGTGTGTTGGGCTGAGATTTTTTGCTTATAGAAAAGGTTACTATTTTAGTTTTTTCTGTATTTAATGTAAGAAGATGTTTCGCGAGCCAATTCATTACCATATCTAATGCCGCCTGAGCATGCTGTTCAGCTTCTTTCCAATCCTTGCCATGTATAAGAAGTGCTGTATCATCAGCATAGGTAAATACGGTGCAATTAGTGAGGACTAGAGAACACAGGTCATTAATATAGATGAGGAAGAGCGTTGGACCTAGAATGCTTCCTTGTGGGACACCGTAATCAATGCCTGCCTTATCACTCACTTTACATGTTTACATGTACACAATCTTTACATGTTGGTATCTGTTTTTGAGGTAACTCGTAAAAATTTCCAGTGCAATACCGCGTACACCTATGCGCTCCAGTTTCGATAAGAGTATTGGGACAGGGACAGTGTCAAAAGCCTTAGATATGTCCAAAAATATTCCCAAACACTTCTGGCTACCATTCTTATGTCTAGTTGCTTTTTCAGAGAAAGCCACAACCGCGTCTTCAGTAGAAAAACCAGTTCTAAAACCGTATTGACTGTCTGAAAGAATATTATTTGCACGCAGATAGCCAAGCAAACGATCGTTGAGGATCTTCTCCAAAATTTTAGACATAGTTGGTAAAACGGAAATTGGTCTATAATTGTTAACACTATCCCTGTCCCCCCCTTATGTATTGGATGAACGAGTGCTATTTTAAACGTGTCGGGGAAAATACCACTTGCAATTGTTAGATTGCAAATGTGAGTGATGCAAGGGACTAGGGTCTTACGCGTCAATTTCAAAATGTTGGTGGAGATACCGTCAATTCCCACTGCTGAATCCGTTTTTAGGTTATTCAGAATCTTTTCTACTTCTTCATTGTCAGTTTCTAGAATACATATTGAATTAGACGCTGGCGTTGGACCGGGAGGGATTGACGATTTAGAGCTACCGTGTTTAATTTTAGTGGCTAAGTTATTTCCTATACTCACAAAATATTTGTTGACTGAGTTAGTTGCTCTTCGTTCGTCTGTATCAGTTCTCAGGAGTTCACTAGGTGGGGATGGAGTGGATTTGGTATGTGTTATTGTTTTTATAAGGTCCCAAGTGGCCTTAAGGTTATTCTTTCTTTTCATAAATTCAATTTTCTCATAGTTAATTTTTAATTTGCGTAACAAAGAGTTGCAAAAATTACGATATCGTGAGTACGTTATTTTCAAAATAGGATTTTCAGGATCAGATTTTTGTTTTTTATGCATTTTGTCTCTGTTACGTATACAGCGTAATAGACCAGGAGTAATCCATGGCTTTATATTACGTTTATTCTTTGGGATCTTAATGTATCGAGTATGGTTGTTAATTATTAAGCTTAAAATGGACACCAAAATGTTTGCTGCATCGTTTGAGTTATTTGCCATTAGGACCGGGGAAAAATCAGTTCGATCGATGTCATTTTGGATGCTTGTAATGTCAACAAT
The DNA here is from genome assembly GCA_963680765.1 of Agrochola lychnidis. Taxonomy (NCBI): domain Eukaryota; kingdom Metazoa; phylum Arthropoda; class Insecta; order Lepidoptera; family Noctuidae; genus Agrochola; species Agrochola lychnidis. The sequence goes on from OY796874.1 coordinate 12,425,630, forward strand.
TTTGGTAATACCCGTAGATTTTGGTTTAGGTTTGTCTAAATTGATGCTCAACAGTACAGGTAGGTGGTCGGTTATTTGGGTCTCTATCACAATAGTGGACCCTGGCTGTTTAGTTCGTAATAGGACATGGTCGAGACAGTTATTTAGTCTGGTAGGGTACAGGTGAGCAGGAAGTAATCCGTGAGAGGCAGCGAAGGTGAGGTATGTATTAGAGTGTCTATCTTTATTGTCAGATTTTATGTCGATATTAATGTCACCTACTAGGGCAATATGGTGCATTTTAGAAAGAGTTGTTAATATAGTGTCCAGGCTGTTTATAAAGTTATCAGTGTGTGTATATGAGGGGGGTCTATATAAAGCTATTATAGCAGTATTGTTTTCGACTTTGCAAAGTAGACAGTTTGCATCAATGATTACAGGTTCTGAAACTGAACACTGAAGAGAAGTTTTTGTGTACATAACAACACCGTCATTTTGATTTTTTGTGTTTTTTGTAGAGTGGATGTTGTAGCCGTTTAATTTAGGTATTATGGTAGTTTTTCTTAGCCAGCATTCAGTCAAAACTACGATATCACAGTCAATTTTTAATTGATGCAAGAAAGCTACCAGACTGTCGAAGTTTTTGTTTATGCTGCGAATATTCAGGTGCAATACCGTTATTTGTCTAGTTGTGTTGTTTACAAACCTTGAGCAGTCATCTACTGAAAGTTTATATGATTTAGATACTTGATAAGCATCCAATTCTGATACAATTTTATCTATTTGATTAGACATTTATTATAAAAAGAGTTTTACCATATGATTGGCCTGCGATAATGAGCATAGTTTGTTGAGGCAGCAGCTTTAGACTATCCCTCCTTGTTGAAATGGGTAATATGGATATTTTTGGTGTATGTTTAGTATGTTTTGTGGGTGTGTTGAGTGTGTGTATGGTGAGTGAAATATATGACAGCGTATTAGCTATGGTACGAGTAAGCGTGCGTTTTGCTTCATGATGATTGGATTTACAGAAACAGAAAATACGTTCTAATTTATGGTTAGTGAAAACATTTAACTGACTAAAAAATAAACAAAAAAGTTGATAAAAAACAAAAGAAAGCAACAAAAAATACAGTCATTGCGGATTTTTGAGCTCTTCAAAATATTTCTCGGATTTTATAACATATAGAGACAAGCGTGAAGCGCTAGAACATTGTTTCACAGCGACGCGGATTGGTCCGTACGCGACTCGCTCCGGGTAGAGCCCGTACAACGCTAGCAACCGATATCGTACTAACTCGGGCACTGCGGGCGCTAACCGAACGGGTCTCCCGTATGCGGGCGGCCCGTGCGGGTCTCCCGAACAGCTGTGAAACCAGCCTTATCAACAGTCAACGTGCATTTGTAGACTCGTAGATGAAGTCAATTTGTAGGCCATTTTCTATTTAGTTAAGAACCTGGCACTTTTTGACAGGTCTACACTGTCTTCTCATACCTATTAACACTGTAATTTGAAATCATTGTGAAGGCAAATTATTTTAAAAGAGTAACCGTAGAGTTTCTTGCCTAGAGTTTGACGTTTCATAAGTATCCAGGTAGGTTTACGTGTTTTTTTGAAGTGAAAACTTTTTAGGCGCGTTGGTCATTTTTGAGATGGGACTAAATCATTGATTTCGCGACACCATGACGACACCTCATTTTTGTAAACGCAATTGTGCTCTTTATTTATATTACGTTACGGATCAATGTTCTATGCGAGCATTTTTACTTTAAAGGTTTTGTAAACGCGATTGTGCTCTTTATTTATACTACGTTACGGATCAATGTTCTATGCAAGTATTTTTTGTAAGTGCGATTGCTATATTTAGATAGTATTATGGACCAATGTTTCATACAAGTATTTCTCTTCCACCAAGGCGATCTTGTTCAAGTTTTCACTTCTGTCGGCACTCCCGGAGTGCCACAATTTTTTTTTTAATTTGAATTACAAGTTCGAGTACGAGTGGTGATACACAGGTACGTCGGAGACACCCTGGGTTGTCAACTCCGCAATCATCTAGCTGACTGGCTAATATTGTTTGAAAGCGCGATGGGCTTACGAAATTGTCAAATTCACAGGAAAATCCTGAAAAGATATGGACAATACCAGGCAGAACCAGTACCTAGCAAAGGGTGATTCCAGGCTGAGATAAACATGGATGATAAGCAATTCTAGTGATTGCAGAAACGACAGCAAAAACGAACAGCCAAGGCCAATCTTTTGAAGTATTTTTTGAGCTGCTGGTTTTCAACACTGACGATGTTGCCAGGCTTTGTCTCAGCAGGCAGGGTTGGCAACATCATTTGTGAAGGCACTTTTAATAGCATGCAAACTGTACAACGTATGTTCTTCGTGGAATGGCAAAAAACGAGTGGGCCTTCTGCCAATCTCTTCCTGTAGTAACAATAACCCACACATATTGACGTATACTGTGTTTACTTCATGTGATTTGTATTAGTCATGGTATTTCTTGTTTTGGTCTACAAGTCAAATAGTAGTTTAATGATATTATCGTTTGAGTTGATATCCTAAATTATGATAAGTCTTATTTCATCATTATGCGAATGGATGCTGTTCTACAAGCGATGGGACACATATCGTGTCCGCTAAGGAGACATACCGTGTCCCCCAGGAGACATACTGTGTCCCCTTAGGAGACATATCGTGTCTCCTCAGAAAACATATCGTGTCTCCTCAGGAGACATATCGTGTCTCCTCAGAAGACATATCGTGTCCCCTTAGGAGACATATCGTATCCCCTCAGGACGATCAGGTTTTCTTGATGGCCAAGCCATCAAATTGATACCAATCTCCTGAATGTACTCTTGTACGACCCGAGCGGTATGTGGTCGAACGTTATCCGGCATCAGTATCGATCCATCACCCATATTTACTAAATATGGCCCTGCATGCTCATTAAGGATCTCTTGAGCTTATCTTTCTTCAGTCAGGGTTAAATATTCTAGCTCTGTGCGACTTTCTGAAGAGTCGCCAGCCCCATACGTGTACAGAACGTCCACCGTATTGGGACTCTTTCTGTGAAGCAGGCTTGAATGTATCGCTCACCAGGTCAATTGCATACTCTTCGCCTTTCATTGGAAGTGAATAGTGAGAATCGAGATTCATCAGTGAACTTTAAATATCTTGTACACTTTAAAAGTTATTGCAATTTCAAAAGTGTGGTACGAAGTTTTGAAGGTCAGTGATGGGCCGACTATGGATTTTGCCGATCTAGCACTAGTTTGTTTTCCTTCTTATTTTACTCCTTAACCGGGCTTTCCTGTGGGTGTCTTAAGCTACTACACTTAAAACCTCCAGCCAGGGATTATTCAACTATGTTAATTAAAACTAGGCGAACGCTCGCTAAGGGCACCCCCTGTGGGGTACGAACCTCGGCTTAGGGCGTCAACCGGAGGGAGGACATCAAGGATGGGACGGGCTGGATCAAAGTTTTGATCATGATTATTAGTCGGGGAATTTAAAGTTACGTGCTCAGCTGCAACAACTGCTGGCACCTCGTTATCGAGCAAGGGTCGGGGGGGAGTATCATTTACTCGGGGACGCGGTCACGATCGCAAAGAACTTCGGTGGAGAGGTCGGAATGACGGGAGGCGTCTGTTTTTGTACACTGTGCTGGTTTACCTACTGCTCTCCTGGAGGAGGGTAATGGGGTCGTCAGGGTCGGTAAGGTCTAGCCCCAGCTATAATGACTAAACTATTGGATATATTTGATTGTATTTTCGTATGCAGACTGGGAACATCATTAGATATACGCAATTTATGAACTGCCAATCGTAACATGTAGTTTAATTTACAAATTTTATGAATAACGCAATTACGCAACTTTATGAGTACTTATTAAAATTCAAAAGTTGCATATTTATCGTTCAAAACTAGATTAACAGTTACTAATTAAAATCAAACTGGACGTATTAAAATTCTTTAAAAAACTATTACAATAATCTTTAGAAAGTTTAGTGTCCGTTGCAGAATAAAAATAATAATTCAAGTCTTCAATTTAGATTTAACTGATAGATCAGTATTGCACGTATTTGTATTTGGGTTCCGTAATGACATATAAGAAACCCTTAATTTTAACGTTTCTAAAATTTACTTCACCCTGTGATCTTTTTAGGGTCCTTACTAAAAATCCATAATATTACTTAAGGTGCGTTTTAATTTTCTTCTGAAAATTGTTAAGGCGCAATGGCGTCCACCAGGCAATGCCTATTTTTTCATACCTCTGGCGTACCTTGGGCAGTTACGCCGTAAGCCAAGGTCCGTACCCCACAGGGGGGTGCCCTTAGCGTGTAGTCGCTTAGTTTATAAGTTCCATGCCCTGGCTGGAGGCCTTATTTTATTAAGGCATCCACAGTTACCTATGTACGGTTAAGCAGCCGCCTAACTCCTAGGCTGAGCTGCGAGAAGTCAATCACAAAGAAAAAATACATTGGGCAGTTAGTCCCGTTAGCAAACTGCCTCATATTATTACCACGGTATAACCTTTTTGTGAGCAGATTGTTCAGATATGAAAGAAGAAGCAATGTTTCTAAACTCAAACTCAACGCATTTAATTCAATTAAACTATTTACAGGCACTTTTGAATTGTCAAAGAGTCGATCAGTTAGTCAGAAAGTCGAAGCTAGGTGCCCATTCCAAAACGTAGATCAGATCGATATGGAACGGGCAAGAAACTCCAAGGATACTCTTTTAAATATAGATATTACAAAATCCTGGGTACATTATTCTTGTTGCTTCTATATGTGAGAACAACGTACAAAAAATAATCAAAAGCAATTGAAAATATCAGATTAAAAATAAGCCCTGGCAGATAAGAGATGACCAGTCTCAACTGACGGCGCCCGTTCACGAACATGAAACCCCTCTATAGCTTTTAATATAGGACTAAGAATAATTATTGTTAGTCCGAAATTAAACATAAAAACGTGTGGCACTCGGGGACTGCCGCGGTAAAGCTATTGCATAGCATTTGTAACCTCCATACTTCCTATTTGTCAACGCTACACTTGGGATGATGACGTGATGACATAAAACAAAAATTACGTTCCCATGACAACGTGATGACCGCGGTTTCAAGTAAACTGACTACCTAATGAAAGAAGAACATAGGTGGCACAAACAATTTAATTTTAAAATCTAAATACAAACTAACACCTTAACAACTACAAATCTTCATCGGAAACGAAAAACTAACAAAATCTTTAACGGAAAATTAACCATAACAATGAAAAACAAAATAAAAGTAAACAACATGCAATAAAATATCTTTGAACAAATACAAAAAGAAGTTCGATCCACCGTTGTGCCTCGAGACCGATCGGTTTCTTATTGACCGTGGCGAATATATTGAACCGTCATTACATGGTAGGCGGAGTGGGGGGTGTTAGGTTTTTATTTTAGTTACGTTACGGAATTTCTTGATTCGGTCGCCGCGCTCAAAGCCCGCGATAAAAGCTATGCAATAGCTTAAAATGTGTACGGAACTGCATTCTTAATGCTTGATCCGATTCACAAACTTTTTTTTTGTTTTATCAGATTAGGCGAGTATTAATTATAACATGATAGCCACTATAATTACCTAATCTAGATTTAGGCTCAAATTCGAAAGGCACGCTTGTATGAGAAAGTTATTAATAATAGTTACTATTACTTTCAGGTTATTGTTAACATTAATAAATACGAAAGTATATAACTGTAAAATAAACGAGGCAAAAGGAGTATGTAAGGATCGTTGCAGGTTCCTGCCTACCCCCATGGAAAAAAACGCTTGAGAATATATATGTACCTAACTAGACGTGTGAGTCTTCATAATGTGCACATATCGAAATGAGGGAATCTATGCTTAATTTTATCGACGGATATTTTTTTAATTTTTTTGTATATAAAAAAAATATTTTTTTTTTCTCTTAGGCATCTTATTTATAAATTTTACAATTATTGTTAAAATTGACGAGAAAAATACAGATTTTTGCAAAAAAAAATGTTTATATTCAATTGAGGGTAATTTTTATTCGCAATTTTAATTTTATATGGACGCCTAATTACTTTCAATCATTATGGAGTTTGTTTCATCGCGATAGATGATTTAGTTTAGGTAAAAGTTACACAATTTTGTTAATTTTTTTTTGAATACCATAAAAAGTTTTTTTTTTTTTTTCCTTGTCCTAGGGTTCAACAATAGGATGGACCCTAATCTTATTACAATCTAGCCTTATAAATAGACTAATAAGTAATTTAATTATAACCTAAACTATTAAATTGTCTTTACTAAGAATGTGTCCAATAGCACTTTTCTTATTGTCTCTATTAAGGCGAATACACTTCGTTCTTGTGTTTGTTTGGCACTTTTGTACTTTACACTATTCACTAACACTAAACACTAGCTCGAACGGTTTTGTTCTTTTTAGTCTTCTAACTATGTTTGTGTGGTCGAGAAGCTGGATTGCCTCGACATTCACATGCTGATGAAGTCTCTTTTCGTGAGCTTCTGCAAATTTCTGAATCACTCTTTCGACGAACTCAACTTTTAGGTCCCTGTGGAGGTCATCATTTCGTATGTACCAAGGTGCATTTACAATTTCCCTTAGCACTTTGTTCTGGAATCGTTGTATAATTAATATATTCGTCTGTTTGGTGCAGCCCCATAGCTGAATACCATAAGTCCATACTGGCATCAGGACTTGTCTGTATAGCAACAATTTGTTTTGCACGGATAGCATGGAGTTTCTTCCAAGCAGCCAATACATTCTTTTGAATCGGAGGTCAAGTTCATCTTTTTTCTTCTTGACGTGGGCTTTCCAGCGTAGCTTGGCGTCAAGGGTCATACCGAGATACTTGGCTGTATTCTCGTATGGGACTTGTTTGTTATTTATGTAAACTGGGAAATACTGTTGTTTTTTGTTGGTAAAATCTATGTGAACAGATTTGGATTCATTAAGTTTAATCTTCCATTTTTTGGTCCAGTCATAAACTTGATTTACAGCCATTTGAACCTTTTCTACTGCTTCTTCGTGGCTGTTTCCTACAGCCATTATGGCTGTATCATCAGCAAAGGTCCCAATTGTGTTTTGCTCTAATTCAGGAATATCGCAAGTGTATAGTAGGTACAGGACCGGACCTAACACACTTCCTTGCGGTACGCCAGCTGTAATTTCTTTCAGTTCTGAGTAGGCATCTTCTTGTCTTATTCTAAAGACTCTGTTCAGAATGTAGGATTCTAATATATCTGCAAACTGCTTTGGTAAGAGGCTCTTCAGTTTATGTATAAGGCCTTCATGCCATACTTTGTCAAATGCTTGTGCTACGTCTAGGAATACAGTAGAACATACTTTCTTGTCTTCAAGGGCGTTTTCTATTACATTTGTGATCCTATGCACTTGATCGATGGTAGAGTGTTTTTCTCGAAAACTAAATTGATGCTCTGGTATTATGTTTTTGCTACCTATTATTGATTTAAGCTGTTTGAGTAACAGCTTTTCAAATAGCTTGGACATGATTGGTAGCAAGGAAATAGGCCTATAAGATGATGTTTCGTGAGCCGGTTTCCCTGGCTTAGCTATCATTATTACTTCGGCCACCTTCCATAAGTCTGGTACATATTTAAGCCTTAGTGCGGCATTGATAAGGGTCGTTAACTTAACCAGACCCTTTCTTGGGAGGTTATGAAGTACTTCTCCTGTTATTAAATCGTAACCTGGTGATTTTCGTGTACTTATATTACGTTTTATTTCTAGTGCGACTTCTTTCGGTGTTACTAGTTTTATGGTAGCTTCATTTTCTGATGTCACCATATTAGCCAAAGTGTGATCTTCAATGATTTCCCCGTCGTTTGGTTGAAAGATATTTTCTAGGTGCTCTGCAAACCTCTTTGCTTTTTGCTCGTTAGTAACTGCCCATTGCCCATTTCCACATTTGATAGGTGGGATTTGGGTAATCGGCCTTTTCAGGTGCTTAGTAGCCTTCCAAAGGGAGTAATCTGTCCTTTGGTCGTTACTTAGGCTCTGAAGATAGGTTTCGGTTGAGTCGTCTTTAAAGTCTTGGATTAGTCTTTTTACTTTTTTTGTCAGATTATTTAGTTTTCGTTTGTCATCAGGGCACCTTGATTGATGCCACGTTTTTCTCTGCCTTCTTTTCTCCATAATGAGCTGCTTGATTTTGAGCGGGTATGTATTTCCCTTCGTCGTTAAAATTAAGTATAGATTCCCTGATTTCGATATGTGCACATTATGAAGAGTCACACTGTATAAAATGTCATATCTACAAAGAAAAGAAAAATACGGATTTTTGTGTAACTGACGATATGGCAAAGAAAAGACATCAACGCATGTTATACAAATGTAAAAAAAACCCTGTCCGATTTCGAAAGGGGCACATAGGTACCGCAATAACATTACCAAAAAATAAACTTATTATTATAAAAAAAAAGATATTGCTATTTCAAATTCACGTTTTTTACAATCACGTTTTTTGCAAAGTGAAAGCACGTGAACATATTCGTGAAAAGTTGGCAAAATCTTTGCAGCGCTGATTTGCTGGATTTGTTTTCTCCTCTACCTATCGTTATTTCTCCTGACAAAGTTTATTCGGTTTATATGTATGTATTTATGTATATATTTATTAGTATGTATAAATTTTCATGTTATCTGTCATTTATGTTGCACCTGCCATATTTTGTCTCTGCATCACCCTAAGGTTGACTGGTAGAAAATGCCTTTAGGCATTAAGTCCGCCTTTGTACAGTATTTTTACTTGTGCATAAAGTTTTAATAAATAAATAAAATTCACGTTTTTGGCAGGTACCAAAATTACCCCAAATTCATTAAAATTTGCAAATTTTCAACCAGGGTTAAAGTTATGATTCGTAGACACAAACGAAGGCCACCCGCGCCCCATGTAATAAATAACCCAGTAAATTCCCCCTTTAAAAAAATGTGGCGATTTTTATTTTTTTCTCAAAGTTATCACATAAATATATTCTCAGGACGATACTTAACAACACCCAGACGGATCGGATGTTTTATGCATGGAAGAAAAAGATGTTCTTGATCGACTAAAAATAAATTGAAATAAGGACTGTAGGACAATGAGACTATAACTATTTAGTTTTCCCCTGAGGAAGGCATATGCCTGTGGACCTCAAGTAAGGCCTAGGATACCCCAAGAACATCGACAAATAAAGAGGAAAGTCCTGAACTCAGTCACTGACCTCATCAACGCCCAGCCGAAACCCTTAGAAATAGAAATCGGCTTGCAGAGAGGTTTCCTTTAAGTTGTAGACAAGGAATAATGACGGCTTTTTAGAAACTCACCGAGGTGGGAATACAATTAAAAGTGAATAAATAACATCACATCACATAACATCACACAACATAACATCACATAACATAACATCACGCCTGTAATCTCCGAAGGGTTAGGCAGAGGTGTACCATACAGTACACCCATATTTCGCCACTTATGTTTAAGTCCCATGTAATAGGGGGCGAGCCTATTGCCATCAATCGGGCACAAATCCAGACTCCGGGTGCTACTGAGAAATTCTTTGTCCGACCTGGGAATCGAACCCAGGGCCTCATTTTCAGCAGTAGCGCTTACAACCACTAGATTAACGAGGCAGAACAAATAAAACTTTTAAACAACTAATCAAATTATATAATTTCGAGACGGTAAGTGATCACCTTAATAATTTGTAGAACGCAAAAAAAAATATAAGTAGGCCGCATACATAGTTACCTTGGCCAACTTCTGTATAAAAGTCACGTGGTTCTAGTGGATGGGTGGAGCTCAAACCAAATGCAATGATGAGTCATATTTATTTTCTTCGTTCTTGTTCTTCGGACATGATCTGCACTATAATTTTTGTGAGGCGACATAAATTTCAAAGTGACTACATTGTTGTGGTATTTCCATTATGAAATTGATGAGTCTGGATTTATTCCTCATTATCATTGGCAGTCTCATTCAAATAACTCAATCAATCTGCCTAGCCTTTTCCCAACTGTGTTGAGGTCAGCTTCCAGTCTAACCGGATGCTGCCTATCTGACCTCCACAACCCAGTAGCTAGTTCATACGATACCCCTTGGTAAGACTGGTTGTCAGACTTTCAGGCTTCTGACGACCCGTAACGACTGTCAAAGATCTACAAATGACAGCCGGGACCAACGGCTTAACGTGCTTTCCGAGGCACGGAGGGGACTTGGTATGTAAAGATGGTCACCCATCCAAGGACCAACCGCGGCTAGCGTAGCTTAACCTGATCGATCGACCCGTGCAGCTGTTATTACATAGCCCCGAGCTAAAAGCCTTGCCATGTTCTCATCACTGCCGAGTGCAAATTACAAGGAGTTTAAGAATTAAGAGTCTCTCTTTATTGAGTGGGTGTATATCTGCCTGCTCCTTAGGGAATACGAGCATGATGATATTTAATTGATATTCTTGTTACGTTACTGTTGTGAATTAATCAGTTTTAAGGGATTTGTATTAAATTGAACTGGACCCCAATCGTTGACAAGACAGGCAAAATTTGAATAACTTGCTTCAACGTGTCAATTTATAGAACAACATTCTCAAAGGAAATGGAAAATTGCAACAGACTAATTAAATTTTACACATTATTTGGACCCTTTTAATAACTAGTTTGTGGCTTCCAGTTTTACTAGATTTGACAGACTATCATTATTTCTAGTGATGCAACGAATACTACTTTTACGAATACGAATACGAATATCTCGCCATGGTAATAAAAGACTAATAGTCTAGTACTACATAGACGCAGCTATTACTAACGTTCGTCTAAGTTACTTAGGACTTACTATCCTACCTTTTGTTCATACAAAAGAAATACAGACCATATAACTACTTATTTGGTAATTTATCGAAGTGTTTCCATATGTCACTTTGATCTCGTTTACGAGAAGACATTTTCTATTCAACTTCAACTCCTGTCACTTCGCAGCAACCTCAGAAAATAAATAAAACAATACTCTCTTGCTTGACTTGTGCTTTCGACTGACAAATGAAATGAAAGGAATGAATGAATCAATCAGTCCATGGTTCGTAATGATAGGAAAACTCCCGGGCCGCGGCACTGTATAAACTATGGCCGGGGAGTCCCCCGTCGCGTCGTCGTTGCGGTTAAGGCCCTTGCACACGTCGTATTTTTACGTGCCGACGACGCGCGTTTTCCAAGTCTGCCAGTAATTAGATTTGCGTACAAACATATTAATTTTTAAATATTCGTATTAGTATTCGCCGAATACGAATATTCGGTAAATGTCTACTATTCGGCGAATACGAATATTCGTATTCGTTGCATCACTAATTATTTCACATGTAGCCACCTTCTGACTGACTGCCTGTCTTCTGATGTTGAGATGGATGTGTGGAGTGACGAAAATGGCTAGAGTAAGAAATGAGTACATAAGGGGAAGTTTAAAAGTGGCGCCAGTGACTGAAAAGTTGAAAGGGAATCGTTTGACCTGGTATGGACATGTGATGAGGAGGGAGGAAACGTATGTTCTTAAAAGAGATGGTTGGATTGTGTGAAGAATAATAGCGTGAGGGACGTGACAGGGGAGAGTGGAAAAGAAAACCTGGTGCGCCAACCCCACGTAACATGGGACCAGGACAGGAAGTTGATTAGCAACCCTCTAAATAAAACAGTAAGAACATAGGTTTAAAATAAACTTAAGAATTTAAAAAAGACAGAAGTAAAATAATTTATCAAATGTACCAGGACAAAGGCGTAGAAGAAATAGGCATGGTCATCAATATCACCTTCCTACCCTTGTCCCAAGTTACGTGGGGTTGGCGCACCACGTTTTCTTCTTTCATTCTTGTCAAACGTCACGCTATCATTCACTCCCTTTTCTTTTATATATTTCCTCACACAATCCATCTTTTATTTGGTCTTCCTCTCCTTCTCCATCCATCAACATTTATATTCATCGCTCTTTTAGTCACAAGCTCATACCAAGACAAAGGAGATGTCCGCTTTTTGTAGGGACGTTGGTTTTTTATTCCGAGAAAAATCTAACCAGCATCAAACTACATCTAAATAAAAACGACAAAATATGGAACTAGGAACCACTGAAATAATATTTTTAGACCCCTCCATTTAAGAGAAAAATTATAAACTTTTTAAAGTACAAACATTTTATTTGTTGATGGCAACTATGACAAATATGATATAAATTGACACATGGTACAGTCATTACTGTCAAACAATTGACAGTTATGACAGTAAAATGTGTCAATTTTGACAAGTTTACTATTTTATGGGGTGTGTTCACTATATTATCCTAGATAATTAGAAAGGTTTGTTCGTTTTAGGAGTAAATTCTTACTATAATAAAAAAATATTTTTCTCAAAATTGGAGGTCTTTAAAAATGTATAATATAGTTAGAACCACTAGTTTTTGGAGTGTCTATCCAAATATATTGAACTTATCTTGGTTAGAATTATTGAATAATAAAAAACCATTTTAGGACATGTCCTTTCCTTTCAATTTTTTCTGTCACCGTCGCCAGTTTCAAACTTCATTACAGGTATTGTCATGTTGTGATATTATTTCCTCGGACTCTTTCGCAAAAGGCTTAACCTTCTACTATATACTAATACATACTACTATTGACATAAAGCAGATCTTAGTACACCTAATAATTACACATATAATAATGTTCCATTCACACCCACCACAATCTTCACTTAATTCATTTATTAGCATTTATTGTAATTTTATGAGCCTACCGCTTTTCAAACAGCCATTTAGATGCGTACGTAACTACTAATGATACCGTTCAGATAACAAATGAGTGTAAATAAATACAAATTGTAAAAATATCAGCTAATCATTGTGCAACTGCGAGATATAGCCTTCTACTCTAGTTAGGGGAGGAAACGGGCATGCCTGAGAGATATTTCTCGACGGCATGTGAAGCCCATGAGCGGCATAATACACACGAAAAAAGGGGATATTAACGTGCTTTCCGAGGCACGAAGGGATCTCGATATGTTATGGACGGTCACCTATCCGCGAACTGACCGCCGCAAGTGTGGCTTAGACTTCAATCGACCCGTGGAGCTGTCATTATTGTATGTAATTTCAATATTAATAAATTATACCTACACGTAAACCATTCGGAATAAATTCTCTAAACGATGCCATGGAGAAAACCGCATCAAAATTCTTTGCGCAGTTTAGAAGAACAACGTGGTCGCACACAGACACGAGAATTGACTCTAATTAATCATATGTATAGATTTTTTTTTTATCGGCCTGCATCTCACCTGATGGTAACTGATGATCAGGCCGAAGGTGGAAGCGAACTTCACCCGGAATCCTCAACCACAGAGGAACTGGCTGTCTTATCTATAACTGCCGAAACACTACAATGCTGTTTACATTGTTGTTATGGCGAGCTAACTAGGCGGACTTAGAACAAACCCTACCACCAAGCAAACCGAGCAGAAAATTTAGCCCCCACTGGGAATCGAACCCGGGACCTCTGGGTCTGAGACAGGTGGTCTAACCACTAGGAGAGAGAGGCGGTTAGATGCGATAGATAAGACCTAACATTTTATCAGATCCAAAATTCATATAGTGTGAGTCCTTATAATGTGCATATGTCGAAATGATGGAATCTATGCTTAATTTAATTTTAACGACGGAAAAATATTTAACAAAGTATTTTAAATTAAAAAAATATATGGATTTTTTTTTAAAAACGGTGTAACTTTTAAACTAAATGATCTATCGCGATGAAACGAACTCCGTAATGATTGGAAGTAATTAGGCGTCCTCATAAAATAAACATGTTTTTTTTTTTCACCAATTTTTACAATACTTAATCATAAAATTTCTTATTACGTAAAAAATTTAGATTTTTTTAAATATTTTTTTCCGTCTATAAAACTAAGCATAGATTCCCTCATTTCAATATGTGCACATTATAAAAACTCGAAACTGTATTAGGCAAATAGTAGTAGTATGGAATTTCAGCTTACTATACCTAGTATAAATATCATACATTATGTAGATCTACAAACACCAAATAATTTACTAGGACCACAACCAAAAGGACCAGAGTACACTGCCCCGCATAGATATTAGTTATATTGGTAAATAAAGCCAGAAATACATACATACATTGAAATAACCGGTTTTGGCACAGTATTACAGGATATTAGCCAAGCGAGAGAGAGGAACACGATTATAGGTTAGTTCCGTGAACTTTACCTTAGATACATACGTAGATATGTACTTATATTCTCATCAAAGTTTAGGTAATTTTGTGTTTCGTTGGGAATCGTCGAGTGGTATTTGTTTTGAATTGTAAAATGACACTTCCATAGTGTCAATGTTTTCGATTGTAAACAAGCTGGTGTCGTACAAGTGAACAAATTTTGAAAATATAGTTTTTAACCGACTTAAAAAAAGGAGGTTCTCAATTCGTCGGGTTTTTTTTTTTTAATGTATGTTCCCCGATTACTCGAAGACAGCTGGACCGATTAGAAAAATTCTTTTTTTGTTTGAAAGGGTATACTTTCAAGTTGGTCCCATTGTCATTTGGTCACGATCTGATGATGGAATCTTGGAGAAATCGAGAGAACTCTTCAAATATTAAAGGCACATCTATAGCGATTTGGGTATTTTTGATGAGCAGTTGACATAAGGCTATTGTTACTTAGATAAATTACAAATCAACCCACTAAAAAGTGAAAAAAAAAAAAACTTTTTTACAAAAAATACAACCGACTTCCAAACTACAAAGTGAAAAATAACTTTAATTTCGGAAGTCGGTGTCAAAAAACTTAAATACAGATCCAAAGACACTGATCTCCGAAATTAAAGTTATTTTTCACTTTGAAGTCGGTTGTATTTTTTGTATGAAAAAAAATTTTTTCACTTTTTTTTCTAGAAATTATTTTAGTTAATGGATTTTTGTTACTTGTATCAGATGGGAACTAAGGTACCTAAGCTAAATTTTTTGACGCTCGTACGTACCTAAGGACCAAAATTTTCCATGTTTTTGTGCAGGAACGCATGCAATGTCGTAAACAGCTGGGGGCCTACCACCAGTTCAAAAGCAGTATTATTTTAATATTGCTTCAGTGTGGGAAAGAGACGAAGCTCTACAGGACGTATTGCTCCATCTCTTTCTCTCACTGAAGTAATATTAAAATAATACTGCTTTATAAGCTGGTGGTAGGCCCCTGTATTAAAATCATAGTGCTGATTCATGGTCCGTTTGTGAAAACTTTTAGTGCGTTGAGCGTTTTTGAGAAGGGAAAACAATTGAACTCGCGACACCGTTACCGTTACCGACACCTCATTAAAAGTATTTCCTGCATAATGAAATTGTTCAAGTTTTCACTTCTGTCGACACTCCCGGAGTGCCACTGTTTTTACTAATACTTGAATTGTTTTGATTTAAAAGTAGAACTCAGAAGCTAGAACCCCAAAACTTTGTTTGGGTTGCTTTGCAACGATATATTACTACATAACGACCTAATCTTAAATGGAGAAAATGTGTTAATTGAAGCTCATGGCAATGAACTAAAAACAAGCAAATAGTAATTAGTCGTTCTACATAAAACGAAACAGGCCGTTATGGTAATGACGTTTGACGGTTTTTTTTTTTATCTTGACATGTAGTTAATGTGCGTTCCTATTATGGTAATCTAAGTCAAATCTTTTTCATTTTTTTTTTAACTTTGCTACGAAGAAAAAAGGTCCTATTACTGTAACCGCTATCTACTTTTAAACAAAATTGTGCTTCTCTAAAGTGTCTTGCCCGCTTTTTTCCATAGGAACCTAGACTACTATTTGGAATGGGCAAATAGCTTCATCTTTCTGACTGACTGACCTTGACAATTTAAAAGTGTTTAATAGAAATAAATGCTGAAAAACTCAAACTCAAGTTTGAGTTTTTCAAAAGATTTTCAGTATTTGGCATTGCCCGCCATTTTGAATGCAAAACCATTACAACAAAGAATGAAAAATTATTTAATATTGCGTAATAAGTTTCTAGAGAACATTTAAGATGCAATTCCAAACTATGCTTCAAATATAATTAAATTAGTATGTAAGGTTGAAAGATATAATTTACGAGGGCAATCTGATGACATTAAAATTAATATGAAAATTAGTTACTTAATTAACTTAAATATCAAATCTAAAGGCTTATACTGTCACTTAAAAGTTCAGATGAGTTCAATAACTAATATAGTTTAGATTACTAAATTATACTGGTTACTGCAAACGACATTTTAAATACCAACCAATGTCGAATAATTCCAAAGGTAAAAATAACATAATAAAATATCTGTATCTCATAAAAAAGATATTAAGTACCGTTATTAAAATTTCAATTTGAACGTTGACTTTATTTTAATTAAATCGAATGCACCTTCGTCGTTCCAATTTTAAAAAGTTGCCGACCATTTCCTCGACATACGAATATATCAGTCAAAAATGTTTCGCGCTTCCTATTCACCCTTCCCGCCCTTGAATACAGACCACTTACTTTTTTTACGTATAGAGCTCAAGCAACGTGCAATGGTATAAAAACTCGCGGCGACCAATCGAGAGCAGTCAGTAGCCTTCGAGCAGTCTAACACAGAAGTGCACGATGAGAGTTCTGGTGGGTTGAAACTTGAGTTTCCTTACTTACAAAACTCTTTAGTGCTTTAAATAATTAATAATATTCCAAATTTAAAATTAGTGTTTGCGTGCAACAGTGTTGTGATTAGTGACGTGATTCGACTTATCGATATAGGGAGCGCTTGTGATATAATCGATGTTTTAATCGGTATTCTTTCACAGATTGTCGCCGCCGTCCTCGCCTGCGCCGCAGCCGCGCCCTCCGGTCTGCTGGGAGCCCCCTATGGAGCACCCTACGGCCATGGCCTCGTTGGTCATGCCGGTCTTGCGGTAGCCCACGCGGCTCCGTACGCCGTGGCTCACGCCGCGCCGTACGCCGTGGCTCACGCCGCCCCCGCGCTCCCCACCATCTCCCCCGGAGACATCCAGGGTGCTGCCATCGACGCCCATGTTGAAGCTTCCGACCATGTCCGCGCCGCCTCTGACGCCGCCCGCGAATACCACGACCAGGCCTCCGAGCTCCACGGACAGGCCATCAACGCCGCTGAAGACCACTCTTGGCAAGCGGTCGACGCTGTGAAGACCGCTCAGGCTCAGTTGGACGGTGCCGCCGCTGGCGTCGCCCCCGTGCTCGCTAAGCAGCTGGTTGGTCACTCTCCCGTGGTCGCCGCCGGCCCCGCCGTCTATGGTGCCCATGGTTACGCCGCTCACGGTGTAGGCCCCGCGCTCGCGTACTCCGCACCTGCCTACGGGTCCAGCCAGACCGTCGTTAGCCAGTCTCTCTCCCAGTCCCACCCCGCCCCCGTGGTGCACGCGCCCCTGGCCTTTGCCCACGCTGCCCCCTACGGAGTTGCCCACGCCGCCCCCGTCGCTTACGCTCATGGACTCCACGGACACGCATGGTAAACTGTGATAAAAATTTAGATACCAAAAACATAATACTCAAGTTTTGGATTTTGTAAATAAATTATATTAAAAAATACAGGCTAACAGAGGCGAGGATGTGTGAATAAATGAAATAGTAATTTTATACATTATGTTGTTTCCTTTGATTCTTAACACGACACATTACATACATACCTATTACTTCTCAGTTTCCCACAATCTCAAGAGCATTGACTCAGCAAATCACGAATGATTTCTAACAATAAAAATCGATCGAATCGAATCGGTAGTTACTTCGATTATTTAAAAACAAATACAAGATAATCGCGTAGCTATTATTCGATTCAAAATGTCAAGTTCAATTTTTAAGCCGTCGACCTTAGCACACTAACATTCAATGACTCAATTTATAAATATTTTTATTCGTAAATAATATCGATATTATTGATACAATTTTATAACCCAACCCTAAACACAAAGTCATTTTCATTACTCATAGGCAGTATAATTTAATTAATACCTTTGCCAATAAAACATAAAAAGGCAAAGGCAAGACTTCCTGACAGCCAATAATGTCAATAATAACTTTTTAATAACACAAAAAGGTTTTTATAGTCGCCACGCCTCATTCTAAATGCGTGATTAGCTTTTTTATAATGTAAAGGTAGTCAAGGTTATATGCTTATTCTCAACTTCCGCTTCTGTATCAGTTAGCGTGTTAAATTAATTATTTACGTTCTAGCATATATTTGTTAGTTTTTTAAGAGAACTTGATTTGCTTGGAGGTATTTTGTAGAAAAAATATCGAAGTAAGGACAAAGGATATGAACAGGGTCAATCATTAAAATAATGTGTTATCAAGGTCGTGATTTAACACATTCATAAGGATTTAGAATTAAATTGAATGCTAGAGAGCATTATATTTAACATTTGAAAACCAAAGGCATAGGTGTAACTTTTCGCCTCAAAGAGATGTCAGCAGAATTGACGGGATCCGCTAGGGCCAATGCCTGCCAGGGGTTTGAAGAAAACCGATAGGGAAAACAGGGCAACCGAAGGAACACGGGTGGGTTTTAGTCAGTAAGAGTCTGACACGCCCTCCCGGTCCGCCCAGAGCGGGAGAAGTTATTTCGCACCTTCATTTCGAAATCGTTACTAAACGAAATTTTCACAAAATTTTGATAATAACGCCATCTTACTTAGATCGGCAAAATTTAAATCGTAAATTAATTCTCCTGTAAAATTTATTTTTTTCATTAACGGTTTCTAAATGAAGGTACGATTTGATAATTTCCCACCCAAAAAAAGATGTAACTTTTCAAGGTTCATCTGAGGGCTTGCAAACTTTATAAACTACAAGAAATTATAGGTTCGAACAAAGTTTTCTTCTTATTAATTAGTAAAGCTTCTACAATCTCTTAGTTACTATTAAAAAATAAAAATAAGAGACGATGGAAAAAAAAAACCATCCATTAAATCTAGACATCGAAAAAAAATAGGAAAAAATCATGTCTACGACACAAAGAAAAATATTTGTTCAGCAGACATTTCTGTAGCTATTGAGGGGACTGTGGCTTGTCGCATGGGTCAATCGAAGGTTAAGCTACGTTTCCTGGGGTCGGTCCGTGGATGGAGACCCCTCCATGCCTCGGAAAGCACGTTAAGCCGTTGGTCCCGGCTGCCATTTGTAGATCTTTGACAGTCGTTACAGGTCGTTTGAAGCCCGAAAGTCTGACAACCAGTCTTACCAAGGGGTATCGTGTTACTCAGTAACTGGGTTGTGAAGGTCACATAGGCGGTCGCTCTATGTAAAATACTGGTATTCAGCTGCATCCGGATAGACTGGAAGCCGACCCCAATATAGTTGGGAAACGGCTAGGTTGATAATGATGACATTAGGCCTGTGTCCAAATTTTTTTTTGGTCTCTCTTTTAGGTTATTAAAAAATAGTGAACACGTATTTTTCTTTTTTGACTTAATCAAAAGATTACGGCGATACATTGAGTCAAAATGTGGCATGACGTCACGCCTTGCTAGGTAGCGAGCCTCCACTCTCCAAGTTTAATGCGTGTTTTCTAAGTTATTTTTTACTAATATGATAAAGCAAAAAACACGTGTCTAATTTTTTTTTATTGTCTGAAAGACGGACTTAACAGAATTTCTTTTTTTTTACCTAGGCAACGACCGTTTTCTCTAAATACTCCCCCTTTTTAAATTGCATACAAAGACTAAAAAAATTTCACATTATTGTAATAACAACTGAATGCCTAGAAATGGAGTGCTCAATATAAAATGCCCCCTTCCCACAACAATTAGATTCGTTATGAAATCGGTCCAAGTGTGGTAACCAATAAATAGATATAAATTAAACTAAATGGCAAATGCTGAAGTGTTAGGACGTGTCCAGAGTAAAGGAAGGGCATGTATTTAGTCGAACACCAAATAATTCCCAATTGATATCCTAAAAATATAATTGGACCATTTAATATAATAAATGAGCCTTTTTTTGTGATCCTCAAATAAATCAAGTCAAGTCAAATCATTTATTTCAAATAGGCCATTGAAGAACGTCAATATTTACCAAAAAAAAATAATTGATTCAAGTCGTCCGCCCCTTCTAAAAGGTAGTTTTATGTATGAAGAAGAATGGGCTAGAAACTCCATCGTTACTCTTTTAACATGTTATATAATATCTTCTATACATTAATTAATTACCACCTAATACAGTAAATGGGCCTCTTTTTGTGATACTCAATCGATACATTAATATACTAGATCGTCTTTTAGCGATGTGCGTGTGTGGATAAAAAAAGGCGATTTTTTTTTTTTTATACTAGGTGTAAAATACTGAAAAGGGGTCATTGTACTCATCATTATGAATCCCTTTTTCTTGGGGATCCCGAAAATAAAATCAGCTGCTCTATACATTTCTGTTCGCATAACTCGACGGGTGGGCGTTTTGGGGGACTGTCTTATGTAATTTTGACGTTCGAAAAGTGCTGATTCTCAGCCCAGTTTGAATAAATGACTTTTGAATTTTGAATTTCGACAAAATGTAAGGAACAGCTGATTTATTTTTTCGCGATACTAACTGATCCTCTAAAAACTTCTTCTTACGATGAATATTTTTAAACTATTGCATAGCTTTTATCGCGGGCTTTGAGTGCGGCGACCGAATCAAGAAATTCCGTAACGTAACGAAAATAAAACCTAACACCCCACCTACCATGTAATGACGGTTCCCATGACAACGTGATGTTGTCATGGAGGTTACAAATGCTATGTAATAGCTTTACCGCGGCAGTCCCCCAGTGCCACTCGTTTTTTTTTTTTTTTTAATTAATGACCCTCTAAAAACTTCTTGCACTTCTAATGATGCATACTTTTTTAAATAATTGACCCTCTTTTTTACTTTCTGGCCTATCTCACCGTTGGTGGCAATAACTAAGCTAGGGTACACCGACCAAATGGTTTAAGTTAGGTTAGAACTGTGAACAACCGCTATATCCAGCTGGTCGCAGTTACATGGCTATTTAGTAAATTAGGTTCACAAAAAGAGGCGCAATCATTATATTAGAGTGTCCAGTAATATTTTTAAAAGCGCAAAATTGGAGTTATTAGAGGTTCAATGAAATACATGCTTTATTAATGTACGTGCGGTGAGTAATCGAGTGTTAGACAACGCTAGACATTTGCCATTATGCTTTTAACATTAAAAGTTTTTATGCATTCAACAACAATGGACATTGCCTGCATAATACAAAGGCGTTTGATTTTGTCTGCATATCTCTTTGTTGACAGTACCTAAGGTTGTATTGTCTTGGATTAGACCCTTTAGGCTGATTTCACAGCGGTCCGGGAGACCCGTACGGGCTCCCGGAACAGAGACACACGTGAGGAGCTAGAACATTGTTTCACAGCGATGCGGATTGGTTCGTACGAGACCCGCTCCGGGTAGAGCCCGTGCAACGTATCGTACTACTCTCTCGTTTCAGAGCACTGTGGGCGCTACCCGTACGGGTCTCTCGTTTACGGACGGCCCGAACGGGTCTCCCGAACAGCTGTGAAACTAGCCCTAAAGGTTGGTTGTTTGACAACAGATGACTAACTGTGCGTTCGCACTGGCGAAACATTCACAACGAAACATGTTGGAATCTCTAGTGCCTGTCAATTTTCCATACAAAGTTTGACAGGCACTAGAGATTTCAACATGTTTTGTTGTGATGTTTCGCCAGTGCGAACGCATAGTAAGATGATCCGATGATCTGACTAAGTTACATTTATCTATAGTTAGAGGTATGAGGAATAGGGTGTGAAGTTCACTCATCCTCTATGGTAAAGGGAGGATCCTACGGGTTACGGGTGTTGCGTCTGGTGGGCAACTGCCCGATGATAACTGTCGGGACGTTGTACATAGGCTAGTCGCGCGGTAAACTCTGCTTTGGGTCATGTTTACCGCAAATAGACGTATTTTCTTTTTTCTTTAGCAGTAGGTCATACAAGCTCCAGTTTTACAACTGAAATAGTGTAAACCTCTATTACGTGGGACTTAAACATTACTGGCGAAATGTGGTTCTACTATTGGTACACCTCTGCCTAACCTTTAAGAGTTACAGACGTGAAGATGTGTTATGTAACAAAAAAAAAACAGTGGCATTCCGGGAGTGCCGACAGAAGTGAAAACTTGAAAAAAAAATCGGCACCGCGGTAATCAACGCGTTGATGTCTTTTACTCCACGCACCGCGGTAATCAACGCGTTGATGTCTTTTTAATGGTCAAAAGCTGGTGTCGTCACAGTGTCGCGAAATCAATGGTTTAGTCCCATCTCAAAAATGCCCAACGCGTCTAAAGTTTTCACTTTAAAAAATTGGTTACGGACGATAATTTTACGTGATAACGTCACAAGCCGAACGCTTAGGCCGATCGTGCCTCTCTATCGCTTGTTCCGCGCTCTCGCTTGCACGATCGGCTCAGGCGGAACGTGACACTTTTTCGTGCGTGCAGCCGGCGTTCATCGATTTATAAGACGTTATCACGTCAAAAAACTCACATTCTTGAAACAGCTAACTGTACAAAATACGCGTCCATAAAATCTTACAACATAAATATAAACATGTTAAATAGTCTAAATTTAAGTTTAAACCACTAACACAGTCTAATCACGTCCTTACCTACATTCTAGCCTGGTCTACCTCACTATGTCTATATCCAAGATATTACGGCCGCCATATTGGATTGTTACGGTAACAATCAAACTGGAATACTATTTACTTTACCTTTGAAAATGTAGGCGGTTTTTGCTCCTATGAGATCATTGTGTAACCCTGGTTTGTTATTATACACATAGTCAGACATAGTCTAACGATAACTAGTCTAAGTTTTACAATATAACATATCCCAGAAGGGCTGGGCAGAGGTCCTACAGTACACCCACATTTCGCCAGTAATATTTAAGTCCCATGTAATAGGGGGCGAACCTATTGCCAGGCGCAAATCCAGACTCCGGGCTAATACAGATAGAAAAACACTGATGCGATGATTCCCGAGGGACAGTTGTTAGGAGACTTTTATGAAATATACATAGCAAGTAAAATGGTCCAAAATATCGTTTGAATAAAGGTCGGTTTCGACCAAACGAGCGAATGCACATTCTTTCCCCGAAGGTTTGGGCAGAGGTGTACCTCCTTAGTACACCCATATTTCGCCAGCTATGTTTAAGTCCCATGTAATAGGGGGCGAGCCTATTGCCATCAACCGGGCACAAATCCAGACTCCGGACTTCTAATACAGATACAAAAACACAATATCATTTTGCCCGACCCAGGACCACTAGACCAAAGAGGCAGTCTAAAATATTATTGACGTGTAAAAGAGTTTGAATAAACGTACACATAGTAATAACAATTTTTCTATCTGAACAGACAGCTGTGCTGCTGGGGAGTTTGTTGCGCCACTTCTTCTTCCCAGCTAAAGGCACTAGGAAGTGGTGAAGGGTGGGCGTTTTTGGGGGACTGTCTTATGTAATTTTGACGTTCGAAAAGTGCTGATGTTCAGCCTAGTTTGAACAAATGACTTTATCATTTAACCGGATGCAGCTGAATACCAGTAATTTACATTTACAAGGATTTACAAGGAGCCCAGTGGTAACGGCCGCAACTTAAAGAGTTGTAGGTCGTAGGTTCGAGCCCTGACAGGCGCTTTACTTTGTGTTATTTCATCATCACTGAAAACATCGTAGGAAACCGGCATGTCCTAGAACCAAAAATTCGAAGACGTGACATCTACCAACCCGCACTAGGTCCGCGTGGTGGATTACGGCCCACTCCCTCTCACCGAGAGAAGGCCTGTGTCCCAGCAGTGGGCAAATTATAGGCTGATTATATCATTCAATCGGAAGCTGCAATTTTAAATGTATGAAATAAAAATATAAAATGTCAAATGACTCGAAAATTGTTGACATTTGCATAAGAGTCAAAAGGCATCATTTGGTTGTAAATGACCTCTCCATAAGGGCATGTACCTTAATGTATTGCCGACGTATAACCATTAACCCTGTATAGTCCGTGCAATCCACGAAGACGCGCCCCACTCCACGATTACTGTACTGTAAGCTGAACTCTAGTACGGCGCGGAGCGGAGTGGGGCGCGTCTTCGTGGATTGCACGGACTATATATCGGGTTATTGGTAACATTTTTTTTTTTAATACATTTTAAAATATAAAATGTCAAATTACTCGAAAATGGTTGGTATGAGACTGGTGCCCGAAGTAGGCTACTAATAATTATGAAAACCTGTAAATATAAATCATCAGGATCCTTATAAAAAGTGAAAGAAGTGAAATGATATTGTTTATTCCCATTTCATTTAATTTCGTTCTACTTTTAAGCTATTGCATAGCTTCTATCGCGGGCTTTGTGCGCGGCGACCGAATCAAGAAATTCCGTAACGTAACGAAAATAAAACCTAACACCCCCCACGATAACGTGATGTTGTCATGGGAACGTAATTTTTGTTTTATGTCTTCACGTCATCATCCCAAGTGTAGCGTTGACAAATAGGAAGTATGGAGGTTACAAATGCTATGCAATAGCTTTACCGCGGCAGTCCCCGAGTGCCACACGTTTTTTTGATAGAAAGGTACAAGATAGGTTACTCATTATAGTGCACCAGTTAAGTGCAGTAGCCTGTAATGCACTGCCTTTACGGACAGTAAGTGCGTATGCTTGCAGATTTGTAAGTAGGGTTAGCAATGTTCAAAGATACACACAGCATCCTAATGACGGTAGAACCAGTTTCCTTGTTATCTGATGAAGGGAAAGTGTAATGAAATCTTTACAATTCAAGTATCGTAACAATCCAGTTATAGGCTTACGCAGCGGGTCACATTAGCGTTAGCGCGCTAAAACCCTTTTATGTACCCGGACGATAAGTGCTACGCAGCCCGAACTATCGCGACGATAGCCGATTGGTCACATCTGCGTGTAAAGTATCACTGTGCGAAGCTTCGTCACGATAGACGCAGATGCGGTCGCAGCATTATAAATACCTGCAAGGCCTTCCTTTTTCCTTACCGACCCTGACGACCCCATTACCCTCCTCCAGGAGAGCAGTAGGGAAACCAGCACAGTGTACAAAAACAGACGCCTCCCGTCATTCCGACCTCGCCGCCGAGATCCTTTGCGATCGCCCCCGAGGAAATGATACTCCCCCCCGACCCTTGCTCGATAACGAGGTGCCAGCAGTTGTTGCAACTGCGCATGTAGCTTTAAATTCCCCGACTAATAATCATGATCAAAACTTTGATCCAGCCCGTCCCATCCTTGATATCCTCCCTCCGGTTGACGCCCTAAGCCGAGGTTCGTACCCCATAGTGGGTGCCCTTAGCGAACGTTCACCTTAGTATTAATTAGCATTGTTGAATAACCCCTGGCTGGAGGTTTTAAGTGTAGTAGCTTAAGGCACCCACAGGAAAGCCCGGTTAAGTAGTCATGATCTCAGAGGTCAACGACGAGATGCACTACCTAAAAAAAAGGCCTTCCTTTTCCGATAAGGTGAAGACGATTTTTAAGTGCCTACTCTACATACACCGCAATAATGCCTGTATTTCAAACTAATTATAAACGCCTTAACGAATAGCTACTGCAAAGAATAAAGAGGCATGTTGCGTTGCTAAAATATCTAGGCAAACTGTGGCACCGTCTGACATACAGTAAACAGCACTTTTACGGTTCCGTAAAGCAAAAACAAGAACCCTTAAAGGATCACTCGTGTCTGTCTGTCACAGCCAATTTTCTCAGAATCTAATGGACCGATTAAGTTGAAATTTAATACACATATGTATTTCTGTAACCCAAACACGGACGTGCAACGTAAATAAATGAACTTTGAATACGGGGGTCACAAATAGGGGCAAACAAAAAGACAAAAAAAAAACCCGAACTGTACCCTGTGACATATCAAATGAAAGGGCTCTTGTTGTGCAGATCTCAAATATGTTTTTTAATTTAAAAATAAATACTTTTAAAGATATTTAAGAAAATTGATGAAAATTTACCATTCTCGTCCCGCCTAAAATTTAGAAATAAATGCAGAGAATGGTTCTTTACTCAAAAATTACTGGAAAACCAATATATAATACCAATATTTAGAACAATTCACCAATATTAGACAGCTGTGCTGCTGGGGAGTTTGTTGCGCCACTTCTACTTCCCAGCTAAAGCACTAGGAAGTGGTGAAGGGTGGGCGTTTTGGGGGACTGTCTTATGTAATTTTGACGTTCGAAAAGTGTTGATTCTTAACCTGAATAAATGACTTTTGAATTTTGAAAACACATTAATAGCAAACTTACAAAACACAAGAAAACCTCGAGGTTTTGTGAAGTCATACAAACCTTACACAATACTATATTCCATTTGAAAGAAGATTAGACATTTAAACAAACCTTTTTTACAGTCCGTTCAACCGATTTTGACTTCTATACCGTAGGCATAAGGATGGCATTAAAAGCAAAAAAAGTGGTTACAATACCAATGTTTACTGCAGCTGCCATTTGTCATGCAACCAACGCAATAAAAGTCAAAATCGGTTGAACGAACTGTAAAAAAGGTTTAGTTAAATGTCTAATCTTATTTCAAATGGAGTATAGCTGATCTCTAATCGTCACCACATTGATAGACAGATATAAACAAAAAATTACAACATCGAACATACCATACATCACGATCATCAATCATAAACGTCACAAGACTCATACGCATCACATTACACAGACATCTAAACGTAACATCTTATTACGTCACAAGATCATCGTCCGTAGAGGTCGGCGCCCGCGCATCTTCAGAGTTCAAGATCAACGGAAAGTAAGAACGGTTTGGTTTTGACGTAAAAAACGTCATGATTTAAAGTAACTGTTGTCGTTTGCTTTTCAGAAGTCCAAAACCCCGTAATTTTTGTTTTTAGGTTTCCGTACCCGAAGGCTGCTAAATGGAACCCTATTTCTAAGCCTCCGCAGTCCGTCCTTCAGTCGGGCTGTCTGTTAACCATAGACAGTTGAAATTTTCACAAAATGTGTATTTCTACTGCCACTATAACAACAATTTAAAAAAGAAACAGTGTTACTCCGGGAGTGCCGACAAAAGTGAAAACTTGAACAATTTTATTGTGCAGGAAGAAAAATACTTGTATAGAACATTGGTCCGTAACCTTATCTAAATAAAGAACACAATCACGTTAACAAAAAAATATCCTTCCAAAACCTTTAAAGTAAAAATACTTGTATAGAACATTGATCCGTAACGAAATATAAATAAAGAGCACAATCGCGTTTAAAAAAATGAGGTGTCGGTAACGGTGTCGCGATTTTAATTGCTTTTCCCATCTCAAAAATGCCCAACGCGCCTAAAGAAGTTTTCACTTATATGAAAGCCTCTCCATACAAGAAACTTGTTTTTTTTCCGCGTTTTTTGCTTAATATTGTACGGGTCGGTACTGGATGCTGACTTCTTCGCAAGATGCAAGCAGCCTGGGCCAGCCGTTTCGATTATATCGTTTTCCCATCTCTTGTACGGTCTTCCTCTGTAGCGTTTTGCCATTAACCACACAAATCCAGACTCCCGGTATACTGCTGTGAATTTTCTTATCCCTAACCCAGGACCTAAGGTCGTGAGAAAGTTTATTAATATCGCTGCAGAAGTATGAGGAACTGGGTGTAAAGTTCACTCATCTTTCCTATGCAAACTTCCTGCCCTTGAATACAGACCACTTACTTTTTTTTACGTATAGAGCTCAAGCAACATGCAATGGTATAAAAACTCGCCGCGACCAATCGAAAGCAGTCAGTAGCCTCCGAGCAGTCTAACACAGAAGTGCACGATGAGAGTTCTGGTGGGTTGAAACTTGAGTTTCCTTACTTACGAAACTCTTTAGTGCTTTAAATAATTAATAATATTCCAAATTTAAAATTAGTGTTTGCGTGCAACAGTGTTGTGATTAGTGACGTGATTCGACTTATCGATATACGGATCGCTTGTGATATAATCGATGTTTTAATCGGTATTCTTTCACAGATTGTCGCCGCCGTCCTCGCCTGCGCCGCAGCCGCGCCCTCCGGTCTGCTGGGAGCCCCCTATGGAGCACCCTACGGCCATGGCCTCGTTGGTCATGCCGGTCTTGCGGTAGCCCACGCGGCTCCGTACGCCGTGGCTCACGCCCCGGTCGCCATTGCCCACGCCGCCCCCGCTCTCCCCACCATCTCCCCCGGAGACATCCAAGGTGCCGCCATCAACGCTCATGTTGAAGCTTCCGACCATGTGCGCGCCGCCTCCGACGCCGCCCGCGAATACCACGACCAGGCTTCCGAGCTCCACGGACAGGCCATCAACGCCGCTGAAAGCCACTCTTGGCAAGCAGTTGACGCTGTGCAGACCGCTCAGGCTCAGTTGGACGGTGCCGCCGCTGGCGTCGCCCCCGTGCTCGCTAAGCAGCTGGTTGGTCACTCTCCCGTGGTCGCCACCGGCCCCGCCGTCTATGGTGCCCATGGTTACGCCGCTCACGGTGTAGGCCCGGCGCTCGCGTACTCCGCACCTGCCTACGGTTCCAGCCAAACCGTCGCTAGCCAGTCTCTCTCCCAGTCCCACCCCGCCCCCGTGGTGCACGCGCCCCTGGCCTTTGCCCACGCTGCCCCCTACGGTGTTGCCCACGCCGCCCCCGTCGCTTACGCTCATGGACTCCACGGACACGCATGGTAAACTGTGATAAAAATTTAGATACCAAAAAAATAATACTCAAGTTTTGGATTTTGTAAATAAATTATATAAAAAATACAGGCTAACAGAGGCGAGGATGTGTGAATAAATGAAATAGTAATTTTATACATTGTGTTGTTTCCTTTGATTCATATCTTGACTGGAGGTGTGCGCTGGTATCTTTCTTACCGGCAGCGGCATCTGGCGTCTAATTTTTCGGCGGCGCTCGGTGGCGTCCGTCATCGATATGGAAGACTAAAAAACCGGCCAAGTGCGAGTCGGACTCGCACACGCTGGGCGGAATCCTTCGTGTGCGAGTACCGTATTAAGATCAAGCAAAAAACGCCAAAAAAACACGTTTCTTGTATGAGGAATTGGCGACCCCCTTTAATTATTAACTTTATTTATTTTTTAACCGACTTCCAAAAAGGAGGAGGTTATATGTTCGTCGCGTATGTTTGTTTTTTTTTTTTTTTTTTTTATGTATGTCCACCGATTTCTCCGTCAATTGTGGACCGATTTTGAAAATTCTTTTTTTGTTTGAAAGGGTGTGCTCTCGAATTGGTCCCATATAAATTTTATTAACTTTGGTTGGATAGTTTTTGAGTTAGCTACAAAATACGTATTTTTTTCCCACTTAGTATGTAGATGATATGATTAGTTTCTGTCACTGGTAGCAGGTAGTGGTATTCGAATGTGTGTGGGGTAGGTACCACAACTAAAAAGTGAAAAATAAAAACTTTTCTACAAAAAAAAACAACCGACCTCCAAAAAAAAAACACTACAAAGTGAAAAATAACTTTAATTTCGGAAGTCGGTGGCAAAAAACGAAAATATAAAACCCAAGACACCGACTTCCGAAATTAAAGTTATTTTTCACTTTGTAGTGTTTTTTTTTTGGAGGTCGGTTGTTTTTTTTTGTAGAAAAGTTTTTTACTGTGAAAATTTCATCTGTCTACCTATTACGGTTCATGAGATACGGGGAGTTCCCCAAGGATCCTAGTTGGGACCTCTCTTATTTAATATTTTTATAAATGACGTCGCCTCTTGTTTCCTTAACTCTAAGGTCTTATTGTATGCGGATGATATGAAGATTTTGGGTCAAGTGTCAACTGTTGAGGACGCACGCCTATTACAGGATGATTTTGACAGGTTCCATAAATACTGCGCTAGAAATAGGTTGGATTTAAATGCATCCAAATGCTATGTATGTACATTTACGCGTAAGCCAAACCCTGTTAAATTCGATTATAGGCTTTCGAATGCCTTGGTAGCCAGAGTGAGTGTCATCAGGGATCTTGGAGTTACCTTTGACTCTAAGCTTCTGTTTGATGCACATATTAATAATATAGTCAACCAGGCTTCTAAAGCCTTGGGTTTTATTTTTAGAGTCTCTTCAGATTTTAAGAATGTTAAAACAATCAAAATTCTTTATTGTGCGTTTGTCCGTAGCCACCTAGAATATGCTTCTCAGGTTTGGAATCCAAATTATAATGTGTACATTAATCGGCTTGAAGGTATACATTGGCGATTTTTGAGGTACAGTCAATATCGCTCGAATACCTATCTCCCGAATTATATATAAGTCGGTGTAAAAAAAATCATATTCTGCCTCTACACGAGCGAAGGAAAATTGCAGATCTTGCTTTCTTGTTTAGCGTTATGAACGGATCTACTGACGTCCCTGAGTTGGTGGGCAGGATTGGGCTTCGTGTACCAAATGCATTCTTCGGAGACCACGTCTTCTCCATGTGCCTCAAGTCAGAACTAATTACAGACAGAACTCGTATGTGATAAGAGCTTGTCGTACTTTTAATGTGGTGTGTCAGAATGTCGAGTTAGATTTATTTAGTAGTAGCGTTAAGGAAGTAAAGAAAAGTTTGAACAATTGCTTTTTCAATGTATAACAATTTTTTTATTATTCGCTTTTTTTCTCTTTTATTTATAATTGTCATTTTCGAGCGTGAGATAATTCATTTGCGTATCTCTTACGTCGCTGTTTTCGCGTATTTGTTAATGTTACTCACTTTAATCGTTAGTGAAAGCTTGTAATTGGCCATCATTTACACATTCATTGTGCTTGATATTAAAATGTATTAGCTGTACCTAAGTTTTCCTAAAATTTATAAAATAAAAAATACAGCCCGATGTCAGACACACGGACGGACGGACAACGGAGGCTTAGTAATAGGGTTCCGTCTGGCAGCCTTCGGGTACGGAACCCTTATAAAAGTAACTTTAAAATCAAAGCACTATAACTAAATATTAACATAACGAGCTCTGATCTGATTTATCATATGCGACATTTTTAAGTAAATGCGATTTTTGAAGTGAAACTTCTTTAGGCGCGTCGGGCATGTTTGAGATGGAAAAAAACAATTGAACTCGCGACACCGTTACCGACACCTCATTTTTGTAAACGCGATTGTGTTCTTTATTTATATTACATTACGGATCAATGTTCTATGCAAATAGTTTTACTTTAAAGGTTTTGGAAGTATTTTTTTTTTAGTTTTCTCTTCTATCGGAGTGCCACTGTTTTTTATTGTGGACTTTTTTGAAACCATACCGGAGAGAACTAGGCACCTCTGACTGACAGACGTGCCGTGGTTCTCTTCGTCACAAAAGATGATATAATCTTGCTGAAGAACTATCGACCAATCTCATTTCTCAGCCACGTGTACCTGCAATGTGTTCTCGAGAGTCGTCACGAACCGTATCACCTAAATACTTCACCATCATCATCATCAGCCTATAAATGTTCCCACTGCTGGGACACAGACCTCCTCTCTATGAGAGGGAATGGACCGTAATCCACCACGCGGGCCCAGTGCGAGTTGGTAGATGCCACATGTCTTCGAATTTTCGGTTCTAAGACATGCCGGTTTCCTCACGATGTTTTCCTTCACCGTTTTGAGAGCAGTGGTGATGAAATAATTTACACAAAGTAAAGCGCCTGTCTGGGTTCGAACCTACGACCTACAACTCGTAAGTCGCGGTCGTTACCACTGCCGCGACTTACGAGCCTAAATACTTGTGACAGGTAAAAAGAACAACCTGGGTTTCAAAAAGGCTTCAGAAGGTACCGTGGACCACATCCATACTGTTCGGCAAATTTTACAGAAGCCAAAGAGTACAATCCCGCTGTGTATGGCATTTGTGACTTAATCGAGTAATAGTCCACCGAAATCGAGTTCTGGCCTCCAACAATGATGTCATTTTAACTGGCGTTACGTCGATGAGTTGAGATGCTTGTATGATGCTGCCACAATGACTATTCAGATCCAGAATCCAATAACTACGCCCTCAAATTTGTGTGGTTCTTTCCTCAAAGGACCATTTCAGACACTGATCTACCTACATGGTCCTCACACTCACATGATCTGGTCAAGATTATGTCTTGACTTTAATATAGACTTTGAACCTAGAGTTGTTTGTTTCACCATTTCTTCTTAGGGGAAGTTAGCTAGGACATGTCGAATCCATCTAGTTTATTTTTAATATGACGTGTAAAATGGGTACCCGATCCTTGAGGGACCCGTCCTTTAGGGCCCCGATCCTTGAGAACCCCGATAAATTTGATTATCTTTTTTTAAAATTTTTGCCATTATCATGCTAGTGTACCATCGATACAAAAAGTGCTTCAAAGTACATTAATTAAATAATGTGTTAGTTTGGTTAAGGCAACCTAGTCTAGAGTTAAACTGATATAATTTTATGTTATTCCATATTTGAAATCCCTAAAAATACTAAAGACGAGCCAGAAAAGTGGACCATTGTTAAAAAATCTACCTGGCCACTAACTAGTTATAATGAAACCATAGAGCTGGCGCTGCCAGTTAATATACCAATAAATCTGTCTCTTTTACGCATGCATAACAATGTACTTTTCTATCTCTTTCAATCATGCGAAATAATTACTAATAGCACTAAGCAAATAATAAGAAAGTTTAGTGTGTCATACGAAGATGTCGGGGGAAGGACCTTCTGGAGGGCTTAAGCGGAATCATAATTTGACAAGAAATAGATTGGGTGGAAAGTGGTTATTGCATTCCGGACATGCCTGTATTTAGACAATAAAATAAAACGTACGCGTGTTTTATAAGCTGCATTATGGACCTAAAAGCGGTGAAATAAGAGCTACTTTATTAGCAACTGTGTTATAACTTAATTCCAACTGATTAATAATTTTGTTAGTTTAACACTTTCGTTGGCAATTATACTTTAAACGACATTGGCATTTTATCAAATTTATCGGGGTTCTCAAGGATCGGGGCTCTAAAGGACGGGTCCCTCAAGGATCTGGTACCTCAAGGAAAAACCCTGTAAAATTTGATTATCAGACTTTCGGGCTTCTGAC
The DNA here is from genome assembly GCA_963680765.1 of Agrochola lychnidis. Lineage (NCBI taxonomy): Eukaryota > Metazoa > Arthropoda > Insecta > Lepidoptera > Noctuidae > Agrochola > Agrochola lychnidis. The sequence continues at coordinate 12,458,765 of OY796874.1, forward strand.
GACCCGTAACAACTGTCAAAGATCTACAAATGACAGCTGGGACCAACGGCTTAAAGTGCTTTCCGAGACACGCAGGAGTCTTGGTATGTAAAGATGGTCACCCATCCACGGACCAACCGCGGCAAGCGTAGCTTAATCTGATCGATCGACCCGTGCGGCTGTTTCTACTTAACCATAAGCCCCTCCGCCTCTGTCGCCAAACAAAATGAAGGACCAAAACACTCCGGCTAGAAATTGGTTAGTAGAACAAATACACAATCCTCTATGTTTCTGACTAGCCAAAAACAGCATGCAGTTTTTGTTTTACTTCCGAAATTACTAGTACTAACAGGAGTTTCACAGGAGATACTATAGTAGTCCATGTGTTATAAGCAGAGATCGGAATTGGGTGTGTGAAAATACCTAAAGTTTGCAGCGAGACATATCATACAGCTGTTACAACCACTTTAGTTAACCGGTTTTGAATTTTACCAGTTTAGTTTCGGTTTTTTGTTTTACATGTTCTTTACCTTTGAAAAACCGAACTATAAACATTAGCAAGCTGCTAATACAGTTTAAATTAATTTTTGTTTTGGACTTTTCCGGTTCAAATTCGGTTTTTACAAAAATATCTTAAACTGTATTACAGCTTGCAGATGTGTAAAATTCGGTGTTTCAGACGTACAGAACAAGTAGAACTAAAAAACCGAATTTGAACTGAAAAAGTTCAAAACAAAATTGATTTAAAACTGTATTAGCAGCTTGCTAATGTTTATAGTTCGGTTTTTCAAAGGTAAAGAACATGTAAAACAAAAAACCGTAAATAAACCGGTTCTTTTCAAAACCGGTTAACTTAAGTGGTTGTAACAGCTCTATGATATGTCTCGCTGCAAACTTTAGGTATTTTCACACACCCAATTCCGATCTCTGGTTATAAGATAAACAGGCATTTAATTAAAACATTTACGTGAAAACTAAAAAATACAAAAACAAGCGCCTGCGCCACTCGCACCGCATGATGCTTGAATTTCAAGTTGATCATAAACGCCTTAACGAATAATTTCTGCAAACAAAATGGCTCGGTGCGTTGCTATAGTAGCTCGACGAATTGTGTCACAGCCTCATATACAGGAAAAAAAATTAAACAGTGCGCAAACTTAGACACGTGACTTTACTCATCATTATGAATAACTTTTACTATGGGACAAAACCTGAAATAGTGAAAAAAAAAACGTGTGGCACTCAGGGACTGCCGCGGTAAAGCTATTGCATAGCATTTGTAACCTCCATGACAACATCACGTTGTCATGGGAACCGTCATTATATGGTAGGCGGAGTGGGGGGTGTTAGGTTTTATTTTCGATACGTTACGGAATTTCTTGATTCGGTCGCCGCGCTCAAAGCCCCACACTAAAAGCTATGCAATAGCTTAAAAATTCAGCTGTTCCTTACATTTATGTTCGCATAACTCGTCAAAATGTAGGGAAGAGCAGATTTTTTTCGCGATTTCAGGTTTGGTCCCATAGTAAATGTTGTTTGTTCATAATGATGAGTAAAGTCACATGTTTAAGATTGCGCACTGGTTAAAAACTTACCCTGTATGTATAACAAATATTTTAAGTGTAATGCTTTTTTTATTTACTTCTTTAAATGGCTGATTGAATTCAAGTCAGAAGAAATAGGATTTGTTTTGAAAAAATATTTTCAGAACTAATGGAAATTCTAAATATCGAAAATTAAATAGTCTATTTTAAAGTAATTTTTCGTGTCTGTCTGTGTGACCGTTTTGTTCTAATAAGCTACGCAACGGATTTTGATGCACTTTTCACCAAAATTTCGAGAATTTATTCCGAAAAGTACGTGCGGGATTTTTAGAACTTAGAAAAAAAAATTGCCCTCCGGGAGTGCCGACAGAAGTGAAAACTGAGTGAGTTGTATAATATCACCTTGGTGTAAGAAAAATACTTGTATAGAACATTGGTCCGTAACCTTATCTAAATAAAGAGCACAATCGCGTTTCCAAAAAAAAAAAATCCAAACCTTTAGGTAAAGTAAAAATACTTGCACAGAACATTGATCCGTAACATAATATAAATAAAGAGCACAATCGCGTTCACAAAAATGAGGTGTCGGTAACGGTGTCGCGAGTTCAATTGTTTTTTCCCATCTCAAAAATGCCCAACGCGCCTAAATGTATTCACTTAAAAAAAAAACTCAAACAGTGTAAAACAGGGGTAGGTCGCTAGTATTACATAATACAACTCATCTCTCAACATCACCACACTGACAGATAGACATAAACAACAAATTACAACATCGAACATACCATACATCACGATCATCAATCATAAACGTCATGAGACTTATACCCATCACATTACACACACATCTAAACATAACATCTTATTACGTCACAAGATCATCGTCCGTAGAGGTCGGCGCCCGCGCATCTTCAGAGTTCAAGATCAACGGAAAGTAAGAACGGTTTGATTTTGACGTAAAAAACGTCACGATTTAAAGACTTTAGGATTTGTTTTTTTTTTTCTTTTGTGAATGCTCATCATCATCTGCCTAGCCTTTTTCCAACTATGTTGGGGTCGGCTTCCAGTCTAACCGGATGCAGCTGAATACCAGTATTTTACATGGAGCGACTGTCTATCTGACCTCCACAACCTAGTCACTAGATAACACGATACCCCTTGGTAAGACTGGTTGTCAGACTTTTGGGCTTCTGACTACCCGTTACGACTGTCAAAGATCTACAAAGTTTTTTTATTATTTTATCAGTTAGTTCTAATCATGGTCTGACAGTTTGAGTAATTTAAGTGGCCTACCCAAATGTCCTTTTTTGGTATTGTTCGTCGAATCGTTGAGCTCCTTAAATTCTGAGTTGAACTGCACGATAACTGACAAATGCGTGCACTGACTGGACAGGCCCTCTCAATCTGTCCACACAGATTGAGAGGGCCTGTCCAGTCAGTCTTTTGAGGAAAGCACCACTGCTTTCCTCAAAAGACCACTTCAGACACCAATCCACATGTCCTTCACATGATCTGACCAAGATTATGTCTGGACTTTAAAAGAGACTGAGACCTCTGAGTTTGTTTCGGCCTTTCTTCTCAGAGTAGTCAGATAGGAAACGCCGACCTCATCTAGCTTTAAAATATGATTGACGTGTAAAAGTGTTTGTACAAACCTACTTACAGAAATAAAATCATTTATCATTTACAAATGACAGCCGGAACCAACGGCTTAACGTGCTTTCCGAGGCACGGAGGGGACTTGGTATGTAAAGATGGTCACCCATCCACGGACCAACCGCGGCAAGCGTAGCTTAACCTGATCGATCGACCCGTGCGGCTGTTATTACTTAGCCACAACTTGTGAATGCTCATATACCTAATAAATTGATGAACCGAAGTATCGTTCACTAGCTTCTAGCCAGCAACATCGTCCGCGTGAAATATCTTGTTTTAACAAAAAATATATCCTACGACAGTCAGAAATACTATAGCTTCCCAATAATTGACAGAATTTTCGGAATTGGATCAGGAGTTCCGAAGATTACCCCCCACATACAAACTCACAAATACCTCTTTATAATATTAGTAATTGAATACGGTTGGTTGAAAGTTTCTTGAAATACGGAAAAGTTTCCAAGCTTGGAAGCAAGGTGTCGCTTGGAACCCTTTTTTAATTTTTTCAATAAACTTTTTCTTTGAGATTTTCAAATATTTTCAGTGGTACTTTTACAGTCAGCTCTATCTTATTGTTCTTGGAGTAGCTAAGGCATTTTCATCAACGCCTTGAAGGTATGGAGTTTGTGCTATTTTTGGAAAACTTTATTAAAGTGAAACTTTTATTACATCGTCTCAAACTTTTTCGTCTGTGTGTTGCATGTCGCGTGACGGTCGGCCGCGGAGTAGGGATAAAGTGAAAGGCGCTCGTCAGAGCAGCCAAGGCTAATATGGCGGCGCCTATAGAAGTTTCACTTTTACCGTGGTTTCATAAAACCACACAATCCTTTTTTTATTTTTGGAAAACTTTATTATTTCAGAAAAACTTAACATACCTACTTTTAGTTGAATAAATACGACGTTTGACGAACAAACTTCTCATCAGACCGAGAGACGATCTCTTTGATGAGTTAAAGAAAAATAATAAAGATTAATTTAAAGGTCATCGCCGTACCGGATGGCACATAGTTCAAGGTCATCACAAAGTAAGATGAGCCTGTGTTATTGAATATCTTCATGTTATTAAAAGTAATTAAGTCTTCAACTCAACTTCACTTTTCTTCTAGCAGAGTTCCTGCTGCTTGGCAAAGACCATCCCCTTACTCCTTCCATTGCCATTTCTAGCCAAGCTATGACCGTCATGCAAATACATCATCGCTGTAATGCCACGTTCGACGAGGTTGACCTTGACGTCTGTCTCGTTTGCCCACCTGCCAGGCTACATTCGAGCGACATGTCCAGTCCAATGGTATGTGGTCACCTAAAGGTCATCGCCCACTTATTATAAGTTGAAGGTTATCGTTTTCCTAGACGTCTATGTTCATACTTAATATTATAATTGCGAAAGTATGTGTGTGTCTGTAGTGTCTGAGAGTCTGTTTGTCTGTCTAATTCACGCCTTTACGGCTGAACGGATTTCGATTAAATTTTACACACAGGTAGACCTTGACCTTAGGACATAGGATTTTTTATCCCGGTAGATAATTCCAACCTAAATACGGGCGGAGCCGCGGGCAAAAGCTAGATTAAAAAATCATTGCAATGATGAGTCAGTTACACTATCAAAAAAATGCTAAAGCTCGTTCAAAGATCATCGCCCGCGCATCGTCAGTTCAAGGTCATCGGAAAGTGAGCGTCAGTGATGAACAGGTTTTGTTGAACGTCTTCATGTTCTGTATTAAATGTGTCTTCCGCTTTACAAGTGAAATGTAAACTGGGACATTATATTTTTATTTTTATTTTTTCTGTGATCTTTTAAGAGGTTTGGAGGTTGATGGATCCGCTTTTTAAGTATGTAGTTGAAATCAAGCGGGACGTTGTGGATGTCATGTGCAGTTTTGCAAGTAGTTAGATCTATTCTACCACTGAATAAATTTTGAGAAGAGTCTGTTTATATTAAGGATCTCCAACAGAGGAATCAAATATAAATCACAGTAATAAAAAAGGGTGCTCTTAAGTGTCCTCCTTCAATTACAGGAGACCACATCATGCACATATAACTAAGGTGTAAATAGGATAAAAAAAATGAAGATTTAAAAAAACAGTGGCTGTTCGGGAGTGCCGACAGAAGTGAAAACTTGAAAAAAAAAATACTTCCAAAACCTTTAAAGTAAAAATACTTGCATAGAACATTGATCCGTAACGTAAATAAAGAGCACAAAACAATTGACCATGTTCCTATGTAGGTATCATAACATCACCTGCATCGGAACCGCGTAATCAACGCGTTGGTGTCTTTTACTCCACAGATCGTCTGTTGGCGAGTAAAAATACTTGCATAGAACATTGATCAGTGTGAGTCTTCATAATGTGCACATATCGAAATGAGGGATTCTATGCTTAATTTTAACGACAGAAAAAATATTTTAAAAAATCTGAATATTTTTTTTATACTTTTAATGGAATTAAAAAAAAGTAACAAAACTGTGTAACTTTTAAACTGAATCAGCTATCGCGATGAAACAAACTCCATAATGGTTGGAAGTAAGTAGGCGTCCACATAAAATTAAAATTGAGAAAAATACTACCCTCAATTGAAAATAAACATGTTTTTTTAGTAAAGATCTGTATTTTTTTTTCATCAATTTTTACAATAATTGTAAAATTTATAAATGAGATGCCCAAGAGAATAAAAAATAAATAAAAATTTGATACAAAAAAAAATTAAAAAAACAAAAAAAAAAATTACCATTTTTTCCGTCGATAAAATTAAGCATAGATTCCCTCATTTCGATATGTGAACATTATGAAGACCCACACTGTATAAATAAAAAGCACAATCGCGTTTACAAAAATGAGGCGTCGGTAACAGTGTCGCGAGTTCAGTTGTTGTTTCCCATCTCAAAAATGCCCAACGCGGCTAAAGAAGTTTTCACTTAAAAAAATGCCTACGCCGCAATAAACCCACGTATTTCAAAAATATTCATAACATTACGGAAGGCAACGTTACCAAGAAGTAATTACTGATTTTGAGAGCAATATCAAAGGTTATATTACAAATCATTTACGACTTCAATCCACCTTTGATATTTGTATTTTTTTCTCCCAGAAATGAGACCAGACAATTTGCATATTATTAAGGATAACGTGCTTAGGCTAAAACTATCTGTAGAGTTCAGTACAACAGAAAACAGAAAATATTAAATGTCTACTGGTAAAAAAAAAAAATATGGTGATCCCTAGGCAACTACAAAATAAGCTAGAGCTTAGGTAAAAAAAAAAAAAACGTGTGGCACTCGGGGACTGCCACGGTAAAGCTATTGCATAGCATTTGTAACCTCCATACTTCCTATTTGTCAACGCTACACTTGGGATGATGACGTGATGACATGAAACAAAAATTACGTTCCCATGACAACATCACGTTGTCATGGGAACCGTCATTACATGGTAGGCGGTGTGGGGTTGTTAGGTTTTATTTTCGTTACGTTACGGAATTTCTTGATTCGGTCGCCGCGCTCAAAGCCCGCGATAAAAGCTATGCAATAGCTTAAAAACTCAATTATCACACCCAGGACTTACGCTCAACAGTCATGCTTCCGACAACATCTATAGATTTATCGTGTATAATAATTTGAATTCAGATCTAATTACTTTATTTTTGTTTTGTTTTGATTTCCGTGTGAACTATATAGAGCTGTAAAACTATTTTCATAACTGCCTGCGACTTTAGCAGCTTTCCTCCCATTTTTTTAATAAGTTACATTAAGTTAAAACAGTATTAACAACTCTATATACTTCCAAGTCGATTGAGAGCGTCCGGTCTGCACCAAGTGCAAAGGGCAACTGATAGAAATCCGACAACTGACGAAACACGAAGTTTGCCGAGGGACGTTAAAAAAACGAAAAAAAGGTCGCTCCTGAAGCATAAAAGTATTTCAAGAATAGATACTAGTCAAAATATAGAAATCGGTTTTACAATATTAACAGCGGGCGGTAATTACGGTTTTTACGATTAATTATTTTACAGTTTTCAAAATAGTAACAGTTTTAATAATAAAACAGATACCTACATAGTTTACAAAATGTATGCAAGCAACCTTTTTCCCGCCTCCGACTCCCTTTAGAGCCGGACTGATACCCGGAAGACCATGCACCTGATATTTTGCACCTTTTATACTACTTGCTGTTTGTCACGTAGGTAGGTGAAATACCTAGCTGAGACAAAATCACTTAAAAGTTCGCTTGTCCGCGACGCTGTTATTTACTCTTTATAGCACTTTTTTAATTTATTGCAATCGTAAAAAAAAGTTGATCAAGCAGGATCCATTGTCACACAGAGGTTCCGCACCCCATTTCATTAATATGTATGTAAGATAAGATAAGACGTTATTTATTTCTCAGTACATGGTACATTAAGAAGTTTCACATATTGTATACCGTTACCGGTGTAGAAATATTAAAATTAAAGTACAATTTATTACTTAATAATTATAAATTGGTTTAAAATGAAAATAAGTTTTTTTGAATACAATTTCAATTACAATTTTTTCTTATTATTATTTATAAATTAAATGTCAAATATACCAATCATAATAATGTCAAAGATAAACAAAGAAAAAAAAGTCAATAACACAAAATATTGATAAAATGCAATATCAAAATTTATAATTAAAAAATTCATTAACCGAATAGAAACAGTTGTCTAAAAGCCAGGCAAATATTGCTTTCCTAAATTTATTAGTGGGCAACACTCTGATGCCTATATAAACGAAGTGTTTATCTTTGTGAGATTAAAAAAAACGGCTCAACAGATTTTGACGATATTTGAAACATGGATAGACGATATCCTGGATGAACTATTATTATACTTTTATTCAGGTAAAGTTCAAAACCCACATCAAACGTGTCCTTATCAAAAAAGCATATGATAAAATTAAAGACTACGTTGAAGACAAGGAAGTTTGGCAATCATTCCTTCTGCACATGTGGCTTCCCTGCTATTAACGGCATAATTATGTAAGAGTCTATTTACAGCTCCCAACTTAAGATGTTTTTTTTTAATATTATTTCTTGACATAATCATCTCACTATTTGACATTATATAATTACAATTTAATTTCAACTCTTTATGAGTGACTTTTGTGGACATGATAATAATTATTCAGATTTGTTACAGTTGTAATGGCAATCATGACATTTGGTTTAAATAGTTTTTTTTTTAAATAATTTTCTTTATCTTTTACATAGATTCTGTGAAAGTTAGAACGTTGTAGGCCTAGGAGACTGTAGATTTGTTGACCATTTTCTATTTTGTTAAGTACCTGGTACTTGTTGTTCTCGCATACCTATTAACACTAATTTGAAAATATTGTAAAAGTGTTTTTTTAAGACTATCCTTGGAGTTTCTTACCGGCTCTTCTCCATAGGAAGCGACCAATTAGAACCGTGCGCCTAGCTTCTGACGTTTCATAAGTGCCCATGAAGGTTTATGTGAAATAAAATATTTTGTCAAGCTGTAAGCTCTATTATATGCCTCTTTAAGCACTACTGCAATACTCACCTGGCAAGTGACGTCCACCTGCAAGCCGTTTGCAACTGTAACTCAGAGAGATAAAGTTCAAAAATCCCTGATAGGAACATGAGATTTCTAATCTTTACCTCAGAGTCACCAGCATCCTTCAACCAGCTGCTTAGCGGCAGAGACTGGTATGGTCAAATTGGTATAAAATATATATAAAAAATAGTGGCACTCCGGGAGTGCCGACAGAAGTAAAAACTTGAAACAAAAATCGCCACCGCGGTAGTCAACGCGTTGATGTCTTTTTAATGGTCAGAAGCTGGTGTCGTCGGTGTCGCGAAATCAATGATTTAGTCGCATCTCAAAAATGCCCAACGCGCATAAAGAAGACTTCACTTAAAAAAAAAACCTGTCCAATCCGAAAAGGGCACATAGGTACTGCAATAAAATTAACAAAAGGTTTTTTTTTAAATTATTATTATTGAAAATATTTTTTATTGCTATTTAAAATGCACATTTTTAGTACCAAAAATTACCCCAAAAACATAAAAAATAATTTTTAACAGGGGTCATAAGTTATGACAGGTTTTTTTTAATTATTATTATTGAAAATATTTTTTATTGCTATATAAAATGCACATTTTTAGTACCCAAATTACCCCAAAAACATAAAAAATAATTTTTAACAGGGGTCATAAGTTATGACTTGTAGACACCCGCTAAACGACGGCCGCTCGCGCCCCATGTGTAAATAAACCGGTAAAATTCCCCATTGAAAAAAAAATGGGGCAATTTTTTTTTCTTTATTCCTTAAATTTACCACATAAATAGAATCTCAGTACGATACCTAACAACGGATCGAACATGTTTTTTTTGACATGTTGTATATAAATGTTTTTAAATTTTTTATACCTAACTCTCTCCTGCAAGCTCTCAGAAGCTCTACATTTGGCGACTAACGGTGATAAGGGCGGTATCTATAAATATCACTTAGCCCTTGCTTTGGCTTAGACGTACCCCCGTCTCTGTCTCGCACTTGTAATGTGACAGTTGAGCGACAGTGACAGGAATAACGCTTAGCCAAAGTACGTGCTAAGAAGCGTTTATAGCTGATCTGGGCCTTAGGGCCTGTTGCTCAGTGTCCAGATAATACAGGGTAAAACTTTTAACCAGTGCGCAAATTTAAACACGTGACTTTACTCATCATTATGAACAACTTTTACTATGGGACCAAACCTGAAATCGCGAAAAAGAAATCAGCTGTTCCCTACATTTTGACGAGTACATAAATGTAGGGAACAGATGATTTTTTTTTTCGCGATTTCAGTCATCAATTACTAAACCAAAAATAAACAAATATAATAAATATTTATCTATAATATAATATAATATATAAAAAACGTGTGGCACTCGGGGACTGCCGCGGTAAAGCTATTGCATAGCATTAGTAACCTCCATATTTCCTATTTGTCAACGCTACACTTGGGATGATGACGTGATGACATAAAACAAAAATTACATTCCCATGACAACATCACGTTGTCATGGGAACCGTCATTACATGGTAGGCGGAGTAGTGTTAGGTTTTATTTTCGTTACGTTACGGATAGCTTTTATGCAATAGTTTAATAAATATATCTACCATTTAATACTGTACCAAATTCGTGTGAATGCTTTCATTTGCTACAGTACACTTTTTACTTTATTTTTACTTTGTAAAACGACACTAGCTTCACCTATCTACCCAAGGAACCCTATAATGTTGCACCGCTGACATTTACCAACTCGGACCAGATAAACCGAGTAATGAGTTTTGTACGAAGAATTTACATAAAGACAAAGCTATACGTTTATCTGTCTGTGTTAATAAATATGACAGTTTATGTAAAGATAAATAATGACAAGACAAAAAGAAATTACATTTTGTTAATTAAGTTAAAATTATGAGCTGAACTTTCATACATTTATTTTAAAATAAAAACTAGCTTGGCAAACGTTGTATTGCCATATAAATTATTTATGTTTGGGGTGGACCACCCTTATCGCTTAGGAGTATAAAAAATAGATTACGACCGATTCTCAGACCTACCGAATATACATATAAAATTTGATAAAAATCGATCAAGCCGTTTCGGAGAAGTATGGCAACTAACATTGTGACACGAGAATTTTATAAACATTTATAGATTCGCGACTTCAAACTGACTGACATCTATGACTTTATAATATGTAAACGTAAAAAAGTATGTAAATAATAATATGTGAGACGTGGGTTATCCAACAAAATCTACCCACCGCACACCAAAAAGTATTTAACCACATTAATTACCTCCCATGCGGTAAAAGCCAAGGCATTCATCACCGCATGATCAGATTCCATTAAAAAATAAAATCAACAACTTTTTGCTATACTTTTTTCAAAAAAGGAACACCTAGTTTGAGCCAATCGCAGTGCAGAACCGGTCGCTTGCATGATGCTATAATTGGAGCAAAGAAATACTAAGTAAAGCCCGGTTAAAATTTAAAAAATAGGTCTTAATTAAATCCGCCTACAGGATTCGTTGGAATCTGTATTTATTTTATTGTAGAAAAACATTATGATTATTCAAATAGGACGTCCTTGGCACATAGGGAGGCTGTGAAATCACCGGTGATAAGTGACCTAAGAGTCTTCTTCATTGTTCAATTTAATCGAGGTCGGCCATAGCTTGTTCCATACATCTATCTCCATTAGCCACCATCTCAAAAATCACCCCATTTCTGACCTTCATTTTTCACACAATCCATTAATACTCAAAACCTTCCCGCCATGTTCCCGAACTAGAGCTATGTAACACTTAAATTCTTTTTAAATCTGGATCAATGGATTGCCATAGACATAAGACTTCTTTTTTCGAAATGTGGCCGCCTGATCAGCACCAACCTCATTCGTCCCTTGTACAATGGCACATTGGAAAAGCCAGCATTTGAGGTACGATGTGAGACAAAATATGAACCGAAAAAATGCACAAAAAGTTTCATATTCAGTATCAAAAAAGTGTGTTAATTCTTTCTCATACAAAAAACTGCCAAATAAAACAAAACCAAATAACAAGTTCATAGTCTTTAATGATAATGAGTCAATGACGCAACGAGTACACGAAAATTATTAACTCAAAATACAAGATGGCGCCGGCTTGTCAATCGAAGCTTCCTGCATTCTATGCGCCCTCGCCAGACCGCCCGGATCGGGGTACCGTCGAAAGAAAACTGGTTGAGAAAAGCCTTTTAAATGTTGTTAATAATTAAGACCTGAATTGAGAGACTAGGTTTAACCTCAATACTCCTTAATAAAGTGAGAATTTTATTATACTTGGGCTTAGAAAGTACCAATTTTGAACAGATTCGAAATAATGAAACAGCATACAAAAGCAGAACACTAAATGGAGTTTGAAAGAGGGAAAGGTCTATAAGTCCGTTCATATGAAGCTGGAATCACTGAGAATATATCCAGCACGTTTGCGTTTTGTTCTTAACCATTAGTGGCTGCAGAATTCTATGCTTAAAGTCACTTACTTTGCTAGTAAATTAGCATCCAGAAATTGACAAATGCATCACAAAAATTAAAATGGACACAAGACTGCAACTGCGTTATCTTCTTAGGACCCTTATTGCAAAGATATGTCAAACAAATACAATAAAGATGGTTGTCTAAGGTCACCAACACTGCCCTTTAGAAAAAACGTGACTACTTAGCCATACCAACAACTAGTTCTTCTTCTTCTTCTTGGTATCGTTCTTGACAGAGCGGTCGTGGTCACAATGAACTATGTCCAATCGCAGGTGTAGTCGTTGCCCGCCTCACGATCTCCCTCCATCTGGTTCTGTTACATGACAGTCTGGCGCATTCATTAACAGGGCCTCCAACCGCGGATTTTACTTGATCGGTCCACCTCATCGGTGACCTCCCGCGTGGCCTATTACCTTCCACTCTGCCCTGCACCACTAGACGCTCTATGGAGTCATTATTCCGCCTGGAGACATGACCAAAAAACTTTAGTATTCGAGCCTGTACTAGTGCTAATAGACGCTGTTTGATACAGAGTTTTTGGAGTATGGATGGAGACGTTTGTGCGGAATTCTGTCCATGATACCCCAAGCATTCTTCTCCAGCACCACATTTCTAGAGCATCCACTTTTTTTCTTTTCCAGTTCTCGTAATGTCCACGTCTCAGCTGCGTACAGAAATATGGGGAATACAAGTGTACGGACCAGTCTGATAACAACTAGTAATCTACATTTCCAAAATCATTTATTCGAGAAATAATAACTACAGAACCCACGTCTTGTGGTACAAAAATATACTTTACATTATATTTTTTACTTTATTTGCCACATTGGCCATCGGAGTATCCCGTGTGCTCTATATTGTACTCGTATAAATAGGAACGGATGGTGGCAGTGGTCATCAGTAGCCATCAGAAGTTCCCAGGGTCAAGATGAGAGTTCTGGTCAGTGTTTCATTTTCTTTATAGTTTTTTAAGTGATTTTTAGTGAAGTGGTCTACTTTTTACTATTTGGAAAAAAAAAAAAGATCTTTTTCTGTTCTTCTAATCGATTTTTTGGATGAGTATTGACTTCGCAGACATAATTTCAAAATTTGCAGAAAAGTATTTAAATTTCGTTTTTATTTTACGAAAGAGTTCAATAATGTTTATGGTATTTTATTTTGTCTGTGCACGTTGTCGATTAATTAATTATGGTAACAAAACCAAAAAATATGTGTACGGAACCTTCATTCCATATGCACATTAATTACTCTTTAATCGTTTTTGTGCATGTTTTTTTCTTGTTTTAAATGCGAGTATCCCGACTGCTCTATATTATATCGTGGTCGTATAAATAGAATCGGATGGTGGCAGTGGTCATCAGTAGCCATCAGGAGGTCCCAGGGTCAAGATGAGAGTTCTGGTCAGTGTTTTTATTTTTAAATCGTTTTTTTACTGATTTAGAATTTTTTGGTTGTGAGTGACAAGTGATGTAAAGAGGATTTTAATAATATAATTTCAAAATTATTCGTGATTTTTTGAGGATTTTCTACAGTTCAGATTTTTACAAGATTTCGTTTAAATTGTAATGTTTGATTTAGTCCTGTTCTTCTTCTTTTTCGGGTAACCACTGAAAATCAGCGCTGTGCTGTGGGTCCCCCATAGCACTGCATCATGACGAGTGGAAGCCTTCTTGTCACAGTCATGTCGTGCAGCTGCCGACTAATTTCTGTTTTATGCTCGTGATTTATTATATACTTTTTTGTTGTCTTCTGATTACTCTAGTCTTTTTTGTATGCACGTGTTTCTGTGATAAATAAATAGTTTTTTCACATTCGTAACTGCCTCGTTGATCTAGTATTACCAAACGCTACTGCTGAACTGCTATCCTGGGTTCGATTCCCAGATCGGGCAGTGTCATTGGGTTTTTCTATCTGGAATTTCTCAGTAGCAGCCCGGAGTCTGGATTTGTGCTCGGTTGATGGTTAAGACTCGCCCCCAATTACACGGGACTTAAAAATAACTGGTGAAATGTGGGGGTACTGTAGGTACACCTCTGCCCAACCCTTAGGGGAAAGAATGTGCATTCGCTCGTTTGATCGAAACCGACCTTTATGCAAACGATATTTGGACCATATTACTTGCTATGTGTGTTTCATAGAAGTATCTCCTAACGACATAAGAACTGCTACAGTATTTCTATTTTCTTAATGCCCCTCGGGAATCATCGCATTTCCGAATACAAACGAATGGTAATTTCCATGTCCATCAATTATTAGATTCATCTTGTATAATAATTTGAATTCAGAACTAAGTACTTTATTGTTGTTTTGTTTTTATTTTCGTGTGAACTATATAGAGCTGTAAAACTATTTTCCTATCTGTCGTGCCTGCGACTTTAGCAGCTTTCCTAATATTTTTTCAATAAATTATATTAAGTTAAAAGAGTAATAACACTCTATATACTTCCAAGTCGATTGAGAGCGTCCGGTCTGCACCAAGTGCAAAGGGCAACTAATAGAAATCCGACGACTGACGAAACACGAAGTTTTCCGAGGGAAATTAAGAAAATAAAAACACTGTGCATCATACTTAGTTCTTATAAGATCTACATAACAACCTACTCGATATTCATAACATACTAACTAATCAATACATATTTATTCGTTACAAGTTTAAATATGCAATAAATAATAAGTTCACCTTCAATATTAAGTGATAGAATAATAAATTATGTAAAAATCCAGTAGCACAAACATTTATCTAAGACTAACGACCCGCCCCTACTTCGCACGGCAATCTACTGATGTGGTGACAGGTCAAAACATCGACATTTCTATGCTAAATCAAACTAAACTTAAAATGGCCTCTGAGACGCCTTAAGGCGACGATAACCGACTTCTAATGATTTTATACTGAAGATCACGTCTAAACGAGTAGTGTTAGTGATTTGGAAAAATATATGTTAAATTAGAGCATTTTTTTAATAACTTAATATACAAATTACATAGTGAAATTAACTTGTTATGTCTAACGCGGATGAAAAACTGAGAATGACGGAAAATCTATCAAGCGTATTTTTCTGAAACCTTCACCATTTTAAAGATAATTTAATTATTGACCTTTTAGTATACGTGTTTTTATTACAACACCTTTTGTTTTATTTATAATAAATTATTAATGCGTCTAATTTGGGACAGCGCTCATTGATAGGCGAGTCCTATTACTGGCTGGACGTACGACGCGTTGCGTGCGCTCAGTATAGAACACGCGTGCTAACCACTCAAGGTCACTGGCATATATCTGCGTCTTAACAAACGTAGTTGTTCTTATTAGCAGATAGAGAATCGTTTCTGCTGATCCTTAACTTTCAGCCTTTTTATTTCTTCTTTGTGTCATCACTTTGGTTAAGAATGGCCTTTTGCTATCGGAAACCACACGATATTATAAAAAAACGTGTGGCACTCGGGAACTGCCGCGGTAAAGCTATTGCATAGCATTTGTAACCTCCATACTTCCTATTTGTCAACGCAACACTTGGGATGATGACGTGATGACATAAAACAAAAATTACGTTCCCATGACATCACGTTGTCATGGGAACCGTCATTACATGGAAGGCGGAGTGTGCTAGTGGGGGCGGGGGTGTTAGGTTTTATTTTCGTTACGGTTTTATTTTCGTTACGTTACGGAATTTCTTGATTCGGTCGCCGCGCTCAAAGCCCGCGATAAAAGCTATGCAATAGCTTAAAAACAAAATAAAAAAAACAATGGCACTCCGGGAGTGCAGACAAGTGAAAACTTGAACAATTTTACTGTGCAGGAAATAATGCATCGCGCGTTGATGTCTTTTTAAAGCTGGTGTCGGTAACAGTGTCGCGAAATCAATGATTTAGTCCCATCTCAAAAATGCCCAACGCGCCTAAAGAAGTTTTCAATTAAAAAAAAATGATTTTTTTCAATTACAAAAGGCATTTAAATACAATGTTATTGGAGATCACCTTTTAAGCAAGGAATTGCTTATGTTAGAAGAAACTATCAATACCTTCAAGCTATAAGGGGCGCAGACGCAAGTCACAGCCAGTCTTTTAAGTAGCATAAATTGTAAACAGAACTAGGAAATGCCAAAAGCCAAAAACATTAAACAAGTTGCCTATATGAAACTAGATTACCTTAAGAACATTAGATAATTACGAATTGCGACAAACAACTTCACACCTAATTCAATTAAATATTTTAAAGGTTAACTTCCTGATGCCCACTACATCTTGTCTTTACCAATCAATCTGGCTAACCTTTTCCCAACTACGTTGGGGTCGGCTTCCAGTCTAACCGGATGCAGCTGAATACCAGTATTTTACATAAAGCGACTGCCTATCTGATCTCCACAATCCAGTAACTGGGTAATACGATACCTCTTGGTAAGACTGGTTGTCAGACTTTTAGACTTCTGACGACCCGTAACGACTGTCAAAAATCCTCGAATGACAGCCGGGACCAACGGCTTAACGTGCTTTCCGAGGCACGGAGGAGTCTCGCTATGTAAAGATGGTCAGCCATCCACGAACCAAACCCGAAGCGTAGCTTAACCTGTTGGATCGACCCGTGCAGCTGTTTTTACCACTACCTGGAAATCTATCTTCCTTGTTAATTCACTGTTTAAGGATATGTTTTCGTAATTGATTTTAACACTATCCATCTTTGAGAATACCATTGCCCTTGTCCTTGCCATTCTAATGAGCCCAACTCTTGTCTCCCTCACTCTTGACACCCAGAGAAAGTTTGGTCAAATTATTAACTGTTAACCTGAGTTACAATCAATCAATCAATCGAGGAGGTCGTGGCTAAGTAATAACAGGTTAAGCTACGCTTGCCGGGGTTGGTCCGTGAATGGGTGATCATCTTTACATAGCGAGACTCCTCCGTGCCTCGGAAAGCACTTTAAGCCTTTGATCCCGGCTGTCATTCGTGGACCTTTGACAGTCGTTACGGGTAGTCAGAAGCCCAAAAGTCTAACAACCAGTCTTACCCAGGGGGTTTTGTATTACCCACTTACTTAGTTATTGAGGTTAGATAGGCAGTCGCTCCACGTAAAGTACTGGTATTCAGCTGCATCCGGTTAGACTGAAAGCCGACCCCAATATATTTGACAAAAGGCCAGGCAGATTGATTGAACCTGAGATACAATCAAAAAAGCTTCTACAAGTCGGATATTTATCCCCACTATCAACTTTGTTGCCTCGAAAATCTTATCACCACACGACCAATTCTTGTTTGACTCTTGCCAAAACTGTCTGCAAACAGAAATAACTTCACCATACTCAAATACTGTCTCTCTGTTCCAGATTGTATCCGCCTTCCTCGCCGTCGCGGCCGCGGCTCCCTCCGGCCTCTACGCCCCAACCTTAGTCCCTGTCATCAGAACAGTGGCAGTACCAGCTGCGATCCCGACTATTTCACCCGGAGACATCCAAGCAGCAGCCATCGATGCCCAAGTTCAGGCCCAGGACCAACTACAAGCAGCTGCTGACAAAGCTAGAGAACAAGCTGAGCAGGCAACTGAGAATGTCAACGAGAAAGTGATCACTGATGCTACAGGCGCTAATGAACAGAACTTGGAAGCATTCTGGTCGGCTGAAGACAAGAAATGGCAGGCTGTAGACGCGTTGAAGACTGCTGAAGCACAGATCGATGGTGCTGTTGCCAACAACGCTAATTTAATCGCTAAATCTGCCATCAGCGGTGTCATTCCTTATGTAGCGGCTGTAGGCCCAATTTCACCTATCGTAGCACCAATTCCACCAGTAGTCTACTCCCCTTATGTCGCTCCTTCAAGCTATTCCACTCAAACCTTGATTACTGGCCAGCAAATCAAAACCGAAATCAAAGAAGAGAACCAAGAAGCAGCAGTTAAAGCAACTGAACCAGCTCAGCCAGCTGCACCAGCTCAGCCAGCTGAACCAGCTCAGCCCGCTGAACCAGTACAGGTAGCCGAGCCCGCAGCTACCGAGAAGTCGGCGGAAAAGGCCGAAGGCGCTGTATCTCCAGCTGTCAAAGCCGCTGAGAATTTGAACGAGAAGCCAGCGCTGATCGCTCAACCTCTGTTCGCAGCCGGCCATATTGGATTACCTAATGTGTACAGATACGATGTAGCTGTTCCCGCTGTGGGACACGTGATTGGTCAGCCGATATTGAAGTATGCTACTGCAGTTCAACAAGTACATGGAGTGCTTACTCCTACATTTGTGAAGGCTTGGTAAAGAGGAGTGAGGGCGGATTAATTAAAATGATAATTTGACGACACGTTTCCTTGTTTTATTTGGTGCTTCAACCTACACATTAAGATACGACCTTTGATCACTCATAGATAGCAAATTTGATTGACATGAAGATTAGCATGCATGCCCACCCGACGAAAGGTGGTTTAATCCACAATTAAACAAATGTTGATGCGTTTAAAACTTTAGATGTGAAATGGCAATACCTCATGGTTATGTCTGATAACTATACTTTCCAAACCAGAACACAATTGTGCTATTTGGTGGTAGAAATGGTAGTTAGTACATCCCCGGATTTAATGAAGGCTGATTAAATGAAGAGCAGTGGTGGCCAAGTGGTAACGGCCGCGACTTACCGAGTTTGGACCCAAACAGGCGCTTTACTTTGTGTAAATTATTTCATCACCACTGCTCTCAAAACGGTGAAGGAAAACATCGTGAGGAAACCGGCATGCCCTAGAACCAAACATTCGAAGACATGTGACATCTACCAACCAGCACTGGGCCCGCGTGGTGGATTACGGCCCACTCCCTCTCACAGAGAGGAGGCTTGTGTCCCAGCAGTGGGAACATTATAGGCTGATTATGGTTATTGATTAAATGACTGCCTCGTTGGTCTATTGGTCTCAAGCGCTATTGCAGAGCATGGAGTCCTGAGTTCGATTCCGTGGTAAGGCAAAGTTTTATTGGGTTTTTCCATCAGGAATTTCTCAGTAGCAGCCCGGAGTCTGAATTTGTGCCCGGTTGATGGCAATTGGCTCACACCCTATTATATGGGACTTAAACATTACCTCTGCCCAACCCTTCCGGGATTACAGGCGTGATATTATTTTATGTTATGCAATAGATACCACCACACAAAATTCTCCTTATTAATAGTTTTTGCAAAAATAAAGTAAGATTTTATAAAAACTAATTAGATTTAAAGCTAAAACACACACATACATACATACACACCCCCACACACCCCACACACACAGGCGCGCGCGCACATACACACATACGCACACACACTTACACACACACGCACAAACTAGCACACCAATAAGCTATACACTTGTAGAGTGACTAGACAGGTCCTAAATAATACTAGAAAAAAAAAGAAGGCATTAAGTAAAACCACTCTGTAATAAAATTAGGTTTGTTGTGCTAATTATTTTGCATTGGGCTTTTTTGTAGGAGTTATATTACTGAAGATCGTGTTGCAAAACTAAACAAAAAGAAAGACCGGAAGCCAGACATTTGCGTTATGTCTTACACGTCTTTATTAACCGTAACATTATATTTATAAGAAAATAAATAACTTAATTATGAAAAAAACAACGTCGGGTTCCGAAAGGCCAGGGGAAACTTTAATTAAATCGAGTAAACAATACAGCGCCTGGTAAAATATTATTACTATGGTTAAGTTACCGTGCGAAGCAAAGTTATTAACATCTCAGGAGAACAGAAGCGTATTCTGTTGTTTTGAGTTCTTGATTTTAACAATATAGATGGCCGTTTATATGAAACTAGCTTCCGATATTGGTTTGCGTTAAAATAATGTTTTATAAGTAATTTCATAAATAATGAACATTGAAGAATTCTCAACAAAAAACATTAATATTTTAAGGGAAGATATATAGATCAAATAATTTTTAACCGACTTCCAAAAAGGAGGAGGTTATATGTTCGTAGCGTATGTTTTTTTTTTTTTTTTTCTCCGTCATTTGTGGACCGATTTAGAAAATTATTTTTTTGTTTGAAAGGGTATGCTCTCCAGTTGGTCCCATATCATCATCAGCCTATAAATGTTCCCACTGTTGGGACACAGGCCTCCTCTCTGTGAGAGGGAGTGGGCCGTAATCCACCACGCGGGCCCAGTGCGGGTTGGTAGATGTCACATGTCTTCGAATTTTCGGTTCTAGGACATGCCGGTTTCCTCACGATGTTTTCCTTCACCGTTTTGAGAGCAGTGGTGATGAAATAATTTACACAAAGTAAAGCGCCTGTCTGGGTTCGAACCTACGACCTACAACTCGTAAGTCGCGGCCGTTACCACTTGGCCACCACTGCTCTCAGTTGGTCCCATATAAATTTTATTAACTTTGCTTGCATAGTTTTTGAGTTAGCTGCAATAATACGTATTTTTTTCCCACTTAGTATGTCGATGATATGAAGTTCCTGTCACTGGTAGCAGATAGTGGTATTCGAATGTATGTGGGGTAGGTACCACAAATAAAAAGTGAAAATAAAAACTTTTTTCAAAAAAAAACAACCGACTTCAAAAAAAAACACTACAAGGTGAGAAATAACTTTAATTTCGGAAGTCAGTGGCAAAAAACGAAAATACAAAACCAAAGACACCGACTTCCGAAATTAACGTTATTTCTCACTTTGTAGTGTTTTTTTTTTTAAGTCGGTTGTTTTTTTTTTTTATTTTTTTTTTCGTTCATCAACGTAAAGAAAAACAAAATTGGCCATTCTTGAAAATGTCACACTTTCAAACATTTCCAGCAACACATTATACAGCATGCTACAATTCTCTCGCTAAACGTGTTGTAGTACCCGTTGACCTTTACCGGTATGCGGTACAAAGTAATGATCCTTTATAATACAGGGTGTGCTATATTTTATATTTATTGTTTTCAATTTCTGGCTGCTTTTTATTGGTCGTGGAAGTTTTGAACGATGAAGATAACAGTTTTATGTGAATTTATGGTTTTTAAACAATTTTATTGGACCTATCTTATTATTGATTGAGCGAGCCTAGTGTCTCGTCTCTGCTTCAAGTCTGGCAAAATTTTCTTTCGTGTGTCAGTTTGTTGGTATTCCTCCACAGGTCTTATTTTACAACCAATCTGGGCCTCAAGTCTGCTATTACAATAGTGTCAGAATGGTCTATCATTGATTTCATAATTGTTGATTTTGACAAGTTTGGTAATCTACTAATATAATGGCGTCATTATGACTTTCCAATGGTCAGTTACTGACACTCCATTGAAAGAAATGGCACTTATTGGTAATCTCGTACATAATGACAAATGAATGACTGACTTAGGCGGTATCATTGGTCGTATTGTACGACAGTGCCATTATAACACAATTCTATTACGAGACCATTGACCGACCAATGATCGACCATTTTGAATTTAGCAGATTACGAACTTTTAGCAAAATGACAATGGGATCGTTTGGAATGACGAATTTATAATAAAAAAATAAAGTTTAAAAAACTGTAACCCGACTACGGGAAAATAAAAATGATCTAAAAAGTACGAAACAAGCAAATATTTCAGACAGAAATTAAAACATAGGTACAAAAATGGTCAAGGTAAAGCCGTGGTCGCATGCCTGTATACCATGTTGGTGTCAAGAACACCTACAAAATTATAATGGCATGCGACGACGGCTTTACCTTGACCATTTTTGTACCTATGTCTTAATTTCTGTCTGAAATATTTGCTTGTTTCGTACTTTTTAGATCATTTTTATTTTCCCGTAGTCGGGTTACAGTTTTTTAAACTTTATTTTTTTATTTTATACTTTTCCGTTTTTACACTTGATAAACGTAAATAAGAGTAGAGTAATACAATAGTTCAGTAATTAACCTATTTTAAATTCCGATAGCAGTGTATAGTGCTTTGAACGAAACCTTAGAGCGATTTATTTCGACGCCAACACCATATATCGATATCGAGCTTCGAAGAAATCCAAAATATAAATATTTCGTTGTACTTGTTTTTCTTCATAAGAGTGGAATTACAAATCGGTACTACTTATTAAGATTTGATTAACTGCACGTTGGTAACATCTTGCGATACGCAGTCTCACTTTTGCTTGTTTTTAACGATTTAAACATATTTGTTTACTTTGAAAATATAATATTATATACATATTTGTAATGTGCTCGTCAAGACCTTTCTTTTGATACCAAACATGTCATGATCATCCCATTTTAATTTTTTTCGAGGTTAGAAATTTACGTGTAAAGTCCACCAAATTAAATTTAGGGAAAAATTATATAGCCTATGTCACCCGGACCATTATTACGAATCTATTGATACCTCATTCATCAAAATCGGTGTAGTAGTTTAGGCGCTACGGTGGAACACACGTAAAAACAAACATACATACATACATACATACAAACATACATACATACAAACATACATACATACAAACATACATACATAGACTGCTAAAATCATAACCCTTCCTTTTGGCTTTGCCGTAGTCGGCTAAAAATAGCAGACTTGGGCCCCTGGACGAAACTAGATATTCAGGTTTTACGACTTTATAGATTTTTTTTTTGTCGGTCGTATAGAATTTTTGATAGAAGTTTTGCCTTTAAGAATTTACTGCCTCCAAAAGGGGCAAAAAGGGGGCTACTAGATATCTCCGCCTTATGAGATCCGATTTAGGTGGTTCTTTTTTATTTGAAAGGAAGTAGCTTTAAATTGGTCTCATTAAAGTTTGGTGGAGATCTGATGAGGATCTTCGGCGTAATGAGCAGAATAGCTCCTCAAAATGCAGTAAATTGGCCACTTTTAGATATTTCCCAGCGGAATCGGCCCTTTAACTACTAGGTAGAGATTGATGGAGCACCTGGGACCACCTTCTCATCACAAAACTAGAGAATTCTCTAAAAATTTCTGGTATATTAATTGTTGCAAAAAAGTTTGGGCTTGCGAGGTCTACTGTTTGCAGAACTACTAGTATTTATATTGGAGTAATGAGCAGAGGAAAGAATTTACTTTAAATTTCCACTACCAGAGGGCCAAGAGAAGAGGCAATTGCTGTGTGAAGGGGATTACGGGGGCTGTTTGCCCGCAGAGGCACACCACTGGGGCACAGAGGGCACTCTGTGCCCTAATAAAAGCAGCCATGGCGACCTCTGCACTACTACCGACGATGCCGTGGAAGTGGCTAAGTTTTGAGCCAAAATTTAATACACTGTCCTGCCATCGACACGACGAAGAAAAAGAAGAAGCACATGGAACTTTCAGTGAGCAAAGAACGGTTACCCATCCACCGAATGACTGTTGAAACACAATTTAACCTTGCAGATCAATTACCACGATCATAATTAATGTTCAAGAGAACATATGTTAGCAAGTAAGCTTTATAATAGAACTAGATCATAACCTAAAAGAAACGGCAAACAAAACCAATATGGAAGTCATTAATAACCGATATCTTAATGCAATGCGATGTGTTAATGAAAGAAAAACTTTATATGGCTTGGAAATATTAATAGTTACATTAATACTTTACTAAGGCTTGCTTAAATAGCCTCCAAGAGAAACGATAATCTATACAAATACTTAAATAAAATTGGATTGTCTGTTTTTAGTGAGAAAATTACAGCTTTTGACTAAATGCATATGAAAGTATATACGGTACTTGTGATAAATTATCTATAAAAAAACTTTTTTTTTAAAAATTCAACCGACTTCAAAACTACAAAGTGAAAAATAACTTTAATTTCGGAAGTTGTTGTCTTTGGATCAGTATTTTAGTTTTTTGACGACTTCCGAAATTAAAGTTATTTTTTACTCTGTAGTTTGAAAGTAGGTTGTATTCTTAAAAAAAAAAAACACTTATTAGTGGTTTGATTTGTAATTTATCTAAGTTACAATAGCCTTATGTCAACTGCTCATCAAATGCCTTTAATATTTGAAGAGTTCCCTCGACTTCTCCAAGATCCCATCATCAGATCGTGACCAAATGAGAATGGGACCAACTTGAAAGTATACCATTTCAAACAAAAAAAGATTTTTTCAAATCGGTCCAGCCGTCTTCGAGTAATCGGGAAATATACATAAAAAAAAAAATATCCCGACGAATTGAGAACCTCCTCCTTTTTTTTGAAGTCGGTTAAAACGGCAAAAAAAATCATGTCTGTTATAGGTATGGGAGCCCCCTTAAATATTTATTTTAATATGTTTTTTAGTGTTTGTTGTAATAGCGGCAACAAAAATACATCGTCTGTGAAAATTTCAGTTGTCTAACTATCACGGTTCATGAGATACAGCTTGGTGACAGACGAACAGACCGACAGATGGACGGACAGCGGTGTCTTAGTAATAGGGTCCCGTTTTAGCGTCGTGGTACGGAACCCTAAAATATTTTTTTTATTTTTTTCGTCTGTGTTTATTCCGGCAAATCTCCGAAACAACTTGACCGATTTTGACGGGACTTTCACTGACAGATAGCTGATATTACAAGGAGTAACTAAGGGTACATTTATTTTAGAAAAATAACTACACCCCGTTTGAAATAAGATTAGACATTTAAACAAACCTTTTTTACAGTCCGTTCAACCGATTTTGACTTCTATTGCGTAGGCATAAGGATGGCATTAAAAGCAAAAAAAGTGGTTACAAACCAACTGTTTACTGCAGCTGCCATTTGTCGTGCCACCAACGCAATAGAAGTCAAAATCGGTTGAACGGACTGTAAAAAAGGTTTAGTTAAATGTCTAATCTTATTTCAAACGGAGTATAGAGTATAAAAATTGCTAGTAATAATATTGACACCCATTTTCCCCAGTTCCTGATACACAATACTCATGTTACTAACAATTACGGCAAATTACTTAGCGTTAACTTAATGTCTCCAGAGCAGTGGTTAGCGACCATTTCCTTGAGCCCAGCCTACTTCATTTGTCAATAAATAATAATTGTTATGGATAATCTATGTATCTATTACGAGAAATTCTTGAATTATTAATAGCAATACACGCCCTGATACAGCGTGTTGTTTTTATTTATTTAAAAATTAATTTAAAAGGAGACGGAACGCGTGAGGAAGAGGCAAAATTCGCGCCCTCACGCCCCTAACCGCCGCAGGAGGAGACGCCGTGGGCGTCGGGAATCGCAGGCCGATTTCCGGCCACCGTAGGCGCGGGCTTGCGGACGGTGAGCAATGGGTAGCTCGCTGTCCGATAAGGACCAAGCCCGGGTCGACGGCGCAACGTGTTCCATACGCGCTTCAAACAGATGTCAGCAGAATTGACGGGGTCCACTAGGGCCGATGCCTGCCGGGGGTGCGAAGAAAACCGAAAGGGAGATCGTGGCTCCCAGCAACAGGGCAACCGAAGGAACACGGGTGGGTTTTAGTCAGTAACAATCTGACACGCCCTCCCACTCCGCCCAGAGCGGGAGAAGTTATTTGATAATTTCCCACCCCAAAAAAAAGGATATTGAAAGATTTGCGAGCCGTACCGGATATACATCCTAAATTAGGCAATGGAATAGTGGAGAGACGGGTGATATTTATCTATGGATGGGCTTTTTTTACGACGTCGGCGCCATTACCTACATTGCTTCCTAGATAGAAAATTCAGATTACGTCTATCCAACAATGCAATCAAATACAAAATCTGCTTAATGCAGCACACCTTAACTACATTCAAACAAAAATGTCACCGTCACTTGCCAAAATAGGACACTTCACCAACTTACTAAGTGCTACAAGACAATACATTCTCTCAACAAAATTCTCACCATATACCCCATGACATACCGCGACTGCAAAAAGACTCACTGAATGGTTGAAGAGCGAAGAAATCGAGGCTATGCTCCATACAATCACATAATTCCCAAACTACATAATAATCTATAGATACAATTTGTCGCTGACTAAAACAAAAAGTACACAAATCGCACCTTCCACACCCGTACATCACACACACCCCACCTCACACATACTACCCCCACACACACATAACACTATGCGCATTCCTTATTTATTTTTTCACTTTTTGTATTGTTAAAAACCTTTGCTTGCTTTCAAAAAACTTTTTACATAAAATACAACCGACTTCCAAACTACAAAGTGAAAAATAACTTTAATTTCGGAAGTCGGTGTCTTTGGATCAGTATTTTAGTTTTTTGACACCGACTTTAATTAAAGTTATTTTTCACTTTGTAGTTTGGAAGTCGGTTGTGTTTTTGTAAGATTTTTTTTTTTTTTCACTTTTTAATGGGTTGGTTTGTAATTTATCTAAGTTACAGTAGCCTAATTGTCAACTGCTCATTAAAAATACCCAAATCGCTTTAAATGTGCCAATAATATTTGAAGAGGTCCCTCGATTTCTCTAAGATTCTATCATCAGATCATGACCAAATGACAATGGGACCAACCTGAAAGTAAACCCTTTCAAACAAAAAAAATATTTTTCAAATCGGACCAGCCGTCTTCGAGTAATCGGGGAACATACATAAAAAAAAAAACATCCTGACGAATTGAGAACCTCCTTTTTCTGAAGTCGGTTAAAAATTATCTTTTGTTTATTCTCTCACACATATGTACAGTCAATGTAAACTGGAAGAGCGGAACCACCTAATACAAGCAAATCTTTACTTAAAAGGTGACTCCAAACTTAACAATGTAATTTACATAAGTTGATGAAATAAACATTTTTATTATATATTATTATTACTAAGTCAAGGCCAAGTACTTAAAAGTCTTTCTAAAGAATTATAATTGTGTTCGCCTACTGTGAAAGACATGTTTCAAAGCACTAATTAAAATAAATATGCAGTAATTACGATAATTAGTTTTTTGTTTGGACAATGTCGTTGGCACTGGTTTTTTGGCGAGTAATTGTGCAACATTCATTTATTGCCTTGTCAATTCGTTGAATGTCTTCATGTGTGCAGTTTTTGTTGCATTTTAATATGAATAATTTTTTGTAAAGCAAATAAGTGTTATTATTTTCAAAGGTTTACGTCATCATTCTCCTGGTATTTTTCTCATCAATCAATTCATCAATCATCAATTTTATCTATCTTTCACGGTTTACGCAGCGCACGCCAGTAAAGCTCCCAGTCGGTATGTTTTTTTCCGACATCTTAAACAATTATCGTCATATTACAGCCAATTTACACAAAACCTTAATGAATTATACATTTAAACCTTCCTCATGAATCACTCCATCTATTAGTGAAAACCGTTTGAAAATCCATTCGATAGTTTTTGAGTTTATCGCGTTCAGACAGACAGACGCGGCGGGAGCACTTTTTTATAATATGTAGTGATATGGTGATGGTGGTGTATGTGGTGGTGTGGTGGTGTAATGAAATGAAATGAAATTGTTTATTCTGCAAATAGGATATCGGAATCACACGTCATTTAAAACGTTTCCTACCTGACTACTCTGAGAAGAAAGGCCGAAACAAACTCAGAGGTCGCAGTCTCTTTTAAAGTCCAGACATAATCTTGGTCAGGCCATATGAGGACCATGTAGATTAGTATCTGAAATAGTCTTTTGAGGAAAGAACCACACAGATTTGAGTGGACCTGTCCAGTCAGTGCAAGCATTTGTCAGTAATCATCGAGCTCAACTCAAAACTTAAGGAGCTGAGGTGACTAACATTGACACCTCGTTAAAGTACTGCTGACCACAAAACTTCAGAACAAGGTACCATAAACTTAGCTCCACGCTCTAGTTAAACAGGTACGTTCCATTGTGATCTTGCCGCGTACTTCCAGAATCGACGCCGGCGCAAGAACAATTATTTTCGAGTTAGCTATCAATAAATCGAAGCTTTCAATTCTTGAGTGGAAACAACAAGTAGATTAATTTAGAAGTCTAGTTTTATTTAGGTCGGTATTTACTTTATTGCTTACTAGCTTTTTCCCGCGGCTTCGCACGCGTAAAGGTCGGAAAATATCCCACAGGAACGTACTACCGATATTCAGAGTACTTATCATATGTCCTAACCCAGGTCATGGCTTATCCGTATGCCATTCATCTAAATCTGTTCAGCCGTTACGGCATGAAAAGGTAACAAACAGATAGACAATAAACCTGCTTTAGGGTTCCGTACCTCAAAATGAAAAATGGGAACCCTTAAAGGATGACATCGTTGCCTGTCAAGACACTTTTTCTCAGAAACGCGTGGAGGTAACAAGTTGAAATAGATATTAAAAAGCGGCCAAGTGCGAGTCGTACTCGCCCATGAAGGGTTCCGTAGCAGCAAGTAACATTGAATGAAAGGTAAATTGCGGTTTGCGATTTATGACGTATTCAAAAAAAAAACTACTTGCTAGATCTCGTTCAAACCAATTTTCGGTGGAAGTTTACATGGTAATGTACATCATGTATTTTTTTTAGTTTTATCATTCTCTTATTTTAGAAGTTACAGGGGGGGACACACATTTTACCACTTTGGAAGTGTCTCTCGCGCAAACTATTCAGTTTAGAAAAAAATGATATTAGAAACCTCAATATCATTTTTGAAGACCTATCCATAGATACCCCACACGTATGGGATTGATGAAAAAACATTTTTTGAGTTTCAGTTCTAAGTATGGGGAACTCCAAAATTATTTGTTTTTTTTTCTATTTTTGTGTGAAAATCTTAATACGGTTCACAGAATACATCTACTTACCAAGTTTCAACAGCACAGCTCTTATAGTTTCGGAAAAAAGTGGCTGTGAAATACGGACGGACAGACAGACAGACAGATAGACAGACATGACGAATCTATAAGGGTTCCGTTTTTTGCCATTTGGCAACGGAACCCTAAAAACTATGGCTAAGCGCGCACTACAAATTTTGATCGTTGCGGATAATATTTCGTGTTGTTCTATCTCCTCTCAGGTTCATTTCCTACAAAATGTATGGAAAGTTTTTTTGCAATTTCTGAGTTTTCTCGTACTCAAACCTCAGTTGGCCCGATATATGACGCAGTTTTTCATACTTGTGTGCAGACTGCAAACTACACAAGCTAAGCTATGTGAGCTAACTAAAATATGCGCAGCTAAGTTAGTTGTGTTTGCCGATGCACAACTACGGGAGCTAAACTAAGCCCCTCCTGCACTACCTCGCAACGCCGCACCCGTTCCGTTCATCATCTAACTCGTAAAATAAAGTTCTAAACTCTCCACTTGTTTGCCGAGATTGAATGTGTTGACATATCCATGGTCTGGAATGTCTTCTTTTTTTTTGATAATCATAACTCAGTTTTAATTTTCTTTTTCTATGTGTAACTTATTCATCATCGGAACTTTCTTCATCGATATTAATTCATGGCGAGCATCCGTCGAATTGCTCTTCGCAACACTGACTGAGCTTTCGCTTAGTTTTTGGTGTGCACAGGACATATTTTTAGCTTATCTTAGCTTAACTAGCTTAGCTTAGTAGGTATAGCTTCGGCATAGCTTAGCTCTTGGTCTGCAACCCGCATTATGGCATTCGATCACGAATATGAAGCAAACCATTTCGTCTGTTATAAGGTGAGGTAATAAGAAGAGGAGAGAAAGGGAGGAAAGGGAGGGGAGGAGAAGGGAAGAGGAGCTCGTGGCTAAGTAATAATAGCCGCACGGGTCGATCCAACAGGTTAAGCTACGCTTGCTGGGGTTGATCCGTGGATGGGTGACCATCTTTACATACCGAGACTCCTCCGTGCCTCGGAAAGCACGTTAAGCCGTTGGTCCCGGCTGTCATTTGAAGATCTTTGACAGTTGTTACGGGTCGTCAGAAGCCCGAAAGTCTGACAACCAGTCTTACCAAAGGGTATCGTGTTACCCAGTACTTAACTGAGTTGTGGAGGTCAGATAGGCAGTCGCTCCATGTAAAATACTGGTATTCAGCTGCATCCGGTTAGTCTGGAAGCCGACCCCAACATAGTTAGGAAAAGGTTAGGCAGATGATGATAAGGTGAGGTAATAATCATGATTTTGGTTGCTCTTTTCCTCTTCATTGATTTAATCTGAATCTGCTCATGTCATCTTATTTAGATAAAACTAACTGCTTTGAATTCTACAGAGATGTAGTCAAAACTACAGGATTTTCCATGCCAAACAGTCACAAAGATCCAGAATACTTTACCATGCAAAACTGAGACAGCAAAGAAACCAAAGAGATACATAAACAAGTTTAAGTTAGGCAATAATCCCAAAGACTTAAACGCACCAAAACAACTCATGCGCAGCGTTTACGCACGATCGAGTTCACCTGCTCACAGCTGACAGCTACATCTTTGAAATATCACGTTAATATTTATCATTAGCACGGCGAGTGAGACTGTGTCAAGATCAAAGGAAGCTGTGGACTGCAGCTTTTGCCCGCGACTTCGCCCGCGTCGATATCGGAAAATATACTACGGGAACGTAGTAATACATTGCTTTCAGATAACTCTATTGGTGTACGCAGCGCCTTATGCCATCGCGGATTTTTTTGTTGAACTTTTTAAGATATACAATCCTGTAGAAAATACATTTTATTTATCTCTCACGGTTTACGCGGCGCACGCTAGTAAAGCTCCCAGTCGGCATGATTTTTTTCCGACACCTTCTAACAATCATCGTCATATTTCAGCCAATTTACACCAAATCGTAATGAAATATACACCTAAACCTTCCTCATTAATCACTCCGTCTGTTGATAAAAACCGTATAAAAATCCGTTCATTATAATTAGCACGTTAAGATGACATATGCCAGTGGCATTGAGTGGTTAGCTTGCCTGTTCTGTACTGAGCTCACGCAACGCGTCGTACGTCCAGCCAGTAATAGGACCCGCCCATCAAGGAGCGCTGTCCCAAATTAAGACGCATTATTAATTTATTATACATAAATCAAAAGGTATTTTAATAAAACACGTATACTAAAAATAACTAATTAAAAAGCAAGTTAATTATAACAGCGGTTGAATGAGAGTATGTCAAGAGCAAAGAATCAATTTTGTTGAGGCAGGTCGTCAGGTACAGCCCACGGGTAGTTATGGCTATAACTGCCAATTATATAACTCGTGTTAGAACTTGGAACTTTAAGGCGGTTTAAATATAGACTTTTTACATTCCTGGGTTTTATTTGAAAACTATAATAATATTAATAGCATAACCCCACCGCCGTATCGACGTTGACGTCGTGGTGGGGCTTGCGCGCTCCTGTAAACTCTAGATATATGCCGTATAAATAACTCTGCCTAAATAGGTCTAGGGGTCAGGAGCCAGACTAAGAAAATAAAAACCGGCCAAGTGCGTGTCGGACCACGCACAATGAAAGGTTCCGTAGTTAGGATGAATTTATCCCAAAAACAAACTTAACTTTGTAGTTGAAAAATATGTTCTCCCATACGGAATGTATGGGAAAACATGTTTTTGCAACTGCAAAGTTAAGTTGGTCGATTATTACTCGTTAACCTGTAAAGCCTACTTAGCTGTGATAGTTTTCCTTTTAATTTCGTTATATAAACTACTGTTGTGATTTTTTTCACACACCCAAAACCAACCATTTAGCCGGCAGGGGGGGACACTTGACTCTAACAAAAATTAGCACTTTAAAGCTTAATATTTCACAAACGAATCCCTGAATCCAAAAATGGTTTTCACAAACTGACAATATTTTTGAAGGACCTTTCCAATGATACCCCTCACCATGGGGTAAAAAAATAAAAAAATAAACATTACCACTTTACGTGCATGAGAGGTACCCTAAAAAAAAATGTTTTTCATAATTTTGTTTTACCACTTTGTCGACGTAATTAATATGTATACCTATGCCAAATTACAGCTTTCTAGTACTATGGGTCTCGGAGCTAGACCGCGGACAGACAGACAGACAGACGGACATGACGAAACTATAAGGGTTCCTTGTTTACTACGGAACCCTAAAAAAGAAAGAAAATACATTTATATAGCACAGACTAAAAGGCACACAACACAACATATTGTACTACAAGTAAAAATAATTTGAGAGAGATATAAACCCGCAAGGCAGCATGTGGCGAGCTGTTCGGCAGTAGCGACCCCACGGACCCTATCTCCCGGGAGAAGTCTTGTTCCTCATCTCTGGCTTGCCTTTATTGACCGGCTGGAGTGAACACTGACGAGAAACGGAGCTCCCACCTCTTTCTTGCCTTTATTAGCCGGTTTGAGTTAAGATTCGCAAGAGCAAACGTAAACGGAGGAAGGAGTATTCCGGTAAGATGCTGGTAGGGAACTTGACTGTACTTCTGGGATTGTCCTGATAGACGTGGAATACCACGCCTGTAATTCCTGAAGGGTTAGGTAGATATGTACGTATCTAATACCTATATTATTATACACTGACATTTCGTCAGTTATGTTTAAGTCCCATGTAATAGGGGGCAAGTTCAACGCACCTCTGACTTTTCGGATCAATGTGCGTATTGTATAATTATCACTTGCTTAAAAACGGTGAAGTAAAATATCGTGAGGAAACAAAAATATAATTTGTAATTGGTATTTCAAATACCTGACGCTGAAGTATTTTGTAGTTAATATTTCAAATACTTATATGGCTGAAAAATACATTTGAATATAAATACATTTAGCGATCTTATTAATGGGTGCGTTCTGCAAAAAATTGCCTTCGATAGTTTTCGTAAGCAAAATGGCGACCGCTAAATATGTCAATCTTTAAAGTTGGCAACACTGAGCTGTATTAGTTCTATTCTATTTACATAACCCAACGCCTGACTGTATTTTGTAATTTGTATTTTGTATTTTAAATAAAAATAGTTAAAATACTGTATTTTGTATTTTATATTTCAAACACACGACTTTAAAATACTTTGTATTTCGTATTTTAAATACGTGCGAGATAGTATTTTGTCATTTGTATTTTAATTAAAGCAAAGCATGTATTTTGCCCAGCTCTGCTTGTTTCAAACATCGTGAGGAAACATGCCTGAGAGATATTTCTCGACGGCATGTGAGCCAAGTCAGAGGCCCATGGGCGGCTTTAAAACTGACACCAGGTTAGTCACTAACCACACTATAAGAAGAAGGCTACTGTATAAAATATTTTTAAGACAATGTTGTATCACCAAAAATCGCATAAAAAAACTTAACTTTGAAGAGGGCGAGCTTATTGCCATTAACTAGGCTCAAATCCAGACTCCGGGCTGCTACTGAGAAATTCCTGATGGAAAAACCCAATAACACTTTGTCCGATTTGGGAATCGAACCCAGGATCTCTTGCTCAGCAGTAGCGCTTGCAACCGCTAGACCAACGAGGTAGGTTCACAATTTTTTTCTGCACTCTTAATATTTAATCAAGGCAAAAGGTGTTCTTATTTTCCTGCAACTACTGTCTGGTCTGAGGAGCTTGAGGCTAAGTAACAACAGCCGCACGGATCGATCCATCAGGTTAAGCTACGCATTGGGGGGTTGGTTCGTGGATGGGTGACAATCTTTACATACCGAGAATCCTCCGTGCCTCAGAAAGCACGTTAAGCCGTTGGTTCCGGCTGTCATTCGTGAATCTTTGACAGTCGTTACGGGTCGTCAGAAGCCCGAAAGTCGTGACAACTAGTCTTACCAAGGGGTATCGTATCACCCGGTTACTGAGATGTAGAGGTCAGATAGGCAGTCGCTCCATGTAAAATACTGGTATTCAGCTACATCCGGTTAGACTGGAAGCCGACCATAACATAGTTGGGAAAAGGCTAGGCAGATTGATTGATACTGTCGGGTTAAAATTGTTCTCAAGTGAGTCAGTATCAAATATTTGCATACAGTATGTGCATAGATAATCAAGTACAGCCAGGTAATGTGGTTGATTGATAAATAAAAGCACACTGCAGAACATTGTCGTCAATAGAAAATATTGGTTTAATACATTAAAGAAATCTAGGATAACTAATGCAAGAAGTATCTAAAAGATTGCAATCTTGAGTCATTTAATATGTTGATAAACAAGTACACAAAACGACGTATCATATTAGGTACAAATTTGTAATAGCATTTTTAAAGTGAAACTTTTATTACAAGTATTATATTATTTTAACTATTGTGAATGTGAGGACTATGTGGATATTATTTTTATTTCTCTTCTAGTTTTAGTGATGGTCTGGCAGTTTTAGTAGTTTTTGCGGCCTACCCAAACGTCCTTTCTTTGGTATTGCTCGTCGAGTTGAGCTCCTTAAGTTCTAAGTTGAGCTCCACGATTACTGACAAATGCTTGCACTGACTGGACAGGTCCACTCAAATCTGTGTGGTTCTTTCCTCAAAAGACCTTTTCAGACACTAATCTACATGGTCCTCATATGGCCTGACCAAGATTATGTCTGGACTTTAAAAGAGACTGCGACCTCTGAGTTTGTTTCGGCCTTTCTTCTCAGAGTAGTCAGATAGGAAAAGCCGAACTCATCTAGCTTATTTTTAATATTTTTTTTATATGACGTGTAAAAGTGATTCCGATATCCTATTTACAGAATAAACAATTTCATTTCATTTCATCGTCTCAAACTTTTTCGTCTGTGTGTTGCATGTCGCGTGACGGTCGGCCGCGGAGTAGCGATAAAGTGAAAGGCGCTCGTCAGAGCAGCCAAGGCCAATATGGCGGCGCCTATAGAAGTTTCACTTTTACCGTGGTTGTTGCATGTCGCGTGACGGTCGGCCGCGGAGTACGGATAAAGTGAAAGGCGCTCGTCAGAGCAGCCAAGGCCAATATGGCGGCGCCTATAGAAGTTTCACTTTTACCGTGGTTTCATAAAACCACACAATCCTTTTTTTTTTAATGTGAAGCATCTCAAAATCTAAATAATCAAATCTGTGGGAGTGATTTCGTGAAAAGGGACGGAAGGAAGCCGGGGAACCGCGCGCTTTTTAATTTGACCAATGAGCGCGCGCGGTGCTAGAGTTGGCCGTCAGAAACGACCTTGACGAGGCCCCGCCCCTTTAATGTTACTTATTACCGAGGTAAGATGTCAGATGTTACACATCATATGCGACTACTGTAATGCTCGCTCGTTCTTTTTTAATTTCTTTTAAGCTATTGCATAGCTTTTATCGCGGGCTTTGAGCGCGGCGACCGAATCAAGAAATTCCGTAACGATAAAAACCTAACACCCCCACTCCGCCTACCACGTAATGACGGTGATGTTGTCATGGGAACGTAATTTTTGTTTTATGTCATCACGTCATCATCCCAAGTGTAGCGTTGACAAATAGGAAGTATGGAGGTTACAAATGCTATGCAATAGCTTTACCACGGCAGTCCACGAGTGCCACACGTTTTTTTCTGCTGATCATGAGGTCAGGACCACACGCTCAGCGGTTCGATTCCCAGGTCGGGCAAAATGTTATTGGGTTTTTCATCTGGAACTTGTCAGTAAGATCTGTGCCCGGTTGATGGCAATAGACTCGCCCCTTATTACATGAGACTTAAACATAACTGGCGAAATTGAGTGTACAGTAATAGGTGTTTTTAAAGCCGATCTCTCATTGTATAGGCTTTTCGTGCAATGAAAGCTCGACTTATACTGGAAATGTACCTTTACATCTGGATGTGTCATCGTGTGTACACTCGATCAACAAATGGTAGTTAGTATTAGCTTTATCGCTATCTCACATAAAACCATATCTCCAAAAATGAAAAATATGCCGACAGATATGTCTATACAGCTCATATTTCATACATTAATAAAATAATAATATTTTCAACAAAGAAACTGTCATATACGTGATTTATGGTCGTTTCTTATGGCCGAGTACCCATTTACTGCACTTCCCGTCTGCAACTTTTGTTATACATTCCGTTGTATATACTCTACTCACCTACATACTCTGTATTATTTTATTTCAGTGTTAAATAGAGCAGCCCGCTTAATTTCATAATACTAATACCAAATATAAATATGCGTATGTGGTTTTAATTAAGTTGATAAAATCGATTACTAGTGTATGTACGTTGACGGCGCGTTGTGTTCCACGCGCGCCTCGAAGAGATGTCAGCAGAACTGACGAAGTCCGCTAGGGCCGATGCCTGCCGGGGGCGCGGGAAAGTCCGAAAGGGATACCGTGGCCCCTGGCAACATGGCAACTGAAGGAATACGGGTGGGTTTTAGTCAGTAAGAGTCTGACACGCCCTCCCGCTCTGCCCAGAGCGGGAGAAATTATTTGATAAAAATGTATATTACTTTCGTGATATTTAAGAGCGTTCATTCTCAAAATTGGCAACGTCGCAAATCGCTGTCAAATATTTCGTTGTTTTAATTAATTTGGCAATAAGGAAGTATGAAAGATGGCTAACTAGTGATCTAAAAGCAGTTTGCATGTAAGCTGAATAGTTTTGTTGACCATTATATTAATTGTTGTTTCAAGTGTATTTCTCTTATGAAAAAGCGCTGGTTTGTATGACATTTGTTGATTATATAAAAAATAAAACATTCAATTTCAAGAGGGTTTATCCTAAAAGTTGTCAACGTTGTAAATATTACTGTATGGAATTAAAAAATATGGCTAAATAGCGAACTAAAATACTGATTATGAAATGCAATAATGAATATCGTTAGACCGAACATTTAGTCTTAGATCATCATCATCATCATTTCAGCCGAAAGACGTCCACTGCTGAACATAGGCCTCCCCCAAGCACCGCCACTTCGACCGATTCTGTGCTTTCCGCATCCAGCGGATTCCTGCGGCCTTCACAAGGTCATCGGTCCATTTTGTGGGAGGCCTTCCAACGCTACGTCTTCCGGTACGCGGTCGCCACTCCAGAACCTTTCGGCCCCATCGGCCATCCGTTCTGCGAGCAATGTGCCCTGCCCATTGCCACTTAAGTTTGGCAATTCTTCGGGCTATGTCAGTTACCTTGGTTCTCCTGCGGATCTCCTCATTTCTGATTCGATCACGTAGGGAATCTCCAAGCATAGCCCTCTCCATTGCCCTTTGGATGACTTTTAGCCTTCTGATAAGGCCCATTGTGAGCGACCACGTTTCAGTACCATAGGTCATCACTGGCAACACGCACTGGTCAAAGACTTTCGTCTTGAGACACTGTGGTATGTGGGACGAAAAATATTGCGTAGCTTCCCGAACGCTGCCCAGCCGAGTCGGATTCGACGATTGACCTCTTTCTCGAAGTTGGACCTACCTAGCTGGACAGTTTGTCCTAGGTAAACATACTCGT
Source organism: Agrochola lychnidis (assembly GCA_963680765.1). Taxonomy (NCBI): domain Eukaryota; kingdom Metazoa; phylum Arthropoda; class Insecta; order Lepidoptera; family Noctuidae; genus Agrochola; species Agrochola lychnidis. The sequence goes on from OY796874.1 coordinate 12,496,126, forward strand.
CCACAACTTCGAGCGTAGCGTCTCAGTCTTAGATGTAAAAAAGTATTTGGAAACCTTTAAATTACATTTTTTACACCTACAACGGTTATAACATCAAATTCAGGGTTATAATTGCAATTCATTCAACAAGAAATGTATTTTTTTTTTTTCTATTGTAACTATAACGCTATGTGAATACAATAAAACACCGTAATTATATTTTTCTACAATTATCTGTACTCGTTGAACAGAAACTAGTCAACACCGCATATTCAAATACAAACAATTTGCATACAAAACAAACGCATCCGGACGTTTCACAGAACGTCTTATTTCACAACATGACCGCAGCATTAGCCAAGAACGAAAGTGATCTACTTAAGTTCACTTGTTCAATCATTCGTTCTCATTCCGAACACGATTTGAACGAAATCGGGTGACTGGGACAGTTCGTTATGTAACTGTATGTGATTTGAATTTGTTTATGGTATTATAGAAAATTGGGCAGTGAGTAATTGTTAGCGGAACTATTCTTATGAAAATACTGGCTGGCAAGGACAGTGTGACCATGTCTGATTGGTGACGCCTCTGTCATTCATCATATACCTAGCCTTTTCCCAACTATGTTGGGATCGGCTTCCAGTCTAACCGGATGCAGCTGAATTCCAGTATTTTACATGGAGCGACTGCCTATCTGACCTCCACAACCCAGTAACTGGGTAATACGATACCCCTTGGTAAGATAAGACTGGTTGTCAGACTATCTGGTTTCTACCCGTAACGACTATCAAAGATCTACAACTGACAGCCGGGAACAACGGTTTAACGTGCTATCCGAAACACGGAGGGACCTCGATATGTAATGGATGGTCACCCATCCACGGACCAACCTCGGCAAGCGTAGCTTAACTTTCCGTCCCAGTAACAAAAGGTATGTTAGTGGAACCGCCGGGAGGGGACGCTCTAAAAGGACATAAATAGTGACCTTATTGGTGATGTTCTTCAGAAAGGTCAGGTGCGTAGTACTCGCAACCGGCGTGCATGTATGACCAGATGTATGAACGTAGACGAGGCAAAAGGAGTATGTAAGGATCGTAGCAGGTGGCGTTCTGTAGTTTCTGCCTCCCCCCATGGGGAAAAAGGCGTGAGTGTATGTATGTATGTGTATATCTGTAATTTAAATGGTTTAGGTACTTTTTAAAGAGTATTCTAACTATCCTAATAGCCAGCTTAGTAGACACTTTTTGACGAATTATTCCACTTTACCCCACCAAGGAGCCCCACTACGCGCAACACAACTCGCGCGTAAATCGCGTCATCTGGACAAGCTCTAAGTCCAACGTTACCAGCCCAAGTTACATTTTACTTAGATATACATTTCTTTCTTTTCCCAAAAAATATAAAATACGAGCATATCTACCTACACAAATTCTAAGGAGACTAGTGGGGCAAAATCCACAAGATTTTAGATTAGTGGAATCTGTCCTACCAAGTCGAACTAGTGGGGCGAAATTGCACAATTTTAGGCATTCCACTTTACCCCACGAGTGGGGCAGCTTGGTGGGGCAAAGTGGAATAATTCCTTTTTGACACCCGATATAAAAAGCATTTAGAAAAAAATTTAATGGTCATCATTTACAAATCAATTTCAACTATTTCTAAGTACCATTCGACAGCAAATAAAAATGGCGCCGATGTCAATCACGTTTTTGTTAACCTAATGTCAAAGACACGATTCATAAAGAATAAATTAGTTACATTTTTTGTTGATAGACTCTATTGTAAACACATTAAAGAGTTTAATACATACATACATACATAAACTCACGCCTTCTTCCCATGGGGGTAGGCAGAAACTACAGAACGCCACCTGCTACGATCCTTACATAGTCCTTTTGCCTCGTTTACGTTCATACATCTGGTCATACACGCACGCCGGTTGCGAGTACTACGCACCTGGCCTTTCTGAAGAACATCACCAATAAGGTCAGTATATGTCCTCCTAGGGCGTCCCCGCCCGGCCTTTCCCTTTACATCAGCCTTGTAAATACATTTTGTTAGTCGCCTTTCATTCATTCTCTCAACATGCCCAAACCATCTCAGCATACCCTTTTCAATTTTTGTCACTACATCTTCTTTTAAATCACACCGCTGTCTTATCACATCATTCCTCAGCCTATCATTCATAGTCAGGCCACACATGCTTCGCAAGGAACGCATTTCCACAGCATTTATTCTACTTTCATGTTGTTTTTGCCACACCCAACATTCACTACCATACATAAGCGTGGGTACCAGCACACCATTGTGAACAGCCAGTCGAGCCTTTTTAGACATCGACTGGTTGGTCACAATCGCATGTATAGCACCATTCACTTTGTTTCCCGCGTTTACTCTCTTTTCCACATCTCCATCAATCTTCCCATCCCTTGTAAACAGACTCCCCAAATATATAAACTCACTTACTTGCTCCACACTCTTATCATTTATTTTCACATCACACACCGATACATCCTCTCCTCTTTCAAACACCATGACCTTCGTCTTATTCACATTTATATTCATCCCTTTCCTCTTATATGCTTCACCCATCACAGTCACCATGTCTTGCAACTGTTCTGCTGATGATGCAAGTAGAACTTGATCATCTGCGTAGATAAGGCATTTGACAGGCAACTCATTCATCCTCAATCCGCACTCACCCTCTTTCAAATCTATCAGACAACTATCCATGTACAAGTTGAACAGCCACGGTGACGCTACACAACCCTGTCTAACACCCCTCGAGATGCAGAACCAGTTCGTGTATGCCCCATTTATCCTAACACAAGCACTGGAATCCTTGTATAAAGATTTCAGTGCCCGTACCAAGCGCCAGTCCACACCGTACTTGGATAGTGTCGACCACAGTTCTTCCCTCCACACACTATCATAGGCCTTCTCCAAATCAATGAAAGCACAATAGACGTTCTTGTGCTTTGCTAGATGTTTTTCGGTTATGCACCTTAGGGAGAAGATCTGATCCATACAGCCCATTCCCTCTCTAAATCCTGCCTGTACATCCCATATTTTCTCATCTGTCACTTTTATCACTCTATTTATCAAAACCTTCGCATACAGTTTGCCGACAACGCTCAAAAGACTAATGCCGCGGTAGTTTTTACACTCCTGCTGAGAGCCTTTTCCCTTATATAGTGGTACGATTACAGCCTTGCACCAATCATCCGGCACACGGCCATATCTCCAACACATATTAAAGATTCGGCACAACAGGCTTGCTACCACCCCATCACCGCCCTTCAGCATTTCAGCAGACACTCTGTCGTACCCTGCAGCTTTCCCAACTTTCATCCCTTTCAGCGCTCTTATAATCTCATCTATTTCTATCGCATTTTCGTCATCTACATCTGAGTTTGGGTCTTCAAAACTGGCGTCTGCCCAGTTACCCACTCCTTGCACACTATCCTGACAACTAAATAAACTTTCAAAGTATCCCTTCCAACGTTCCAAGACCTTACATTCTTCGCTTAGTAAACATCCATCTTCTGCTCTTATAATATTCATACTCGATGTTTCTGTTACTCCGCGAGCCAATCTTACCTGTTTCCAGAACAGCTTAACATTGACCCTGAAGTTATCAGAGAACTTCCTGTTATACTTTTCTTCCTTTTCATCCTTCTTAATTTTTACCATCTCTTTCACTTTAATTTTCATTTCGGAGTATTTCTTCTTCACTCTTTCCAAATCATCTGAATCATCTGTTACATTCGTTGTCCCATTCATCCTATTTTGGGCCTTACAGGCTAAAACATTAAGCCAGGCCTCTTTTTTCTTCCTCACAACCTCTTTTACTTCACCATCTACCCAAGAATCATTCGTTCTACTACCACATTTTCTCTTCACCAGACCACATACTTTTGTGGCTACATGCACCATACTACTTTTCACTATATCCCATACTTCTTCTAGACTGTAATCATTAGCATCATCAAATATTTTATCCGTCTTCACTTTCACTTCCATCTTATATTCCTCTTTTACTTTCAATTCTTGCAGTCTTTCTACTTTTATTCTTTCTAGAGCAGAGTTTAATGTCTCTTTAAAGAGTTTAATGTCAATGGTATGCCGGATGTGGCGCTGTAATGATCTTCAAGGCCGACTGCGGCAAAGCCAGGACGAATTTTGAGGACATTTTTGCTGAAAATCAGCGCCATAACCATAGGTTCGTCCGAAGTTGTGGCATTTCGCTGAGCAATGACCTATTCTTGCACAGATGCGACGCACAGATTAATTGTTCTTGTTAATGTTGTTTGCTTGTTACAATTTTTTTTTTTATTATTTCACTCTGCTATCGGCATTTTGTTTATGTTTTGATTGTTTGTTGTTTTCATTTGCTAATAATGCAAACAAAACTGTAATTAGTTTTCGAATATTGGATACGAGGCTTTTGGCTTTTGGTGAATGTGTATTTTATGTAATATTGTTTTTTTTTTTGTGTAATGTGCGTTTATTTTGTACAGAATAAACAATTTTTCTTTCTTTCTTCTTCTTTATTTTCAGGCGACCACGTTTTAGGTTCACACAGGCCTCTTCTCTGTGAGAGGGAGTGGGCCGTAATCCACCACGCGGGCCTAGTGCGGGTTGGTGGATGTCACATGTCTTTCGAATTTTTGGTTCTAGGACATGCCGGTTTCCTCACGATGTTTTCCTTCACCGTTTTGAGAGCAGTCATGATGAAATAAATTACACCAAGTAAAGCAACTAAACCGTTACTATGTATATAGTATCATGCATGTGTCAGTATTTGGGTATCATGATTGACCAGAGATTATCTTGGTATCCTCACCTTGAGCAGGTCTCAAATAGGATTCGTAAACTCAGCTGGATTTTTAAAACACTGAGATATGTTGTTCCAAAAAATGCTACTGATACCGGAGACCCTTTTGGAAATCTATTAAAGGATATTTATATTGCTTTAGTGCAGTCTGTTTTGGTGTACTGCATCCCAATTTGGGGAGGGGCAGCTAAATCCAAATTTATTACTGTGGAACGAGTTCAACGAGCCCTAATAAAAATCATGTTCTTTAAAAGGATTAGATTTCCCACCGAGAGTCTTTATCAGATAAGTGATTTGCTTTCGGTGAGAAAACTTTACATTGTTCAGACTATTTTGAAAAAACACAAAGAGCTGCCTTATGATACCGCTATCTTATCAAAAAGGAGGAATGATGTTATAGCACCGATTCCTCAAACAAAAACCAGGTTTTGTAGCAGGCAATACGAGAAACGGTCATCTCAACTCTATAATAAAATAAATAAAGAAATATATATCTACACCAAACAATTTCTAGAATGTAAAAAACTTGTCATCAAATGGATAAAACCACTATCATATGAGGACACTGAGGCCCTCCTGCAGCACACATCATAACTCACTCATTCATGCACACACTTACTCTCCTGCACAACTTTTACAACTACACACATACAGGTCACACACACACACACACATCCTACACTAACATACATCCCATAACACAAATCACATAATTATGCCCACCTCACCTCACATTACATACACAAAACGCACACTAAGTTATATTTAATCTAATCTAATCTAATTCTTAAAATTGTAATTAATTTATAAATAGTAAACAGTGGCATCTCTTGTGTACATTATGTAAATTTAAGTTACGGAAGAGTGGAGTGTCCTAATACAGGCATTTACTTGCTTAAAGGGACACTTCTATCACTAGTATGTAGTACAAGCTTGTTAAAGAAAATAAACTATTTGTAAACTATTTGTATTTGTAGTATTCTCCAAGGAAGACCTTCAACGTGTAACGATGCTCCAGGATCATATTTCCATGACCAGCTCTGATGCTAACCGTGCGTAACCAGAAAAGCTGACCCATTTTGCGACACTGCAGAGTGAGCTATTTTCGTATAGCTTCTTACTAAATCGAGGGAAAAATCCTACACTATTAAACGAGCAATATTTGTATACATATTACGTACTCACGTTCTCGAAATCGGCTCTAACGATTTCGATGAAAGTAGCAATATAGGAGTTTAGTTTTACGGGGACGAAAAATCGATCTAGCTAGGTCTCATATCTGGGAAAATTCGTTTTCTCCGTATTTTCACCCGAGCAGAGCTTGGTCGCCCAAAGTTAAGACCAAGATATTGAATAATGACATTAAAACAATGACATGACAGCATGGAATTAGTAAGTATCTACTATCATGGCAACATGGAATAAGTAGGTACTATACGTGGATTAGTATGAACTTCCCTATACTATTTAATGAGCATTCTCTATTTTCACCAGAGCAGAGCTCGGTCGCCCAAGTACTATATCTTTTAATGACAAAATCTTCACACACTCCAAGTGGCAAAGAAACAATACGATTTTTTAACGCTGGACATTCAATGTTATTTTCACTCCTCTTGCTCAAAAAGTCCGTCATTGTAGCGTACCGGAGCGGGGAAAAAATAGCATATCTTGCTCTATAAAATATTTTTTTGTCTGTAACCAACGAGCCTACAAAAACGAAAAAGTCTTTATTCTTAAGTAAAACTAGCTTTTTACTACCGCATACCGGGATAAATAGTTTCCTTAAAAATTCAGATTGAACAAATTGTATATTTTTTAAAATAAAATAAACTATTTAATATTGTATTGGATTATTTTATTTTCACGCAATCGTAGTGAAAAGTAGAGTGTCACACAAGGCGCTAAAACCCATTCTAACTCGGTTTCTATTTCTCCCTCGCTAAAGCTCGGGAGTAAAACTACATCGATAGAATGGGTTATTTTAGCCCCTCGTATAACAATCTACTATTATATTTCCCTTCCGTTACACTCTGCTACTGACATGACTCCAAAGGTATGAGCACTTAAACAGTTCATCATTCGAGAGTCTGATATAGAAATAAGGTCACTAGACGTCCTCAAGGAAACAGACATATTGATAATACAACTTTCTTTTTGACTCCAACCCAGTTAAAGGTGAACTTCATATTATAATGAAGTGTCTCAACATTATATTGGTACGAAAAGAAATGATATTGACGGCCGGAATGCATCTTATATTATTTAGTCTGTCCAGAAGAAAGGTCACACTTAATTTAATAACCTGTATGAGCGTAGGACGATGACAGCTTTTAAAGAAGGTGCAAGGTCAATAAAAGGGCGAAATTGTGTTAAAGGGGAAGCGTCAGGGTAGCCCGCGAAATTCAAATTTTCTTACGTTTTTTTGCATTTTGCAGGTCAGTGTTAGGTTTTATGTTGATTGAAATATGATTCGCGGCCGTAACAAATATGGCTTTACTCAATTATAATCATTACAATCAGCAATAGTGATTAAGATGAAGATAAAGGTGTCAAATGTCATGATTTTTGTCAATATCATGAAATTTTACACCTTTGCTAACTTATGGAGATGTATTGCTGATTGTAATGATTATAATTGAGTAAAACCATATTTGTTACGGCCGCGAATCATATTTTAATCAACATAAAACGTGACACTGGCTTGCAAAATGCAAAAAACGTAAGAAAATTTTAAATCTCGAAAATCATTTTTTTTTAGAATAGAAATACAGAATCTGTGCAAATTTCAACTGTCTATATATTACGGTTCATGAGATACAGCCCGCTGTCAGACACACGGACGAACAGACGGACAGCGGAAGCTTAGTAACAAAGTTCCGTTTGGCAGCCTTCGGAATTTTGGATACGCAACCCTTATAAAAGTAACTTTAAAATCAAAGCACTATAACTGAATATTAACATAACGAGCCCTGACCTGATTTATCATGTGCGACATTTTTAAGTAAATGCAGTTTTTGAAATGAAAACTTCTTTAGGGCGTTGGGCATTTTTGAGATGGAACTAAACCATTGATTTCGCGACACTGTAACGCAATTTACCGACACCGTGGAGTAAAAAATATCAACGCGTTGATTACCGCGGTGCGTGGAGTAAAAGACATCAACGCGTTGATTACCGCGGTGCATGTAGTAAAAGACATCAACGCGTTGATTACCGCGGAGCCAATTTTTTTTTTTTTTCAATCTTTCACTTCGGTCGGCACTCCCGGAGTGCCACTTTTTTCTTTTTGGGTGGGAAATTTTCAAATAACTTCTGCTCTGGGCGGAGCGGGAGGGCGTGGCAGCGTTGTTATTGATACGACAATTGCCGTATTATACGACAATCCACGACTTTTTTTTTTTTTTTTCGGAAAATACGGCATTCGGTAGGCCTCTCATTGCCGTATCAGAAACACGGCAATTGACTAAAGATAAACGTTTTTTGTTTTTCATTTAGAATGAAACGAAAATGAAACTCAAATATCTGTAACAAAGAGTTGACGATAACAACACTGCGTGTCAGACTCTTACTGACTAAAACCCACCCGTGTTCCTTCAGTTGCCTGTATGTCGCCAGGAGCCACAGTAACCCTTTCGGATAAACTTGGTTCGATCCTTGAGTCAGGGAAAAATTATCAGCCGTCCGAAACATTTAGATCGAGTAGGTGTTGAAGTTCTGTATGGGACAGTTGATATGTTTTTCACGCTTATGATGTTGGTGCCATGAAGAAAGTTGTTCAGTTTGTTGGACACCACACCCTTAAATATGATCACACCTTTCTAAAACGTGCTGTCATCATTTGCCTAGCCTTTTTCCAACTATGTTGAGGTTAGCTTCCAGTCTAACCGGATGCAGCTGAATACCAGTATTTTACATGGAGCGACTGCCTATCTGACCTGCACAACCTAGTCACTAGGTAACACGATATCCCTTGGTAAGACTGGTTATCAGACTTGGGTTTCTAACTACGCGTAACTACTGTCAAAGATCTACAAATGACAGCCGGGACCGGTATGTAAAGATGGTCACCCATCCATGGATAAACCGCGGCAAGCATAACTTAACCTGATCAATCGACCCGTGCAGCTATTATTAAGTACTTAGCCACAAGCCCCTGTTTCTAATACGTGCTGTATTTGGTTTAAATAGGTCCTTATTTATATAGATTCTTTTCTTTTAGTTTTTGTGAATTTGAAAACGTTGTAGCACTTGTGGACCATTTTTAACCGACTTCAAAAAAAAGGAGGAGGTTCTCAATTCGCCGGGATATTTTTTTATTTATTTTTATGTTTGTTCCCCGATTACTCAAAGACGGCTGGACCGATTTGAAAAATTCTTTTTTTGTTTGAAAGGGTACACTTTCAAGTTGGTCCCATTGTCATTTGGTCACGATCTGATGATGGGATCTTGGAGAAATCGAGGGAACTCCTCAAATATTAGAGGCACATCTATAGCGATTTGGGTATTTTTGATGAGCAGTTGACATAAGGCTATTGTAACTTAGATAAATTACAAACCAACCCACTAAAAAGTGAAAAAAAAAACTTTTTTACAAAAAACACAACCGCCTTCCAAACTACAAAGTGAAAAATAACTTTAATTTCGGAAGTCGGTGTCAAAAAACTAAAATACTGATCTGATCCAAAGACACCGACTTCCGAAATTAAAGTTATTTTTCACTTTGTAGTTTGGAAGTCGGTTGTGTTTTTTGTAAAAAAAGTTTTTTTTTTCTGTTTTACTAAGTACTTGTTGATAGGCCTACACTGTCCTCTCATACCTATTAACACTGTAATTTAAAAACATTGTAGAAACCATTTATTTTGAAAAGAGTAACCGTGGAGTTTCTTGCCGGCTCTTCTCCATAGGAAGCGACCAATTGGAACCGTGCACCTAGCTTCTGATGTTTCATAAATGTCCTTGTAAGTTTATATGAAATAAAATATTTTGAATTGAATTGAATTTTGAATATTATCGTTACCCTAAATACATCCGGCAGTGTATCGACATCGTGCCCACGATTCGGAAGGTCGCCTAGAACTAAAGCTGATGAAATACTCGCCACGGATTGCGGGAAGTGGGCGCGTTGAGGGGGGAAGGGGGGAGGTATTGACACCTTTGTGCAGGTATTGGGTGCAAGTTCTAAAGTTTGGACATTTATGTAAACTAATCTTACTGAAACCTATACTATTAAATGAGCAATATTTACCTATCTTTATATATATAATTCTTCTGTGAGTGTGTATGTCACTGAACTTCTCTCAAACGACTGGACCGATTTTGATGAAATTTTTTGTGTGTGTTCAAGGGGATCTGGGAATGGTTTAGATTCACAATCGGACCCGATAGGTGGCGGTATTCGGTCAGGACAACGTCTGTCAGGTCCGCTAGTATCCTATATAAATGCGAAAGTAAGTTTGTTTGTTACGCCTTCACGCTAAAACGGCTGAACGGATTTGGATGAAATTTGGCACATATATAGATTATGCCCTGGAAAAGAACATAGGATACTTTTTTTTTTTCCCACGGGATCGAGACTTATGCGGGTGAAAACGCGGGGCGCAGCTAGTATGTATATAATCACGTTCTCGAAAACGGCTCTAACGATTTCAATGAAAGTTGCAATATAGACAAAATGGCAACCTTAGAATAATGACATGGCAGCATGGAATTATTAAGTACCTACAATCATGGCAGCATGGAATTAGTAAGTACCTACTATCATGGCAGCATGGAATTAGTAAGTACCTACTATCATGGCAGCATGGAATTAGTAAGTACCTACTATTAAATGAGCATTCTCTATTTTCACCACAGCAGAGCTCGGTCGACCAGGTACTGGTAGGTAATATGCACTGTTCAAAGTTGAAACAAGCATATATGCACTAAATATATATGGTTCAAACTTGCTACGTACAATCTCAGATACTTAGCTGATCAACTAATTTTGTTATTGTCTTGTCCCTTGATCAGTGAATTCAATTCGAGCAGTGATAGCCTAACGGTGTGACAGTTGATCTGCCAAGTCATAGGTCTCGAGTTCGAACCCAAGGCACGCACCTCTGACTTTTCGGATTCATGTGCGTATTGTATAATTATAACTTGCTTTAAAAGCGATGAAGTAAAATATCGTGAGGAAACCGGCATGCCTGAGAAATATTTCTCGACGGCATGTGAAGACAAGTCAGAGGCCCATGGGCGGCTTTAAAACTGTGACACCAGGTTAGTCACTAACCACACTTGTTATTGTATTAAAAAAAAAAAAAATCTAGGCGGCTGTTACTTGATGCTATGACACTGCACGGCATATGCAATAGTAAATTTGACTGTATTGACCTTACAAACAAATTGTGTTACAAGGTACCCAGAAGTGTTATTCGAAGGGGGGTGCGCGTGCCTCAACTGTTTCATACAGACATATGCAGGACTAACGCTGGGGAACGTGCACCTCTTCGTCGCCTTGTTGATTCTTACAACACGCATTTTATGGAACTGGATATATTTTATTTATCTAAGCAATTATTTAAGAAAATGGCTCTGGATATTTTATCAAGCGAGTAATTTAAGTTAAAGTGAGCTAAGCTAACACAGCAATATTGTGGCAGCGACTTTTGTTTTATTTTTTATTTCTATTTTTTATCACTTGTCTTCAGCACTTCTTTTAACCTTTTGTTAAAACGTGGACAATGGTGTGGGTTACATGTTTGTTAAATCTTAATTTATTTCTCTGTAATTTGTAGCATGTAACTGTTTTTTGTCCCTAATAAATAAATAAATAAATAAATAAAAGCAAAAGGAAAGCAAAAAGAAAGATGGATGGATTGTGTAAGGAATGATATGAAAGGAAAGGGGGTGAATGAATACCATGACGGTTGACAAGTGAGAATGGAAAAAAAAGTGTTCGCCAACCCCACGTACCTACATGGGACACGGGCAGAAAGATGACGATATTTATCGCAAGAGATGAAAAAATACATTTCTCTCCTAGACCAAACACAGATACCAACCAATCCCACATAACAATAAACATTACATTCCTCGCCTAAAACCACAGAAATAAAACTCCCATATACAGTGTGATTCTTCATAATGTGCACATATCGAAATGAGGGAATCTATGCTTAATTTTAACGACAGAAAAAATATTTAAAAAAATCTAAATATTTTTTTTATACTTTTTATGGAATTAAAAAAAATTGTAATAAAACAGTGTAACTTTTAAACTGAATCAGCTATCGCGATGAAACAAACTCCATAATGATTCGAAGTAAGTAGGTGTCCACATAAAATTAAAATTGAGAAAAAAACTACCCTCAATTGAAAATAAACATGTTTTTTTACTAAAAATCTGTATTTTTTTCATAAATGTTTACAATAATTGTAAAATTTATAAATAAGATGCCCAAGAGAATAAAAAAAAATTGATACAAAAAAATTTAAAAAAAAAAAAACAAAAAAAATATTTGACCATTTTTTCCATCGTTAAAATTAAGCATAGATTCCCTCATTTCGATATGTGCACATTATGAAGACTCACACTGTATAAGTATGCGACTTACACGAACAATCTTGAAAAGACAAATGACAGCAAATTAAAATTCCTTATGACTCAGTTGAGACAACCTCATTCCTTCACATTCTTATAATAAACTCGGTACTTGTTTTAGTAATTCATGGTGTGACCAGTTTTTCTTGGACTGCGGCGTAATATTGAAGTTCAGACTTAATCTCATTGTCCCCCGGCCTCTATCCGAATTTATTTGTTTGCAGTAGGATTTTTCTTCTTTCGAGCGAGCGTGCCCAGAAGATGCCTGTTGACTTTTACTTTGAAGGCAGACGGGAGAGTTCCACAATTTGGCAGTGCGCATAATAAATTTGGAGAAGCGCTGAATACAACAGCACGCGTAGCATGCCCACCGTAGAAACGAGTTTTGTCGACGGAAGAATAAACAAAATGACTGATTGTGATTGTTTATCTGTCATTTTGTCTACTCTTCCGTCGACAAAACTCGTTTCTACGGTGGTCATGCTACGCGTGCTGGACGGGATATCTGCAGTATGTGGTGATACCTAAGTGTCCCTAAGTCGCAGCTCACCTGTGCAATTAATGTCAACGCTAGCCCCATCAAAATAGATCAAGATAAACTGGTCACAAAAATAGTTATAACAATTAAAACTGCAACGTAACGGTTGCCCTTAAAACTAATCGAGTAGTTTCCTTATGTCACACCGCCACGAACGAATGGCATTGATCGGTATGTGAATATTATGACTTAGTAATTGCTTCTGAATATTTGCGGTTAGGTTTAAGTTTTTGCCTTTTTAAAATTAGATCAGTATTTAATGTTTGGTATCCTTGGAAAAACTTGTTAAATCTGTAAATTGTTTAATATAATATTATTTTTGAAGTGAACACTTCTTTAGGCGCACTTTGAGCTCTTTCTAAACAGTGAACGAAACTGAACCGTCACGCTCGGGTCGGTGACGCTGAATCGCGTATACTCGGCTCTAGTCGTAAGTTTTCACTTGTATCGTGTGATTATAAGTGCACCATCTTTTTTTTTTACGTGATTGATTGCGTAACCAAGAAACTAATACGAAAGATAACAAACACTTATACATACCAGAGTTAAAAAACACATAGGATTACGTACGTATAATACTATTATGGCAGGCTTATGAATAGACAAACAGCTCTGCCACGCACTGTAATGAACGCCCACGTTGCTTTTCTGACTCACAGAAATTAGCTCATTCAACAAAAAGTATTTACTAATTTAGCGTAACTAACCGCGTAACTGGCAAAACCTGAGAGTTGGTTCAATACGTATACAACTCTGCGATTCTGCGTAAGGGGAATGCACTAGAGCTCAGCTGTCATTAATGAGACACAATAGAATTGTAATTGTTATCGATCTCCAGGAGAGCTCGTGGCAGTCAAGGGCCGCAAAATCTTGACTTTTTTTGCAATTAGCATGTCAATGTCGCAGGCAATCATACTGGCACTGTTATCTCAACTTTTCGTGAAATACAGACGTATTTTTATGTTATTCGGCATTTCACCACGCTCGCTACGGTGTGTGTGGCATCCAGGCGTATTCCTCTCGCCTTAAATGTCAGTACATACTGTGACAGTATTTTTTCTCAGTTGTTATATCAAAAAGCTTCCTGCTCTACCCAGGTGATCAGCTGTTTGTTATAGACTTACTATGGTGTAGAGGGGACGGTGGGTTATTATTATAATTTACGACATAAGAAAATTATAAAAAAAGCATGATTCGTTTTAGCTCACATTGTGTAGGATACCAAACCAATGGCCAAATCTGCGCATAGAAAAAAATACAACATTAGTTTGGAAAACTGAAAATAAATAATAAAATAAAAAGTATCAAATTTTTTTTGTCCGTGTTTTCTTTTTTGACATTATCAAAAGATTACGGCGATACATTGAGTTAAAATGTGGCATGACGTCACGCCTTGCTAGATTTAATACGACGTTGTGACGTACCGAGCCCCCACTCCCCAACTTTAATGCGTGTTTTCCAGGTTATTTTTGATTAATATGATAAAGCAAAAAATACGTGTCTAATATTTTTTTATTATATGAAAGACGGACTAAATAGAATCTTTTTTTTACCTAGGCAATTACCGTATTGGGAATTGGCTTCCTTTCCAAAAGGTAAAATTCGAACTATAGGAATTACCGAAGCAAAGGCAACTTAATAGAGGAATAAGACGGTTATCTTGTGGCTTTATCTTTCCCTAAAAAGAACCCTTTTCTAAGAAAGAATCAGATTCCTTCACAGAATAATGTAAAACAAATTAATCGTCTACTTAATAAAAATCTTACATTAAGAGCGGTTATGCACTACGTCCGATCCGAATTCGAGTTCAAGTTCCAAATTCAATCCGAATTGGGAATGTTCTAAATTTTGACGGACAGAGTTCGGATCTAGTGCGCAACCCTTCATGCAAATAGTACTATGGCCACTTCAGACCGACATTTCTCGGATTCGGATCGGATTCGGATCGGACGTAGTGTTTACCGCTCTTACTCAATGACAGACAACGCACAGTCTAAACCGCTGGATCTAGAAACATGAAACTTTGCACAAGAGTTCTTTATATACCAAAAAGGAGTACTAAGGAAGGCTTTTTGAAAATTCATCCTATAAAGTGGTTACATAGGGAATGGAAGTTTGTATGGTTTTTTTTTTTTTTGCCATTGGGAACTAAATAGTTTTTATTTTTTACTTTTCAGTTGTGGTCTTCACCTGCTATATAAGTATAAGTATAATTTATTTATTTTCAAAAACATATATTTACTAGCTGACCCCGGCAAACGTTGTTTTGCCAATTATTTGTTTGGGGTGGACAACCCTTATCACTTAGGGGTATGAAAAATAAATAGTAGCCGATTCTCAGACCTACTGAATATGCATATAAAATTTGGTAAAAATCAGTAAAGCCGTTTCGGAGGAGTAAGGTAACTAACATTGTGACACGAGAATTTTATATATAAGATGTGAGACCACCTCTGAAGTATGACCTACCAAACAAAAAAAGAATCACCAAAGTCTATCATAATTGGCGGAGTATTCGCGTAACAAACATAAAAAGAAACATACAGACGAATTGAGAACCTCCTCTTTTTGGAAGTCGGTTAAAAAAACTAGCGAACCTTACAGTATTCGCATAAGATGTGTAACATATTCTGACATCTCACTTTGGTAATCAGCAACACAAAGGTAACAACATTAAAGGGGCGGGGTCTCATCAAGGTCGTTTCTGACGGCCAACTCTAGCTGCGCGCGCGCTCATTGGTCAAATCAAATAGCACGCGCTTCCCCGGCTTCCTGTTACACACTTCCGTCCCTTTTCACGAAATCACTCGTACAGATTTGATTATTTCGATTTTAATTTTGATTGAAAAATGTTACCTACACATCAAAAAACATTCCTCCTAAACGAAGGAACTTTAAAACGTTATAACTAAGTGAGGTATTTACATCATGATGACATTGTAGGTATTACGCCCATTTTTGTACTCTACGTACGGAATACTAATCATTTCGAATGTCCAACTATAGGGCAACATGACGATAAGTTTGACAAATGTTAAAGTGCCTGCTACAAGGTTGCCAACTGCGTCCCCGACAGAGGTGACCCTGGTTGTCGACCGGCAGAACTGTTTAAACATAACATAACATCACGCCTTGTTTCCCCGAAGGGTTGAGCAGAGGTGTCCCTATAGCAGGTACACCCACATTTCGCCAGTTATGTTTAAGTCCCATGTAATAGGGGGCGAGCCTATTACCATCAACCGGGCACAAATCCAGACTCCGAGCTGTTACTGAGAAATTTCAGATAGAAAAACCCAATAACACTTTGCCCGACCCGGGAATCGAACCCAGAACCTCATGCTCAGCAGTAGCGCTGAGCATGAGCTGTTTAAAATTTGGTCGCTCTCGGGACGCGGTTAGGTATGTTTTGTGACATTTTTTACTGTAGTTTTGATCATGAGGTCAGCAAGCGATTTTGAAAACCTATCTTACTTTTTATTACTGAACACACATAACCATAAACACACGCCATCTTGTCATGGGGTAGGCAGGAACTACAGAACTGTTACGATTCTTACAAATTCCTTTTGCTTCATTTAAGTTCATGCATCAGCGGGGTAATTGCAGACCACACTAAGCCGACATTCGTACGGACGTAATAAAATCGCGGCGGGATTATATCGCGCACTGGATTTTCAACTCTCGGAGTTAAGCCGAGCGTTGAGAATCCAACGCGCTGGGACGCACTCTCGTTCCAGTGCGTTGAAAAAACACACTGTTGGATTTTCAACTCTCGACTCTAAGCAGAGCGTTAAAAATCAAGTGCACGAAAAAAAATCGCGTCTATTGCTTTCATTTTGACAGTTCAACAACATTCATTGCGTTATTTACGTTGTTGAGCAGACAAATTTTTCCAAAATATGACGCAATGGATGAGCAATATCCTTCAAAATCATTTAGATTGTAATTGAAAGTGTGTTACGAAATTAGGTTGCTGATGGTCATACACGCACGGTAGTTGCGATGCGAGTAGTGGGGCGCCTTGGTGGGGTAAAGTGGAATAATTCGTCAAAAATTGTCTAGTAAGCTGGCTATTAGGATAGTTAGAATACTCTTTAAAAACTACCTAAACCATTTAAATTACAGATATACACATACATACATAAACTCACGCCTTTTTCCCCATGGGGGGAGGCTGAAACTACAGAACGCCACCTGCTACGATCCTTACATACTCCCTTTGCCTCGTTTACGTTCATACATCTGGTCATACACGCACGCCGGTTGCGAGTACTACGCACCTGGCCTTTCTGAAGAACATCACCAATAAGGTCACTGTATGTCCTCCTAGGGCGTCCCCTCTCGTTTCCACTCTTAATTGCCTTCAACCCTATTCTTACCGAACATTTTAAAAATATTATTTTTTAATGGTTTCTTCTTCTTTTCGTGTGGTTACTGACTAACCCGATGTCAAAGATGTCAAAGTTTCAAAGCCGCCCATGGGTCTCGGAGTTAGCTTGGCTTGATTTGAAATAGTATACCATCCTATATTTTAAGTACCTACGGATTTGTTTTAATAAAGAAAGAAAGAAAGAAAAAGTATTTATTGAGACTCGCACAGGAAATCACAAATTAATAACTAAACACCTTCAATAAGAACATTAATAAAAATAAATAAAAAAAACAATAAAAAAACAAAGTAAAATTAAAATAAAAGCAGAAGGTCCTGTACGAGGCCAAAAGGCTCCTATCTCAGCATAATGCTGCGACACTTAAAAATAAATAAATGTCGCAGCGCTGGTATTCTGATAGGGCCCGCAGTGATGTCACGGATAGATAGATACAGAAAATAAATATATAATAAAATAAAAATAGATATGTGAAACACAAAAAAATAAAATATAAGTAGTCCGCGTGTCTGTACCCGACGTAACATCAGTTACTTGTCTATGCCTTTAGTATCTGTCACAGAGCATGTATCTGTGGTAGTCTAGCTAGGCATCGTTGAGACAAGTAAAGGGACGCAGACGCCGACACCGGCAAAAAAAAAAACTTATTTAATAGATTAAGATCATGCTGTACTATAGAAGAGCGGAGTCTCCTAACACAGGCATTGTTTGCTTAAAAGGAGACTCCAAACACGAAACCCCTTTTTGTAAACTGAAGCATAAATAAAAACATTTTTTTTAATTTAATCCTTATTGGTACCCAAAATACAGGCTTGTCTTGTTTGGGGCCAACGTAAAAAAAACCCTTGTTATCTTTTTGGAAATGAATGTTTATTTTTATTCTCAAAAAATAATCAGATTTAAATATTGTCCTCACACAATCCATTCATATTTTCTTTGGCCTTCATCTCCCTCTCCATCCATCAGGAAAAGGAAGGCGAAAAGAAAAAAAAAAAAAAAAAATTACTTAAATAAATATTTATTTCTCAATTCTCATATTTTATAAAATATATTGATAAAATATGATATTATATCATGTCTTTATTATGATAACTTTTTGCTGTAAATCTAATTTTTTCTTACATAATTATATTTTTATTATTTCCGAGTGACTTTTTTTTTTTTTTAAAAAATAAAAATGTTATAGTGATTATGTAGAGTTAATTTAATATTATTTTGTTGATTGTATTTTTAAGAAAATTACCTACGCAAAACCAAAGATTCTTTCATTTTAGACAATTTATCCAAATCTCCACTCATCTTAAAAAGTGCTTCTTTTGCGAAGTGCACCAATTGAGAAATGCACCAGTTGCGAAGTGTGCCATATGAGAAGTGCACCAGTTGCTAAGTTCACCATTTGAGCATGGTGTACAAGTTGAGATGTGCACCAAATGCGTCAAACCCGTACATTTGTGTGCTTGAAGTATTAAATAAATAAACAAAAGAGGGCTGGATTGTGTGAGGACAAATTATCTAATCATATTTAAATCCGCACCCTAATTGCGTAATACAACACCATCACAATTTGTTTCGATTTGAAACAGATTCCTAATCCATTGCTTAATAAGTTGGAAAAAAAATCTGTTCAACAACGTAAATAACGCAATGAATGTTGTTGAAATGTTAAAATGAAACAAATTTCGCGAAATTGTTTTCAAAAATGAGTTACGCAATTAGGGTACCGTTTTCCGGGGGTTCGAAGAAAACCGATAGGGAAATCGTGGCCCCCTGGCAACACGGCAACTGAAGGAACACGGGTGGGTTTTAGTCAGTAAGAGTCTGACACGCCCTCCCGCTCCGCCCAGAGCGGGAGAAGTCATTTGATGATTTCCCACCCAAAAAAAAAAAAAAAAAAAAAAAAAAAAAAAAAAAAAAAAAAAAAAAAAAAAAAAAAAAAAGGGTACCGTTTTGTTTTGAGCCTATCTAAAAGTTAAGAAGCATGTATTGGCCATTTATTTATAAATATTACAAGTATAAATAAATTATTTCCGTTTATGACGTAAATTTCATCAACTACCCGTCGATATACATAATAATACGATAACTTGTTTTGCCAAAGAATTACGGCGTATCGATTGCGCGTAGGTATATGAATTCTAGAAATTAGCCTCTGCATTAATGAAGACTAATAAGGAAATAAATAATTAGGTGCCAAATAAGAATGTCAAAAAATTACGTACCTGAAGACATTTTTAATCCTAATCTTTTAAAAGTCTTTTTAAAACATCCTCTCCTGTTACCATAATAATATATACTTTCATATGCATTTAGTAATACTAAATACTTTTTTGTTTTTGTGGGCTCGTTGGTTACAGACAAAAATTACTTTTTCCCCTAGAGTAAGATATGCTATTTTTTCCCCACTCTGGTACGCTACAATGACGGACTTTTTGAGCAAGAGGAGTGAAAAAGCTGTTATTTTGACATTACAAACAGACACTTAATTTTTATGTATTTGTATGTATAGATGTATCTATCTACGTATTAGTTATTTTCAAGTTTGCTATCGCTTATGTTACACCTGCCACGTTTTGTCTCTGCATCACCCTAAGGTAAACTGGGTAACCAGCACAAAACGAATGGTGATCTTCATTTGTTATTATTCTACGTCAGAACTCAACATATTCCTAAAGCAGCTGTGCGCCTTTTGACGTAAAGAAGTTTTATAACAGCCTCAGGTGAAAAAGAAGCCCAGAGTAGCCGGAATGGCAGTGCTTTGAGGTAGCCCAGGTAGTCCTAGCTTTAGGGTGAAAAAATGGATAATTCCAAAAAGAAGTAGCTTGTTAGTACTAAAATAACCCTAAGTGCTGAGCGAAATGCACAACAAGCGTGACCGAATATTTTGGCGGGATGTCCCAATTTTTTGCCCAAAATTAAATGTCAGACAAGCTCAGTCCCGATTTTCGGGGATAGAAAAATAAACAAGTAATTCATAAGGAATGTATAACTTATTTAAGTAATATTATATTCCTCTGAAGATTTAACTGCCTTACAGGGCAAACTAATAGTTATTGGTTATTAGTATAGTAAAGTTACGTATTCTCATTAAAATACATTTTCTACTGCTTTATATCATCATTGTAAACTTAATTTGAAACACAAATAAAAGGATAAGTAGTAAAAAATAATACAAATAAATAATAATAATATTTTTTTTACGTTTTCTTATTATGTCCCGCTTTCGACGAAAGAATCCCGCTTTTTAACTCAAAAGGGTTCAAAATCCCGGATTGCCCGAAAATAAATCTGGCAACGCTGGACCGAATGCTGATTTTTATAAACAAATATTAATAAACTTAATTTGAAACACAAATAAAAGGATAAGTGGTAAAAAATAATACAAACAAATAATAATATAATTTACGTTGTCTTATTATGTCCCGCTTTCGACGAAAGAATCCCGCTTTTTTACTCAAAAGGGTTCAAAATCCCGGATTGCCCGAAAATAAATCTGGCAACGCTGGACCGAATGCAGATTTTTATAAACAAATATTAATAGTTGGACATCATATAGGTACAAATCTGAATGAATCATATTTTCATACATACGTTTTCGCTTCAATAAGCATATTGTTTCAAGTTAACAAAATCTTGTTTCATAGACTTTAAATCAATGCACCAAAAATATCATCTTCATTACAGCAAGTACAATTCCTCTGCTAAACACCGTAACCGAAAGATCGGTGATTACTTCCTATCCAATATCCTCTTGATATAACTCCTTAAAGAAACCCATGAGTAAGAGAGGACACCATAATCTATATCAGAAACCCACTTACTCATAAACATTGAAAAAAGGGCGGACCCTAGCAACAGCTAAATAATTCGCGCCAACTGGGTATGACCGGCCATTTTATCTTCCCGCGTTCCAAAAATTCAATAACTGTCATAAACAAAAAAAAGTTAAACGTCAACATTTTTTTTTTTTTTTCAATTTAATTTTTGAGACCTTGTCCGTATCACTGGTCCGCCTAGTCTAATCCTTCATAGTAATATAACAGGTACTTCGCTACACTTTCAATATCACTATACGGCGGTTGTACTTGTATAAAAGACCAGCGTAACACCACCAAAGCATTCAGTAGCTATCCTGCAGTCAAACAAGAAGTGCAAGATGAGATTTCTGGTAATATTTTATTTTTTAATTTCGCAAATAGTGATAGCAGAACGTT
This sequence comes from Agrochola lychnidis, assembly GCA_963680765.1. Lineage (NCBI taxonomy): Eukaryota > Metazoa > Arthropoda > Insecta > Lepidoptera > Noctuidae > Agrochola > Agrochola lychnidis. Next base: position 12,517,661 of record OY796874.1, read on the forward strand.
TTAAAAATGGCAACAGTGAAAATCTTGAAAATTAATCATTTTTATTCTTAATTGTTTCTAATTTCCTTTATTTTAAATCTGTAGATTCCTATTTCAAATATCAAAAAAGCAATCTCTAAAATTATTTTCTCAAGTGAAAAGTTGGCGCCAAAATCATACTTCAAATTTTTCTTTTTCTATCTGTCATCATTTCCCGCCAAGAGTTTTATTTTTAACTGATCAGGGAAGTGTATCAAACAGCCTATAAAAGCGTTCCGTTACAACTATTTATTTAATCATTTAATTAACTAATTGAACCTTGTGTCATTAATAAGAAAACGCTTAGAATGTAAATTTTTCCTATTTATCTTTTTAATTAACGTAATTATGCTTACACTGGCAATAGATGTTCCATTTATGGAATTTAAAAGCTCAAGACTGCATATCTGTAATGCCTTTGCCATCGATATTGATACAATTAAGAGTAACTAGCAATTTCAATTAGTGTGACAAGGTTGAATAACGAATAAATTAAAATTACACCTTTAAACCTGTTCCTTGTAATGTCACCAGTCTTATGAAGACAAATAATTACTTATTTAATTTTTCATTCCTTTTAAAGGACTTTTAATTAATAAACGTATCCATTTGTGACGATAACCTCATTAATAACATTTATTTTCTTCTCTGAATCCGAATTTTAGCACTTCCTATCTTCCCAAACTCACTTCAAAACTTCGTTCCTCATATCGATAGTATTTTGTTGAAATTTATCCGACCTAAATATCCCAAATTCTTAAATAAAAAAAAATAAAGTTTAAAAAACTGTAACCCGACTACGGGAAAATAAAAATGATCTAAAAAGTACGAAACAAGCAAATATTTCAGACAGAAATCAAGACATAGGTACAAAAATGGTCAAGGTAAAGCCGTGGTCGCATGCCTGTGTACTATGTTGGTGTCAAGAACACCTACAAAATTATAATGGCATGCGACGACGGCTTTACCTTGACCATTTTTGTACCTATGTCTTGATTTCTGTCTGAAATATTTGCTTGTTTCGTACTTTTTAGATCATTTTTATTTTCCCGTAGTCGGGTTACAGTTTTTTAAACTTTATTTTTTTAGTTTATACTTTTCCGTTTTAACACTTGATAAACGTAAATAAGAGTAGAGTAATACAATAGTTCAGTAATTAACCTATTTTAAATTCCGATAGCAGTGTATAGTGCTTTGAACGAAACCATAGAGCGATTTATTTCGACGCCAACACCATATATCGATATCGAGCTTCGAAGAAATTCAAAATATAAATATTTCGTTGTACTTGTTTTTCTTCATAAGAGTGGAATTACAAATCGGTACTACTTATTAAGATTTGATTAACTGCACGTTGGTAACATCTTGCGATACTACGTAGCGCAGTCTCACTTTTGCTTGTTTTTAACGATTTAAACATATTTGTTTACTTTGAAAATATAATATTATATACATATTTGTAATGTGCTCGTCAAGACCTTTCTTTTGATACCAAACATGTCATGATCATCCCATTTTAATTTTTTTCGAGGTTAGAAATTTACGTGTAAAGTCCACCAAATTAAATTTAGGGAAAAATTATATAGCCTATGTCACCCGGACCATTATTACGAATCTATTGATACCTCATTCATCAAAATCGGTTTAGTAGTTTAGGCGCTACGGTGGAACACACGTAAAAACAAACATACATACATACAAACATACATACATACAAACATACATACATAGACTGCTAAAATCATAACCCTTCCTTTTGGCTTTGCCGTAGTCGGGTAAAAATATGTCACTTCCACCTACTCAAACAAGCAGTCAAAATCAACAATTCAATAAACAGATACATGTTTGTATTACAAATCTTATCCCCCGCAATGACAAGCTATTCAAAATAACGTCCCAACATTAAAATTAAATTGCGAAACAATAAATAATCATTCAGTCACATTATCATAATAGTTGTCTATGACTAAGCATTGTTTATCTGTGGCGCGACAATACGCGTATAGAATGTCAATCGTCTGGTTTATGGTACTGAATGCTGGTCTAATTTATCGAGGGATTAAATGACATGTTATTGATATGTCAAAGTATGTTTAATCACATTAAAAAATATATAATAGATAGATAGATAGTGGTTCTTTTGACTCATTATGAAGACTAAACAAGGTTTAACCATGTGTGTTTATGGACGTATACATTAGCAAAGCAATCGTATAAACAAAAAGTGTCAAATTGACAGTGATCCCAATTTTCCGACACATTCAATGTCATAATTCCAGATATAATTCTCTCCAACTCCAAAACACAAGCTTACCACGTGATAATATAATTAATATCAACAAAAACATACTTCCCACGATATTCAATAGATTTAATCGATTAAATTAAAATGCGATTAGATCTTCGTATCCATACATCCACACAATAAACTTGATTGATGTGAGAAAAAAATAAATGACGTTTGCTTTACAAATCCTCGCGTGATTTAAAACAATTACTTTTAAATTTTATTGTATTTTATGCACGTGATCTAGTTATTATTGTACTAAAAAATTTACTTGTTTTTTTTATAAATCTGCTCCCGATTGACATAACGCCATTGGTTTTCTCTCTGAGAAAATTGTTTGAAGTGAAAATAAAAACCAAACATACTTAGATAGCTGTAAATTGCAAATGCCGAAATCTTCGAAGGCTATTCACACTGTGACAAATATAGTAATTTCCTCTTTTTTTGCTAATCAAATACTAATCGATAGATGGCTAGATAAGAATTACATAATATCCTGTACGTGTTACATGTCCAAGTATTTATCTTCCTAAAAAAAAATACCGTGTCTTAATTCGTACCAATGACAATATAGACTCTCCATGCTATCCCCTATAACATGGGACTTAAACATAACTGCTTCATGCACTATCGCACCTCTATCTAGGAATACAGGCCTTTTGTTATATATAATTATAAAAATATTTAACTACATCGATCGCCACGCCGTCTGATAACTTCCGTGTTCTTCATAGCAACCATAAAAAAACCTTATAGTAGAAAAACTGATCTCATTCCATCACAACCCAATCAATTCAATAACCAATCAGCGCGCGTAATAACAAAAAAATGTCAATGACATTCCGTTCCACGCAATGTCATTATCAAGGACAGGCACAGATAAAAAATCGTACCATAAATGGTATGTAATTATTTTTATGAGGTGGTTACATTCCGTTTTTGTTTGTTAACTAATATGGTTGTAATTAATTCGTGGTGAGCATGCGAAATTGCGAATCAGTCAAGGTTTAGTGATTAAAATAAATTGGGCGAATGAACTTGAAAAATTGACACTAATTGGTTTAGTAATTACGTTTTGATTAATGAAAAGATTCAAGCATTTTCCCGGACTTTCTTTAGTGTCAATCATCTTCCTGCAATTATCATAATTATTTGTGATAGCCGCAATACTTCTCTTTTCATAAATCTTTATAAGCATCATCTTATCATTCACATTCACCCCCTTTATAGCAGCATCTTGCACACAATGCATCCACGGTTTCTTTGTTCTTCCTCTACTCTTATATCCAGCCACATTCATACTTAAAACTTTTCTCAAGTCCTGTCCTGTCTTTCTCCAATATCTGAGATCCTATCAGCCATAATTTTAGTATGTATTCACATCTTTCTAGCCATATCATCTTCCACAGTTTATTTGGTCTTCCCTTTTTTTAGACACATTCAGATCTGGGCAAAATACATGCTTTGCTTTAATTAAAATACAAATTACAAAATACTATCTCGCACGTATTTAAAATACGAAATACAATGTATTTTATAGTCGTGTATTTGAAATATAAAATTTAAAATACAGTATTTTAACTATTTTTATTTAAAATACAGTCAGATGTTAGGTTATGTAAATAGAATAGAACTAATACAGCCCAGTGTTGCCAACTTTAAAGATTGTCATATTTAGCGGTCGCCATTTTGCTTACGAAAGCTATCGAAGGCAATTTTTTGCAGAACGCACCCATTAATAACATCGCTAAATGTATAATGTATTTTGAAGCCATAAGTATTTGAAATACTAACTACAAAATACCTCAGCATCAGGTATTTGAAATACCAATTAGAAATTACATTTTTAAGAAGTAATTGAATTACAAATACTAAATACGTATTTGTATTTTAATTACAAGTAATTCAAATACTGCCCAACCCTGGACACGCCCAGTCATCCTCGAATATCTGAGATCTGTTTCCATACTTATTACAACCATAACGCAATACCGAGATACTTTTCATACGTCCAATTTAGGACAACACTACGGCACACGCACCATATGTCATAAGCATAACGCACACGCATGGTGTCAAGGTCCCTAATTGTAATGCAGAATGCAGGCACATCACTATTGTTGTGTTATATATAATAATGAATCACACGTTCCGTTATTTGGAATGTAAAGGTCGTTTGGAAATTAATTTGGCCAACGAATGTTGGAGCTGATTTTAGATTGATAGATAGATCTTAATTTAATGCGTAAAATTTCTGAATCATTGACTTGTAAAAAATCTCTAGACTAAACCTTCGGGGATTACAGGCAATATAACTATATGTGTAAATGGTTATTTGAATAATCTATCTCATGTTTATAGATAGACAAAGATCTTTCTGATTTCCGAAACCATTGAATAATGTAAGGTACTAAAAAACAGGTTAAACCAATCCCTAATTTATAAAATAACCTCACCTGAACTCAATTTACAATTACAATATCGTAATAAACCTTATCTACCAACATTTCTAGAACAGGCCAACGCCTTAAATATTTTAGTCAAATTATTTCGCAAGCCGCCATGTTGGACAATAACTGACAGTTTAGGCTGTATGGTTTCTGACATTGGCCTAAAATTTTCTTTACGTGACAGAATTTGTTTGTAGGATTTAAATTTGGAAGACAAAAGAGACGCCATGTTTTGTTTTGTTGTATGTTAAGTGCATGTAAAGACACAGAAGAAACGATTTGGTTAGGTTTGTAGAAATTAATTGTAAGTCTAGTTATGCGTGACAAATGACAAATGTCTGATGTTGCCAATTGACAAAGAAAAAATCGGCTCATAGAACAGAAAATGTTTTTTTTTTTTGTATGTTAAGAGAAATCACTCTTAGCAGGCACACAACAAAATTCATCGTAAAACTGTTTAAAAATCACATCACATCGTAAGAAACATCACCTAAGTACGTAAACTAGAACAAATCGATACCGAGAAACAAAATAAAGAACATTTTACACAATAGCAAAGTGCTGTTGCATAGTTCCTGCTAACCAATTAGCAAAAATTAACATCAACTGTTCATTTCACAACTTAAACGTTGTGCGAAAAAAGCAGACTGACAACAAAAAAGTTGCCAAGTAAAATATTTATATGATGATTTATACTGACGTTAAAAGGAGGTTTGTTACACTTAAATGACAGGTTTGAAATTGGAATTGACAGTTTTGCTTTGAATTATTGATTGTTGTTTTAATTTGAGTATCCAATGCGCAAATAAGTTACTGAAAAAATGTGTGGATTTGATAAATGATTTACAATCTTGTGATCAAATGATGAATGAGTGATCGTCAAAGATTAATCTTTGACGATCACTCAATTTAGTCTAAACACGGCTACAAAAAGATGCCAAACAGTTGCTTGAGTGTAGTCACTCTGCTAATTCAATGCTAATAGAATTTAGTCATGTCAATTTTTTTGGCTAATTTCATTACTCGCTACCAGCAATCAACTTTTCAATTACCAATATGGTAATGAAAAATAAATAACTAATATTATTCGGTCTAGCAAAAAACAGGAAATATCTACGCAATGCCGTATGAAAATGCTTTGAATAAAATTAGCTTAATCATCCATTGAACCACAGCCCTTTACACACTGAACGATCAGGGCCCATCACTGAGAAACGGATATGCACGACCAAACCCGTTATTATAACGTTAAAAACTAGCTACTGTAACGGATAACTATATAATAACGGAAGCACGCATTGAGTTATTATAACGATAATGATTTCCTAATCCGCATACGTTATTTCAAGGCGCTAACGCGATGAAGAAACGTTATAAAACTTAGCGAGAACTAATGCTAATGATTTCACGGTTTGTTTAGCAGATAATTATTCTTTTCTACGTTATTTATATATCTTTTTTTATGATCTGATGATAGTTAGCAATAACAGGTGTATTTTAAGTAACCGTTTGATTAATGATATCGTTGTTAGGGATTTCGTGTGTTAAATGTAACTTGATGATTTATTGAGTACTTAAAAAATTACCCACAAACCGGATTTAAAATTTTAATACACCAGTAATGTAATTGAATCACAGATACTTAAACAATGTTTAATCACGACAATTTCCTACAAAGCATAATTATTAATATCAAAATTGACGGACCTGAAACCTACCAGCACGCATGACAACCATAGAAACGGGTTTACTACGGGTAACGGGTTTTGTTTATCTGTCATGATGTATATTCTTCCATCGACAAAACCCATTTCTATTGTGGTCATGCTAAGCGTGCTGATAGTACAAGAACTCCTTCATTACATAAAGAATCTAACTTATTTCATCATCCAACACATACATAACACGATTAGTAGCACTGAATTTTGCACTCTTAGTAATAATACTAATAGAGTTTAAAATGGCGACTGACAGAACAGTACACAAAATTGACTGCAAAATTTTGTGGGACACTTTATACTGAACGCACTGTATCTATTCTTAGTATGTCAAATTCAAATAACCTGACAACGAATTCACCCACTCTTCTCCATAATCACCTCAACTGTAGGACTATAGACTCTTGCTAATTGTTCCTTCTTGTTCCGCAGATCGCCTTTGTCGCCCTCGTCGGCTATTCCTCCGCCAGCGTCATCAGCCCCTTAGTCTACGGGGTCAACCATGGTGATGCCCAGGCTGCCGCTATCGACGCGACAGTCGCCGCCCAAGACCATGCCCGTGCCTGGGGCGAAAGCCAGGCTCGCGCCAACGAAGCTGCTGCACAATACAACGCTGACGCAGTCCGTCAAGTTGCTGAAACCAACCGAGACCTCCACGAGAACGCTTACTGGGGTGGCCTTGCCGCTAACCAGAATGCCGTCGCCGCTGCTCAGTCCCACGCTGCCGCTGTAAGCGGAGTTGCCGCTGCTCAGGCTGGAGTCGCCGCCGCTCACGCCGGTTACGCTGGTTACGCCGCCCCCTACGCCGGTTACGCCGCTCCCTACGGCATTGCCGCTCCTTGGGGCGTCGCTGCCCCCTACGGCGCCCACGGCCTCGGCTACCACGGCTGGTAAATCGATAACCGATTCCAATAACCGTTATTTAAAAAATAACAGTTCTTTAAAAAATAACTGTTACTTTTTTTATAACTGTTCTTGGTAGTCCCTTTGTCGGTTGTATCTGGCAACACTGGTGATGTGTTTTTTATATTGTCAGTGTTGCCGGGTAGTGGTTGGCCAAGGTTGATTGTAACACCACCGCCCAAATGGAAAGAAACATGCTCAAACGAACTAAGGTCTCATATAGTAACTCTCTTTCTAAATAAAAGTAAATAAAACATGCCATCACTGCCAAAGTGTAAATAAACACGTTTTTACAAAACAAATGCTACCTGTTTGATTTAAACCTCCTTTTCACATAGCCTTATGGCTCCTATACATACCATAGAGATGCATACAGCATACCTAAGTTGGGCAGATAATACTGAACTGTTTAATGAATGTGTTCAGACTGAACACATGTCATTTAAATCAAACACTTCTCAATAATTTAGCTTCCTTGACTACATCATTTGATAGACTTTATCAACATACTATGCTGTTACATTACAAAATTAAATCAAAGAAAACATTCACACCAACATTAATTAAAATTATCGTTTACAAATACTCTTTCGGAATCTTCACTTTTAACTGTTTCTGTAATATTTAAACTTGCTAAAAACATCAAAGAAGTTTCTATGACACTTTTATCAAACCGAAACAATTTGACCAAGTCAGATAAAACAGATACACACACCACACACACACACACCCAGAACACACACACGCACACACACTACACACACACCTATACACACCCTAACATGGACACTTGTATTTAACTATTGCAAGTAGAACTATGAATTAAATCTGATACACTCAAACCGGTTAAGTAATAGATACAAATCTTAGATTTAATCTAATTATGATGCATTAATCTGTCAGGCTTAATGGACTTTGACATAAATCGATTAAAAGTAAAGTATAGACCTTGGAATGGTATTTTATAATCAGACTGTAACGGCTGTAACTGACCTACCTGATGCAGGGAGTGCGTGAATATAACCTAATAGGGTTTGACTCAAGCCTTTTTACTATGGACGCCTTAGGGCCTGCGCCCACAGGCGGCATGGCACGGCAAGGCATTTTTATGCGACGAATAGGAATATAACTTATACGTATGACAATAGAATTTAAATTTCAGTGATGATGCCTAAAGACGTCGTGGCATGCCTAAGGATACCACGGCATCGTAGCCGTTGAAATTTCAATTATACTGTCATATTATTAAATTATATTTCTATTCGTGGCATAAAAATCCCTTGCCGTGCCGTGCCGTCAGTGAGCGCAGGCCCTTAAGGACCACGGGTGGGTTTTAGTCAGTAAGAGACTGACACGCCCTCCCGCTCCGCCCAGAGCGGGAGAAGTTACTTGATAAATTCCTACCGAAAAAAAGGGGGGGCGTTAAAAAGCCTCTATGGTGTATTAAAAAAAGCCTTTTGGGGTGCACTTAAATAGCCTTGGGGTGCATTTAAATGATCTGTCGTTGCTTCATTTTTAATGATTTTTACCTTAAGTGGTAGGTACCTAGTCATTTTATTCTAGGTGCATCGTCTTCACATACAGTGTGATTCTTCATAATGTGCACATATCGAAATGAGGGAATCTATGCTTAATTTTATCGACGGTCCCTTTTTTTAATTTTTAGAAAAAAAAGATTTTTTTTCTCTGTGGCATCTTATTTTTAAATTAAAATTGATGAAAAAAAAATACAGATTTTTGGTAAAAAAACATATTTATTTTCAATTGAGGGTAGTTTTTTCTCAATTTTCATTTTATGTGGACGCCTAATTACTTCAAATCATTATGGAGTTTGTTTCATCACGATAGATGATTAAGTTTAAAACTTACACAGCTTTGTTACATTTTTTTTTTTAATTCCATAATAAGTATTAAAAAATATTATATTTTTTTAAATATTTTTCTGTAGTTAAAATTAAGCATAGATTCCCTTATTTCTATATGTGCACATTATGAAGAATCACACTGTATAATTATTTAACTAATGTAGGTACCTACAAACTACTGTAAAACATTTTAAAAGAGTAACAGTGGAGTTTCTTGCCCATTCTTCTCCATACAAAAACTACCTTTTGGAATGGGCGACTAGAATCAATTGTATTATTTTGTAAATTTTGTTATTCAAAAGTGCCATACATGGGCCTATTTGAAATAAATGATTTGACTTTGACTTTATCCCCAATAAAATACAAATAGATACTTTATTTTAAGACAACCCAATATAACTACACTTATTAATCGTTTTCAAATAAATCTAGATACCAAATAGGCTAAAATACTCCTATTACAACAACCATAAGCCATTAAGAGATCCCATTGGAATCAATTATATGAGTTCCAAGACTACTAAAAAAACACACTTCTCTCAGTACATGAATTATAAATGTATCTATGCATATAATAATCAATCAATCACTTTATTTCTCACCATAACATACATAAATTATTTTACATTGGTCAGATTCGACAAAGATACACAATTCGTATGAACATAACATCACGCCTTGTTTCCCCGAAGGGTTGGGCAAAGGTGTCCCTGTAGCAAGTACACCCACATTTCGCCAGTTATGTTTAAGCCCCATGTAATGGGGACGAGCCTATTGCCATCAACCGGGCACAAATCCAGACTCCGAGCTGCTACTGAGAAATTTTAGATAGAAAAACCCAAGAACACTTTGCCCGACCTGGGAATCGAACCCAGGACCTCATGCTCAGCAGTAGAGCTTACGACCACTAGACTAATGAGGCAGTAAATTCAGATGAGCATAATTATATTGTGGGAAACTGGTGCCTAAGCTAGGCCCATGGCCTGTGTTTCGGGACACCAGGATCCAGGAATAGATGGTAGATATGTAGTAGCGAAGTCAAAACTGTACACTGAATATTTTTGAAAAAAAAATGGCAGTGGCACTCCGAGAGTGCCGACAGAAGTGAAAACTTGAACAAGATCGCCTTGGTGAAAGTTAAATATTTGTATTAAACATTGGTCCGTAACTTAATCTAAATAAAGAGCACAATAGCGTTTACAAAAACAAAATAGTTCCGAAACCTCTAAAGTAAAAATACTTGCATAGAATATTGATCCGTAACTATGTAAATAAAGAGCACAATCGCGTTTACAAAATCTTTAAAGTAAAAATACTTGCATAGAACATTAATCCGTAACGTCATATAAATAAAGAGCACAATCGCGTTTACAAAAATGAGGTCATGGTGTCGCAAAATCAATGGTTTAGTCCCATCTCAAAAATTTTCACTTCAAAAATAAGTCTTGTTTCCCCGAAGGGTTAGGCAGACGTGGCTGGCGAAATGTGGGTGTACCTACTATGGGTACATCTCATAAAATATAAATTGTAAAAAAGTAAATTGTCTTTGGTCTCTGGCCCTGACATCAAGCAATGGACAAAATTTGTCAAAGTTTTAAATATTGAATACGAGGCTTTTGGCTAATTTGCATAATTATACACCCAATTAAACACATGTAATAATTTACAATAACTTTGAATTGCTACTTAGCCCTCTTCCTCTCTCCTAATTTTGCTGTGCCCGACAGGGTCCATAATGATCTTTTACTTTGCTATACCATCTATGTAATACATATAGAATGCAATAAAGAATTGAGTATTTTATGTATTATTTTGTGCACAATAAACAAGTACAGTCCGATATGTTTGTTTCTACATCTTACAATACGTCCACTTGCATAGTGCGAACAGGGATAATCGTCGGTTACGACCAAATTTAATTAAAAACGTCTAAGGGGCCTCTGCGAGTTGGCTTCGGCCCCTCGTACGCCTTCCAAAGGTCCGGGACCCTAGGGTCCCGAGAAATGTCAAAGAAAAAAGGTAAAAATATCAACCACAGATCCCAATAAAAACCACTTCCTGAACTAAAAATATCGTTCAAAATACCACGAAGAACAAAGAAGTCATTCTAGCATATTTCGCCAAGCCCTGTTAAGAAATGGCAGGTCATTATGACCTTTAAGGGACTGATAATAAGAGCCAATTAGGTTTGTATGTGTGCGGTAAACAAGTTACTTGATATCTCGACTGCCTTGGTGAGGGCGTAGGCTTTTGTTATTTGTGATATACGGGTGGGTAGAGTGGTGTTCAACAGATTTTTGTAAACTGTTCTAAAGTTTTTTGTAGTTACTCGTAAAGGGGTTTGAAGACCCGTGTCATACCTACTGTTCCGCATTTTTAAGCTATTGCATAGCTTTTATCGCGGGCTTTGAGCGCGGCGACAAAATCAAGAAATTCCGTAACGTAACGAAAATAAAACCTAACACCCCCCCACTCCGCCTACCATGTAATGACGGTTCCCATGACAACGTGATGTTGTCATGGGAACGTAATTTTTGTTTTATGTCATCACGTCATCATCCCAAGTGTAGCGTTGACAAATAGGAAGTATGGAGGTTACAAATGCTATGCAATCAATTTACCGCGGCAGTCCCCGAGTGCCAAACGTTTTTTTTTTTTTCAAAATGGCCGCCACGCTTGGTACCTTTAAAAATCGATAGCTAAACAGAAAACATAATGAGATCAAACCCCGTAAAGTGTCACGTCTCAGAAATATTAACGTTCAAAGTTAATATGGATGTCACTGATCAATTTTGAACTTTAATATCTCGAAAACGTAAAATATTCAACAAAAATATCTCGTTTTAGGCTGAAATCGCTGAATCGAAAAAAAGGAAAGATTTATCAGATAATTTGTTATTAGTAGGGAAAGGTGTATTGGTCCTGAATTTTAAGAATTACAGGTAGATGCAATAAATAGCTAAATGTAAATATCGAAAAGAAAGATAAATATCTGCAGCCATAGGTAGGGGTTAGCAGACAAAACACAACACCGTAACAAACTTTCTTAGCTCAACGTTTGCCCCACCCGTATGTCCCAAAGTACATTTGGACGAAATAATTTATGAATGTAGATCGCCTTGAGGACCGTGCGGAATGAATAAAACAAGATCTCATTACGCATATATAATTAAAGTATTAAATATACAAGCGACCCGCCCAATGCTTCACACGAGTGTGATCTACTGATGAGGCGATATGTCAAAAAATCGAGATTTCTGTGCTTATAATCAGCCTACAATGTTGCCACTGCTGGGACACAGGCCTCATCTCTTCGAGAGGGAGTGGGCTGTAATCCACCACGCGTGCCCAGTGCGGGTTGGTAGATGTCACATGTCTTCGAATGCCGCCAAACGTACCGGTTTCCTCACAATGTTTTCAATAGAGCTAAATGGTGCTGATCCATGCGTCATGTTCGTGAACGGGCGCCGTCTGTAGGGACTGGTCATCTCTTAGCTGCCACGGTTTATTTTAATTTTTGAATTGTTTTTTTTATTTTTATTACGGACGCTTTTAACGTGCACATCTTTCTACATTGTTCTCACATGTATAACTTCAACATGAATGATGTAACCAATATTTTGTAACAATATTATGATTTAAAAGAGTGTCCGTGGAGTTTCTTGCCCGTTCTTCTCCATAGGTACCTACTACGCTTTGGAATGGGCAACTAGCTTCATCTTTCTGACCGACCGACCCCGTGACAATTCAAAAATACCTTTAATTGGTTTATTTGAAATAAATTTGAGTTTGAGTTTCCTGCACTGTTTTGAGAGCAGTGGTGATGAATGAAATAATTTACACAAATTAGAGCGCCTGTCTGGGTTCTAACTTACGTCCTACAACACGTAAGTCGCGGCCGTTACCACTGAGCCACTACTGCTTTCTTTTGAGCTATATCTTAGTTAAATATACATTTAATAAACACATAACCTTCTGAAATAAATTCTCTACTAAATGATAGTGAAAACTGCATCAAAATTCATCGTATAGTTCAGAAGAACTCGGCAGTGACACATACAGACACGAAAAGCGCTTTTGTTTTATACTACGTATATATAGATATTTACACAGCCTGTATTTATTCGCACTTCCTCTATAAATATTTATAGCAGTATCAATATATAAGTAAGCTGAACTGGTGTTGCCTTTGCTTTACTTTAACTGACATACGCGGGCTGTATGGTTTTAAGACCTTTGCCTAATTAAATATTTCAATGACATTTGACTTAATTTTGGCGGCAAACAAAATAGTAACTTTACTAGTTATTATTCCTGCGGACGACGGGACAGAGTATTTTAATTTTACCAACGTAAATTCGTACTATCTAATAGTAAAAAGATATAGATTAAAAAGTTCAGAGACCGACCACAGAGCATCAATGGAGATTTCTCTCTGCGATATTGAAGAGCGCGCTGGCGTATACCGCGGCGGGATGCGAAGGCTTGCGACGGTAATTTATTTTTATTGTCTAGTGCATCTCGCAGTTGACCTATGAGGTCGTGACTTCTTAACCGGGCTTTCCTGCCTTAAGCTTCTACACTCAAAGGGGCAAAACTATTCTAAATTAAAACTAGGCGAACGCTCGCTAAGGGCACCCCCTATGGGGTACGGACCTCGGCTTAGGGTGTCGCTGAGGGAAAGACAGCAAGAAGGGACAGGCTGGAGTTTCATCTTGATTATTATACGGGGTATTTAAAGCTACGTGCTCAGCTGCAACAACTGCTGGCACCTCGTTTTCGAGCAAGGGTCGGGGGGATGCGTCGGTATGTGCCGGAGTCCGCTAACATACGATCGCAGGGGAGATGCAGTGCAAGCGGGGGTGCGCTCCGCATTTCCCCCGTGGCATGCCTCGTTATGCCTAGGCAAATCTTCCTCAACGTCGCATCGCCCCCGCCGTCCGCCGGTGTGCGTCGGCCTTAATGCATCTTATATTTTCTACTAGATATGCGCCGCTTTTAAAAGTACGTTGTGAAAGCGAGTATGATAACAGCAACGTATTGACTATGCTGCCTTTGTCAGGACCTTCTTTGGAGTAATTGAGCTGGTTTAATGGTGATTCTGCTATGCCATCCTTGGATAGCAGGCTAACCAGGCGCTTATTACCGCCTGGACAGGAACGGCCTGCGCCTGGTGACGGGGACCATCACGGGACACTGCTCGCTAAATAAACACTTCCACACAATAGGCATAACGGACAGTCCTCTGTGCAGGGCGTGCATGGAGGCTGAAGAAACCGTAGCGCATGTGCTCTTTGAATGCACAGGCGTCACCCAGATTAGAACAGAAACCCTCGGGTCACCCTCGGGTCGGGGCTTTACCCTAACTACCAATACTAGGAAACCAGAATCGAGGCGAAACCCGAGGCGCACTAATGTTCCCGGGTACAAACGTCTCCTGGCCTCCCTATTAGCTAGACATCTAACACAGGTAACCATAAGAGACAAAGCACAGTTAGAATACACCGTAACAAAACTATCAGAATACCTAACTGAAGCATACCACGCATGTTGTATACTAAGAGCGCCAAAAACCAGAAACGAGAGAAGCTCATGGTGGAACGCTGAATTCAGTAAACTCAGAGATGCGCTACGTAAACAATTTAACAGAGCTAAAAACACCAGACTCCCGGACGACTGGGAGATATACAAAGAGACCCAATATATATACAAAAAGAAAATCAGAACCGCCAGGAGGACAGCATGGCGTAAATTCTGTGAGGCTATCGAGACAAATAACGAAGCCGCAAGGGTAAGGAAGATCCTATCAACCGATCAGAACCGAACCCTCGGCGCGCTTAAAAAACCCGATAACTCATACACACTAACTGATAATGAAACCAGTAAGGTCCTTCTCGAAACTCACTTCCCAGACTGTAGAATCCTGGAGGACAGGTCGTGGGAGGCTGAACCAGAATGGACCCCAACGGATCAAGACTGGTCAAGAGCCCGCAACATAGTGACAGAAGACCAAACCCTATAACATAGAACATAGATGGTGATTCTGCATTTTTGTACAAAAGTACTTTTGTACAAAAATGCAGAATCACCATCACCACCACCACCATCATCATCATCAAAATAGCCCTTTTACATACAGATCTAAAATAATACGAGTTATCTACCAGGTTTCATTCCTTACTACAACCAAAGGTACAAAACTGTCTGCCAAAACATGACTCCAACAGCATTTTCTACCTTAGGCGCGGCGCCCACTATCGGTGGGCATCGGTGCGGCTCGGTACAGCTCGGGCGCTTTACGGCGGCTTCGGGCGCTTTACGGCGGCTTCGGGCGCTTTACGGCGGCTTCGGACGCCTGAGAGCTGTTCTTCTGTCATCGTCAAATAAAACGAACCCATACGTGTAATTAATGAGGCTGTTGCCTTTTATTTTCCTCTGGGTGTTGCCAAGCTAATGGAGGCGCGCGCGGTGAACGTTATGACTGTTCTGCGACTTGTCTGGCCACGAAAATGCCACCCGAGCTATCCGAAACCAGCCTAGGCGTCCTTAGGTATGCTTACGACTGCCGAGGCAGCTCTGAGGCGCCCGAAGCCGCCCCAAGCAGCACTCAGGCGCCCGAAGCCGCCTCAAGCAGCCCTCAAGCGCCCGAAGCCGCCGTAAAGCGCCCGAGCTCTACCGAGCCGCACCGAGCCGTGCCTTAATGCTCCACAATATTGGCACAGACATAGTAATGTAGTAATAATTCAAAGATCATTACATTACACAGATATCTGACCATTGTTAACTTAAATCAAAATTGTCTCGCTAAACTATAATTCCGACAGTGAATGTTGTGGTGAACATGTCGAAACGGGAGAATTTGAAAAAGTCTGGATACTAGTAACAAGAATTATCGCTCGGATTATATAAAATCCTGTTGTGTTCCGTCCTGAAAACTATTTTATTTTTTAGGTTTTAAAGTCTCAGCTAGCACAATTTTAAACGACTTCAAAAAAAATGAGGAGGTTATTCAGCGAATTTTTTTTTTTTTTATGAATACTTCGTCTCTGATTTTTGGATGGAGGTAAACTTATGGGTTCGCGTCACAGACTTGCCGTAATGCTTTATTATATAATATAGATGGCGCTATACCAGTTTTTTGTTTTTATTTAAGGCTTTGTTTGATGAACGATGGTACTTTGGACTGTCGCACGTCCATGGCAACTTATTCGCAGTTAGTGTTGTTTACTGTTAATCTGACTTTAAATTTATTATAGATGTCAAAATTAGTTATTCCCATTCCTTTTTACAGAATTAAATACTTTAATTCAATACTCAGCATGAATTGTTACATGTCATCAAAAATAATTCCCTACGCCATTTTACCATCACACAAAATGGATTACGAAAAAAAATGTTATCCGTCGAGAAAATTATAAAAAATATTGGACACGTATTTTTTCTTTATTTACGTTAACGAAAGATTACGGCGATACATTGAATTAAAACGTGCCATGACATCACGAGTATGTAGCTTTTATATTTACTTGTGACGTAGCGACCCCCACTCCCCAATTTTAATGCGTTTTATCTATGTATTTTTTTTATTAATATGATAAAGCCAAAAAGACGTGTTTAATATTTTTACTATCTGACTGACGGACTAAATAGTTTTTTTGAAGTGGAAACTTCTTTAGGCGCATTGGGCATTTTTGAGATGGGACTAAACCATTGATTTCGCGACATTGTTACGACACCAGCTTTTGACCATTTAAAAGACATCAACGCGCGATACATTATTTCCTGCACAATAAAATTGTTCAAGTTTTCACTTCTGTCGGCACTCCCGGGGTGCCTGTTTTTTTTTTTACCCATGCATCATCCTTATCATCCTCGAGAAATTACCCAAACTACCCATTCCAACTTGCACCGCAACTCACACATTAACGTGGGCAAACCGGTCTATACAATACAAGGCTGTGAACCACGCCTAGACCAGTCTAGACTAGTTATTGTCATACCTAGGTTGCCTGGGCAACTGGTACGTAGGCTTGAACTTAATACCTTTCATTTGTTTAGGCTTATTGGATTCGACATTGAAAAGAATGTGAGAGGATTTATTAAAAATTTAAGCGCCGATAGCTTACCCGTAGGACTATTGACCTGAATCCACTCTTTTTAAAAACATAATTATGTAAACAGATTTATTTGTTTTTGACAAAATCTTAAATACAATCTAAAACTACAATAATAATACCTTTCATTTGTTTAGGCTTATTGGATTCGACATTGAAAAGAATGTGAGAGGATTTATTAAAAATTTAAGCGCCGATAGCTTACCCGTAGGACTATTGACCTGAATCCACTCTTTTTAAAAACATAATTATGTAAACAGATTTATTTGTTTTTGACAAAATCTTAAATACAATCTAAAACTACAATAATATACAGTGTGAGTCTTTATAATGTGCACATATCAAAATAAGGGAATCTATGCTTAATTTTTTCGACGGATTTTTTATATTATTTTTTGCGTCTTAATTTGACGACTATTGTAAAAATTTATGAAAAAAAAACAGATTTTTGCAAAAAAAAAAAAGTTTATTTTCAGTTGAGGGAAGTTTTTTTTCCACAATTTTCATTTTATGAGGACGCCTAATTACTTCCAATCTTATGGGGTTTGTTTCATCGCGATAGATCATTTAGTTTAAAAGTTACATCGTTTTGTTACCATTTTTTAAACGACTTCCAAAAGGAGGAGGTTATCAATACACTGCATGTTGTTTTTTTTTTTTGTATGTTACGCGATTACTCCGTCAATTATGAATTGATTTTGATGGTTCTTTTTTTGTTTGGTAGATCATACTTCAGAGGTGGTCCCATATAAATTTTATTAACTTTGCTTGGGTAGTTTTTGAGTTAGCTTCAATAATACGTATTTTTTCCTCACTTAGTATGTGGATGATATTATGATAACTTCCTGTCACTGTTATTTACATAGCAGGTAGTGGTATTCGAATTTGTGTGGGGTAGGTATCACAACTAAAAAGTGAAAAATAAAAACTTTTTACAAAAAAAAAAAACAACCGACTTCAAAAAAAACACTACAAAGTGAAAAATAACTTTAATTTCGGAAGTCGGTGACGAAGAACGAAAATTAAAAACCAAAGACACCGACTTCCGAAATTAAAGTTATTTTTCACTTTATAGTGTTTTTTTTGAAGTCGGTTGTTTTTTTTTTTTGTAAAAAGTTTTTTTTTTTACTGTTCCCTTTTCTATGAAACAGCAGAATTTTTTAAATAACTGACGAAAAATTTCAACGCAGTGGGGTTCAGAAACATATACTGAACAGTCCATGGTAACAGTTTTCGCGTCGATGTCTCTGCCCCCCTGTATTATGCACAAGTATATAAAGAAAAACAAGAGAATAGCTCATTGGACATCAAAATAATTTATCCGCATCGCTGTCAGTAGGAAATGTGGCCAAAAGGCTGGCAGCGTTGCCACGTTGGATGGCAACGCTGATTCTTTGGCCTAAAAATAGCCCATCTCTCTGGTAGCATATTATTTTGACATAGTTATGATAAAAGTAAAGGTTGAAACATGGCAACAAGGGGCAGATCCTTCGCAGAATTCGCATTTCGAGTACTACTAGTTGCAGGCCGTGGGTTCGAACCCAAACAAGCACTTTACGTTGTGTAAATAATTTCATCACCCCTGCTCTCAAAACGGTGAAGGAAAACATCGTGAGGAAACCGGCATGTCCTAGAACCAAAACCTCGAAGACATGTGACATCTACCAACCCGCACTGGGCCCAAGAGGTAGATCACAGCCCGCTCACTCTCGAAGAGAGCAGTTTTTTTTTTTTGTTTTCTGTGGGAAATTATCAAATAACTTCTCCCGCTCTGCGTGGAGCGGGAGGGCGTGTCAGACTCTTACTGACTAAAACCCACCCGTGTTCCTTCAGTTGCCTGTATTGCCAGGGGCCACGGTAACCCTTTCGGACAAAACCGCAACCCAGGCAAGAGAGGAGGCCTGTGCCTAGCACTGGGATCATTATAGGCTCATTATACACCATGCCTTCTTCTTCCTTACATTTCTATCAGCTGTCATCCCATTTGTCACTCTGTAGCCATATATTCTTTCACACAATCCATCCAAAGTTTCTACGCTCTTCTCCTACTTGGTGACTTCCTCTAGGTCTAAAACATGTACCTAGGAGCCATTCAAGTATTATGTAAGCACCAAAGGGGTTGGGGGGGTCTTTACTTTGCTTATTTTTGATGACATGGGGAGGGGACGTAATATTTGAATGGCCCCCTACAAATTAAGTCTCTTATCTCGTAAGTTTATGGTAAATGCACACTGATTTATACGTCAATATTTGAAAGGGCCGAGATAAAGCAAACCAATTTATTTACTAAATTAGATAAGTTAAATTATAGCTGGAATTCTCAAGTATGCTAGTATTGTTAAAGACTTGATAATAACGCTGACAGTGCTAATCAAAGGTGAAGTTAACGGCAAGTCGTGTGTAAATGTCTGTTGTTGGCTTTGATTTATAAATGTAGAGTTTCAAGAGAAGTTGCTATGAAAATCTAATCTAATCAGTCTATAATCTTGCCACTGCTGGGACACAGGCCTCCTCTCTGTGAGGGGAACTGGGCCCTAATCCACCACGCAGGCCCAGTGCGGATTGGTAGATGTCACAAGTCTTCGAATTTTTGGTTCTAGGACATGCCTGTTTCCTCACGATATTTTCCTTCACCGTTTTGAGAGCAGTGGTGATGAAATAATTAACACAAAGTAAAGCGCCTGTCAAGGTTTGAACCTACGACCTACAACTCGTAAGTCACGGCCGTTTCCACTGGGCCACCACTGTTCTCTAATAATATTCCTTATCTTATAATTTTTTTGTCCACTGTCCGTTAGGGCTTGCTTTTCTTAAGTATTGAAACTTAAGAGGCCTGCGAACACGGCTCGCAACTACAAATCGAGATGTTTGCAAAATTCAATTCCAAGCACGTTGCGCTAGTGTGAGTGCCTGTCGGAGCGATATACACCTACAGTGAGCAATACTACCACGCACACATTGACAATTATTGCTTGACGCGATAGCACTACTAGCTTTCGAAAATTTATGATAAATTTGGATGTGTTCCGCCGTAATATTAAAAATAATGCATGGAAACTTAACATTTTTCCATTTTTTTTTTCGATAATTTGCAACTTGATAATATAAGCTATGCTTCTGCAGAAACAATATTATAAATATTGTTGTTTATAATACAGAAAAAACAATATGAAGACATGTCATTTACGCTGAAAAAATGTGCGAAATTAAATTCGTTTAAACATCATTTTAGAAAAGTTTTTTGTGAAAAAAAAAAGTTGTTGGAGCCTAGATAAACACTGTCTAAATCCGAATAACAACATAATATGGTGGAAATATGCCCAAGTTGCAAATGATTTAGGTATTACGTTTGTATGGACAATACATGCGTCGCCACATTCTTAAAGACTTTAAATTCAATAGCGTTTGTAAATCCATGAATCACACATTTAAACTAAATTGGTTTTATTATAAGATGTAACAAAAAAATCTATTTAGTAACATAAATAGGTAATCGTAACAGCTATAAATAAAAGAGGTAATGAGCACCAATTAATATAGCACGGATATACGTTAATTTGCAGTCACCTGCCATTATTCGAACAACTCAAAACTTTTGTAAAGAAAATTGAAACAATTAAAATAGTACTGATGAAGTACTGCTTTCTTTACCGCGTATAAAAAAGGAAGATAGGAATTTAGCGCTAATTAGTTCGTTAAATACATTTTAAAAGGCGGAGACTGACTTGCAACGTTTTTTTGTAATGTATCATTCTAGGCAAGCTTGGTTACAAAACAGCTTGGTTGAGCACATTGAGCACATGGCTCAACTCCATTTCTTGTTACAAAGCGGCGAGACCTACACTAAACGTGGCGAACGCTCGCTTCGAGAGCACTTGACTTAAGCGTGTTCCATTTTGGGTTTTGCTCCATTGTAAACATGCGCTTGCAATCAATTCCTTTGAAATCCGCTGTAACGCGTTTCAAACAGCCGATAGTCGACTGGAGGATTCGGCGCTCGCATGGAGCGGCTCGGCTCGCTGCACTGACTATTGTAACGTGTTACAAAAACTCGATACATTACAAACAAACGTTGCAAGTAAGTCTCCGCTTTTACAAACAAACATTGCAAGTAAATCTCCGCCTTAAAAAACAAACGTTGCAAGTAAGTCTCCGCCTTTACAAACAAACGTTGCAAGTAAGTCTCCACCTTTACAAATAAACGTTGCAAGTCAGCTTCCGCCTAAAAATATAAATTATTTTGTTACACGTAATGTAACACTCAGCCATAAAAGGCAATGAGTATTCCGGAATATAATAACATTATACATTTTGCCTAAATTTTGTACCACTGCTTTAAAGGGACTCCTGTCGTTATACGCTATTGTTTAAATAATAGTACATTACTGCTGCGGTCTATAATGACTACTTTGCTGGTCGCGCTGATGATGGCCGACAGCGCAGCGTAGCGCAGCTCCAGGCCGACACAGCGCGGTCAGCGTGCAGCACTTGATGGACGAGCTGAGATAAAGGCCGAGGCCGTAGGTCGAGGCCTTTACAGCGAGGACAGCAAGGGCTTCAATGATGGCCAAGCTGGAAGGCCTAGAGCGTAGCTAGGCTAGCTCGAGGCAATCATAGCGTGACCAGCGAAGCAGTCATAGTGGGCCAAGGCTTGTATAGTGCTTTACTCAAAAATGCAAGTACCTACTCTAAATAAAACCAGCAAGTAAAGATTTAGATTTCCTACTGATTTTCCACTGCACAAATTTTTCATACGCAAGCTCATATTTTTCCTTTGAGTTTCGCGGTATTAAATTTTCAAGCACTAATTTAGCTTCATCTTTAATGTCTGGCGGTGTTAAACACATTGAATCGGAAGAATTTTCGCTTTGATAGCTCATTTTTAGCAAAAAAGTCACAAAATAAAAATAAAATTTTCGCTGAACCGCGCATTTGTTACTTCTTTGTTTTTTTTTTTTAACATTGGTAGTTGGAACTATACAGCCAAATATGGAATAAAATCTTTTTGTACCTATCTCTATAAATACAAACAGCTGTGTTTTAAATAAAATCTTTTTGCATTTGATTTTTAAAACGTTGAAACGTCAAAATAGCGGCCGGCAATGTTTTGCCGGCCTGTTAGAGCGACCAGCAAAACTTTGCCGGCCGCTCCTTGAAACAGAACGGCAAGGTCGACTTTGCTCAAACAAGGTTGTCAAAATAATGACCACATTACATGCATTTTTGAGTAAAAATATAATATAAGTCTTCTCCTGACACAGTAAGCAAGTTTTCACTCCAAAACCGCTTCTTAAAGTTTTAATAATCCTAATAATTTTTTCTTGCTGTCTTTTCATAATTCGCGAAAATATATAAATATAAAACTCGTTTCTTGAAAATTCTCACTTTCCGCAAAAAAAAACCGTAAGTATTTCCGTAAAAATTCATCGACACAAGTTACATAAGTTTTAAAAAAAAAAACATTTTTTCCCGTCAATCATCGACGCGTTCACCTTAAAAATGCGACATCTCCTTAAACAGCGACGCTTTCACCTTAAAATAGGTACGACAGCTCCATAAAATCTGCTGAACTTCGGCACCTACAAAAGCACCTACCTTTCGCCTCGATATGACCCTTCAGCTGTTCTGCCTTCGCTTGCAGTTTAGTCTGCATATTCTCCGCACCCTCTTTCATTTTAGCCAGTATACCTGGAGAGAAAAAAATTTGGTTAATTTTAATATTCAAACTTTTTGGAAGATATCCTACAGCAAATGCGTTACTCTACATAAAATAAACCGTTGGGAATGGGTTGTTGTAAAACTTTTTTACAAAAAATACAACCGACTTCCAAACTACAAAGTGAAAAATAACTTTAATTTCGGAAGTCGGTGTCTTTGGATTAGTATTTTAGTTTTTTGACACCTACTTCTGGAATTAGTTATTTTTCACTTTGTAGTTTGGAAGTCGGTTGTATTTTTTTAATCTCTTTCACGTGGATATATTAATAACTTCTCCCGCTCTGGGTGGAGCGGGAGGGCGTGTCAGACTCTTACTGACTAAAACCCACCCGTGTTCCTTCGGTTGCCCTGTTGCCGGGGGCCACGATTTCCCTATCGGTTTTCTTCGAACCCCCGGCAGGCATTGGCCCTAGCGGACCCCGTCAATTCTGCTGACATCTCTTTGAGGCGCGCGTGGAACACAACGCGCCGTTGACCCGGGCTTGGTCCTTATCGGACGGCGAGCTACCCATTGCTCACCGTCCGCAAGCTCGCGCCTACGGTGGCCGGAAATCGGCTCGCGATTCCCGCCCCGGGCGTCTCCTCCTGCGGCGGTTAGGGGTGTGAGGGCGCGAACTTTGCCTCTCCCTCACGCGTTCCGCCTCCTCCTTCGCGAGCATTACCGCTTCGCAGAAGGTCTCTACTCATCCGTATCCTCAAACCCGATTATCTCGATAACCTCATCCGCATCCTCATCCGTTAGACGACATCCATTACAACCCTGATCGAGATCTTAAAAATAATCTAATTTTAAACAAATACCCACCATGTTTATCTTTTTCTTTCAATATCCTTTCCATATCTCCAGCTTTATCTTTGACACGGCCAAAGAAGTCTATCCATTAATGTAAGCATGCGTAAAAAGATTTGTTTTAATACTATACACTTTCATCAAACCAAAATGAACTTAATCAACTCGTACATTAAGTTGATATTTCTGTTAGTCGCAATTCTAATTTCTGTTTTAGTCAATAGGTGTATTATTTTTAACTAAACCTGACATTCAATTATAGTATTTCTATTTTTATGTCCTTCGGGAATTATCGCATTTCCGAATACAAACGAATGCTAATTTCAATGTCCATCGATTATTAGATTTATCGTGTATAATAATTTGAATTCAGAACTAAGTACTTTATTCTTATTTTGTTTTGATGTCCGAGTAAACTATAAAGAGCTGTGAAACTATTTTTCTTATCTGCCGTGCCTACGACTTTAGCAGCTTTCCTACCAATTTTTTAATAAATTACATTAAGTTAAAGAGTATTAACAACTCTATATACTTCCAAGTCGATTGAGAGCGTCCGGTCTGCACCAAGTGCAAAGGGAAACTAATAGAAATCCGACGACTAAAGAAACACGAAGTTTGCCGAGGGACATTAAGAAAATAGAAATACTGTACACAAATACACACTGTTCAGCTTCCATACGCTACAAGATATCATTTTAAGATACATTGTTTCATCCGATAACGAACTTTATACTTTTAGAGATTACAATTGATATTTCTTTAAGTTGTAATTCGTACGGCAGATACATACGAATTACAACTTAAAGAAATATCAATTTCCTTGACAATAATTTTTGTCATTCTTAAATACTCTTATGTAAAATACAATAGACGTGGATATATTAAGTAACCTGGTCCGCTTAGCTATTTCTAAAGAGCCATAAAAAACCCTGAAATAAATTGACACGTGTTTCACCTCTTAACGAGGCATCCTCAGGATGACGATTGACTTGTGGCGCACTTGGTGTAGCAACACGCCGTATTCGGGTTCGCGACAAGTCAATCGCCATCCTGAGGATGCCTCGTTGAGAGGTGAAACACGTGTCGATTTCTTTCAGGGTTTTTTATGGCTCTAGAAATAGCTAAGCGGAACAGGTTACTAAATATATTCACGTCTATTGTATTTTATAATGGATTTCCGCAAGGTCACGCCACACCTTACTCTTATGTAAATAAAGTTGATATTTAATCACCTGATATTCTTTTGGTGGCGTCCGGGCTTGCCGACTGCGTCAGGGCTGCTACTTTCATGTACTCGCTCGTTATCAATCCAGCAGCCTATGACAAAAATGTAATAAAATAATTATATTACTTATGGGTCCGATGCTCAAACTTAGAATTGCAAAAGCCGCCATTTTCCATGTTCCTTTTTTTCAATTTCAAGTTTATTTAGAAGTTACAATAGGGCTCAGGAAACGTTAACAGAAAAAAAATAACAGTGGCACTCCGGGAGTGCTGACAGAAGTGAAAACTTGAACAAGATCGCCTTGGTGGAAGAAAAATACTTGTATAGAACACTGGTCCGTAACCTTATCTAAATAAAGAGCAAAATCGCGTTTACAAAAAATAATACTTCCAAAACCTTTAAAGTAAAAATACTTGCATAGAACATTGATCCGTAACGTAATATAAATAAAGAGCACAATCGCGTTTACAAAAATTAGGTGTCGGTAACGGTGTCGCAAG
This sequence comes from Agrochola lychnidis, assembly GCA_963680765.1. Taxonomy (NCBI): domain Eukaryota; kingdom Metazoa; phylum Arthropoda; class Insecta; order Lepidoptera; family Noctuidae; genus Agrochola; species Agrochola lychnidis. Next base: position 12,543,249 of record OY796874.1, read on the forward strand.
TTCAATTGTTTTTTCCCATCACAAAAAAGCCCAACGCGCCTAAAGAAGTTTTCACTTCAAAAAACACTATCGTAGGTAAAATTAACGGATCTCTCGCGTCCGGCCCTGGTTCAGGCAATGGTACGGAGCGAGAGGAAATGGCAGGCCGCCACCTCCGCGTGCGAAGCGGTAATACTCGCGAAGGAGGAGGCGGAACGTGTGAGGGAGAGGCAAATTTCGCGCCCTCACGCCTCTAACCGCCGCGGGAGGAGACGCCCGTGGCGGGAATCGCGAGCCTATTTCCGGCCACCGTAGGCGCGGGCTTGCGGACGGTGAGCAATGAGTAGCTCGCCGTCCGATAAAGACCAAGCCCGGATCGACGGGGCAACGTGTTCCACGCGCGCCTCAAAGAGATGTCAGCAGAATTGACGGGGTCCGCTAGGGCCGATGCCTGCCGGGGGTTCGAAGAAAACCGATAGGGACATCGTGGCCCCCGGCAACAGGGCAACCGAAGGAACACAGGTGAGTTTTAGGCAGTAAGAGTCTGACACGCCCGGGCTCCCGCTCCGCCCAGAGCGGGAGAAGTTATTTGATAATAAACAAACAGTGCATACGTATTCACAATCATTCGATTCGCTTTCGAATTCGATTGTAAGGTTCCTTTAAGGAGAATATTACAAAATGCTAACTTTTATGGTAGACATTTTTAAGTGGTAAATAAATACTGCAATACTGATGTTGATCAGTAAATCTGTCGTAATGTATCGCCATAAATAGCTAAAATACTAACAACAATTCTTATAAGTTGACATGAAATTAGCCAATAGATTTTTAGTGGCACGAGGAACAGGGTATAAAGTTCACTCATCCACCATAGAAAAGGGAGGATCCTCCGACCAGACGGGTGTTGTGTCTGGCGGGCAACTGCCCATTGGTTTGAAGTTGAAATCTTGTATGTATGTCGATCGCTCGGTAAACTAACTGCGCGACGCAGGATTTGTGTGACATCAAGTCTATGATGCGTAGTTCGTATAACCGCTACAGATTTTCAGAAGTCGAGGGTACAATGGTTTTTGTCTGCCAATTACAAAATATAACAGCTACGAGTATTACCAATCTGTTAGACAAGAGTGGTAATTATAGTGAATTCGCCACTTACCCAATGGGTCAATTTGGGTCTTTATTAAAAAGCCCATGTCCCGCAGTTGATACCTTCAAGCCGAATTAATAATAACCTGCAAATACTATAATATTTACCTCCAAACTAGCGGGACTCATGGCTGAATACTCCTCGCTGAGGAGTTCCACTATCAGACCTTCGATATCGAAGAATAGGATGTGGCTCTCGGGATCTGGGAAAGAAACAAATAGTTAATGAAATAGACATGTGTCCAAATAGTAGATTGTTATACAAGGGGCTAAAATAACCCATTGTAACGAGGTAATTTTACTCCCGAGCAGCAGCGAGGGAGTAAATAGAAACCGAGTTAGAATGGGTTTTAGCGCCGTGTGTTACACTCTACTTTTCACTACGATTGCGAGAAAACAAAATAATCCAATACAATATTAAATTGTTTATTTTATTTAAATGTACAATTTGTACAATTCTGGATATTTAACAAGATGTTTTTTCCGGCAACTTAATTTCAGTCCTCTGTGAAGATTTTCTCACTAGATGATGGCATTTTCACTGTTGTAAATTATATTACGGTCACCAGTTCATTTCGTAATAAGAGAAAAATTCTAAAGATTTCGCGCCAATGCCTTTTTTATTTCTTCTGTAGCCGCAACGCAATGCACGCATTCTACCGAAGAGATAGCCGCATTTAGGACCATTTTCAAAAATAAAATATTCTTCTTTTTTTTGTGAACCAGTAATAAGTAGAGTCCATAATCATGATTATTCTACATAAGAATCAATAAGAATAAAGACTTTTTCGTTTTTCAAGGCTCGTTGGAACACACAAAAATTAAAAAGAAATTACTTTTTCCCCTAGAGCAAGAAATGCTTTTTTTTCCCCGCTCTGGTACTCTACAATGACGGCCTTTTTGAGCAAGAGGAGTTATTTTTTGTCCGTCTTGTAGATTATTAAAAAATATTGAACACGTGTTTTTTTCTTTTTTGACGTAATCAAAAGATTACGGCGATACATTGAGTTAAAATGTGGCATGACGTATCGAGCCCCCACTGCCCAACTTTAATGCGCGTTTTCTAAGTTATTTTTTTTTAATATGATAAAGCAAAAAATACGTGTCTAATATTTTTTTATTATCTGAAAAACCGACTAAATAGAATTTCTTTCTTTTAACCTAGGCAACTACCCTTTTAAATGATATGCACTAATCACTACGTAAACTTGCAGTCAAAATACAAAATCCCTACTACATTTCATTGTAGATACTGCAGCTTACTAAAAGCTACTGTACTGATAAACCCCGGGATGTTTGAAAGCTTGTAAAGTCCCCTGGCTGGCACCTGGCTTTAAAAAAGTGTACAACGTGTTCCTTTTAATATATGTTACAATTTAAAATAATACAAAAATTTCTAGATAGTTTTAAAGTCCCCGTCACGAGAAGCTATAATTTTTGTAAATAAAGAACTTCTACCAAGTTACGTAGCGACAATTTAATCAACAACAAATAATCCCAAATTCAATGAAGTCAAAGTAACGTACGTGTTATACGAAACTAATGAGCAGTTTCACTTGATCGGGTTATATTTTAGCGATATAAAGCGCTGTCGTCTAAGGTTTTGTGGTACTGGAACGCATCTGATTCATGGAACGTAAACATTTGGGCCACGATTTTGAAGTAAGTTCACGCTGACGTTGTCTCTGCTGTCTTTCGAGTTTCTAATGCGTCTGTTTGTTTGTGGTGTTTTCGCGGATTAGGTTATATTGTTTGTTTGTAATTAGATGTGTGTGTTAATATAATTATATCCCTGTAAAAAAATAGTATAAAACTGTTTTTATTTTATTTTACCCAAAGATTGCAAACCCCTGAATGTGTGTTTTCAAAATTTATAGCTTCTCGTGACGGGGACTTTAGTTTTTGAAAATATGATCGACGTGTAAAAGTGTTTATACAAACCTACATATAGAAATAAGATCATTTATTACTAGAAAACAATTAGAAGTCAGCTTAGCGAGTTGACAGATAGTGCAAGTCTTATATAGAATGTTATAAATTAATTGGGTATATTGTTTAATAGGGATAATTATATGAAGTTATTCTATAAACACTAATTTCATTCCTACCCAGTATTGCAATAATAAGGTATATACTCACCAGCAGGATTGCTCCTAAAGCCCTGTACAGTGAGCTGCGCCCGGCGCGCGCGCGCGGGCTCGGCGAGCGGGCCGGCGCCGCCCGCGGGCCCGCTGTGCTGCAGCACCGCCAGGCCGCGCTGCGTGGCAGCGCGCATGGCCGTCAGGTTGCGGTGGCGCAGGCCTCTGCGGGAGGGAGACCAACATATGGCAGATATTTACTTACGATAGCATAAAAGAACAAATTCTAGTAGATCTCAAGTTTTGTCCCATAGTGGAGAACTCATAAATTTTGTCTATTTATTTTTACAGCCTTCATGTTTTCTCGGTTTGTGTCATTCATCATCTGCCTAGCCCTTTCCCAGCTATCTTGGTATCAGCTTCCAGTCTAACCAGATGCAGCTGAATACCAGTATTTTACATGGAACGGCTGCCTACCTCACCTCCACAACCCAGTAAGTAACTGGGTAATACGATACCCCTTGATAAGACTGGTTGTCAGACTTTCGGGATTCTGACGACTCGTAACGACTGTCAAAGATCCACAAATGACAGCCGGGACCAACGACTTAACTTGCTTTCCGAGGCACGAAGGATTCTCGGTATGTAAAGATGGTCACCCATCCACGGGCCAACCCCGGCAAGCGTAGCTTTACCTGATAGATCCACCGATAACTTAGCCACGAGCTCCTCAACTCCTCTTTGAAGTTAAGTATATGTATAAATAACTAAAATCCACCTCACCTAAAGAAGTGTACAGCCGGATTGGCCAGTCCATCACTGGATCCGGTCGACAGCGACCCTCCGAGTTCATCAGCTATAGCCTCATCACACGCCGACAACACTTCTTCAGCTATCATACCTGGGTAACAACGGACAAAACTGGCTTAGAACTTATACATTGGATAAATTATGGAATCAGGCGTAGGGTTGCAAAATTACGTAATTTTACAGAAAACGCTGGTAAAATACGGGTATATTACGGTCATTTATATTTTAGGGAAACTTTGTACATTCTTGGAAATGGAATGAAACTAGTGATAATGATACCATACGTATTTCTTTATTTTATCAGATATATAACATATTAGCTTTTGTACATAGTCGTGTGCACGCTATACCCAAATAATAATGGACCAATCAGAAAGGTCGTGCGCCTTTTGTATTTCGGTCCACAGCTCTTATGCGTCTTCATATATAAAGACGCAGCGCCGCGAGCGCCGTATTCAGTCACTAACTCGGCGCATAGTTGGAACAACGTATTGAGACAGTTCGGCGGCGGCGGTCCTCAGTGCGCGGCCGCGCGCCGTCGTTGTCGGATGTTGATGTTCTATGTAGACCACTACAATATAAATTACGACTTATGAAGTTGTGAATTTTAATTTGTGCTGTCCTCTGCTCTGCTGCTGCACATAGATGATATTATTATAATCCATGACATGGTGTGACTCATATCTTGAATTCTTGACTTAAGAAATAAGTTTTAGAGATTTTTTGTACGCATGAATCGCACGAGCCCAATTTTCTGTTTTTTTTTTAGTTCCAATACTGCTTATATCTCTGGCAAATTTCATTCAAATCCATTTATCCGTTAATAGTGAAGTAGTGACATACACATGAGACACACAAACATACTCACTTCCGTATTTGTAGTGTTCTAGTGAGTATGACTGTATGAGTACGTTTAACACGTTTTTACCGAAAATTTCCATATTTTACCGTAAAATACCGTAAATTACGTAATATTTTTTTTTACCGTATTATCCCAGGGTAATTTTACGGTTTTACATCCCTAATCAGGCGATACTTTGCGAAAAACCATGACAGTAAAATGTTATGTAAAAATTATCATCCTGCAGCAGTCCACTGCTGAACATAGGTCGCTCCAATTGCACGCCATTCAGCTCGATTCTCGGCAACTCTCATCCAGCTGCTACCAGCCACCCTGCGAAGATCGTCACTCCACCTAGCCTGAGGGCGTCCTACCTTACGTTTGCCAATTCGCGGTCTCCACTCAAGAACACGTCTGAAAAAATATTTAGTTATAATTCCGCAACAAATAAAATAAATGCGGAATTACAACTAAATATTTGTAAAAAAATCTGATGTGTAAAATGTCTATTTTATACGCCTTTTTTAATTGCTTTTGACCCAAACCCAAAACACGTGCCGGGAGGCCAGGGTCACGCATTTACGTTCTATTAGACCTGGTGGGATAAAAAGTGGTGCGACCACCAGCAATTGGTCCTACCACCCAGCACCTTCATATAGTAGTCCAACCACCAACCACCAATATAAAGTGGTCCGACCACTATCAACCAACCACTCACCATTTAAAACTCTATCAACATGTCCGGTTTCCATCTGCCAGACAAACACTGTACCATCGGAACAGCCGACCACCATAAAGTCGTCAGCTGATCTCCATTTGATGGCCAGTACGGGAAACAGACGCCAAGAGGCCAGAGTCACCCATTTACGTTCTGTTAGACCTATGTGGAAGAATAAGTGGTGCGACCATCAACTAGTGGTCCTACCACCAACCACTCACATAAACTAGTCCGTCCACCTACCACTAATAAGTGATGCAAGAACGCCCTGATGGTCCTACCACCCACAACTCACACAAAGTGGCCCGACCACCATCAAGTGGTCCGCCCACCATCAAGTGGCCCGACCACCATCAAGTGGCCCAACCACCATCAAGTGGTCCGCCCACCATCAAGTGGCCCGACCACCATCAAGTGGCCCGACCACCATCAAGTGGCCCGACAACTATCAACCAACCACTCACCATGTAAAACTCTATCAACATGTCCGGTCTCCATCTGCCACACGAACACTGTGCCATCAGAACAACCGACCACCATGAAGTCGTCAGCTGGTCGCCATTTGATGGCCAGCACGGGGAACAGGTGGCGGGAGGCCAGGGTCACGCATTTACGTTCTGTGAGACCTGTTGGGAGAATGAGACGGTAAGTACAAAAAGTTACCAGTTAAAGTAGGTAAGTAAATTAAGTTGTTTTTACTTCAGCAAAGAGACGGACGAAAAACGTATCTAAGTCACAGAGAATTAGTACATTACTGCCGCGGTCTATAATGACTACTTTGCTGGTCGCGCTGATGATGGCCGACAGCGCAGCGTAGCGCAGCTCCAGGCCGACACAGCGCGGTCAGCGTGCAGCACTTGATGGACGAGCTGAGATAAAGGCCGAGACCGTAGGTCGAGGCCTTTACAGCGAGGACAGCAAGGGCTGCAATGATGGCCAAGCTGGAAGGCCTAGAGCGTAGCTAGGCTAGCTCGAGGCAATCATAGCGTGACCAGCGAAGCAGTCATAGTGGGCCAAGGCTTGTATAGTGCTTTACTCAAAAATGCAAGTACCTAATCTAAATAAAACCAGCAAGATTTAGATTTCTTACTGATTTTCCACTGCACAAACTTTTCATATGCAAGCTTATATTTTTTCTTTGAGTTTCGCGGTATTAAATTTTCAACTACTAATTTAGCTTCATCTTTAATGTCTGGTGGTGTTAAACACATCGAATCGGAAGTTTTTGTACCTATCTCTATAAATACAAACAGCTGTGTTTTAAATAAAATCTTTTTGCATTTGATTTTTTAAAACGTTGAAACGTCAAAATAGCGGCCGGCAATGTTTTGCCGGCCTGTTAGAGCGACCAGCAAAACTTTGCCGGCCGCTCCTTAAAACAGAACGGCAAGATCGACTTTGCTCAAACAAGGTTGTCAAAATAATGACCACATTACATGCATTTTTGAGTAAACGTTATATTATCGTTCTTCAAATTTTTATAATTATTTTCCTATATTATTAAATGAGCAATCTATATATAAAATTCTCGTGTCACAATGTTAGTTGCCATACTCCTCCGAAACGACTTGATCGATTTTTATGAAATTTTATATGTATATTCGGTAGGTTTGAGATTCGGTCGTAATCTATTTTTCATACCCCTAAGTGATAAGGGTGGTCACCCCAAACATTTATATGGCAAAACAACGTTTGCCGGGTCAGCTCGTATTTGTATAAATATCACGTTCTCGGAGCTCGTGGCTAAGTTATAACAGCCGCACGGTTCGATCCATCAGGTTAAGCTACGCTTGCCGGGGTTCGTGGATGGGTGACCATCCTTACATACCGAGACTCCTCCGTGCCTCGGAAAGCACGTTGAGCCGTTGTTCCCGGCTGTTATTCGTGGATCTTTGACAGTCGTTACGGGTCGTCAGAAGCCCGAAAGTCTGACAACCAGTCTTACCAAGGGGTATCGTATTACCCAGTTGCTGGGTTGTGGAGGTCAGATAGGCAGTCGCTCCATGTAAAATACTGTATTCAGCTGCATCCGGTTAGACTGGAAGCCGACCACAACATAGTAGGGAAAAGGCGAGGCAGATTGATTTTTTGATCACGTTCTCGAAAACGGCTCGAACGGTTTCGATGAAAGTTGCAATATAGGGGTTTACGGGGGCGAAAAATCGATCTAGATACATAGATAGATAGATAGAAAATTCTTTATTATGTACACCATCTAGCTACGTCTTTTTTCATAATTTTACTTTACTTTATACTTTAATAAATTTTATAATTTATTTATTCATTTCTGGGAAAATTCGTTTTCTCTATTTTCATCTGCTCGGGTCGACCAGTATCCTAATTGCGTAACTTATTTTCGTAACCAATTTTGCTTAATTTGTTTCATCTTGACAGTTCAACAACATTCATTGCGTTATTTACGTTGTTGAGCAGATTTTTTTTCCAACTTATGAAGCAATGGATTAGCAATCTGTTTCAAATCGAAACAGATTGTGTTGTATTACGCAATTAGGTTTCTGGTACTAAATGAATTAATAACTGGCAATCCTTTTATCACTTTCAGATTGTTTTTTTTTTTCTTTTTCAGGAAGTACCTTTTAGAGGTACCAGGAACAGGGTGTAAAGTTCACCCATCCTCTATAGAAAAGGGAGGATCCTCCGACTAGACGGGAGTCTTGTCGGGCGGGCAACTGCCCAACGATTCTGAAACCCCAGAAAATACCTACGCGGTCAAAATGTATGAAACAGCAGATTTTTTTTTTAAATTTCAACGCAGGTGTTTCAGAATCATGTACTGAATCCATGGTAACAGTTTTCGCGTCGACGTCCCTGCCACCCTGTATATGCTGATCGCGCGATTAAATCTGTTTGCGCGATGCTTGATGTGACGTCAGAACTTTAATGCGTAGTCTGCATGAGCTGATGTAGATGCCGCAGCAACCTTTTAATCGGGATTTTACTATAAAAAAACGAAAATATGAGCATTATAACTTACTGAGTAAAGTCACGCTGTGGTCCGAAGCGACGGAGCAAATGCATTTTTGAATACGGGGCTGCAACGAAATCATTTTCGATTAGATAAGACGTAAAAATTTAAAAACATGGGAAAGACTTATGACAGAATCGATAAAAAATACGATGAGGGAAAAACGATTTTTTTAATTAATACATTTTTTTTTACAAAAAAATTAAAGTTGCTTTTAAAATAACTAAAAACAAATTTTAAGTATGAAACTGTAAGGAGTAGGTGCTTTTGTTTTGGTTTGACTTAAGAGCGTTTATTCTGAAAGTGGGCAACGTCGCAAATAGATGTCAAATATTTCGCTGTTTTGATTAATTTGGCAATATTACTGTATGGAAATAAGAAATGTGGCTAACTAGTTCCCTAGAATATTAATAATGAATTGCAATTATAACACTGAATTTGATGTTGTACCAATTTCAGGTGTAAAAAAGGCATTTGGAAAGTTTCCAAATACTTTTTTTATATCTAAAACTATATATTCGGTATTACGATATTAATTATTGCATTTCATAATCAATATTTTAGTTCCCTAGTTACCTAGTACTAACTAGGTTGTGGAGGTCAGATAGGCAGTCGCTCCATGTAAAATACTGGTATCCAGCTGCATCCGGTTAGACTGGAAGCCGACCCCAACATAGTTGGGAAAAGGCTAGGCAGATGATGAGTTAGCCACATTTCTTAATTCCATACAGTAATATTGCTAAATTAATCAAAACAGTTAAATATTTGATAGCTATCTACGACGTTGCCAACTTTTAGGATAAACCCTAAAAAAATAACTTAGAAAGGATATTCTTTAAGGCGCATTTTTTGTCGAAGTGTTGCGAAAAAATTCATTAAAAATATGTATACAGACGAATTAAGAACCTATTCCTTTTTGAAGTCAGTTAAAAATATCAATCAATCATTTCAATTATATATACTAAAGATATAGTTTGACCGAGACCACTGTTGCGCACCTTAGGTACATGCGCGGGGAGACGGGGTGACCGAGACCACTGTTGCGCACCTTAGATACATGCGCGGGGAGACGGGGTGACCGAGACCACTGTTGCGCACCTTAGGTACATGCGCGGGGAGACGGGGTGACCGAGACCACTGTTGCGCACCTTAGGTACATGCGCGGGGAGACGGGGTGACCGAGACCACTGTTGCGCACCTTAGGTACATGCGCGGGGAGACGGGGGGGCAGTGTAGGCCACTCATTTTTTTTTTTAAAAACGTTGCCCCACACTAGGAATTTCTCCTGTATCGTGGGTGCGATTACAAACATTTAAACTCACACACACAAACAGCCAGACCCGGAACAACTACTTGTAGGTCATACAAATATTTGTTCCGTAAGGGAATCGAACCCGCGACACGCAGCGCAACAGTCAATCGCTTAACCACTGCGCCAACCGTGCCGTCATTCATCAACGCTCACGGCACGTGGCGTCCCGCCCGTCGCTCATTAGTCAACGCTGCCTCATGCCTCGCCGCGCATTCCTAAGGCGTTCCTGGTCAAACTATAATACTCACACTGCAATTATGTGGCGGTACAATCAGCTGTGTAATTTCACCGGCATGCACGCAGAATCTGTGCAGCAACGCACCGCTGAACAGATCCCACAGACACACTGCGAAGTCTATGCCGCCTGATACTAGGTGGGCTTTGTCGTATCTGTTAAGGAAATAATATTATATTAGCCTGTTTTCTGAGTAGGTAGGCAGAAGTTTTTGGGGTAGCTATTTATTGGAGAGTAATGTTACTGACCGTTATACTGCCAAATCATAGGTCTCGAGTTCAAACCCAAGGCACGCACCTCTGACTTTTCGGATTCATGTGCGTATTGTATAATTATCACTTGCTTCAAAAACGGTGAAGGAAAACATCGTGAGGAAACCGGCATGCCTGAGAGATATTTTTAGACGGCATGTGAAGTCAAGTCAGAGGCCCATGGGCAGCTTTAAAACTCTGACACCAGGTTAGTTATATTACGGTGGCACTTCACATCGCTATTCGCGTTTTTTACTGTGTTTTATTCGGCTATATAGTGTAAACGAACTTATTCGGTATATTCGGGGAGGGGGGGGGGGTCTTCAACATACCACGCTTGGTCACAGGGGCGGGTGTGGATTTTTTTTAACTTTCTGTCGGCAAAAAATTATTTAAAACTATATTTATGAATTACAACGTAAAAACTAGAGGGGGAGGGGGGTCTTGGCATATACTACGGGTGGTCACCAAGGGGGGAGCGGATAAAAAATTGTAAAAAATGGGTCACGTAGTATGGGTACGTTCCCTTTGATATGTGACCAAAAATCGACAACCGGTGGATACGAGTGTTCGTGTATTTGCGTATTCGTCTTATTCGTGAAAAATAGGCGAATGGAGTAACTTCACATCGTCGTATTTGGCCAAATAAGACGAATACGCGAATACGAGTAGCGATGTGAAGTGCCACCATTATAAGCCTAATCTAATAAGCAGTGATCGAAAATAGGTGAGCTGATATACCTAAAGTTCGAAGAACAGAGACAAAAAAGTGGAGACTTCTTTACGACTAAAATATTTTTTCGGGACTAATGTCGGGGGACATAATTTATCGTAAGGCGTCTCTCTCCACTTTGTGTCCGTTCTTTTTCGAACTTTAGGTATTTTAGCTTACCTATTTCCCATCACTGCTAAGGGAACTTTTTACGTAAACCGGGCTCAAATCTAGACTACGGATTACTATTTCTACTGAGATTCAAGCACGTCTGTTAAGCGTGGGTTTCTAGTTTCGATCAGCGTGTTGGGCAGTGTTATTGATTTTTTCCATTAGAACATTCTCGGTAGGGATGTTGCGGATATTCGCATCCGCATCCGCAATTGCGGAGCTCATGCAGATGCAGATGTGGGTGGAAAAGGGTGAATATAAGTAAAATAATAATCAACAAAATGGAAATTATAATAACATAACATCACGCCTTGTTTCCCCGAAGGGTTGGGCAGAGGTGTCTCTGTAGCAGGTACACCCACATTTCGCCAGTTATGTTCAAGTCCCATGTAATAGGAGGCGAGTCTATTGCCATCAACCGGGCACAAATCCAGACTCCGAGCTGCTACTGAGAAATTTCAGATAGAAAACCCCAATATCACTTTGCCCGACCCGGGAATCGAACCCAGGACCTCATGCTCAGCAGTAGCGCTTGCGACCACTAGACCAACGAGGCAGTTTATTATAATTTCCGCGAATTGAATTATGATCAACATACAACGCAACAACGCTGCAATTTGCGGGTCAAGAGCGAGTCGGGTTCGCGCACCGAGGGTTACGTACCTGTCAGCAGAATTGACGGGGTCCGCTAGGGCCAATGCCTGCCGGGGGTTCGAAGAAAACCGATAGGGACATCGTGGCCCCCGGCAACAGGGCAACCGAAGGAACACGGGTGGGTTTTAGTCAGTAAGAGTCTGACACGCCCTCCCGCTCCGCCCAGAGCGGGAGAAGTTATTTGATAATTTCCCACCCAAAAAAAAAATGGTTACGTACCTACCCATTATACCGCCATAAAAAAAAATTGGTATCATTTTTATTGGAAAAGATATGGGCAAAGGAGATGTTTCATTTTCGGCCATAAAGTGTACGTTAATGTAAAAAAAGGATAAAATTCCACGAATTGAGGAAAAATATTCTTTCCTGTTTATACCCTTGATTACTTCGGCACAAAAAATAATAGTTTTTACAAATTATTGCCATATTCTATTCATCATGGCGTCGTTTTACTTGCATACTGCTTTCGTCCAGAAATCATGTTACATTTTAACATAATAATATCACGTAGACGTCATTTAAATAAATATGAAAGGCATGTATTTATGTACTATATTAAGATAGCTATCTTATACAACTTTTTTGATTAATTAGAAAGTGTGATTCATCATAAAAATAAAAAACTGCTTTTGTGGATTGTAGATTTGTAGGTACTTCTAGACGAAAATGGCTAGCTGTCGATGGTCGTATTTCTCCTCTCCACAAACGTCAAACATTTTCGGTTTTTATTTTGTGCCCAAAAAGTATTAGATATTATGGAAAAAAACAGTCTTTATTGTATTTAGGGGTTCGTTTCCCAGGTTTTCCAAAGTGTACATGTTATGGCCGGAGTCCCATACAAAAATGAAACGTCTCCCTTAGAATTTCGCGAAAACTTGTAAGTACCAAAATTTACCTAAAGTTTGAACTTTTTATTTTTCGGAATTTTCCCTTTATTTGTGCTGCCTTGCTTTTGCGAGGCAGCTAAACCACCACAACGCACCGCGATGACCTAGGACAGAGACATTAAATGAAGATAACTTGTCATACCTCTGGTGTACATGGTGTGGATAAAGTAGACAGTTGACTCGACCATTGTGGCCTAGCAGCAGTTGATGTGGAGGCCAATCTGTAAGGAAAATAATAAAATTTCTGAAATTACAAACTTGTGCTCGGATTTTAAGATTTCAATATTTTATTTTTTTTTATGATGAGAGGCATCCATCATAAAAAAGATGAAATTATGATTTATCTGGCTAAGTAATAACAGCCGCACGGGTCGATCGATCAGGTTAAGCTACGCTTGCCGCGGTTGGTCCGTGGATGGGTGACCATCCCCAAGTAACACAGGAAGCATTTTAAGAAACTAATAGTAAACTTATGTAGAACTTAAGGTCCGTATAAACTCTTATATAAGTTCACCGAGCATCTTGACGCTGTATATTGGCATTTCAAAACCATTATGATGTTTTACACTGTAAAACGGTTGGATAATGGCATATAAAAATGCTTTTGTAAAGCCTTTAGTTTTAGTGCAGCAAACCATAATGCAGTTGTACAGCTTTCACCTGTTTTTAGTGTATTTAGATCTACAATAGCATTTTTAAGTAGTAAATAAATGCTTAATGCTGTTTAATAGCATAAACATGAAACATTATAATGACCCGTAAATCTGCTATACAGCTTTTAGCTGTTTTTAGTGCCTTAGGGTCTACAATAGCATTTTAAAGTAGTAAGATAATGCCTAATGCTGCTTAATAGCATAAATGTGAATCAATGTAATGTTTGCATTTTTAAAGATTAACTGAGTTCTGTTGTAGAGCTAACAGCTCTTTAATCAAATACACGTGAGTTATTGTAATGCGTAAAGCTGTATATACATTATTTTTACTGTATTCGTAAAACCATTTGTCGGCCATATTGTGGAAAAGCACATATTATATGATCAACAAAACAACAGCATTTTTTATGGTGAACGTAGAACTACTTTATAAGCAATGGCACTACAGTGGTTCATCAAAAGTCGTCTCTCTGGCCTCTGGCTTAATAATTGTTCACGCGTGAGTATTTATACTGCTGGCGGCATTAATTAGCCTTTTTAAAGGCTCACCAGGCTGCTATGGACCGACACCATTTTGTAAATATTTTATGACCAAAAAATATTATCATTTGGACATAATTACACAATATTATCTATTTAATCATGATATAACTTAATTTAATACTGCCCAACAAATACTATTATGTTAATTATGCAACATTCGTTCTATACTAGGAATACACAATTGTTTTGGTTATTTCACACATATCTATTAATAACATTTTATATCAAAACCACAAAATATCGAAGGCGCGTGAAAATTTTCAATGAAACTTATATAGACATTTACAGTAAACTAAATTGCGCAGTAATATTTGAAGCCATGACATAACAAAAGAGTCAAAAACTTAGCCAGTATTGTAAAATTTTGTTTTGATTCAAACAAATATAATGTCATTCACTCAGTTTTGACAGTCTTTGTCCATATTATATTGCGAATTTGCGAGACAAAGTAGTTAAATTACAACGTTAATTGTATTATAACGTTTGTACCGTGGTAATAGAGATGTTTTTCAAATGATCTAGGATTTATTTATGTTCTAACTGTGAACACTTAAATGGCTCTAATAATTCTTTTACTACATTCTAATGCTAGTCTAATGCTTTTGTAATGCAATTAACATCTTTATTATCAATAATATTGCTAGTATAATTCTTCTGTAATGCGATTGGCAACTTCATTGACCGTAATAATGCTTCTTTATGCGGACGCGCCATACGCTCACGGACGCGCCATACGCTCGAATCTGAGTATACGTATTTCTTTTTGCTCCGTAATAAAAATTATTTTGAAGTAGTAATTAGTGAAATCTGGACTTTAGTAAGTGATAAATGCGGTGATTGTGACAATAACTTTATTTTAAATAAAACAATAACAGTGTAAATCATCATAAGTAATATAATAAAACAAAATTATAAAATATCACTAAAAGTGTCAGTACAGTGCAGGTGTTTGTGATTTTGAACTAGAAAACATTTTATTACACCCTCACTAATTCTGGAATTGCCATCTGTCTGTTATAGGGTCAATTAATTTAACGACCTTACTAAGTGTACGAACAGCGTGAGCCGTTAAGACTGTGTCTCTACTTAGCCACGAAGTGTGGGTTCAAATCCACGCTGAGTACCGAGCTCTTTTTGGATTTTCTTAATTTTGCTGATTACGTTTGTTTTGATCTGGTGATTTTGAAAATTGAGAATGCCGAAGTGCGGAGCTTGCGGTAAATTTTTGGCAGTGAATGACGGCACAAAATGCTCGAAATGTCCGGGATTTTATCACAGGGTTTGTGTAAACCTTGCCCCCACAGCAACATTCTCGGCAAACTGGATGTGCCCTGGTTGTAAGGCAAAGGTGCCACGGGCAGACAACTCCCAAACCCCTGTGAAGGGAACGGAGGAGACAAGTTCATCCACCAGTCCAGCAGCGGTCAGCCCCATTGATAAGGCTGTCATCCCAGTTGCAATAAAATGTAACACACCGGATACTCAAGAGATCAGCCTTGCGATGGAAATCCGTGGTCTCCGCAGTGAGGTTAACGCCTTGCGAGATGAAATTCGTCAGTTTCGGGATGAGTTCTCAGGTCTTGATGATAAGGTGAATAAGTGCTATAACCGCATGGACACCCTGGAAGATCGTGTCAAAGAACTTGAAGAGAATACTGAGCTGACGAATTCCCCTCGTTTAATTCAACTGGAGGACACAATTGGGGAACTCCAGCAGCAGCTGAATGAACGTGACCAAGAGTCACTACTAAGCGATGTTCAATTGTCTGGTGTTACTGAGTCAACTGGGGAAAACCCGATTCAGTTGATTAACACTCTTGCACTTAAACTAGCGATTCGACTCGAAGAACAGGACATCGTTTTCGCTAAACGTGTTGGGAACGTTCGGCGTGATCACACCGAAGGCGAAGCGCCCCGCCCTCGTATCATCGTTGTCCGACTAGCAAGACGCGCGACGCGTGATAATTTTCTGAATGCCGCGCGCGTCCGCCGCAACCTCACTACTGCTGACATCGAAGTGCCGGGAGCGCCACACCGCATTTACCTCAACGAGCGCCTGACTAAAACTAACAGGCAATTGTTCTATGAGACTCGCCAAGCTTCTAGTCGCCTGGAATGGAAATACACCTGGACTAAAGATGGCCGCATACTTGCTCGTAAAGAAGAGGGAAAGTCGGCTGTACACATCAGAACGAAAAAGGACATCTCGCGTTTTTTTGTCTCTCAGTAGGTTTGTTCGTGCATAACGTAGAAATTGCTATCAACGTTTTTTATGTTTTATTGTCACATTACACGGTGTCACCCGAGTATATTCAAAATTGTCCATTGTTTTTCTTACTATCTAGCTTATTCTTATTTCATGGTTGCATGTCGTTGTTAAATACATCCCTCTGGTTTTTGATCATTTTTGTGATAAATTGTACAATACATTATACATGTTCCTGTCGGTGTCATCATATTACTATTTTTCGTTTTTTAATTTGCCATGTTTTACATATAATTTGTAAATTTTACGTATTATCTATGCTTATAATCAACGCTGCCCGCGGTGCCAGTCCATTTTCATATATTTTTTCTATGCCGTTTACAATAATTTACATACACTACACTTTATTTATTTGCCACAACAATCTTGTTTACATGCTTATTTTATCAATCTGTGAGTTCCCTTATCTAGTATATTCTATGATCTTTTTGTTTATCGGTAGTGGATTACAGATTCAATGATGTCTACTGCATACCTTAAGGTTGGTTTTTGGAACGCGGGTTCTTTGGGCACGAAGCACGACGAGTTTGTAGCAGCATTACTGGGTTTGGACGTCGATATTATGGCTATTAATGAGACGTGGCTGCGAACAGGCGAAGAAGGGCGCGCACCCTCCGTACCTGGGTATAGGCTACGGCATATACCGCGCCCTTTGTCTGTGAAGAACGGGCGCGGTGGCGGTGTTGGTTTTTATATCAAGAACGGTATAAATATTCGAAGCCACTCGTACTCTGCTAGCCCATTGCACGCTAAGGTCGAGCAGATGTGGATCACAATTAGTGTTCGCGGAGTTAAGCTAGCAATAGGTACCGCCTACCGCCCGCCCTGGCAGGATGTTGATCTTTTCCTAGACGCTGTATCTGGTTCATTAAACTCTCTAACGCAATGTGAGTACACGATTTTGATGGGTGATTTTAACATAAACATGCTTAGTGACACGGACTCAAAGACGGACAAGTTAGTCTCATTTTTGAACTGCCTAGGTCTTAAGCAACTGGTAAAGTCACCCACGCACTTTACAGTGCATGGTAACTCTCTGATAGACATCATCTGTACAAATGTTAAACCACGCTCTGTATCAGTTGATGTAATACCGGATCTAGGTGCGCACGCGTTGATTTCCGGAGAGTTTAGTTTTAAACGCCTGAAAATTCCATCGCGAACCATTACTTATCGACCACTAAAGGACATTATTGGGGAATCTTTTGATCAGGATCTCGAGATACTTAACTTGAAAGCGTTAACCGAGCTGCAGGATGTTAATGCAATGGTCAGTGAATTTAACTCGAACTTACTGGCACTATTTGATATCCATGCACCTCTAAAAACTAGTGTTATTAAGGAGTATTGTTACCCTTGGATTACTGACAATGTTCAATTTATGATGCATTTGAGGAACAAAGCACATGCAGAGTATTTAAAAAACAAGAAATCTGATTCTAAAAAGATTTATTACAAAGAATTTAAGTCACTTGTTTCTAGGTCTCTATTTTACGAAAAATCAGCTTACTATAAACACAAGATCAACAGCCAAATAAATGACCCCAGAGCGCTTTGGAAAAACCTAAAGTCTACCCTGCTGCCATCTAAACGTAAAGAATTACCTCTGCATTTTAACGATCCCGACAAAATTTGTGACCATTTTCTGAATGTGCCGGGTGCAGATACAGTTAGTAATTCATTGCTTACATATTTTGAATCTGCACGAAATAATAGTTCCACGTTTAGTTTGAGACCTACAACATGCAAAGAAATCGCGAGCATATTGACTGCTATTAAATCGAATGCTGAAGGTTGCGATGGCTTTAACATAAATATGATATTGCTGACACTACCTGTGACTTTGGACGCCATAACTGCTTTAGTAAATACATCTGTCACATCCTCATCTTTCCCTGAGTTATGGAAAATTGCCAAAGTGCACCCATTGCCGAAGACTCTTAATGCATTGGACATGAAGGATCTGAGACCTATTAGTATACTGCCAGTACTTTCAAAAGTTTTAGAGAAAGTAGTATGTGCGCAATTGGTTGAATTTTTAGATACAAATAAGATCCTCCCAGATGTTCAATCAGGGTTTAGGAAGGGCCGTAGTACAGCCACGGCTTTGTTGGATGTGACGGACAATATTTTGTCAGCTCAGGATAATGGCATGTGCACTCTTTTGGTGTTGCTTGATTTTTCACGCGCGTTTGACTGCATTAACGTTCCGTTATTATTGTCAAAGATGGCTTTTTATGGATTTGACGAGGACACAGTAAAATGGTTTGAAAGCTATCTTGGCGATCGTACGCAATTTGTTGAAATACGGCGGGCGGACGGCTCTATAGTTGTATCTAGTCTTCGCTCAGTGAGAAGGGGGGTTCCACAAGGCTCGATTCTTGGGCCAATATTGTTTATATTGTATTGTGCCGACATAATAAAGAATATAAATAACTGTAAATACCATATCTATGCGGATGACACACAAGTATATATATCATTTAAGCCAGAAGACTATGAACAAGCATTAAACGATCTTAATGCAGATCTTGAAAACATAGTGCAATGGTCCAACGCTAACACGCTTGCCTTGAACCCTATCAAAACCAAGTATATGCTTTTTGGAACCGAAAACCAGTTACGTAAAATTAAACCCTGTGCCAGCTGTGTGACTGTTATGGGAGAGCCTATCGAACGGGTCTACGAAGCACGTAATTTGGGTCTTATCATGGACACGGAACTTCGTTTTCACAAACACGTATCCGAGTCAATCCGTAATTGCTATTATAGACTTAAAATTTTATACAAAGCCCGTCCCTATCTTAGCGAAGAATTGCGAGTCTTGCTTGTGGAGTCTTTGGTTTTATCAAAGCTGAATTATGCGGACACGGTGTACGGCCAACGACTACTGTCAAAAACAGAAAAAATGATCCAAAGACTCCAAAACGCCTGTGCACGCTTCTGTTTTAAAGTTCCCTTTAGGGGACATGTTACACCTTTCTTCAATGAGCACAACATTTTAAAAATGAAAGCTAGACGTAAACTCCACTTGGCGGGTCTACTTTTTGGTGTTATTAAGTCTCATTCTCCTTCTTATTTGTATAACAGACTATCGTGGACGAGAAGACACAGAATCGGTGAGGGCAGAAAATGTTCTCAACAGCTTTCCATCCCACAGCATAAGTCGGCAGCTTTTAGAGGCAGTTTTCGCTACGCAGCTACCAAATGCTGGAATAATATCCCTCCTCCCATAAAATATAGTAAAAGTTACTCAACTTTCAAATTTAAATTAAGAGAATTTTTATTAAATCATCAAAAGGAGGCTGAAAATGTTCGAGCCGACATATCTGCCATATAAAACAATGTAACAATCTATGCCGGTGGCGCGCGAGTCCATGCCAACTGAGCGAAATGTTGCCATTTTAAATATTGCATTTTATATAGTCATTTTAAATTATTATTTTATTTTATCTTTATATCATATAGATATATCTCATTATATGCTGTACCGGTCGACGTCATAACTCCAATGCCGGCTGTTAATTTTTTAGAAATTTTGCCTATTTTATCAATTTCTAATTTTTGTTCATAATCTGTTTTCTTACTAGTCATTTATTATTGTCATTTTAAGTAGTTTTAGAAGATCCAACGCAGTCACATGATTTTGCCTTTGAAGGTACATACCTACTTTCTTACTTTAGAAGGATGATAGTTTTTGATTTTTTAAATATCTAATAGATATGGTATATAAAATGTGATACCTAGTTATTATGACACAGATATTGGGTATTTATTCACAACACAACACACACACATGTATGTCACTACAGTATATTTGATTTTGTGAGCTATTTTTTTTATATTAACCTATCTTTTATTACATTATATTTTATTCTGATATCTAATTTATTAAAGCGGACACACACTTATCTGTTTATTATTCTAGCGTATGGCACTCGTGGGTTGCAGCTGAAAATCAGCGTCAGGTGGTACACTTTGTGTTGTCATCTGACAATATGCTGAGCTGAGGCCCTTTTGGCATTATAATCATTGTTTTTTGTTTTTTATAGTTATAAGGTGTATTTTCTCTGCTGTAATGCCAATAAACGCATTTTTCTTTCTTTCTTTCTTTCTTTCTCTTTAATGCGATTGATACCTTATTTGACCACAATAATGCTAATATAATGCGCCTGTAATGCAATTAAACAACTGTTGTGAACCTATTTAGGATCTAAAGCCATATAATTTGTGCCCAAATAAGCATTACAGTAGCCCTATACACGGTTGTAATGCTACTATAGAACTAACTCAAAATGCGAAAACGATACAGAAATGCTGTAAGTCGGCCGCTATACTGCTTTGATGTGTTACTTGGGTCTTTACATACCGAGACCCCGCCGTGCCTCGGAAAGCACGTTAACCCGTTTTTTATTTGTTTGTTGTAGATCTTTGACAGTCGTTACGGGTAGTTAGAAGCCCAAAAGTCTGACAACCAGTCTTACCAAGGGGTATCGTGTTACCTGGTAACTTGGTTGTGGAGGTCACATAGGCAGTAGCTCCATGTAAAATACTGGTATTCAGTTGCATCCGGTTAGACTGGAAGCCGACCCCAACATAGTTGGGAAAAGGCTAGGCAGATGATGATGATTTATCTGGCCAGTTTCAATTCAATAAATGTTAAAAAAAAGTAACTGTATACACCAAAATAATATTATGTCTGTCGAAAGGGTCAGTTATGTTCGTGAACGGGCGCCGTCAGTTGAGACTGGTCATCTCTTATCTGCCAGGGCTTATTTTATAATCTTACATTTTCAATTACTTTGATTATTTTTTGTACATAGTTTTCACATATAGAAAGCAACAAGAATAATGTACCCAGGTTTGTAATATCTATATTTAAAAGAATGTCCTTGGAGTTTCTTGCCCGTTCTTCTCCATAGAGATCTACGTTTTGGAATGGGCAACTAGCTTCAACTTTCTTGACTAACTGACCGACTCTTTTACAATTAAAAAGTGCCAGTAAACGTAATTGAAACAAATACTTTGAGTTTGAGTTCTGACAGTAAATCAAATAAAATAAAAAATACAAAACTGAAGACATACAAAATATGCGTGCAATTCGGCCATCGGTTCGAAGAAAACCGATAGGGAAATCGTGGCCCCGGGCAACAGGGCAACCGAAGGAACGCGGGTGGGTTTTAGTCAGTAAGAGTCTGACACGCCCTCCCGCTCCACCCAGAGCGGGAGAAGTTATTTGATAATTTCCCACCCAGAAAAGAAAAAAAAAAAGAAAAACATCATGCTGTGGGCACATACACGAGGCATAGCCACAGTGCTGTTTTTTTAGCGACAGCCCGCGTTCTTCCTCGTGGATCGATTAAAAATAACGTTATGATAATTACCATCCAATTGCTGATGGTTGCCATGCAACAATTGCAGTTGCACGGTATGTGTTGCATTTACTATGACGATGGAGCCGTCTTCTCTGCCGACCACCAAACGGTTAGCAGCGAGTAGATATATCGATGCTGTAAGCTTTATTTCTGGAACAAATAGAGTTTAGATTACAAACTGTTTATTATATTCAGGAGCTCGAAATAAAAGCTTAAAATATATTATTTCTCAATCATGCTTGGAAATTCGAGCATTATTTTAACAATTTAACCTTCTTCGAGATAAATCGAAATTGCGGTCCTGGTCGAATACATGCGAGCGCCCGGCCGGCAATGTTTGTATGAAAATCCATATCTGTCGTGTTTAGCGGCCGAATAAATTAGTATGAAAACTCATAACTGTCGTGTTATTTAAAAATGAAACGAACTTTTTACTTCAACACATGGCAACCAAGGAGGTAATTTATCAAAGATTTTATTTAAATTTCGATTTAGCTTGCAAATAGAGCTAATATAAAAACAAATGAACATATTGGCGCGTGAAAAATTATTGCTGTTCGTCATTAATTCTGGAATTTATAATTAATTTACTTAGTTTGAATTGCCGTGCGTTATTTGAGAACTATACATATTTTACACTTCACACATTTTTATGTAAATTACTTCACACAACAAACTTCTAACTGTTTTTTAATTTGAAGTCCACCAAATTATAATAAGTCTATTTTTCAGCATTATAATACAAACATACATATTATTAAAAATAACACACAATACATGTTACATTTTAAAATTGTTAATTTATTCAGGCGTGGCCTTGCGGAAATCCATTATAAAATACAATAGACGTGGATATATTTAGTAACCTGTTCCGCTTAACTATTTCTAAAGAGCCATAAAAAAACTCCTGAAAGAAATCGACACGTGTTTCACCTCTCAACGAGGCATCCTCAGGATGACGATTGACTTGTCGCGAACCCGAACACGGCGTGTTGCAACACCGAGCGCTGAGCGCTGAGCGCAGCGTTCAGCGCTCGCTGCAGGTTACTAAATATATCCACGTGTATTGTATTTTATCATTTCCAAGGTCTGCTGGCAGATTTCGTTAGAAACAAGCATTGCCTTCATACTTACTACTTTGCACTCTTTTCCTTCTTCTTATCTTTCCTAAATGATAAAATAAAGTAAATAAATAAATAATTTAAAATAAACAGTTAAAGCCGGTAAGCATGGTAAACAAAAGTTATAGAACATTGATTCAGCATCACGTTTCTGCGAGGCGGGAACATGTTTCTGGCAATATTTCGAAACCGTGCCGAAATGTACACAAAGGATGGCACTGTTTCGAAATCATAGCCCCCGGCAACATGGCAACTGAAGGAACACGGGTGGGTTTGCAGACGGTGAGCAATGGGTAGCTCGCCGTCTGATTAGGACCACGCCCGGGTCGACGGCGCGTTGTGTTCCACGCGCGCCTCAAAGAGATGTCAGCAGAATTGACGGGGTCCGCTAGGGCCGATGCCTGCCGGGGGTTCGAAGAAAACCGATAGGGAAATCGTGGTCCCCGGCAACAGGGCAACCGAAGGAACACGAGTGGGTTTTAGTCAGTAAGAGTCTGACACGCCCTCCCGGGAGAAGTTATTTGATAATATCCCACACAAAAAAAAAAGGATGGCACTGTTTCAAGCAACATTTGATGCTGGTTAGGGCCTGCCCGTACTGGCGAACGACAGAGGAGAGCATCGAGGAGGATTCTTCTATCCGCCAGCGCACACTGACAAAAAAAATCCTCTGCGATACCGCAAGCGTCCGCCAGCTTACCGGAGTATCCGCCGGTATGCCGCGGCATCCGACAAGAAGCCACCGCTCGCCGGGATTTGATTATTCCACTAGCGACTACGCAGTCGAAAAGTTGCTTTTGAAAGAGTGTGGCAAACTGGCAGACACCAGCGCATACCGCCGCCTTCCACCGCGGTATCCTCCAGCGTGCACTTCGATGCTTTAGAGAAAACTGCGCAGCGATGCTCCAAGGTCGATTACCGAGCATTAAAATATATACCTTATTTCGATTGGATAAGTATTACATTCTATTGATAAATTTCGGGAAACATTTTTAAGCAAATGTTTCTCAACTTGTATTTACCATGAATACGAGGCTTTGAAGTCAATAAAGCGCGGTTTTCGCTGTCAAGCAATTATCAACATTACGCATATTGAAATAGAGTAGAAAATAAATAAACATAAATAAATTCGACAGAGTATCAACGCGACCAGGAGTATGCGGTGATGGTTTTTATTTTCAACTTCATTTTAAGAGACGCAATGTTGATATTTGTTTGCTAATGAATACTGCGCTGCGCTGCTCCTAGCCAAATGTGCGCCGGCTATTATGCATGACTTAGACGTAACGTCAGAGTATTTTTTTTTAAGTGAAAACTTCTTTAGGCGCGTTGGGCATTTTTGAGATGGGAGTCGCGACACTGTTACCGTTACCGACACCTCATTAAAAGTATTTCCTGCACATTAAAATTGTTTAAATTTTCACTTCTGTCGGCACTCCCGGAGTGCCACTGTTTTTTTTTTTAGTCGTTCTTTGGTACTTAGGGACTTAAGAATTCAAAAAATTAAGAATACACAACTAACCTTGCTCCTCGGGATGGTTCAACTGGTCCAGTATACCAACGGGACTCGGGTTCATATCCTCCCATGCTATATCCAAACTCGTCACCACGATTGGTGCGTATGCTGCGAACAAAAATATAAAATAAGATTTGACAGAAAAAACTACGACGTTGTACGTCTACAAACATTATTTTATGACAAATCACTTGGCTTAGCATCTGGTTCGGCATTATTGGCTGTGCGGCGTCGTCTACATTACATGCGAAGACTACGCCGGCTGAGTCGACGCGTAGTAACGAGCGATGTTGTACGTCTATAACCGTTATTCTATAACAACTCACTTGTCATGTGCTTCGGCGGGGGCTGTGCAGCGTCATCTACATTCCATACGGAGACTACGCCGGCTGAGTCGACGCGTAGTAACAAGCTTGTACAAACGTTATTTTATAACAACTTACTTGTCATCTGGTTCGGCGTGGGCTGTGCAGCATCGACTACATTACATGCGGAGACTACGCCGGCTAAGTCGACGCGTAGTAACAAGCTTGTACGTCTACAAACATTATTCTATAACAACTCACTTGTCATCTGGTTCGGCGTGGGCTGTGCAGCATCATCTATATTCCATACGGAGACTACGCCGGCTGAGTCGCCGCGTAGTAACAAGCTTGTACGTCTACAAACGTTATTTTATAACAACTCACTTGTCATCTGGTTCGGTGTGGGCTGTGCGGCGTCATCTACATTCCATACGGAGACTACGCCGGCTGAGTCGACGCGTAGTAACAAGCTTGTACGTCTACAAACGTTATTTTATAACAACTCACTTGTCATCTGGTTCGGCGTGGGCTGTGCGGCATCGTCTACATTCCATACGGAGACTACGCCGGCTGAGTCGCCTCGTAGTAACAAGCGACGTTGTTTGCCGCCTACTGAGGTTATTACAAAACGCATGGCGGGCGGGCAGGACAGGAGCTGTGGAGAAAAAATACATGCTTCATAGTTTAAAAAATACAGCGTAGTCAGGTAATGTCACGGTTTTATTGCAGAATTATTGTACAAAAGATTGGTCTACAAAAATAGTCATGGGACATTCTAACTGTACTAAGAAAAGGATCAGAGGAAACATGATCTAAGTTTCTTAAAAGCGATTACCGTAAATTTGGCTCGTATGTCAAACATAATCAATGAACACGAGATTTTTACGCTTGAAAAACTGTAGCTACACTATTAGCCCACGTTCGTAAAAATATCGCGGCGGTATTTTATCGCGCACTGAATTTTCAATTCTCGGTGTAAAGCCGAGCGTTGAGAATTCAACAGAGTGCATCCCAGCGCGTCGAAAATACACACTGCTGGATTTTCAACTCTCGGTGCTAAGAAGAGCGTTGAAAATCTATTGTGGGAAAATTCTCGGCGCGATGTTTTTACGTCCGAACGTGGGTTTATATAGTACGTGCGCGACTGCTTGTCACCGCCTGGGGTGTGTGAGCGGTGAGACGAGGGAGGTAGTCAAAGACCAAGCTAAATCAGTCTGACAATTTGCTCACGTTAATCGACGTATAAATTTGAACCATGTCAATCAAAATATGACAATATAAAAACATTTTTGTTTGTTGGTGGTGGTGTCTAATTCGTTTTTGGGTGACGTCTTTGAGTGTGGAAATTGTGACTACATTGTTGTATTGGGTTCCCACTTGTTAAAACAAATGTAAGTGTTAATCTAAACTAATATTATAAAGAAAAAGATTTGATTTTTTGGATGTTTGTATATTTGTTTGTTACGCTTTCACGCTTAAACGGCTGAACAGATTTTGATGAAATCTGGCACATGGGTAGACCATGACCTAGATTAGGACATAGGATACTTTTTATCCCGATATTCTCACTGGATTGAGACTTATGTGGATGTAACCGTGAGGCACAGCTAATTCACGTATAAATTTGAACCATGTCAGTCAAATTATAACAGTATAAAAACATTTAATGTTTGTTGGTGTTTGTCTAATTGGTTTTTGGGTGACGTCACTGAGTGTGGAAATTGTGACTATTTTGTTGTATTGGGTTCCCAACCTGTAAAAACAAATGTAAGTGGTAGTAATAAATTAAAAAAATATTCAATGGCGCCCTCCCCGTCTCACCGCTCACATACCTCAAGCAGTGACTACCAGTCGCGCGCGAACTATTATTTAAGTACAATAGACGTAGATATATTTAGTAACCTGTTCCGCTTAGCTATTTCTAAAGACCATAAAAAACTTCTGAAAGAAATCGACACGTGTTTCACCTCTCAACGAGGCATCCTCAGGATGACGATTGACTTGTCACGAACCCGAACACGGCGTTTTGTCACACCGACAAGTCAATCGTCATCCGTGTCGATTTCTTTCAGGATTTTTTTTATGGCTCTTAAGAAATCCACGTCTATTGTATTTTACAATGGATTTCCGCAACATCACGCCTGAATCAATTAACTATTATTTTAAGTGCTAATTAAATGCACCTTGGGCAGTCAGCCTCGCAGCCTCGCTAACAAATCTTACCATAACACGAGATAGAACAAGAAATATTTAAAAGTCAACTATACCTTGTTATCAGGATGCGACAGTATCCCGAACAGTACAGGACTGTCATGGTCCACAGTTGGACCATGGAATCCTTTATGATCCGGTACTGAGCTATAACACAATGAATATGTTGTTTAAAAAACATTCAAAATTACATTTCTTGTGGGATATCAAAAAAGTGAAGTTTTTTGGGATGGGTATCGTAACAATATCACACTTAAAAAACACCAGATATGTTGTTAGGTACCATGTTTAAAAGACCATTCAGCATTCATAGGAAATATAAAACCAAAGAAGAAAAACTAACAATTAAAGAAGGAAGAAAAAATTTCCTTTTTTTTAAATCAATCTTTCTATTCTTTTCCCAACTACATTGGGGTCGGCTTCTAGTCTAACCAGATGCAGCTGAATACCAGTATTTTACATGGAGCGACTGCCTATCTGACCTCCACAACTTTTTTTTTTTTTAGTTTGGGCATGTCGTAGTTGACCTCTGAGATCATGACTACTTAACCGGACTTTCCTGTGGGTGCCTTAAGCTACTACACTTAAAACTTCCAGCCAGGGGTTATTCAACTATGCTAATTAAAACTAGGTGAACGCTCGCTAAGGGCACCCCCTGTGGGGTACGAACCTCGGCTTAGGACGTCAACCGGAGGGAGGACATCAAGGATGGGACGGGCTGGATCAAAGTTTTGATCATGATTATTAGTCGGGGAATTTAAACCTCCACAACCCAGTAATTGGGTAATACGATACCCCTTGGTAAGACTGGTTGTCAGACTTTCGGATTTCTGACGACCCATAAAGACTGTCAAAAATCCACGAATGACAGCCGGGACCAACGGCTTAACGTGCTTTCCGAGGCACGGAGGAGTCTCGGTATGTAAAGATAGTCACCCATCCACTGACCAACCCTGGCAAGCATAGCTAAACCTGATGGATCGACCCGTGCGGCTGTTATTACTTACCCACGAGCTCCTCCACTTTTTTTAAAAACTGTTAAAATGAAAAAAAAAAAAACTTTTTAACAGATATTGTTGGTCAATAAATCTCACATGGGATCTTACAACATAGCGGTATAAAAAAGACAAAACATATAACTGTTTCAAAAAACAACACAACGATTTGGATTGAAATACAATACAACATTTTTAAACAAGAGGAAACGATTTAAATTCAATTTGAGAACAATACCTATTGGAATTTAAATATTTTTCATATACATTCAAATAATCACGCCATACTCCTTTAAGTGTAGGCAGAAACTACAAAACAATCCCCCTGATTTCTGAAAACTATACAGTTTTATCCATTCTCAAATCAATCCATCACAACAGCTAACATGAGAATTTGACAACAGACTGATCTAGCTTTCAAAAACAAGGGTTATTCTAAAAGCCTTACATACTCCTTTTACTTTCCAGAGCACGGAGACGCCTCGTCAGCCGCATTGTTAAAACAATTTCATTAAAAATCAAGCGAGTCACCGTTTAGTTGCACTTCGACACTAATAACCAGTGATCGGAGTAGGTAGTTTGATTTTACGTACTCGCATCATGAATAGTCATAGAAATCAGAACATGGATAAGCCTTTTTTCCGGGATTTCATTTTGGTACAGACGCCAGCACATCAAGCTACCCGAAACTGTCAAATTTTCCCAATCAACTTTGAATCTTATAGTTCAGCGATAAAGTTGAAAATCGTGAAAATGATTGTACTTACGGGATTTAATCAAATATTGTAAAAGTAAGGATTTTTAAACTACTACATTAGAAATTTATAGAATGCGATAGATAAACATTTAAAATATAATACATTATTAGATTGTTTTATAGTATACCTGTCCTTTTCTTGGAGTCCGATCACCTATATACTATTGAAAAGACAGTAAAAGGGTTAAACATTTCTTATTCATATTGATGTATTCTTTATTCTACACATTACAATATTTGAAAGTCCTTAAAAAAATCTTAATAATTTCAAAATCCCGGAATCCCGGAGGCATATCCATACTAATATATACGTGCCAGTTCATTGAGCCCAAATCAATCTACCACCTACTCCGATCTCTGCTAATGACGCATGATCTGTTCGAAAAGTAGGTGGTGAAAATGTAAACAAATGTACTAGAAAACGTACTTGTACCTGCCTATTTGTATCGTCACTTACAAGTTGAATTGGAAATTCTAATTTTAAATCACCTAATAGATGTTCTTCATTTAACGTTTGAGGTTAATTTTATAACCTCAATTTTCGTCAATGAATTTTCAATTACAATTAAAGAGGTTTTATCCTAAAAGTTGACAACGTCGTAAATAGCTGTCAAAAATTGACCTGTTTTGATTTATTTAGCAATATTACTGTATGGAATTAAGTAATGTGGCTAACTAGGGAACTAAAATATTGATTATGAAATGCAATAATTAACATCGTGATACCGAATATTTAGTTTTAGATGTAAAAAAGTATTTGGTAATTTTCTAAATTGTTACAACATCAAATTCAGTGTTATAATTGCAATTCATTATTAATATTCTAGGGAACTAGTTAGCCAAATTCCTTATTTTCATACAGTAATATTGCCAAATTAATCAAAACAGCGAAATATTTGACATCTATTTGCGACGTTGCCCACTTTCAGAATAAACGCTCTTAATGCTGAGGCATAAGGTTGAAACCTTCTAAATACAGATGAATGTGTTACTAATTCCCTTGACTGAGTGATTGCGTAGTTTGTTTACACTCTCATTTGATACTTTTGAAACAAATTGTATAAAAACTGACAACTTTGAATGGCGGTCCGTTTAGCGCACTTTCAACGCCACGAATCTTTTTATAGTTTGACCGACACCGCTGTTCCGCGAGTTCGGTATATTCACGGCGAGACGGGGGGCAGTGCAGGCCACTGATTTGTCAACGCTCAAGGCGTGCGGCGTCCCGCCCGCCCCTCATTCGTCAACGCTGCCCCCTCGTCTGACCTCGCATTTCTTAGTACTTCCGTCCCTAAACGGTGCCGGCGCGTTAATTCCGTGCTCTGTAATTTTCTTCATACATTTTTCTTACATCTTTTCATTCAAGCCGGTTGCGAGTACTACGCACCTAATGTTAAATAACTAAATTTAAAAATAAATACGTTTATTAATAACACATAACGATGGATATAATATGATAGTGCAACTGCAAATTAAAATAATACGCTCTAATTTTTATTAAAATAAACAATATTTTAGATCTAATTTAAATATTTTTAAAATAAAATATTACAGGGCTTACGGACAGACTAAGGTATTGTCATACTGTGGGCGATAACATTATGCTACATATTTTTATATTTCTTCAAAATAAATGAAAAAAACACGTCTACAAACATTAGTCAAACGATCACGTCAAATACAGGGATGTCTAAAAATTGCTTGAATAGTGGCAAATCACAAATGTACGCCCGACGCACACTGGACTGTCAATCAGTCACAGTATCCTCATATGGTTTATGCTGATAAGAGAGGGAAAAGCTGATGCGTCTTTCCATTCTATACAAGAC
The DNA here is from genome assembly GCA_963680765.1 of Agrochola lychnidis. NCBI lineage: Eukaryota > Metazoa > Arthropoda > Insecta > Lepidoptera > Noctuidae > Agrochola > Agrochola lychnidis. The sequence continues at coordinate 12,573,603 of OY796874.1, forward strand.
CAGAACGCAAGGGTGTGAAACTAATCGCGTATAAATTGGAAATCACATTTTTACTAAGGTCTTCCAATCTATACAAGAGTATTACGCAAATATTCGCGTATACTTCGTAGTGACCAAATTAACTACCTCACTCCATAATATACAGTGCCAGTACGCATACGGACCAATCGTGTTTAGATCGCGAGAAATTGTGAACTGGTAACCAACTTGTTTACGACGTAATGCACCTTACGCAAATATTAAATAGCCTGCCTGGATGCGAGCAACTTGGAAGTAGCGCTCGCCGGCCGCTCCCGCGGCACCGCTCGCTTCGCTCGCTCGGCTCACGCGCGGTTTGTCACAGTTCTAACCTAAGCTAAGCCGTTTCACCCAGTTCACACTTTTCTTCAATATTTTTTTTAATAGACTATGTCTTTAAAACTCTTGTCAGGCGTAAGTGATGTTGTATAGTTTGGAACCAGGACGCGCGCGCCCACGTTACAAACTATACGATTTTAAAACAGCATTACAATGTATACGCGAGCAGTTTCCTATGGCTGCGTTCTAGCCTTGATAGATTAGAAAAACGCAGAGCTGATAGTAAGTTTTCGTGATGGGATTCCAGATTGACAACCTTAACTATGAGAAATATTAATTGCTAGCTGCCGCCCGCGTGAACCTTAATTATTTTTTCTAAAAAAGTTACTCCTTATAAAATCAGCTATCTGCCAGTGAAAGTCCCGTCAAAATTATTCCAGCCGTTTCGGAGATTAGCCAGGAGAGACAAACTGCCCAAAAATTTAAAAATTGTTTTTTTGTTATACAGGATGGCAAAAAGCAGGACGCGAAAACTGTTACCATGGATTCAATACATGATTCTGAACGCCCCTGAAAAGTTTCGACGGTTATTAAAAAAAAAACTGCTGTTTCATAGAAAAGTGCAATACCTACGCGGTCTAAATGTATGGAACAGCTGTTTTTTTTTAAATAACCGACGTAAAATTTCAATGCAGGGGAGTTCAGAATCATTTACTGAATCCATGGTAAAAGTTTTCGCTTTCACGCTAAAACGGCTGAACGGATTTGTATAAAATTTGGCACATGGGTAGACTATGACCTAAGTTAGGACATAGGATACTTTTTATCCCGATATTCCCACGGGATCGAGACTTATGCGGGTGAAACCGAGGGGCGCAGCTATTAAATAATAAAATAAATAAATAACCGCCTATATTACACTGGAGGTGCTACTTTTCACTATTTTGCTCGTTTTTTCTGGGCTTCTACATCGTTTATTTTTATTTATTTTTGGTCGCGCCTATTCTCAATTTGAAATAAGATTAGACATTGAAATAAACATTTTTACAGTCCGTTCAACCGATTTTGACTTCTATTGCGTTGGTGGCATGACAAATGGCAGATGCAGTAAACAGTTGGTATTATAACCACTTTTTTGCTTTATTAATGCCATACTTATGCCAATGACATAGAAGTCAAAATCAGTTGAACGGACTGTAAAAAAAGGTTTGTTTAAGTGTTGTAATCTTATTTCAAATTGAGTATAAACATTACGCAACGTTAGCACAAACGTTTGACGAATGCTTACACATCTGCTTTTTCTTAAAATAAATTCTAATTGTTATCGCCACAAAAAAAAACTAATCTCTATCTAAAAAAACCGAAAGAAGCTTTCATAAAAGTGCTAGCAAAAAAATAAATCTATCTACATACAAAATACATTTAAACAGACAAACATTGTGCTGACCTACTGATAGCCCGGCCTCGCAGTTTGCTATAAAAGAAATATTTATATCTTCAAATATTATGGTATAGTATAGCATTAGGTTTAGCTTCAGGTAAAAGCTAGCTTTGCCTTTACGGCAGTTAGGATTTTTTTGGTTTTTATGTGGACGGAATTTGGGGTTATCCATAAACAATGTATTTATTTTAATTATAAACATAAATTTATTAATTAAAAAATGATTTTTGCGACCGATTCTGTGCTTTCCGCATCCAGCGGATTCCTGCTTCACAAGGTCATCGGTCCATCTTGTGGGGGGCCTTCCAACGCTACGTCTTCCGGTACGCGGTCGCCACTCCAGAACCTTTCGGCCCCATCGGCCATCCGTTCTGCGAGCAATGTGCCCTGCCCATTGCCACTTAAGTTTGGCAATTCTTCGGGCTATGTCGGTACCTTGGTTCTCCTGAGGATCTCTTCATTTTTTATTTGATCATGTAGGGAAACTCCAAATGTAGCCATCTCCATTTTTTTCATACAATAAATTAATTCCATTTTGAAGACTATCAGGTAGATAATTTCATATAAGTTCTAATCTTATTAACTTATCTGGTATACAGTGTGAGTCTTCATAATGTGCACATATCGAAATGAGGGAATCTATGCTTAATTTTATCGACGGAAAAAATGGACAATTTTTTTTTGTTTTTTTTTTTATTTTTTGTATCAAAAAAAAAAAAAATTTATTCTCCTGGGCATCTTATTTATAAATTTAACAATTATTGTAAAAATTGATGAAAAAATACAGATTTTTGCTAAAAAAACATGTTTATTTTCAATTGAGGATAGTTTTTTTTTCTCAATGTGGACGCCTACTTACTTCCAATCATTATGGAGTTTGTTTCATCGCGATAGCTGATTCAGTTTAAAAGTTACAAAGTTTTGTTACAATTTTTTTTTAATTCCATAAAAAGTATTTAAAAAAATATTTAGATTATTTTTAATATTTTTTCTGTCGTTAAAATCCCTCATTTCGATATGTGCACATTATGAAGAATCACACTGTATAGCCTATCCGGACAATGTTAAGTCGTTTTTTTTTTTATTCGTCGTCGTATTTTATTCCATTTCGCAGTTGAAAACACATTTTTTTTTTATCATGCATTGTTTATGCAAAACCCTTTTATATCCAAATAAATATCTATAACATAGGCATATAGTGCTCCAATGAGAATCTAATGATGATAACACTTTAACCAATGACATGCCAATCGAAACTACACGTTTAGCATAAGATAATAAGGTCTATATTTGAACACACACGCTTTCACAAGCCAGTTTTATATCAAATTTTCAGCTCAAACCCGAAAGCATCCGTAAGTCTGAAATAAAAGTGCCGATGGTTGTCCTTTAAGACGCAGATATATGCCAGTGACCTTGAGTGGTTAGCTTGCGTGTTCTGTACTGAGCTCACGCAACGCGTCGTACGTCCAGTCAGTAATAGGACTCGCCCATCAAGGAGCGCTGTCCCAAATTAGACGCATTATTAATTTACTATACATAAAACAAAAGGTATTTTAGTAAAAATACGTATACTAAAACATCAATAGTTAAATTATCTTTAAAATGGTGAATGTTTCAGAAAAATACGCTTGATAGATTTTGCGTGATTATCAGATTTTTATCCGCGTTAGACATAACTTTACAAATTAATTTCACTATTTAATATTTAAATAATCTAAAATATTCACAGATTAAGTTATTAAGAAAATGCTCTAATTTAACATATATTTTTTCCAAATAATTAACACTACTCGTTTAGACGTGATCTTCAGTATAAAATCATTAAAAGTCAGTTATCGTCGTAAAAAAAATCAGCTGTTTATACAAAAGTTCAACACCTACTTGACCAAAACGTATGAAACAGCTGATTTTTTTTCGTGATTTCAGAGTTGCTCCCATAGTGAAAGTTGTTTATATTCATGGGTAGAACACCCTGTAAAAATTTCGAGACGGTAATAAAAATCATCCGGTATATGTGGTTTATGGTTTGGTATTTTTTAAATTTAAGCGTCAATTAACAAAACTACGAACTGTGTCTCAATAAATGTTTTTCTTTCTTTCTTTTCTTTACTAAATAAATAGTGGATGTATGATTATAACTCGATTTTTCTAACTGTGCGCTTGGAGCTGTCAAAGTCGTAGGTGGTCAGTCCGCTTGCTTACCTCCACAGCGCCGCCGACGCCTCTTAGTACGGTCTACACAACTCATGTCGTCGTCTGCACAGTTCTGTCATATTATTTAGCTAAATTGTCATTATTAAAATATACAATAGACGTGGATATATTTAGTATCCTGTTCCGCTTAGCTATTTCTAAAGAGCCATAAAAAACCCTGAAAGAAATCGACACGTATTTCACCTCTCAAGGCATCCTCAGGATGACGATTGACTTGTCGCGAATCCGAACACGACGTGTTGCCACACCGAGCGTCGAACGCAGAGAAATTTTATAAAGGATTTCCGCAAGGTCTGAATCAATTAACTTTGTTATTGTTATTTTAAATACATACACTGTAATATTTTCACTAGGGATGTTAAGGAGCTCCGTAACCGTAACCAAAACTATCGGATATCCGAAATGAAAATCTATCCGTAACCGTAACCGAATCCGTTATAAACGTTTCGGATAATTTCAGATTGGGGTGATCATTATGACAGGTTTTTCTGCCCGGCCAAGCCGATACAATAGCCGCGCGCGTCACTTGCATGTTTGTTTATTATTGCTATTATTGAGTCATTACTAGTCAGTCATTGCAGGATAATATTATAATACTACTAATAATCCGTAACCGAAACTAACGGATAATCCGAAACAATCTCATATCCGTAACCGTATCCGAAACCGGTAATATCCGTATCAGTATCCAGATCCGAAAATTCATATCCATAATATCCCTGATTTTCACGTTAACAGGCGTACAGTTAGAAAAATCGCGTCATACCATGTTCAAGATTTTAAGTTTGAGCTTGCAAAATTAAATATGTATATCAAAATTGATCAAGCGTTGTGTTCAATATACACCTTATCCATTTTTTACAATATTAAATTTTGATTATTTCATTTAGTAATAATAAGGATGATGCCTGGGTCAATAAAAAAGAAATTCTGTTTAGTTCGTCAGTCAGATAATAAAAAAAATATTAGACACGATTTTTTTGCTAATAAAAAATTACTTCGATAAAACGCATTAAAGTTAGGGAGTGGGGGTCCCTACGTCACAAGTAAGTATAAAATCTACATACTAGTGACGTCTTGGCACATTTTAACTCAATGTATCGCCGTAATCTTTTGATAATGTAAATAAAAAAATAAAAAATACATGTCCAATATTTTTTTTAATAATCTAGCTGACAGACAAAAAAATTCTAACAATGGTGCCAATTCCCTTGTTCACAAACTAAACTAAATTTAAGTTCAGTGCATCTTTTTCTTTCTATTTCATTATGAAAAGGACAGAAGATAAATTTTAGTTTAGTCCTGTCAAATTAATCAGCGCCTGTCACTACTCCATACAAGTTTAGACGTGATTAAAAACTTGCCGACTAAAATTACGTCAATTTACGTCAAGCGCTGATTAATTTGACAGGACTAAACTAAAATTTATCTTCTGTCCTTTTCTTAATGAAATAGAAAGAAAAAAATGCACTGAACTTAAATTTAGTTTAGTTTGTGAACAAGGGAAACGGCACCAATGTTTATCATCATCCCTATTCACATAATATATGCAATCTCAAATGATATTATAGTACTTGAAATATGTTAATTATTAATTAAGATATTTTTATCGCTTGAGATCGCAAACATTAGCTTAGTTAGCGTTCATGTAAGTGTAAAACAATATTTATAGCATCCATCTTTATTTTCAGTACTAGTTTGTGGTCAGAACAGTCAGTCATTTAGAAGTTTATATTGGTCAAAGTAACAGTCAAAGAATAACAAAACTAACATAAATTATCATCACAACTGTTTCCCCAAAGAGTTACACAGAGTATTTCTATTTTCTTAATGCCCCTCGGGTATCATCGGATTTCCGAATACAAACGAATGCTAATTTCCATGTCCATAAATTATTAGATTTATCGTGTATAATAATTTGAATTCAGAACTAAGTACTTTATTGTAGTTTTATTTTTATTTTCGTGTGAACTATATAGTGCTGTAAAACTATTTTCCTATCTGTCGTGTCTGCGACTTTAGCGACATTCCTCCCATATTTTTAATAAAAGTTAAAAGAGTATTAACAACTCTATATATTTCCAAGTCGATTGAGAGCGTCCGGTCTGCACCAAGAGCAAAGGGCAACTGATAGAAATCCGACGACTGACGAAACACGAAGTTTGCCGAGGGACATTAAGAAAATAATTATACTGTACTTTTAGTCAAAGAGCTATCAACTAAAATAGTCAAGGAGTCAGTGTCAATATATCCTTTCATCTTAGTCAGTTTCAAGTAGTCAAGGAGTCAAAAATCAACATAGTCAAAGAGTCTTCCCATCTTAAATTAGCCACATATCATCATTATTTTCAGGTACAAATCCTTATAATATTAACTTACTTGGCAGGCAGTCTATACAGATATCCCTTGCCTTCAGTAGAACACACTAACACTCTGTCCGGAGCCAGGAAGTCACCCGACATCCAACGCTCACCAGATGGCGCTTGTATCGAGCAGAGGACTGAGAAGTCACCTGAAAAGAGAGTTTCAGTAGTAATTATAAAAGTACATTTTTCTGGCGGAATAATGTTAAATCTTTTAGACAATTTAAGTAAAAGCAGTATTCTTTATGATCTAGAATATACAGTGTAAAGAAAAAATAAAAAATTGTGTGTGTGAGTAAACAATTGTGGTACTAAGTACTTCAGAATTCTCATTCTGCGTCTTTAAGTAAGAAAGTATATTTATTTATACTGCACAAATTCAATCCATAAAAAAATCACTTTAGGATCAATTTACCAAAAAATAACAACTATTTCCTAGGTTCCGAACCTGGGGGTACTTACCCCCGCGGGGGTAAATCAGTTATTCTGTGGGGGTAACAAAGAACCTAATAATTAAGACCTAATCTAATAAAATACCTAGCTAAAAATAAGATAGATCGCCGCGCAGTAAGTATCTTTCAAAATTATGATCTCAGCTCATTTTGCCGAAAAGCTATTGCCGAATATTCTGTAAAAGCTAACATCATCATCATCAGCCTATAAATGTTCCCACTGCTGGGACACAGGCCTCTCTGTGAGAGGGAGTGGGCCGTAAACCACCACGCGGGCCCAGTGCGGGTTGGTAGATGTCACATGTCTTCGAATTTTCGGTTCTAAGACATGCCGGTTTCCTCACGATGTTTTCCTTCACCGTTTTGAGAGCAGTGGTGACGAAATAATTTACACAAAGTAAAGCGCCTGTCTGGGTTCGAACCTACGACCTACAACTCGTAAGTCGCGGCCGTTACCACTGGGCCACCACTGCTCTCAAAGCTGCTAAAAGCTAACAGAGCTTTAAAAATACTTATACCCTTTGCCACCACCTATAGATGTGAGTGGTTTTTCAACTTTGGTTACACTGACAATAAAGGCCAGAAACCGTCTCAATGTGGAACATGACTTTAAACCTAACAAAAAAAAACTTGTAAATGCAAAACAATACCAACCATCACAGTTACTATTTTTACTTAGGTAACTCATTGTTTATATAAGTCTAAATCAAATACGTTAAAATTGTAAGAGTAATGTGCGATTTGTGATTAAGGGGGCAGCGTCAGGGTAGCCCGCGAAATTCAAATTGTCTTACGTTTTTTGCATTTTGCAGGTCAGTGTCAGGTTTTATCAAACTCAAACTCAAAGCATTTATTTCAAATAAAGCATTTATAAGTACTTTTGAATTGTCAAGGGGTCGGTCAGTCAGAAAAATGAAGCTAATTGCCCATTCCAAAGCGCAGTAGGTACCTATGGAGAAGAACGGGCAAGAAACTCATTATGTTGATTAAAATATGATTCGCGGTCGTAACAAATATAGCTTTACTCAATTATAATCATTACAATCAGCAATAGTGATTAAGAAGAAGATAAAGGTGTCAAATGTCATGATTTTATGAAATCATGACATTTGACACCTTTGCTAACTTATGGAGTTGTATTGCTGATTGTAATGATTATAATTGAGTAAAGCCATATTTGTTACGACCGCGAATCATATTTTGATCAACATAAAACCTGACACTGACCTGCAAAATGCAAAAAACGTAAGAAAATTTGAATTTCGCAGGCTACCCCGACGCTTCCCCCTTAATAAAGAAATTTGTATTTGGTTGTATTGTTAGTATTGATAACATTTTAAAGTCGGGGTAAAATCAGTTTTCCTCATAGGTCAAAGGGGTAACAATATTGAAAAGGTTAGGAACCACTGTACTAGGTGCAATTTATTTATTTTATAACTAGAGATCGGATATTTGGATGCCTATCTAAAGTTAATTTTTGTCTAAAAAATTATCGAATAGGCTTCTTAATAATAAAAAAAACAGTGGCACTCCGGGAATGCCGACAGAAGTGAAAACTTGAAAAAAAAACGGCACCGCGGTAATCAACGCGTTGATGTCTTTTTACTCCACGCACCGCGGTAATCAACGCGTTGATGTCTCCACGGTGTCAGTAACAGGTCGCGAAATCAATGGTTTAGTCCTATCTCAAAAATGCTCAACGCGCCTAAAGAAGTTAACACTTTAAAAACATCTTAAGACGCAGATATAGGACAGTGACCTTGAATGGTTAGCTGGCGTGTTCTGTACTGAGCTCACGCAACGCGTCGTACGTCCAGCCAGTAATAAGACTCGCCCATCAAGGAGCGCTGTCCCAAATTAGACGCATTATTATTACACGTAAAACAAAAGGTATTTTAATAAAACACGTATACTAAAAGATCAACCATTTAATTATCTTTAAAATGGTGAAGTTTTCAGAAAAATACGCTTGATAGATTTTGCGTCATTCTCAGTTTTTATCCGCGTTAGACATAACTTTACAAATTAATTTCACTATGTAATATAAACATAATCAAAAATATGCCTATATTAAAATATTAGGAAAATGCTCTAATTTAACATATATTTTTTCCAAATCACTAACACTACTCGTTTAGACGTCATCTTTAGTACAAAATTATTAAAAGTCGGTTATCGTCCCCTTAATATAAATCCTGGAATTCCATATTAGCCAACACCTAAACGTAAGATATACATTTGATTCCTTATTCAGAACTCAAAATTTGTTGATCCCGGTGTCCCGGGATTTTTTCGATACAAAAGTGCATTCCATAATAACCAACACCTCAACCTTAGGTAAATATGCATCCGAATATCCGATCTCTATTCATATGTATTTATATCTATCTCTATTTATACTCACTGCTTCTAATAAACGGATAAAAAACATTGTGAGTAGTGATGTGCCAGATATCCGTATCCGCGGATATCCGAAGGAGAAAAAAGATCTGTATCCGTTACTTTTTGGCGGATTTTGAACGGATCTTTTATATTAATCTTTCTATATCTTTTTTCTCCCTCGGATATCCGCGGATACGGATATCCGGCACATCACTAATTGTGAGCAAACCATGTCATGTCCATGTCCAGAAACAAAATTTCGAAGACATAAGACATGACATTCACCAACCCACACTCGGCCAGCGTGGTAGATTACGGCCTACTCCTTCTCATAAAGAGGAGGCCTGAGTCCCAGCAGTATCAATCGTTGGGAACGTTTTAAGCCGATTGATATCTATACATTCATACAAATAAATAAAATTGAAGTGTGTTTGTAATTTCAAATTAGCAACTTTTTAGTAATTGCATATTGAAATTAAATCATCTGCCTAGCCTTTTCCCAACTATGTTGGGGTCGGCTTCCAGTCTAACCGGATGCAGCTGAATACCAGTATTTTACAAGGAGCGACTGCCTATCTGACCTCCACAACCTAGTGATGACTAGGTAACACGATACCCCTTGGTAAGACTGGTTGTCAGACTTTTTGGGCTTCTAACTACCCGTAACGACTGTCAAAGATCTACAAATGACAGCCGGGACCAACGGCTTAACGTGCTTTCCGAGGCACGGTGGGGACTTGGTATGTATAGATGGTCACCCATCACGGACCAACCGCGGCAAGCGTAGCTTAACCTGATCGATCGACCCGTGCAGCTGTTATTACTTAGCCACAAGCCCCCGCATATTGAAATTAAATACGGTACTTATAACAAAAAAACAATTTTTTAAGTTTATTATTTCTGTCTGTTTGTTTGTTCCGGCTAATCTCCGAAACGACTAAACCGATTTTGACGGGACTTTCACTGACAGATAGCTGATGTTACAAGGAATTACTTAGGCTACTTTTGTTAACGTAAAATAATTAGTGTTCATGCGGGCGAAGACACGGGATCCTTATATTTAAATAAATATTTATTCCACAATTTTCGATATTGCACCTACAACTGTTTGTCTCTGCATCACCCAAAGGTTGACTGGTAGAAAATACCTATGGTATTAAGTCCGCCTCTGTACATGTATGTGCTTAAAGTATTAAATAAATAAAACCTAGTATTAAATATATCTATAATAATAAATATATTAAATAATTACCCAACTTACCGGCATCATATATCTGACAATACTTCGCGCACACAATGAGCACCGTTCTCTGGTTATAGGCACAGCAGTTGAGAGAGAGTGCGTTTAAACAACGAATCTGTTTCGATTCGTTTTCGTAGATCGGTTCTGATTGCTTGTTTTCGTGACCTAGGAGGGACCAGACCTATGGAAAAAGAAAATTCTTTTTTAACAAATTCTGAAAGATTAAAACGGTTATTGTGGGTCATCCTTAGAAGATAGATATATGCCATCGCGGACTATTTTGTTGAACTTTTTAAGATGAAAAATACTGTAGAACATAAACTTTATGTATCTTTTGCGATTTACGCGGCGCACGCCAGTAAAGCTCCAGTCGGCATGATTTTTTCCGACATCCTCACCAATAATCGTAATTTTTCAGCCAATTTGCTCAAAATCTTCCTCATGAATCACTCCGTCCATTGGTGAAAACCGTTTGAAAGTTCAGTAGTTTATCGCGTTCAGACAGACAGACAAACAGACGCGGTGGGGGACTTTGTTTTATAATATGTAAGGATAGTTGAAAATCAAATTTTCAAGGCCCACCCAATATTCGCTCCATAGTTTCGACCCACAGCTTGGGAACCACTGTACTATACTCCATAGGTTTAGGTAGTTAAATAAAGGTAAACAAATCGTTAAAAGGATTTTTATAGATGACGCTTTCATGTTCAGAAATACGATAAAACCAAATTAAATAAATTTTAGATTTTTACAATATTTTCCTCTTATATTAATGTTTGTTAAACTTTATCATTTATTATTAAACTACTATTCGTAGATGTAACTGCTTGAGCACATTTTTCTAGTTAGATTTATACTAATAATATAATATTTTGTAATGTCTATTGTAAAGAGCCCAAATTCTAAACGTCAGCGAATTATAACGATGCTAAATAGAAGAGTACAACTGTAACGTAGCATAACAACTGAAGTGACTGGTATTACGTTTAGTCGGTTACTTGACAGCTGTCTCGTCACGTGGTATTTTTTGTTTACCTTTTTTTAACTACCTAAACCTATGTAGTATAGGGTATTATATTTAGTATTTTTTCCTATTCTTGTATGCTATGCTTACCTTAACAGTACCAGTAATAGATATAGCTAACACAACATCATCTTTTCTTGAAGAAGGACGGAGAACCTGGAAAAACATAAAACAAAAAAACTCATTGATAATGTCACAAAAATACTTCAACTAATCAATTAGCCTTTTCCCAACTATGTTGGGGTCGGCTTCCAGTCTAACCGGGTGCAACTGAATACCAGTATTTTACATGGAGCGACTGCCTATCTGACCACGATACCCTCCGGGGCCCTTGGTAACACTGGTTGTCAGACTTTCGGGCTTCTGACTACCCGTAACGACTGTCAAAGATCTACGAATGACAGTCGGGACTAACGGCTTAACGTGCTTTCCGAGGCACGATGTAATGGAACAAAAATACTTATAAAAGCTAAATGTTTCAAGATACTGTCCTAGTAACGAAGCGAGTTTCTGAAATTCTGCAAATGAAAATCCCGATTTAGCTTACAATGTTTTTACCATTTCAGTTTGCTGATTTTCTTGGATTACATTTTTAACTAGCATTTGTCCACAGCTTCGCCCGCGTACCACCGGGATTACATACCTAATAGCCGAGGAAAAGGTCATTGACTCCTATCGCTGCACCCGCGTTGTCGTCAACCATAATTATGAAGCTACGCGTAATTTTGTATCTGTGATATCTTTTAAAATGACATGATGTCAAGACATACTTTAATCTAAATTAAATGCCCAATTTAAATATCATATTTTATAGGATAAGGATTAATATAATACCTGTTAAAATAGCTTCGGAAATAACAATGAAATTTTTATCAAATTCTGAAAGATAATAATGGTTACTGTGGATCATCCTTAGAAAATAGACATATGTCATCGCGGACTTTTTGTTGAATTTTTAAGATGAACAATACTGTAGAACATTAATTGTATGTATCTTTTGCGGTTTACGCGGCGCACGCCAGTAAAGCTCCCAGTCGACATGTTTGATTCCGACTTCTTCAACAATTATCGTCATATTTAAGCCAATTTACACAAAACCTTAATGAATTATACACCAAAACTCTCCTCATGAATCACTCAGTCTAAGCGTGAATGGTAATAAATACTGAAGCAGCTACTCACATGTAAAGCTGAAATCCAGTCAGGATTCATCTTGGAGCTGAGAGAGAACAATATCTCTAGAGAGAACGGATCCATGATCAGAATCTCTGCATAGTAACCATTGCAAAATAGACGGAGATCTTCACTGTTGCACATGTGATACGCCTAAAAAAAACGAATTCATACATTATTTGATATTTCAAATATTTGAAGTTAGTCGAAAATAAAACGATGTCTCGATATTTCGATGTATTTATGTCTGTGTTTTGATTTGATTTCTCCAACAGAAAAAAATATACCTGTATTCCAAGAGGTGGAAAAAATTATTAAATTTAAAAAATATTTTTGCTTAAGATTTTACACATGATATTTTTTCGTAGTATTTGACCTTTAATAGCAATACAGTACAATAATGTAGGATGGTATTTTTATGGGATTAAACATAGTTTAATTTGTATCTAAAATCAAGCTCTGCTGGATTTCGCCCTGAAGTCACATCTCTAAAACTCACACTGATACAAGATACATACAGATTTTTAATGAAAATGCATAAATTTATCTAAGTGCATTAAAATAACTACTACCCTAGTTAATTGATTCAGGCGTGACCTTGCGGAAATCCATTATAAAATACAATAGACGTGGATATATTTAGTAACCTGTTCCGCTTATCTATTATTATGCGCTGAATGCAGACTAAGCAAAATAGAGATGAGCTGAGTGATGATTTTTCTGTATCAATGACTGCATGACAATGACAAAAAAATATCGATGACGGGAACAATGACAAAATCATCAATGATTTTTATTTGAGAATATGATCACGTCACTTCAAATGATTGTGGAACGGCTTTGTGAAATTATCATTATATATTTAATAGGCATTGGTCGTACTTGTCCACTTTAAGGGTTATCCTCTAAGTTAGATTGCGAAATTAAATTTTTCTTTGTTTGCGACATTCATGGCAGCGTATTTAGAATAGTATTAATTGATTAATAATCATGGAAATTTTCAATATGTCTCCATTAGCGATATTTGCTGATTATTTAATTGTGTTTCATGGCAATCTGGCGTTCTTGCAAGTAAATACTTGGTGTAAAAACTTGATTGCGTAAATACGCACCTTGCCTACAAGTACCTACATAATATTTCAATCTTAATAATCTCGTCTAATCAAAACAATGATTTACGAAACACAAAATGCTAGGTAACACTTGCCGCGCAGTGACTTGCGCCCAGCACCGGACATTTTATCGAAACTATGAATTCTGTGACCTAAGTATCGCCGATCACGCAGCCTCGCAACGTAGCATCGAATCACCGAAGTTCTCGTTCATTCATGAAATGATTTAAAAGCATTGATGATTTTGTGAAATGATTTTAAAATATCGATGATTTTTACATGTGACATGATATCGGACCCAACTCTAGAGCAAAGTCAGTCTGCGTTCTGCGCTCGGTGTGGCAACACGCCGTGTTCGAGTTCGCGACAAGTCAATCGTCATCCTGAGGTTGCCTCGTTGAGAGGTGAAACACGTGTCGATTTCTTTCAGAGTTTTTTATGGCTCTTTAGAAATAGTTAAGCGGAACAGGTTACTAAATATATCCACGTCTATTGTATTTTTTAACTACTGACCTGTATATTAGTATGGACCTGTGACAGCTTGACACTCTCCCTGCATTTGCCATCAACCAAATCCCAAGTACACATCTCACCCGCTTCTGATGATGACACTATGAAGTTATTATCCTGAAAAAGAAATAAATTCAAGATAAAATATTATAAAGGCTTTTTTTTTGGGTGGGAAATTATCAAATAACTTCTCCCGCTCTGGGCAGAGCGGGAGGGCGTGTCAGACTCTTACTGACTAAAACCCACCCGTGTTCCTTCAGTTGCCATGTTGCCGGGGGACCACGATGTCCCTATCGGTTTTCGTCGAACCCCCGGCAGGTATTGGCCCTAGCGGACCCCGTCAATTCTGCTGACATCTCTTTGAGGCGCGCGTGGAACACAACGCGCCGTCGACCCGGGCTTGGTCCTTATCGGACGGCGAGCTGCCCGTTGCTCACCGTCCGCAAGCCCGCGCCTACGGTGGCCGGAAATCTTCCTGTGATTCCCGACGCCCAGGGCGTCTCCTCCTGCGGCGGTTAGGGGCGCGAGGGCGCGAAATTTGCCTCTCCCTCATGCGCTCCGTCTCCTCCTTCGCGAGCATTACTGCTTCGCAGAAGAAGGTGACGGCCTCCCATATTATAAAGGCTTGAATTTAATGTATACTACCAATCAATGTTTTATTTTATAATGAGCTATAATTTAGAGATTTTTGGGAATGAAGGTTCCGTTTCAGAGTGTCGAGATAGGTGCTATCTGATAGATTAATAAACATTAAAAAAAAATATCTACCAGCGAAGGTAACCAAAAGATATCTTGAGGTAACATAGCGAAACGACCGTAATATTTTAATTTTCTTCATATTTTTACCTAATAGCTAAAATAAACATATTTTTGAAGTGAAAACTTCTTTAGGTGCGTTGGGTATTTTTGAGATGGGAAAAACAATTGAACTCGCGACACTGTTACCGATACCAGCTTTTGATCATTAAAAAAAGACATACGCGCAATACATTTTCTTTGGGATAACATTCCAAACATTGAGACATGACAACGACATGATTGACATTTCCCTTTTTTTACCGACTTCAAAAAAGAAAAGTATTTCCTGCACAGTAAAATTGTTGAAACGCCGCGCCGGGCGGGGGCGCCCTAGGAGGACATATACTGACCTTATTGGTGATGTTCTTCAGAAAGGCCAGGTGCGTAGTACTCGCAACCGGCGTGCTTGTATGACCAGATGTATGAACGTAAACGAGGCAAAAGGACTATGTAAGGATCGTAGCAGGTAGCGTTCTGTAGTTTCTGCATACCCCCATGGGACGAAGGCGTGAGTTTATGTATGTATGTATGTGTATAAAATTGTTTAAGTTTTCACTTCTATCGGCACTCCCGTAGTGCCACTTTTTTTTTTCGATTTGCAATCGATCGTCGGACCATAAGCAAATTCGTTGCATGACAAGTGGCGTTGTGGTGGAGCAGCCAGTGCTGCGCCTCCCACTTATAGAAGATGGTTCCTTTTCAGCCTTTTTACCACCACTGTCGGGTGTAGCAGTTCACACATATGTTGGATAATAAAGTTTTTAATAAACCCACCTGAATGATCGAAGCCCGGGACAAACATGTAACCGGTGCTGTATGTCCCACCAACAAACATCTCGGTGTCATCTTCAAATTATCCGGATCAACCTGCCATATGCAGATCTGTCCGTCATAGCAGCCCGTGACGAGGGTCTTCTGGTCTCGGGAGAGGTAGACTGAGGAGACGCAGTGGGTTGGGGCGTGCTTGCCCCAAAGCACTACAGGTACTATGAGGTTGGTGCCGGGCATGGCTGGGGAGAAAAGAAATTTGATTTGATTTTTCGTACAGCTGCCGATTAGTTCTGTTGTGAGATTTTAGATGTGTTTTGGTTTTTTAGAGGTATGAGGATCAGGGTGTAAAGTTCACTCCTCTTCAAAAGAAAAGGGAGGATCTTCCGACCAGACGGGTGTCGTGTCTGGCGGACAACTGCCTAATGATTGATGTCGGGGAAGTTACATATATGGTGTTCGCGCGGTAAACTCTAATAGCGCAATTTTTTTTACCGTCTCGAAATTTTTACAGAGTGTTCTACCCATGAATGTAAACAACTTTCACTATGGGAGCAACTCTGAGATCACGAAAAAAAAATCAGCTGTTTCATACATTTTGGTCAAGTAGGTATTGAACTTTTGTATAAACAGCTGATTTTTTTTTTCGTGATTTCAGAGTTGCTCCCATAATGAAAGTTGATTACATTCATGGGTAGAACAGCCTGTAAAAATTTCGAGACGATAAAAAAATCATCCGGTATGTGTCTTTCGCGCGATGCAGGATTTGTGTGACGTCAGGATTTTGTGTGACGACAGGATTTTGTGTGACGTCAAGATTTTGTGTGACGTCAGGATTTTTTGTGACGTCAGGATTTTGTGTCGTCAGGATTTTTTGTGACGTCAGGATTTTGTGTGACGTCAGGATTTTTGTGACGTCAGGATTTTTTGTGACGTCAGGATTTTGTGTAACGTCAGATCTTTGATGCATAATTCACATGTGGCGATGTCGATACCGCCACAGTATTATATTGAAATTAACTTATTTATTTTTATATGTGCCTCTATGACAAATAAACCTATTTTTCTATCTTTATATTACCCCATCAAACAATCGCCTACTAGAAGCAGTTTGCATGTAGTAAGCTCAATGGTTTTGTTGACAATTATTTTAATTGTTGTTTCAGGTGTTTTTTTCTTATGAACAAGGGCTGGTTTGTATGACATTTGTCGAGTTAAAAATTTAACATTCAATTTTAAGATTATACCTAGTTGACTGTACACATGTTGTCCTGGTCCTGTTCTCTAGGACTCAATCGCAGCGCCACCTACCGGGTCCAATTGTGAATTTAAACAACAAAAAATTCTTCAAAATACGTCCAATCGTTTAGGAGGAGTTCAATGACATACAGATTTAAAGACTTCAAAGTGTGTATTAAGTTTTGAAAAACTTAAAATGTTGAGTTGTTGTGAACTAACTACAGATAAGTGCTTATCAGTTAAGTTGCGAATGTTGCGATGCTTTAATAGATTCTCACAATGTAATTATAATTTGTACGTTTTCAGGTAGACTCCCAAACTCCCAATTATATGATTAGGTCATAAGGTTTGAATTGCAGATGAATTTAATTGGGTGATCTCGAGTGAAACAGATACCTACTGTTTCACTCAAGATGACTCAATTAAATTCAAATAAAAGTAACAACATAAAAATTATTTGCCATATGGACCATTCAAGTATTACGTAAGCACTATAGGGGGGCGGAGGGGGTCTATGCTTTGCTTATTTTTGATGACATGGGGGTGGGGGGTCAAGATGGTGATTCATCAGCAGTCATTATTTACTTTTTTACACATATGGCAACCCACACATTGTCTATGCTTGAAAATGAAATGCATATTCGGGGATTCCCACAAATAATAATTGTAATAAATCTGCTTACATAATACTTGAATGGCACCTATGTGTTGTTGAAAGATTTAGCAAGGATAAATCACAGATGCAAATGGTAGGGAACTATAATATTATATATTATGTAGTTAAAACCTTTAAGTGCAGCTTACAAGAGACCTATTTCCAGAAATGAAAATGCTTATTTGATACAAGTATTCAAGCAAGTATGTGCAAGTGTTAAAATTATTGGTTGTAAAAATTTAAAAAACTATAGATTCACTGCTTAATGTGATGTAACATTTCAAACTTTTAACTTTTCTACACTGTTGGACAAAGACTTTTTCCAAGTCGAAATAAATGAAAATAGAATTGGATTTAGGGAATATTACATTTTATATGAACAGATAAATTTAATAATATACTACAATAAGAACTGCAATCAATTGCAACAACAACAAACTGTAATGCAAAAATTTACAAGAATTTATTACAGACACATCAATTAGTTGATTGAATATTATTTATTGCAATAAAGATTACAGATTAAACCATGTCTTTTAACATAAACTGATTTTTTTTTATTGAAATGACATTTAAGTAATAGGTAGAGAAGAAATATAAGAAAATTGTGTACAGAGAGATAGAAAATTGTGTAGAGAGAGATTCCTATTGGACACAATCATGTGACAAAACATGTTTTACATAGGTACGTTAGGTAACAGCATAAATAGCACACAAATGTACCGCGAAGATGTTTTGTTAGCATAATAATATGATAAGACATAGCTTTCGAGGATCATCTGCCTCTAACCCAAGGACAAATCAATTTATTACCTGCCTAGTATTATTAGGA
Organism: Agrochola lychnidis; assembly: GCA_963680765.1. Classification (NCBI taxonomy): domain Eukaryota; kingdom Metazoa; phylum Arthropoda; class Insecta; order Lepidoptera; family Noctuidae; genus Agrochola; species Agrochola lychnidis. The sequence continues at coordinate 12,592,109 of OY796874.1, forward strand.
ACCGATAAAAAGGTTTCAACAGCTTCCGCACTGCTTAACGTCCATGGAGGCTACCAAAACTTGCACTAAACTGCACTTATTCAATTTTAATTTAATAAAAACACGATTACTGCGACAAAAATCAATCGTCCCTGCTGTCACTTTTTTGACAGTTAGCTGATTTCACTTGACGTTGACAGTGAGAAAATATCGTAATGTTGGCAAAATTGACGTCTAACATTGCTCTGTTACACGAAACGAAAATAACTACCAAAAACGAAATTACCGACATATTTATTTTGTTTTTTTTTTTTCATATCCGCTAGGTAACATGAAAGAGTCTGACGTGGTGACCTATGAACATGGCACTACTTTGCCGACAAGTGCTAGTGGGTTTTGATTTGAGTCACCCACAAGCAGCGTTTTTTGTTGCACATTTATTTTAAAGTACAGACGCCAGCACATCAAGCTACCCGAAACTGTCAAATTTTCCCAATCAACTTTGAACCTTACGATTCAGCGATAAAGTTGAAAATCTATTAAATAAATTTGACAGATTGTAGTAGCTTGAAGTGCTGGCGTCTGTACGTATTAAAGCATGTATTTAGTGCGATAGTGGTGCCTACATTTTCATTTTACTCTTTTTTGCCAAGCTGTACTACCCGGTAGCTGATAATAATCCATGTAAAGAATCTTATACCATCTAGACTAGTCTACGTAATTTTTTACACTAGGTACTAAATTAAATTACTAACTGAACTGTATGTTGTACAAATAAATATAAAAACAAAAGCACACTTCGGTGTCGAAGTAGGTACTAGTTCACTACGATTATAATATTGTTTCAGTTTTCCTCGTTCCTGCTCTATATATAACGTCCTCGATCTCTTAAAGTATATATATACTAGCTGACCCCGGCAAACGTTGTTTTGCCAATTATTTGTTTGGGGTGGACAACCCTTATAACTTAGGGGTATGAAAAATAGATAGTAGCCGATTCTCAGATCTACTGAATATGCATATAAAATTTGTTAAAAATCAGTAAAGCCGTTTCGGAGGAGTAAGGTAACTAACATTGTGACACGAGAATTTTATATACAGTGTGAGTCTTTATAATCTGCACATACTGAATCGAGGGAATCTTTGCTTAATTTTATCGACGGAAAAAATGATAAAAAAATTCTAAATATTTTATTGACATTTTTAATGGATTTTTTATTTATTTTTTCGTTTCTGTGACTCCAGTGTATACAAAGCGGTGTAACTTTTTAACTCGATGTTTTATCACGATGAAACAAACTCCATAATGATTGGAAGTAATTAGGTGTCCGCATTAAATGAAAATTGTGTAAAAGAACTGCCACCAATTAAAAATAAACACGTTTTTCCCTCAAAAATCTGATTTTTTTTCATCAATTTTTGCAATAATCGTAAAATTTCTCAATAAGATGCCCCGATTACCTTCATTTTTTATTACTTTAAATTATTCCTCATCGTATTAGCTACCTAATAATAAAAATTGTATGCTTTTAGCTCAGACAAAACACTTTCTATCAAGTGTTAAAGATGGCACTTCGAACGCGCTATTTTTGTTCTCTTAAGGATGATTTATTTGGGTTCAATGAATGAAAAAGAGTTCAATTAAAACATTTATTATTTTAAAGAAAATTTAATGCATTAGGTTCTCAAAATGTCCACCTCGTTGTTGTAGGCACAAAGCCGCGCGAACTAAAATTTGTTGTGTCGCTCTCCTTATCATTTCGGGATCATTGCGAATATCATTTGCACAGTTAATTATGCGATCACGCAAATCGACCTCACTGTTGATGGGAGTACTGTAGACGCGTTGCTTCATGGTCCCCCACAGGAAGTAATCAAGGGGCGTTAAATCGGGTGAACGCGCAGGCCACCCTACAGGTCCTAGTCGTCCAATCCATTTATCACGATAATTTTCGTTTAAAAATGATCTCACATTTGTGGCATAATGGGCAGGGCATCCGTCCATCTGCAGAAACATCCTTCGACGCAAAGACAGTGGTACATCTTCCAATAACTCAGGTAGATCGTCAGTCAACAAACTTAAAAATCTTTCACTGTTCAAAGTTCTCGGCAGTATGACTGGTCCAATCAACATGTTATCGATAAGACCAGCCCAAACATTTATTGAAAATCTTACTTGAAAAGTCGATGAACGTTTCAATTTCGGGTTTTGACCTCCAGGGCACCATCTGTGTAAATTTCTACAGTTAGTAATACCATCTCTGGTAAATGTTGATTCGTCCATCCATAGTATGGTTTTCGGAAAGTTTGGGTTTGCTCTGGTATTTCTTTGAATCCAGGTGGACATCACACACCTTGGACGCCAATCTACGTCTTCATGTAGATGTTGCACTCTTTGGTAGTGGTAAGGGTGCAATCCTTCTTTCTTTAAAATACGCCACGCTGATTTTTGTGATATTCCGTGACGAAGAGCCAGTCGTCTAGTACTTATGGATGGATCAGCAAACAAATCGCTCAGTACTGCTTGTTCCAGAACCACATCAATAATTATTTGAGGCGGCTCGCGACGATCTCTACTTGATTCAAGTCCAGTGATCGACAATCTTCTGTGAACTTCCTGGAAGTTGCGGGCAGATGGCACTGGTTGCCTGTTAGGAAACGCAGCTATGTAAGCTGCGCGCGCAGCTCTGGCACTTCCTCGTCCCATCCCATAGTAAAAATGAATGTCGGCAATGTGTGCCGGGGAGAATTCACTTAAGCGCGGCATCACGTAGCAGCGAACGAAAGTCACGAAACTCAGGTAGCAGTGAATGAAAGTAACGAAACACATGTAGCAGCGGCGAATAATTCGGAGCGACTGCCTGTCTGTCATCCCTTCTGGTCCCTTCAGCTGGCCCTACCTCCCCGCACCCCGACCCGCGCACATTCTCAACAAAAAAGGACGTCTACCTGCTAAACAATTAGTGCGTAGCCGTGCTCTAGGCCTTTCTTTGGCTGTTGATAAGAAATGATGGGATTGAGTTAAACCCTTGCAATTTTTACTATTGGATAGCTAATACGATGAAGAATAATTTAAAGTAATAAAAAATGAAGGTAATCGGGGCATCTTATTGAGAAATTTTACGATTATTGCAAAAATTGATGAAAAAAAATCAGATTTTTGCGGAAAAAACGTGTTAATTTTTAATTGGTGGCAGTTTTTTACACAATTTTCATTTAATGCGGACACCTAATTACTTCCAATCATTATGGAGTTTGTTTCATCGTGATAAAACATCGAGTTAAAAAGTTACACCGTTTTGTATACACTGGAGTCACAGAAGCGAAAAAATAAATAAAAAATCCATTAAAAATTTCAATAAAATATTTAGAATTTTTTTATCATTTTTTCCGTCGATATAATTAAGCAAAGATTCCCTCGATTCCGTATGTGCAGATTATAAAGACTCACACTGTATAAAAGATACTCTAAGCCTCGATCTACATGAATAGGAAAACCCTCAAAGGAGGTCTGAAAGCAGTATTTTCATACAAAAGAGGCATGTAATGAATTTTAAAACTCGAACAATATTTTATCCAGAACGAACAAATTTGACAGCTTTCGTAACTGGAGGCAATGCAGATATTTTATTTACATTTAAAATACAACAAAATAACCAGCAACAATGACGGATAAAGGTAAACCCATTCGCTCGAAGCACACTCTAAGAGAGAAAGAAGAGAAAGAAAAAGCTGTAGATGTAGCCGCTAAAATCGACGAAACTGATGAGATGAAACTTAAAATGCTGGCTGCTTTAGACAAACCTGAACCTGGTGATAGTTTGTACCCACCTGAACTGAATGCTCATTTGTTAGAACAACTCAAAGTAGGTAAAAGTTACATCTATATATAGAGGTTACTAACAAGCTCCTATCAATACATTTACTTACAAGATTCTCTCGATGCAACAAGTAGTTCCCAGGAAAACTAGATTAAAAGGCAAACTAGGCTTTGGTTTTCCATCTAGCCAAATCAAGGTCAAGGCAGGCCCACCACGCAATAAAAAAGGGACGCCATAAATCCAAAGTAATTCCAAATAATTTAGTTGGATTACACATTCACCATTTACCTTGTAGATCTTAAGTGGGTGATAGACGTGCGAATAGTATGCGGTTTTTAAGTTCGCAAACTTATTCAGGTCGCCATCGGTGACATACGTGAAGCTTGCTTACACTGTACCGCGAAGTTGTCGAATTTTCTGAACCAAACTAAACAAACATTACACAAATGTCGAAACAAAATGACGGCTCACGACTCGCGGCGATGAAAGACGTATGAAACTACAGGCTACGAGCAAAATTTCAAACTTTTCGCATTGCCGACGAACTTACTCAGCGGTTCTACAGTACGCGTACTTACATAGTATGCCACATAGGCAAAAAAAATCGCCGAGGCTTAAGTACGCGTACTTACATAGTATGACACATGAGCGAAAAAAATCGCCGAGGCATAAGTACGCGTACTTGCTCGCACGTCTATCACCCCTTTTACTTAGGAGCCGTTCAAATATTACGTAAGCAGATTTAATACAATTATTTACCCCCCTCTCCCTCTTGTCAGCAAAAGTAAGCAAAGCTCTTACCCCCAGGGGGAGCCCATGCTTACGTAAACATTGGTATATGAATTTTTCTTTTAATGTAAGTATTCTGTTTTTTTTTTATTGATTCATGATGAGCAGCAGTTATTTCTAAAAAGTATAAAATTATGTAGACAAGTGAATAGCACGCGGTAATTCCCCTACTCGGTTCTAAGCGAGTACCTATTAAACTTTTCATTATTTGTGGGAATCCCCGAATATGCGTTTCGTTTTCAAGCATAGACAATGTGTGGGTTGCCATATGTGTAAAAAGGAAATAATTACTGTTGACGTAATCACTGTCTAGAACCCCCACCCCCCACGTCATCAAAAATAAGCAAAGCATAGACCCCCCGCCCCCATAATAGTGCTTACGTAATACTTGAACGGTCCCTTAGATTAGATATAACCAAGTAACATGTACAACTTGGCAAAAAAGATTCTGGAAAAAATGAGGGCGCTACTATCGCACTTAAGTAACTTCGAATGGGAAATGAGTAAAAGAATTTAAACAAATTGTTGAAAACGCTGCTTGTAGGTGACTTAAAACCTACTAGCACTTGTTACTCTTTTATGTTGACCTGTAGGTTTGTTTTAATTTTAATACTTACCTATTTCAGGTAATGACATGCGATAACAATGAACTACGCAAATGCGTGTATTTAAAAGACCAAAATACGAAAGAGCTAAACAAAACTATTGCCGATCTAAACCAAAGAATACGTGATATAATTTCCGGTACGGGCCCTGCCATATCATCAAAATCCGCCGGTATTATCAGCGCAAAGATAACTGATCTCTGCAAACAGAACCGCCACTTGGTCGCTGAGATCGAAAGCTATAAGACTAAAAATGCAGCTTTAGAACGGAAAGTGATGCAGCTTGAAATACTGAAAGCGGAACATGAAAAACTAGACATATGCATGTGTAAAGACGAACCAATAGACGCAAGTCCTGATGAGCTAAAAGAGCTCAATAATAAACTGTCCTCAGTAAACAAAAAGCTTTACGACAGTAAGAACAGGAATTTGGAGCTGAAAAACGAAATACTGATGGCTACGAAAATTCTTCAGATGGAATTAGGGGATAAATTTACAAGTATTAAAGAGTTGCAGAATGATGTGCTTGGTTGGAAAGGCAGGGCGCAGCAGATTGTATTGCTGCAGGCCAAAGTTAGTGATCTTGAGAATAAATTGAATGGGAAAACAAAGACGGATGCGCAGTTAGCCGATGTCAAGAGAAAGGATCAAAGTCAGGTATGGTAAAGTCAGGAAAATTAATTGTTTTAGATTTATTTGATGTGCATATCTTTTCTCTCGCTTTACTGCAATCTGTGGGAGTGATTTCGTGAAAAGGGACGGAAGTGTATCACAGAAAGCCGGGGAAGAGCGCGCTATTTGATCTGACCAATGAGCGCGCGCGGTGCTAGAGTTGGCCGTCAGATGGTATGGTACCAAACCATTTTCCGAGAGGTCGGTACTGTTAGCCAACAGAGGTGAGATTTCAGATGTTATACATCTAATGCGACTACTGTACCTAAAGCTTGCTCGTTTTTGTTAACTCAAATCACAATAATTGTCATTTAATAGGAAATGGTTCTATCACAGCAAATTGACGGAATTTCAACACATAATGACTTTTTCTTTCGACATTGGTGTAAGTTTTAGGTTTTATATCGAGATTTTGCCTCTCTCAAATCACTTGGACTGTTTTCTTATTTATACTATTTTATCATTATAATTTATTGTCCCTATGCAGGACCATGACCTCTTTTTTCTTATCCTTCCACGTATCACTATCATATGCCAATCTTTATAACTAAAGAGTCGACTTCATTCCATAACCTCCTTCTGGGCCAGCCGCGCTGTAATTTATGTGATGTTAGGCAGCAAAAATATTTATGTGAACTGAATACTTTTCTAAAAGACGTAATCTTTCCTTTAACAGATTATTCGAGAGATAGAACAAAAAAGAAAGAAGGAGGTGGAGCAGGTAATGAAGACTGTGGAAAGTCTGAAAGAAGAAAACAACGATCTAAAGAGAAAGCTAGAAGGTTCTAAGTGCAGGATTAGAAATTTGGAATGCGACGCAACTACGGTTAGACAGAAGATGCAGACTTTTGTTGAGAAGAGCAGCCATGATGACTTGTTGATTAATGAACAGAGGGTGAGGAAAATTTAGTTGAAATTCTGACCCATTTCACTAGCGTCAATAAACCCTTCTGTGTTCTCGGTAATGTCAAATTAAATATGGTAATTTTTTTAGTTTGCTCGATACAGAACTTTGCAGTAGGTGGTAGTGATAGCAACTTATTTTTCCGCTAATTTTCTTGCAGAATCAAATCAAAACTTCAGAGCTTTATTATCAAGAAATTCTGAAAGAGAATACAGCTAAAATGAATAAGATGAACATGGAAATTGGTGAATACCAAAAACTAACAAAAAATACAGCTGCCAAAATAGATGCCTTACAAAAACAAGCCACTGAAAAGGCAGCCAAGATCGAAGAACTAAGAGCCCAACTTTTGAGATATGAGGAGTGTTCTCTTCAAAGTATTTTCTTCACTCCAATGAAGACAGCTACAGACAACGAAATAAAAAAGTTGTCCGAGTTAGTAGTGATCTTAAATTCGAGGTTAGACGCCGAAAGACACAAGTGGGAAGAGTTAGAATCCAGCACCAAGAAAATTAAAGAAAGGAAAAGGCGATTGGAGAGAAAAATGACTAGTTTGGAAGATGAAATAAGATTGCTGAGAGAATCCCGAAAAGGTTCGAGGATGTCAAAGACTTCAATCACAAAAGAGCATAATTTAGACTTCAATAATGGATCTTCGATACTTGTTAAAAAGTCTTCTATTGAAGGGAGCGGTTTAAAGCCTAGTGATACTGGAACAGGTTCTGATTCTCAAGCTGGCGAAGATCTCGATAAAGATGAATTAAAATACAAACTAGAGTTGACTGAAGAGAAACTAAAGATTCTAGAGGATAAACTAAAGATGTTGGAAGAAGAAAAACAGTACGATTACAATCATTTGACTGAGATGATACAAACGTCCAAACAGTTGTTCAATGAAGCGTTGGCGGTGCTTCAAAGAGAGAAATGCCTATGTTCATAGTTATTTTTTTACATTATTTATTTTTTTTTGTTTTAATTACATAGTTTTGGGATACGTACGTTTTTAATATTAATATTAACGCGCTACAGCAATTGTTAGCAACTACTTGGGCTATTTAATTAAAGAGAAACTATTTACTTAGCAAAAACTGTAGATGTTAAATATTTAATTTAATTGTATTGTAGGTAGTTGAGGATTGGTTTCATATTTTGTATTTTTAAATTACTTTGCGGCAACATTTTACTGATTTTTGTGTGGTAGAAATATTTTATTACGTTGGCCACACCAACCGCCGCCATTTGTCATTTTTTTGGCATGCGCGTACGGAGATGCTACGAAAATCGTGCTCTTGAGTGTTTTCTTACAATACCGAGTTTTAAACTTTGTTTGTGAATCGTGAAAACCCGTGTTGCTCTGTGAAATATCAGTGCTTTATTATATTTATTGTGTTTTTGTGTTAAAAACAATCATCATGAATAAAACTTGCGCAAGGTGTGAGAAAACAGTTTATCCGACTGAGGAATTGAAATGTTTGGACAAGGTAATTTTCACTTTTATTCCTTTAAAACCTATTACAAACCGGTTAACATTTTTATTGCATATTTTTACGAGAATTGCGATAGAAATGCCGATTTGAAAGCTGGTCATTGAATGTAATTTTCGGTGTTCTAAATTCAACGGACTAACTTTTTTCGTAACTATTGTCGTGTGCCGGGCACATCAATTCATACAGCCGGACGCGTGACTCATTAAATTGTATAAATTGCTGCTGATATCATTGTAAGCTCTTTATAATACCGCATCTGTACTTGCATCGACCTTTTTACCTAATTAGAGTCGTCTTAGGCAATATACGACCTTGTGTCACATTATTGTATCGATTGTATTCAAATGATATCTCTTGGAAGAATGGAGTTAATTCCTTAGCCAATTAGTTGAATGAGATGAGATAAAATTGGCGACCATATTACCGCGAATTGTTTACATACTCTAATTTAATTTTATCTTTGATATCACTTGCCTAATACTCTATCTTTAACGATAAGAACTGAAATTATGTACTTTAGTCTCGTAGATTAGATTACAAATCTTTTGAATGTCATGAAAAGTGATTTTTGGCAAACTTTTAAGCAGCCTTCAAATTCAAAATCTAATCAGTCATGAACATTACAAGAAGTGTTGAAAAGAAAAATTTGGCTAGATTGCCAAACTTTTCTTTGTTTTCATATTTTCGTCTATAAACATACCATTGAATGTCTGTTGTTTATGCTCCAACATTCATTAGGGGTGCATAACAACCTGTTTGGAACACCTGTATGGTTTTGAATACAGATGTTTCCATAGAGAACAATATTTTCTAGGAATTTTGTCACTAAAACTAGTAAACGGTGAAAATTGCTATTATAAAAATTATAACAATGTCCATGTAGTGTTCATTTCATAGGCAGGCAATTTATGTCCATCCCAAGGTTGCCTGTCTACTGTTAATAATGTATATAGTTTATTTTTACAAATTACTTCAGTAAGTAAAAAGAGTTCAGCGTAATTCACAACTTTTAAAACATTCCATTTTCAATATTGGGTACCAGAGAAATGAGTAGGCAGTTGTTAAAATGACCAGTCCATAAAACATGTGCTATTATGGATTCCACCATTTCAGGTTCTGCCAACACAAATTGGTATTTTACAAGCATAGAATGTGCTAATTTCAATATCTGATTTGAATATTTGTTCCATGAGGTGAACTTTAGAAACATTCCTTACCAAAAAAGAAATCTTACAGGAAAACTTTTTAAATGTCTAAAGTTACAAGAGGATCCAAAAAAAAAAGAAGTCGGTTAAAAATGCCCACCCTTCACCACTTCTTACTTTTTGAGCTGAGAAAAAGGAGTGGGGTAACAAACTCCCCAGCAAGAAGTCAGTAATAAAGAAATATACCACTATCAACACATTTTAAAAAGTAATAGGTAATCACTGGAAAGGAGAAAATGGCGTTTTAGCATTTTTCCTTTCCAGTGATGAGGTGATAGTGTCTCGTTAGTTAAGGGACACAGGGTTGGATGCTCATGTTATTCCCTTTCTCTTGACATGAATAAAAAAAAAACAAAAGGTTGTTTATTTAAACAATAAACAGCAAAAATATCCATAGCTATAAAAAAAAAATGTATTGAAAATAGATGATGTAAACAAGTATCATTGTTTTTTTATTTCATTTTTAAACATACTTATTACATTTTTAGATATTCTTATAAAAAATAATTAAAAAAACATTTAAAAATATAAAAAATAGTAGCCCACCGGTGTCGGGAACAGGGTCCAAGCCACTGGTGGTCAAGGCTCCTGAGGCAAGTATCATTATTATTAAAAAGTACTCTATGCCTTAAATATCTGTGGAATTTTGTCTGGATAAAATGAAGCCAAATACAGAAGCATCTTATCCCTTGCATGCGTAGCATGACCTCAATAGAAACAGGTTTTGTCGACAGAAGAATAGACAAAATGACAGATTAACAATCACAATCTGTTATTGTCTATTCTTCCATCAACAAAACCCATAGAAAACTAGGGCTGCCACCTTTCAAAAACAGTAGACCAGGAGATTTTAGAAATACAGTTTTTATTTTATTAAAATAAAACATTTTTTTCAAGTTTTAAGTATTTAATTAATTAAGGTAGGTACAAAGTAATGGTAAATGACTATAGGTAATGTTTTTTTTTTTTAAATATAAATTACCTAGCTAGTGCTAGGCTGACTTGAACTAGGTTGACACTTAAAACTATATTTTTTATTCTGCAGGGATTGTTTCAGCATTTCTTCTTGCTCAGGTTTCTTCAAAAACTTCAAAAATTCTTAGCAATTCATATTGTAATTAATCTTTACAATTAATTCGGCCTTCACCATGTCCACTGATTAGCAGTTTCGCTCGTCTGTCCACAAATTTCCCATTAAAGAAAAGACGCGTTCTACGAAAGCATTGCTTATAGGGATTGAAAATATTTTACCAATTATTTTTGGCAGTTCGGTGAAGGTTGAGGTGACTTTGAATAGCTGAACCCATCGTAAATCAACAGATAATGTTGAATCAATAGATTGTTCGAACTGAGGAAATACTTGGTTTAATTTTCGGGTCTCGTCATAAAGTTTATCTTCGTCCATATTTTTCAGACCAAGTGATTCGCAAGCTTCCACAGCATCTTCGTAACTTACTGCACTTGTTAGATCGAATTTGGAAAAGATTTTGAATACAGAATGCTCAAAATCATATATTTCTGAATGTATTCAAGAGTTCTTCTGCCTCATTGAATTCTTTTTTAAATTCCCGTTCCATCTGACCCGGAGATATCGATGTTAAGCCCGTAGCCCGGACATGCACCATGCAAACCCGTAGACTCCGGGTCAAACCCGGAGAGGTGGCAGCTCTATAGAAAACCCATTTCTATGGTTGTCATGCTATGCGTGCTGGTGCTACTAATGACATATAACCTTTCTGTCAATGGTAAATGATGATTCACATCTATACAATTATCCTATGTCCTAACCCAGGCGCATGGTCTACCGTTGTGCCAAATTTCATCGAAAATCCAGAGGCGTAAAGGCATGAAAAGGTGACAGATGGACAGACAGAGTTACTTCCGCATTTATAATATTACCATCCAAGGCCCTATGAAAAAAGATCCGACAATATTTTACTTCTTTCCGTGGCTACTAACAATTAGTATTTTTATCTGACTGCCCCAGACGGAGGGTATGTCTATTTCTTTGGCACGCTCTGTAGCCTAAACGGCTTGATGGATTTTAATATGTGTGGTGTCGTTAGATTCGTCTTAATTGTGGAAGTGTCATGGGCTAAATAATATTTGTATATTGCATCTGCAAATACAAAAAAAAAGGAGGGGTAGGTTTAAAAAAATACATTATTGTTATCATATAAAAGCTAGTAACGAGTTTAATAAAACTAAAAAGCTTGAAAAAAAATAAATTTAAAAAACAAAAAACCCGACTGCAAAAACACATACTAAAAAAGAGAAAAACAAGCATTATCTTATATATAAAATTCTCGTGTCACAATCTTAGTTACCTTACTCCTCCGAAACGGCTTTACTGATTTTTACCAAATTTTATATGCATATTCAGTAGGTCTGAGAATCGGCTACTATCTATTTTTCATACCCCTAAGTGATAAGGGTTGTCTACCCCAAACAAATAATTGGCAAAACAACGTTTGCCGGGGTCAGCTAGTAATTTAAAGAATTTTGGTATTGCAGGCGGGACAAAAAAAGTTTACACCATCATTTCAGGTTATTGGTTTGTCCCGCCTGCAATACCAAAATTCTATAAATTATAATGCTTAATAGTGAACAATGATTCACATTCATAAAACTATTGCAGTAGTTCTGTGGTAAAGCCTGTCCATTCTGGAATGACGCGCCCCACTACCGCATTTTACCCAAACGGCGCGTCATTTTAAAATGGACAAGCTGTTGCACCATATTCAGTAATAATAAATGGTAATGAATGAAAGGGATTATGAATTTATGAACTTGTATGTACAGTATGTTTCCCTGCTCCTATCGAAATACATGACAAAGTGGGTTTTTTCATAACGTTTCACATTCAGTATCATTTCATTTACCATAATTGTAGTTTGTTGCGAGTTATCCTTATAAAAGTTAATTAGTCATAAGGTGTAGTCATAACCCGACATTATTAGGTCATTATTATCTTATATGTACGGGTAATCCATGAGGTAAATGGTATTAACTGAAATGATGTGTGCAAAGTCTAGAATAAAACTGTTTTTGGTCAAGTTATCACTTATAGAAGGATTACATACATACATAACATCACGCCTTGTTTCCCTGAAGGGTTGGGCAGAGGTGTCCCTGTAGCAGGTACACCCACATTTCGCCAGTTATGTTCAAGTCCCATGTAATAGGGGGCGAGCCTATTGCCATCAACCGGGCACAAATCCAGACTCCGAGCTGCTACTGAGAAATTTCAGATAGAAAAACCCAATAACACTTTGCCCGACCCGGAAATTGAACCAAGGACCTCATGCTCAGCAGTAGCGCTTGCGACCACTAGACCAACGAGGCAGTAAGGATTAATTCTTCATAATTCCCGCATTACTCGTAATAATAATTGCCATGCAGTATGCAGTCTTTCAAAGATATACTCTACTCTATCACACTAATTATAAAGGCGAAAGTTTGTGCGTGTGTGTATGTTTGTCTCTTCTTCACGCTCAAACGGCTGAACGTATTTGGATGAAATTTGGTACACAGATAGTTTATAACCTGGATTAATACATAGGATACTTTTTATCGACGGGATCGAGCCTTCTGCGGGTGAAACCGCGGGGCGCTGCTAGTTAATTTATAAATCTCTTGGTTGGTATGGAAAAATATTACATAAAATATTAGTAAAAAAATATGAGATAATACAATTCAATTCAAAATATTTTATTTCACATAAACCTGCATGGGCAGTAATGAAATCTCAGAAGCTAGATGCACAGTTCCAATTGGTTGTTTCCTATGGAGAAGAGCCGGCAAGAAACTCCATGGTTACTCTTATAAAATTATTTGATGTTAACAATGTTTTGGTGTTGGTCTGTCAGGTACTTAACAAAATCGAGAGCGCAGGCCTCCTCTCTGTGATAGTGTTAAAAATGTTATGGCAAATCATTATATATGTAGGACTAGCTGTTGCTCGCGGTTTCGCCCGCGTGCCTAAGTTAGCATCAGCCAGTGAAAGTCCCGTCAAAATCGGTCCAGCCATTTTTGAGATTAGCCGAAACAAAGATCGACAAAAAAATAAAAATAGTTTTTTTTTTTTTTTTGTTTATACTTTCATATGCATTTAGTAAAAAGCTGTTATTTGGACATTACAAATTGACACTTAAATTTTATATATTTGTGTAGATTGCATACAGCTTAAGTGGTGAACACGACCTTAATGATTTATTTTCAAATTTACTTCTTATAATTATTATCAATTTATCACTTAACTAATATAATATTGCTTTGTCAAATTATTACTTTTGAAAAGCACTGTTTGTCCCTTTTTATTTAATCTCATCTTCTCTATAACTTTATTTTAATTTATTACAATTTTTTTTTTATATCAAACGATCAAAATTACCAATAATTGCGAAAAATAATTTTAATTAAGTGCAAATTATTATCTGTAATTTTTTCCTTTTGAAAATGCTTAATTATGATAATAAATTAAATTAAAGAGGAAAAAATTTAGCAAGCTTACAGGATATTGTCATAAAATATTAGATTTTTTCGTTCAATGCTATATTATTGTATGTTAAATTATGCATGTGAGTGACTTGCGAATACCTACTGGAATTTCCGTATTAAAAATTAAAAAAAACACGTCATTGATACTATATTTTTATCAGATTTTTTACTAAGTGGACAAGCCCTGTTTGATTACTTTCAGTTGCAAAAAAATTGGGTTAGATCGATAAGAAAAAAAAAAAAAAAAAAACAAGTAACAAAATCGAACCGAGTTTTTTTTTAAACAAAAGATTCGAGTCGCTCTTAAAAAAAAAAAAGATAAAATATGACTGATTTGTACATCAAATAAAGTAAAAAAAAAAACAATTTTCACTACAAAATAATATTTAAAACTTCAAAAAGATATGATTCCGGCCAGGATCGAACTGGCGGCCTTCTGCGTGTAAAGCAGATGTGATAACCACTACACCACGGAACCAGTTGAATGCTTGCTCCAAATTCGCGTATCATTTGTACACTCGCTTTCGTTTTACATTGAAAAGTTACGTCATGCACTATACTTTGTATGTACGATCATAGTGATTGGTATTCAGACATGCAACATGTAATCATTGTGTTGTAATATTCAAATGCTTTGTTGATAAGAAAGTGTGGTATGATAATTATCACTTCTATATCTACTATCTAAGTGTACCTATGTACGTGATGTTTTCGTGGGCTTTTCATAGTATCGGCGTGGTTTCCTCATTCACACTGTAATGTTAAAATCACGCAATCGATGTTCTATTTCATTGCTCGGAATAATTGTAACAAAATTGCGTTGAAAACTTTTTTTTACGGAAGGTTTCGTGATGTTTTTTGCGAGTATTGCTCACAAGCTTGAATTTGATTAGTCCTATTTCAAAAGACAAAGATATTTGCCTAGACAAGACCCTAAAAATCCAAAAAAAAAAATGGAGAGTTTGCCAAGTTTTCACACCCACGGGAAAAATTAGATTGGCCTGTTCTTTGCCGGGCACAAATAAACTATACTCCATTTGAAATAAGATTAGACATTTAACTAAACCTTTTTTACAGTCCGTTCAACCGATTTTGACTTCTATTGCGTTGGTGGCATGACAAATAGCAGCTGCAGTAAACAGTTGGTTTGTAACCACTTTTTTTTGCTTTTAATGCCATCCTTATGTCTACGGTATAGAGGTCAAAATCGGTTGAACGGACTGTAAAAAATGTTTGTTTAAATGTCTAATCTTATTTCAAACGGAGTATAAGTAACATTTACTTTGGCTACGTTCCCTACGACCATGTTCCTTACTTGTCAAACAAAACGTTGTAATATCCGATTTCCGATACCTTATTAAGGCGAGTAATATGCTCGGCTCACAACATAATAAGGTATCAATGAATAATAATGATACGGTATTAAGTAACCAGCTATTAAATCATTTATCGCAACATTGCAAACAAATAAAGCGTGAAAGTACACCTCTACAAACCATAAACACATTATGACGTAGAAAATGGCGGTAATTGGCCTCCATTTTTGACAGTTACGGCTTTGACATAACTTTTTCGTAAGCGAAAGTTGATTTCGTGCTTTCAATAATCGAAAAGTAGCTCGATTTCGGATTTAGGAATCGCATCACAATCAAATAAACTGTAACTAGAAAGGCAGTCGTTAAAAATCGAGATTTTCTGCTCAAATTGGGACACCTACATCTCAATTGGCGCCCAAGTGGGACGCGGTAGTTCTACTGTAGGGCGCCAAGTGGGCCTCCGTTCTCAACTTAAAACTTTGCAGTGATAAATAATAATCTGTTATTGGCACACGACTATTACGACTATACTTACTCTGAGATAAGTAAATTCCTGTTTGGTTGAAAATTCCTAGGAGTTGGGACTCTGAGGACTATAAAAGACATGCAAACAACAGAGTCTTGTTTGTTTTGCTGTAGAATCTAACAGTGTATAATACTGAACGATCTTCGTTTTAGATCCACTAATTATTGTTTCATTCACCCAGAAGCAAAAGTCTATTACTTAATGTAATCAATTTGGGCATTACGAGTTTACCTGGGTCATTGAGAAGTTGACGTAACTTTTAAATCCGTGTCAAAAGCGTTCATAATCATAAAGCTATCTGTAAATCTTTAATTATGAAACTTCAAAATGTTGTATCGAAAAATAAAAATTTCAGAAGACGATAACGTTCATTGCTCTTTTAGTTTTTATGAGCCGTAGAACAGTAGTAATAACACAGCAATCAATCTACCTAGCTTTTTCTTAACTATGTTGGGGTCAGCTTCCAGTCTAACCGGATGCAGCTGAATACCAGTATTTTACATGGAGCGACTGCCTATCTGCCTATGCGGCCTACCCAAATGTTCTTTCTTTGGTATTGTTCGTCGAGTTGAGCTCCTTAAGTTCTAAGCTCCACGATTACAATATTAAAATTAAATGCTTGCACTGACTGGACAGGTCCACTCAAATCTGTGTGGTTCTTTCCTCAAAAGACCATTTCAGACACTCATCTAGCTTATTTTTTAAATATATTACGTGTAAAAGAAAAAGTGATTCCGATATCCTATTTTACAGAATAAACAATTTCATTTCACCTCCTGTGACCCAGTTACTGGGTAACACGGATACCCTTTGGTAGACTGGTTGTCTGACTGGACTTCCGACTACCAATAGCAGCTGTGAAAGATCTACGAATGACAACAATATCTTAATATAATTAAATTACGTGTCACGTTGTTTGTCCGCGATGGACTTCTAAACTACTTAACCGATTTTAATCAAATTTGCACACCGTGTGCAGTTTGATCCAACTTGAAAGATAGGGAAGGTAGGGTAGGAAGGGTAGGTAGGGTAGGTAGGGTGGGTAGGGTAGGAAGGGTAGGTAGGGTAGGTATGGTCCACCCCAAACATTTATATGGCAAAACAACGTTTGCAGGGTCAGCTAGTATTATTTATAACTCAGCAATAAATTATGAAACTGGTTGTTTTAAAGCTGTTATTTTGTTACAGCTGCTGTTAAAAAATGTCTTAACTTGAAAGACATTAGGATTGGTTCCGCCATTTTGATAAATTAGCGCCAATGTGAAGAAATTCTTAATGTATTGTGTTGTGGGTCAAAATCGTTTGTTATTTGCCAATTAAGAAACAGTGTACGGTTTTCATAAAGATTTTTATTACTTTGAACACTGATTACTAACATGTTTTTCGTGTTTAATATCGAATGAGGTTACCAAAACTTAGATTTTTTCGAGACAGTCTCGGCCTTACTATAAAATAAGCTTTATCCTTAGACCCAGATTTAAACCAACAAGCCATTTTTTTTATTTCGATATTTATTTCGACGGTGTTAATACAAAAAAATTTGGTTGTCTGTAAAGTCAGTTTACGGACGATAATTTTACGTGATAACGTCACAAGCCGAATGCTTAGGCCGATCGTGCCTCTCTATCGCTTGTTCCACGCTCTCGCTTGAACGATCGGCTCAGGCGGAACGTGACACTTTTTCGTGCGTGCAGCCAGCGTTCATCGATTTATTAGACGTTATCACGTCAAAAATGATTTTAAACCAGTGTTAAGTTGTCAACGAGGGTTTGGGCGTGGACTAAAGTTAGAACTTAGTTTTGTAATAATACGGATGTTATCAATAGCTGTCTCTCTTTTGAAAATTCTTCGCGAATACTCTGATAAAGAAAGAAAGAAAATAAATTTATTTGACACAGATTAAGGCACACAGTTTTCAAAAACAAAAAAAAAAACAGGAAAAAACAAAGAAAGCTTAAAACAGTATTGTGTGCCTCACGGCTGCGACAAATAGGCCCAGTTCAGCATAAATGCCAGACAACTAGTGCCTGACGCTGGTTTTCAACTGAACCTTATGTTACGAGTACGTCTTACGGATGTAAATCAGTTTTATAGTGTGTGTAAATATTTAAATAAAGAATAAATAAATATGTGTAGCAAATAATAATAAAATCGATATGATACAATTAAGTTAAAAGATAATTAAAGATTTAAACAGTGCTATTTAACAAAATAATTATAATGGCATGGTTGCGCAATAAACAAAGGACTAAAGGGACTCTCACGAACTCTTATGCATTTTCCTGTTTTAAATTTAACCGTTCACGTTGGCAAAAATACTCTTCATTTTCTTTACCTTTTTCATGATTATCTATCCGCACGTTTTTATACACATAAACATGTTGTGGTACTTGTTTCCACCAAATCTTGCGAACGACTTGTCGAAAACATTTAGGTATCCGTATAATACATGTCATTCACGTTGTTTCCGACATGTCTTGTTAACTATCGCAGGCTATCGCTGAAAACCAGCGCTAGGGCTCTGTCTCGCATGGGGTCGCAGCTTTATGCTGAGCGATGGCCGTTTTGCGTGGATGTGACGCATATTTTCCCCCAAATTGTGATTTACGTATTTTTTTTTTATATTATCTTTTTTTGCGTCATGTTTACCGCAAATAATTTTCTTTCTATTTTGTTGACATTTTTGACAAGATTTGTATACTACTATACTTTAGAACTTGTTTTAGGTGTAAACGAAAACAATAAAACAAACAAGTTTTGCCCAAAGTCAAATAATTTATTTCAACATAAAATGCACTTTTACGAATATAAAACTGATTCTAGTTGCCTCTTCCAAAAGATAGTTTCGTATGAAGAAGAATTGGCAAGAAATTCCGCAGTTATTTAAAATGTTTTACAATATTTTATAAGCCGATATATTAAAAGCCGAAACCAATAATATCATAGTATAAAGAGAGGTAGTAAGCTATCTTCATAGAAACGCACCGCGCGCGGCTTGTATGTGTGAGGCCATAGTATAGATACTATGGCCCCACACACCCCCCCATGCGTCACCGCACGCACACTTAACAAAATCTCGACCGAGATTTTGTTAAGCTATCTTCTATGAAGATAGCTTACTACCTCTCTTTATACTATGGTAATATGGCCGACACTCATTTCAATATCACGCATAAAATAGAAATTCTCCAACAAATAGAGCAGAAAAACCGAGATTCATGAAATAACTAGATCACGTTCGCACCTTTCGTAAAAACTGTTTACTCAGTAATATGGACATAACAACTAGCAAGGTCGATTGATAAGCGTATTATGTAAATAGCGATAACACACAATAGGAGACTATTCCCGGCCCATAGTTGCATAATAATGATAATTTTCAGTCGAGTATCTAGAGCAGCCTTTGGAAGAGTTGATTCGGGATAGAAAGAAGATAGAAAATATGTTTGAGGTAAGAAAAAAAAAAGGTGGGGGAAAATATATGAGTCACATCCACGCAAAACGGCCATCGCTCAGCATAATGCTGTGACCCAATGCGAGACAGAGCCACAGCGCTGGTGAGCTCATTTCTATCGTAATGAATGAGAAAGAAAATGAAAAACAACAATACCTACTTATTTCTTCCGCTAAGTTATTTCTGTATTACGATTTTTATTGTATGAACAGTACAATCAATTGATTTCTGTCAGGCGATTTAAAGACGCTGTAAATGTCAATTTATTACCAGCAATGAACCCACCAACCACCATCAATAGAAGACATTAGTACGAGGTTTTTGTCCCGGTGGTATGCAATGACAGTAGAGTAAGGTCTAACTTTAGCCCTATTGGCTAGAATCGTCACCAAACGAAAAAAAAACTGGCACTCCGGGAGTGCCGACGGAAGTGAAAACTTGAACAAAATCGCCTTGGTGGAAGAAAAATACTGGTATAGAACATTGGTCCGTACGTAACACATAACATCACGCCTTGTTTCCCCGAAGGGTTGGGCAGAGGTGTCCCTGTAGCAGGTACACCCATTGGTCCGTAACCTTATCTAAATAAAGAGCACAATCGCGTTCACAAAAAAAAAATACTTCCAAAACCTTTAAAGTAAAAATACTTGCATAGAACATTGATCCGTAACGTAATATAAATAAAGAGCACAATCGCGTTTACAAAAATGAGGTGTCGGTAACGGTGAAGCGTGTTCAATTGTTTTTCCCATCTCAAAAATGCCCAATGCGCCTAAAGAAGTTTTCACTTCAAAAAAGAAGCGACTGAAAACATTAGCCTTTTGCATTTACTTTTAGCTTTTCCGTGTGTTTTCCCTTCATTCGCCAATTCGACGCATTCAAAATGATTCTACGAAATTGAGTCACATTCGTAACAATATAAAATGGGGCTATCCCGCCAACATTTCCCGTGCCGAATTTATCCCTATCCAAAAATTGTACGCTCTCCTATTAAACATATGCCTCCCCCAAACTTTTGACAGTGAACAGTTGCTGCAATGCCGAGGGGACTAATGTCTATCAATCTTTATCTAAGGGTGATGGGGTCTATTCTTGTCTATTTTAGAACGTGTCTGTTTGGATTATCTTTCAAAACTATGTCTTTACACTGTTTTTAAATTTGTATAGGCAACAGAAAAATATCTAGATCAGCCAAAAATATTTAGACAGCTGCCTCTGTTTGTCGATCTACTAAACTGACTTCGATAATGGTGCCGATTCCCTTGTTCACAAACTAAACAAAATTTAAGTTCAGTGCATCTTTTTCTTTCTATATCATTAAGAAAAGGACAGAAGATAAATTTTAGTTTAGTCCTGTCAAATTAATCAGCGCCTGTCACTACTCCATACAAGTTTAGACGTGATTAAAAACTTGCCTACTAAAATTACGTCAATTGACGTCAAGCGCTGATTAATTTATCCTGCCAAAATGTAAAATTAAATTCATTTATAATGGCGAAATGTGGATCTAAATCGCTCGATAATTATCAAAAAGTTAATGAACATAGACTGTCATGTCATTATAACCATCATATTATTTGGAATTGGTGCAGCAGGATTTTTATTCCTGCACGCGTAGCATGACAACCATAGAAACAGATTTTCTACGGGTTTTGTCGACGGAAGAATAGACAAAATGACAATTGATTGTTTATCTGTCATTTTGTCTATTCTTCCGTGGACAAAATCCTTTTCTAGTGTAGTCATTGTAAGCGTGCTGAGAAGAAAGATTCTACCTGTCAAACTACATAAATTAGTGGAATATTTTCAGTCAGGAACCACATTCTCCCATCATCCAAGCATATCAGACGCCAGATAAATCCGCTGATTTATATCCAGCTTAGTAACATAGTATGTCAACATTTGTGAGCGTTGAAGCGACAAGAGTCATTGTGCCCGTGTTTAGAACCGTGACGGAATGACGGTAGTACGGTGACGATTCGTGTCCGTTTTGTTGGACATGGAGGACGTTTATTATACGGGAGAGGAAAAGTAAAGTGGTAATTATGATGATGAAGGAAAGTTGCTTTTTTTTTCCGCTGTAGATTCTTCTGTCTGGAAATACTAGGAAAGCAGTGAGTTGTGAACATCTTTTCAGTTTTTTTTCTAATGCATAGAGTTTAGTTGTATTTTTTTTTCTAATCCGTTGGATTTACAAAACTTTTATTGTGATATTGTGCGTTAGGCATAAACGGAATGAATGCAAGTCATACAAATATTATAGGATAGATTCTCATGTTTTATGAGTTCAAAAATATTCTTCTACACATTTTCTTCCTCTATTGGCGATTTGTTTCCTCGGTAGATTGCTAGAAATCTCAATCTTAATTAACTACAAGTCGTATGTTTTGTGCTCATAAATGAATAGTTGGGTTTGTCCAAATTTTCTTTTCCAGGATACTCTATTATCTACATATTCCTCCGTTATGAACAACTCATGGTGTCCCCTATGTCATCGGGCGCGCCTACAAACACTATTATTGATTTAATAATTCAATTCAGACCACTATGTCTTGCGGTCACTGCGCAGCTCTTTGTAATAATTGTATCTTCACGACGTTTTGAAGAATTAGTGGAAGTAGCATTTCTTGGGATTACAAATCTGTCCAAGATTTTGGGATTTTGTGGAAATGATAAACAAAAGATCGTAACAATTTTCGCTACTGAGAATGAGCTAATCTATTTACATAATTATGCTCTTTTAGGGACTCAATCGAAGAGAAGAATTATTCGATCATATAAACCTAAAGTTGTGAACAAAGAAAAAGATGTCGAATATAATTCCAATTTTAACTGCATATATAATAATAATAACAAACTGCAATTGCCAAGCGCGGTCATTATTTATTTATTTATTGATAAAGAAAGAAAAAACGTTTATTTGCGGTAAACATGACGCAGATAACAAAATCATTTGAAATATAACAATGAGATAAGGTTGGGGGAAGCATGCGTCACATCCACGCAAATCACCTATCGCTCAGCATTATGCTACGACCCTATGCAAGACAGAGCCCAGCGCTGGTTTTCAGCGACAGCCGGCGCTGACGCTATGCGCTATGCGCGACGATATGGCACTTCAACGACTTACTCACTAAAAATTACACAAATAAAAATCACATACAGTTTTAGATAATGTGGCAAAATCTCCTTTCAATATTATTTGTGATCGTCCGCGTGAAATTTCGGCCCCCGATTCACCGCGTCGCAATCCTATCGCCCACCCGCGCTATTCCTTCGTTTTCGCTTAGCGTTTTTCTGACTTTTTTTCTTTTTGCTCAGCTCTTTAGGGTCGTAGCGTGATGTTACATAACCTTCCTCAAGAATTGGGCTATATAATGCAAACATATTTTTTGAAATCCGACTGCTAGTTTCGAGATTACCCCCTACATACAAACTTACAAACTACTTATAAAAATATTAGTGTATTAGTACAAATGTTTAACGGTGGAAATTTGAGAACTTTTACGCGAATATGACGACAAATAGTAGATTGTTATACGAGGGGCTAAAATAACCCATTGTAACGAGGTAGTTTTACTCCCGAGCTTTAGCGAGGGAGTAAATAGAAACCGAGTTATAACGGGTTTTAGCGCCGTGTGTTACACTCTACTTTTCACTACGATTGCGAGAAAATGAATCCAATACAATATATAGTTTATTTTATTTAAATGTTTAACGAGATGTTTTTTTCTGGCAACTTAATTTCAGTCCTCTGTGAAGATGTTCTCACTAGATGATGACATTTTCACTGTTGTAAATTATATTACGGTCACCAATTCAATTCGTAATTAGAGAAAAATTCTAAAGATTTCGCGCCAATGCCTTTTTAGGGTTCCGTAGTAAACAAGGAACCCTTATAGTTTCGTCATGTCCGTCTGTCTGTCTGTCTGTCTGTCTGTCTGTCCGCGGTCTAGCTCCGAGACCCTTAGTACTAGAAAGTTGTAATTTGGCATAGATATACATATTAATTACGCCGACAAAGTGGTAAAACAAAATTATGAAAAACATTTTTTTTAGGGTACCTCTCATACACGTAAAGTGGTAATAGTTTATTTTTTTATTTTTTTTACCCCATGGTGAGGGGTATCATTGGAAAGGTCCTTCAAAAACATTGAGTTTGTGAAAACCATTTTTGGATTCAGGGATTCGTTTGCGAAATATTAAGCTTTAAAGTGCTAATTTTTGTTAAAGTCAAGTGTCCGTCCCCCCCTGCCGGCTAAATGGTTGGTTTTGGGTGCGTGAAAAAAATCACAACAGTAGCTGATAACGAAATTAAAAGGAAAATTATCACAGCTAAGTAGGCTTTACAGGTTAATAAGTAATAATCGACCAACTTAACTTTGCAGTTGCAAAAACATGTTTTCCTATACATTCCGTATGGGAGAACATAGTTTTCAACTATAAAGTTAAGTTTGTTTTTGGGATAAATTCATCCCAACTACGGAACCCTTCATTGTGCGTGGTCCGACACGCACTTGTTTATTTCTTCTGTAGCCGCAACGCAATGCACGCATTCTACCGAAGAGATAGCCGCATTTAGTTCCATTTTCAAAAATAAAATGTTCTTTTTTTTTTTTTGTAAAGCAGTAATAAGTCGAGTCCGATTATGATTATTCTACATAAGAATAAAGACTTTTTCGTTTTTCAAGGCTCGTTGGAACAGACAAAAATTAAAAAGAAATCACTTTTTCCCCTAGAGGAAGAAATGCAATTTTTTCCCCGCTCTGGTACTCTACAATGACGGCCTTTTTGAGCAAGAGGAGTGAAAAGAAAATAATACATAATACTCCTATTACACACTTAACATGAAAAGGAAGACGTGACCTTATTCATAGCTAAACAATTCCTTATAGGTCGAGAACAACAGTCATAAACCCAGCTACACACAGATGGTCGTCACAGTATAGAAAGTAGCGAGTAAAACATAACTGCGACCCGTTCGTGGCGCCGGGGGTTAAGCGCCGGTTGCACAATGTTAATCTTTTGTTTAGCTAACGCAGCTAAACGCCAGCACCCTAATAGCGTCAGCATAACGAAAGAAATTGCTCATCTATTACTTCATATTATCATATGTTAGAAAAATTTGTCTGCTCGACAATGTAATGTTGTTGAACTGTCAAAATGAAAGGCATTACCACTGTAAGTGTGTTACGCAATTATTACCTCGTCGTTCTACTTGATTAACATAGTCAGCAAGGTCGGTTTTGTGGCCCAGGTTGTCAGACGTTCCCAGATATCTTGCCACTAACCACGGATGTATTTTTCGCCAATATCACTGCTAAACTAGGCCATACAAGCCAGTAACTGGGTTTTGGAGGTCAGATAGGCAGTCTCTCCATGTAAAATACAGATATTCATCCATCAGGGTAGATTGGAAGCCGACCCCAATATAAGAAAGAGCTAGGTGGTTGATGATTACTGCTAAACGAGCACTATTAATATAAAAATACCTAATAGATTGATGCCCAGCGTACAGAGAGCTGATGATGCCCAGCGTACAGAGGGCTCATGATGCCCAGCGTACAGAGAACTGATGATGCCCAGCGTACAGAGAGCTGATGTTGTCCAGCGTACAGAGACCTGATGGTGCCCAGCGTACAGAGAGCTGATGATGCCCAGCGTACAGAGAGCTGATGATGCTCAGCGTACAGAGAGCTGATGATGCCCAGCGTACAGAGAGCTGATGATGCCCAGCGTATAGAGAGCTTGATGATGGCCAGCGTACAGAGAGCTGATTATGTTCAGCGTAAAGAGATCTGATGGTGCCCAGCGTACAGAGAGTTGATGATGTCCAGCGTACAGAGAACTGATGGTGTGACTTGATTAAATCCTCTATCATCTTTTAAGAAAGAAACTTTGAAGTTTTCTTTGTTAAACACCTGTTCTACTTAAAGAAAAGATAAGCGTAGTCGGCAAGGTGGTTGTATGACTAAACGCCCAGAGTGTGCCAGATATCGTCACTGCCATCAACCAGAGAAGTAATTTTTCCCCAACCTGGGCCATACAAGCCAGTAACTGGGTTGTGGACGCCAGATAGGCAGTGGCTTCATGTAAAATAGTAGTATTTCCATCTGGATTTTCTCAGCAACAGCTTGGAGTCTGGATTTGATCCCGGTTGATGGCAATAGGCTCGCCTCTTATTACATGGGACTTAACATAACTGGCGAAATGTGGGTGTACTACATGGACACCTCTGCCTAACACTTCAGGAAATACAGGCGTGATGTTATGTTATCAGTTCTATCTATCTAATTTTAACTCACACAGCTAATAAAGCATTACAGATGGTCGTCACAATATAGAAAGTGGCAAGTAAAGCATAACTGCGACCCGTTCATGGCGCCTGAGGTTAAGCGCCGGTTGCACAATGTTATTTGTTAACTGTCGTTAGTTTGACATTCAATTACGGGCTTATTGTTGCAGTCCCAACCAACAGTGACCGGCAAATAACATGAACATAACGATAATACGGAGTCCTTTGAGAAACGAATGGGGTGCGGGGACAGCGTTTTCATATAATTCAGAGGGGGCGCAGTCGGCCATTTTTATTTTTTTTCTTGATTTTGCCTGCTTTTTTTGTTATTTCACATTCATGTTACAAAATTATTTGGATTCGTTATCCGGATGCTAATATGTAGCTGTATGACTTCCAGATGTTGGATTCGTCTGAGTTGTATCCAACTTGAACTGAAAATAAAAGAATCGTGAATCAGCTGTTACACTTGCAAGCTGTTTAAACGTACACAATGTACAATGTTAACTGCATTAAAGTTTCTTTGTTGGAACATGATGTATGGACTCAAAAGCCATCTTGAGCAGTATAAGAATGATGTAAGAAGTTGATTTGAGAATGACGTTCGTTACCTTATTTAAAGGACGTCTTAAGATTTGTTTAGGACTAAAATAGGAATAGGGATTTGTGGAAACTTTAATTTCCTTAAACACCTTATTGGTGATGTTCTTCAGAAAGGTCAGGTGCGTAGTATTCGCACCCGGCATGCGTGTATGACCAGCACGCGTAGCATGACCACCGTAGAAACGAGTTTTGTCGACGGAAGAATTGACAAAATGACAGATTGTGATTGTTTATCTGTCATTTTGTCTATTCTTCCGTCGACAAAACTCGTTTCTACGGTGGTCATGCTACGCCTGCTGATGTATGAACATAACGAAGCAAAATGAGTACCACCTATGTAAGGATCGTAGCAGGTGGCGTTCTGAAGTTTCTGCTTACCCTTATGGGAAAAAAGCATGAGTTTATGTATATATGTGTATGTATAATCTTCTTTAAAATATTCTGTCGCGCGTCATTCTACCTACGCTGGGAGAAACAGAATTGCATTAACTTTTGAACCATTTCTTTCGAAAGCGCCAGGGTTGCCCGCGAAATTCAAATTTTCTTACATTTGTTTGCAATTTACAGGTCAGTAATTCAGTATGATCTATCATGACAACAACAAATATGTATTCCGTTCCCTTAGCGCTTCCCCTTCAAAACCTTGCGTTCCGTTAACCCACGATCTCTTGACCACACATTTCTTGAGTTAAACTCGACACAAATCTTAAATTATTTTAAACCACATTATGCTATAACACCCAATCATCATATCATTTAACTAATAACTATAGGCCGACCGCTTAACTCGCTTGTAGCAATTAACATTGTCGGATCTACATTTTTACGATTTTTAAATTTATAATTTATTCTAAGACCTTTAAAGCACTAATTTAAAAATTGCAAAAATGTAGATCCGACAATGTTAATTGCTACAAGCGATCTGAGTCCGTTCCTGAGGCAGCTGCGCGGTGCGGGAGGGGGGGTGATTCGTCAACTTGTGACAACTGTCAACTGAGTCCGTCTCAGTTAAGCGGTCGGCCTAAGCCGTTCACCTTAACCTAAGTTTACCTTAACCTTATACGGTGCGCCCGACAGTAACAGTTAGCCACTTTTATCTCGGAATCTAAGTAAACTGTTCAATTGAACGCTAGTTGGGTGGAAATTGGGTCAAATATTGTTGTTATTTATAGCTGTATGGTATAGAAAATTATTTATGTCATCGTATCAGACAGTATTCTACTTCTCGAGTACGATACGAGAGTAGTAAGTTCTTGCTGTGGTGAAAACTTGTCAATAATTTTGGTAAGACCGTAGGATTTGTTACAGCTGTAGTGGCAATCATGTCATTAGGTTAAATAACTCCTTATTTTTTTACCCGACTACGGCAAAGCCAAAAGGAAGGGTTATGATTTTAGCAGTCTATGTATGTATGTTTGTATGTATGTATGTATGTTTGTTTTTACGTGTGTTCCACCGTAGCGCCTAAACTACTAAACCGATTTTGATGAATGAGGTATCAATAGATTCGTAATAATGGTCCGGGTGACATAGGCTATATAATTTCTCCCTAAATTTAATTTGGTGGACTTTACACGTAAATTTCTAACCTCGAAAAAAATTAAAATGGGATGATCATGACATGTTTGGTATCAAAAGAAAGGTCTTGACGAGCACATTACAAATATGTATATAATATTATATTTTCAAAGTAAACAAATATGTTTAAATCGTTAAAAACAAGCAAAAGTGAGACTGCGCTACGTAGTATCGCAAGATGTTACCAACGTGCAGTTAATCAAATCTTAATAAGTAGTACCGATTTGTAATTCCACTCTTATGAAGAAAAACAAGTACAACGAAATATTTATATTTTGGATTTCTTCGAAGCTCGATATCGTTATATGGTGTTGGCGTCGAAATAAATCGCTCTATGGTTTCGTTCAAAGCACTATACACTGCTATCGGAATTTAAAATAGGTTAATTACTGAACTATTGTATTACTCTACTCTTATTTACGTTTATCAAGTGTAAAAACGGAAAAGTATAAAATAAAAAAATAAAGTTTAAAAAACTGTAACCCGACTACGGGAAAATAAAAATGATCTAAAAAGTACGAAACAAGCAAATATTTCAGACAGAAATCAAGACATAGGTACAAAAATGGTCAAGGTAAAGCCGTGGTCGCATGCCTGTATACCATGTTGGTGTCAAGAACACCTACAAAATTATAATGGCATGCGACGACGGCTTTACCTTGACCATTTTTGTACCTATGTCTTGATTTCTGTCTGAAATATTTGCTTGTTTCGTACTTTTTAGATCATTTTTATTATCCCGTAGTCGGGTTACAGTTTTTTAAACTTTATTTTTTTATTATTATTTCGTTTATCTTTTATATAGATTCTTTTCTTTTAGATTTTGTGAATGTGAGAACGTTGTAGGCTGTAGACTTGTGGACCATTTTCTATGTTACTAATGTACCTGGTACTTGTTGATAGGCCTACACTGCCCTCCCATACCTATTAACACTGTAATTTGAAAACATTGTAGAAACCATTTATTTTGAAAAGAGTAACCGTGGAGTTTCTTGCCGGCTCTTCACCATAGGAAGCGACCAATTGGAACCGTGCACCTAGCTTCTAAAGTTTCATAAGTGCCCTTGTAAGTTTATGTGAAATAAAATATTGTGATTTTTATTTTGGAGGGTTGACTGCCAAGCAAGGGTTACGAGCCATCATCTGCCTAGCCTTTTCCCAAAGATGTTGTGGTCGGCTTCCAGTCTGTCGGCTTCCAGTCTAACCGGATCCAGCTGAATACCAGTATTCTACATGGAGCGACTGCCTATCTGACCTACACAACCTAGTTACTAGGTAACACGATACCCCTTGGTAAGACTGGTTGTCAGACTTTCGGGCTTCTGACGACCCGTAACGACTGTCAAAGATCCACGAATGACAGCCGGGTCCAACTGCTTAACGTGCTTTCCGAGGCACGGAGAAGTCTCGGTATGTAAAGATGGTCACCCATCCACGGACCAACCCCGGCAAGCGTAGCTTAACCTGATGGATCGAACCGTGCAGCTGTTATTACTTAGCCACGAGCTCCTCCGCGAAGAGAGAGTAATAGTACAGAAACTCCATTTTTAGGGTTCCGTTAAAAAACGGAACCCTTATAGATTCGTCATGTCTGTCTGTCTGTCTGTCTGTCTGTCTGTCTGTCTGTCCGTCCGTATGTCACAGCCAGTTTTTTCCGAAACTATAAGAGCTATGCTGTTGAAATTTGGTAAGTAGATGTATTCTGTGAACCACATTAAGATTTTCACACAAAAATAGAAAAAAAAACAAATAATTTTGGAGTTCCCCATACTTAGAACTGAAACTCAAAAATTTTTTTTTCATCAACCCCATACGTGTGGGGTATCTATGGATAGGTCTTCAAAAATGATATTGAGGTTTCTAATATCATTTTTTTCTAAACTGAATAGTTTGTGCGAGAGACACTTCCAAAGTGGTAAAATGTGTGTCCCCCCCCCTGTAACTTCTAAAATAAGAGAATGATAAAACTAAAAAAAATATATGATGTACGTTACTATGTAAACTTCCACCGAAAATTGGTTTGAACGAGATCTAGCAAGTAGTTTTTTTTTAATACGTCATAAATCGTAAACTTATCGTTACTTGCTGCTACGGAACCCTTCATGGGCGAGTACGACTCGCACTTGGCCGCTTTTTTAATCGCGTTAATTCTTCACCATTTTGAGAACAGTGGTGATGAGATTATTTGCACAAAGTATTTGCCTGGGTTCGAACCCATGACCTACAACTGCTCTCTGCTCGCACAAAGACCATATACAGTACTAAACAGGCTACTTAGACAACAATAGCATCTGTAATAGCTAGTTAGCTGCCCAACGGTCAAGTACAGTAAATTGACCCATTTACCTCGGTTAGACGCACAAATTGCGCAGGATGGTCGCTCTTAGGGCTTATGCGGGTACTCACGAGTCGGTGACGTCAGATTAGTAGAACCACCGACGCTATAAATTTGCTGGTTGCTCTTGTTAGTACGTGCTCACCGTTTAGTGACGTCAGATTAGTAGAACCGCCAACGCTATGAAGTTGCTGGTTGCTCTTGTTAGTACGTGGTACGTGCTCACCAGTTAGACGTCAGATTAGTAGAACCGCCAACGCTATGCAGTTGCTGGTTGCTCTTGTTAGTACGTGCTCACCGTTTAGTGACGTCAGATTAGTAGAACCGCCAACGCTATAAAGTTGCTGGTTGCTCTTGTTAGAACGTGCTCACCAGTTAGTGACGTCAGATTAGTAGAACCGCCAACGCTATGAAGTTGCTGGTTCCTCTTGTTAGTACGTGGTACGTGCTAACAAGAGAACCGCCAACGCTATGAAGTTGCTGGTTGCTCTTGTTAGTACGTGCTCACCATTTAGTGACGTCAGATTAATAGAACCGCCAACGCTATGAAGATGTAACCGCTATACATGTATTTATTTACATACACAGAACCTACCTACTAGGTACATACATTAGATTATGTTACTGAGTCTCAGAACAAATAACAAACCAAGACAGCGCTGTCGACAGTGACGTGAGGCCGGTTTCGTAAACATGTGTGCACTTAGTGAGGTGTAGTTTGATTGTAAATGTGTGTGTGTGTGAGCGTGTAATCACAGAGCGGAGGTGTAGTTTTGGCATGCTTCACTGTATCGTTCGCAGCGCTGTCTTTGTTTTTATTTGGGCTAAGTGTACAAAATGTTTTATTTCGGGAAAAATATATCATGTCATATTTTAACGAATATTCGCATTCGCGAATATTCGCATATTTTTGCATATTCGCATTCGCGAAATCATTGTGAATGTTTTTGCGTGTATCATTTTTTTAAGTAGGTAATAATAGTTGGTTAATATAAGAAAATCCAATTCCATTAATTTCTTATGTTTTTTAATGCAATAAAAAAGTAACTTAACCTCGTAATCACATTATCTGTCTTCTCTTTATCATTTGGTATCATTTATTAATTTACTATTACTATTCACACTGTAACCTCAACATTCACTTGTTTTGTTTACGAAAACACCGGCGCGAGCGGAATGACACTTCAATCGGATGCGTTCGTATTAACTCGGCTATTCTCGGAACGAAAAACAGACGGAACGCACTTCGCATACTTCGTTCGAACGGGACTGCCGCTAAAGTCACAAAGCCATAGACAAATGGCGCCCAATTTAAACAAAAACTGAATATTCGCATTCGCAAATGTTAACAGCAGTTATTCGCATTCGTGCAAATATCGCAGCAAATATTCCTCAAACAAACAAACAAAGTCGATAAAAACAAAGTCGATAAAAACAAAGTCGACAGAAACAAAGTCGACAGAAACAAAGTCGACAGAAACAAAGTCGACAGAAACAAAGTCGACAGAAACAAAGTCGACAGAAACAAAGTCGACAGAAACAAAGTCGACAGAAACAAAGTCGACAGAAACAAAGTCGACAGAAACAAAGTCGACAGAAACAAAGTCGACAGAAACAAAGTCGACAGAAACAAAGTCGACAGAAACAAAGTCGACAGAAACAAAGTCGACAGAAACATAGTCGACAGAAACAAAGTCGACAGAAACAAAGTCGACAGAAACAAAGTCGACAGAAACAAAGTCGACAGAAACAAAGTCGATAAAAACTTGTAAAATTGTTATTCAGGTTCATGGCTTTTGAAAATAAGGTTTAGAAATAATAGGCAACTTGTTCATGTACTTACATATTCTATTTCTCCAACACAATATCAAATATACCACACAGTTAACACTAGGTATCCATTTAAAATCACAGCTCGAGCCTTAGCGTCTAAGCGTCTTAGCGGCGTCTAATGCACGACTGAGCTCGCAGCACTGGGCTCGCAGCAATATCTTTGAAAAAATCTCTCAGTGAAACACTGGCACCTAGCTGGTAAATTGCTCGAACAGCTCGTTTTTGAAGCACAAATATATTTTGAATATCAGCAGCTTTGCCCCACAGCAGAATACATAACGCTATGAAAATAACTAAAATAGACTAACCGAGCTGTATCAACGTCAGTGTATTGTCTTACTTTCCTGACAGCGTAGGCGGCCGAACTGAGCCTTCCCGCTAGGCTCGATATATGTGGGCCCCACTGAAGTTTGGCATCTACTGTTATGCCCAGAAAAACTGCCGAGTTCACAGTTTCAAGCATCTCTTTATCTAAGACGATGTTGGGTCCTAGATTTATAACATTTGGTAGGGCGAACTTTACACATTTCGTTTTCTTGGCATTGAGAACAAGGTTATTTGTCATAAACCAATCCGTAACTATTGAGAGTGCACTGTTTACATCGTCAAAATCTTGTCTGTTCCGAATTCCGATCTACTTTAAAAATAAGAGAGGTATCATCTGCAAACAGTACAATTTCACAAATACCCTTTAAATAGAATGGTAAGTCATTAATATACACTAAGAACAAGAATGGACCCAGTATTGAGCCTTGAGGTACACCTAACTGAACTGGTAGCCCGGAAGATTTTACACCATTAATATCTACACATTGGAACCTATTATGTAAATAAGAATTTATAACGTTTAGAGCTTCGTTTTGCACACCGTAATGACGTAGTTTACGCAAAAGCGTATCATGGTGCACGCAATCAAAGGCTTTGGAGAGATCACAGAAAACTCCAATAACATTTTGCAATTCTCCCATGCATTAAATATGTGTTTCAGCAGAGCAACACCCGCATCTGTAGTCGAACGACCTTTTGTAAAGCCATATTGTTCATTATGAAGGAGACTATTTAAATTAAAATGTCTTAGCAACTGCTTGAGTATTAACTTTCAAATATTTTTCTAAATGCTGGTAAGATAGAAATAGGCCTGAAATTGCCAACATCATTTTTATTACCTAATTTAAAAAAATGCGAATGTCCAAAATATGACATTCGTTACATCACTAATATCTACCAGTAGAACGTAATTAAAACGTCCACACAGCAGTCGGAGGTTACTCTGTAAGTGTCATAATTAAAAAGTAACAAGATCCCAAGAGGAAATGGAAAGTTAGTCCTACATCTAGGGCAAGTTAACTGGGGCAAAGAAATCTGTGTACTCCTACTTTTGTATTTACTCAACACCAGAATCGTTTCATAAGGTGCATGTAAAAGCCGAAATAGAAGGCTAATAATAAATAAAAATCTTTATTGCAGACCAAATGATCCATAAAAAAAAACAGTGGCACTCCGGGAGTGCCGACAGAAGTGAAAACTGCAACAATTTTATTGTGTGTGTTTTATGTATCGCGCGTTGATGTATTTTTAGTGGTCAAAAGCTGGTGTCGTAACAGTGTCGCGAAATCAATTGTTTAGTCCCATCTCAAAAATGCCCAACGCGCCTAAAGAAGTTTTCACTTAAAAAAACAATTTAAAAAATAAAAAGTTAATACAAAAAAAAAAAAAATTGTGGCACTCGGGGACTGCCGCGGTATAGCTATTGCATAGCATTTGTAACCTCCATACTTCCTATTTGTCAACGCTACACTTGGGATGATGACATAAAACAAAAATTACGTTCCCATGACAACATCACGTTGTCATGGGAACCGTCATTACATGGTAGGCGGAGTGGGGAGTGTTAGGTTTTTTCGTTACGGAATTTCTTGATTCGGTCGCCGCGCTCAAAGCCCGCGATAAAAGCTATGCAATAGCTTAAAAAATCCAGGAGTGCCGACAGAAGCGAAAGAATGAAAAAAAATCGGCACTGCGGTAATCAACGCGTTGATGTCTTTTACTCCACGATGTCGGTAACAGGTTGCGAAATCAATGGTTTAGTCCCATCTCAGAAAAGTCAAAGTCAAATAATTTATTGTCTAATACCCGGTTTTTGAATTGAGATTTTAAAGTTTAGAATTTATGAAACTATAGCGTCAAGATGTTAGCCCGCGAAATGCAGAATTACAAAAGTGTTTAAAAAAAAGGATTGTGTGGTTTTATGAAACCACGGTAAAAGTGAAACTTCTATAGGCGCCGCCATATTGGCCTTGGCTGCTCTGACGAGCGCCTTTCACTTTATCCCTACTCCGCGGCCGACCGTCACGCGACATGCAACACACAGACAAAAAAGTTTGAGACGATGTAATAAAAGTTTCACTTTAAAAAGGAATTTCGCCTGCTTCATTGGAGGAATCATTAAGTAATGTGCTTAAGAAGAGTTTGACAAGTTCTCAGCTTAAATTCTCAATTTAGAAACCAGTACCCTAATTGCGTGATTTATTTTCGTAAAAGATTATGATAAATTTGTTTCATTTTGACAGTTCAACAACATTCATTGCATTATTTACGTTGTTGAACAGATTTTTTTCCCAACTTATGAAGCTATGGATTAGCAATCTATTTCAAATCGAAACAAATTGTGATTGATTGTGTATTACGCAATTAGGTTGCTCGGTGTGCACATATCGAAATGAGGGAATCTATGCTTAATTTTATCGACGGAAAAAAAAAGTTTTTTTTTGTGATTATTGTAAAAATTGATGAAAAAAAAAAACAGATTTTTGCAAAAAGAAACATTTTTATGTTTAATTGGGGGTAGTTTTTTTTCCACTATTTTCATTTTATGAGGATGCCTAAAGAGGTCGGTAGAGAGTTATTTATGTACTTGCATCGAAATGTTGATGTTAATATGGATCTTCCCGGGATTTCTAAATTCTAATAGACAATCCCGTGTGACCAACAATATTACAAATAAATAATAATAATAAAAACCTCAGAGATAGATAAGACAAATAAAACAAAGATATTAAACATACAATTTTTATAAGTATTAAATTCACAATGCACACGTGTGCGCATTGGAATTTTGCAACTTCGGACATCCGATGTCGTTGATGTAAATTTGACAAAGTCGCGCGTGCAGTGGTTTAAATTGTGTAAAAGAAAATAACTTTTTATTTAACATATCACGGGATTTTTCTGCTCTTCAAAATTAATCCCGGGATTTGGAGCATATCCACTTTATTCTTTCGTTGTATGAAATAGTGTAAGTACATAAATAACTCTACCTAATTCTGACCTCTGCTAATAACTTCCAATCACTATGGAGTTATTTTATTGCGATGGATTTAGTACATTACTGCCGCGGTCTATAATGACTACTTTGCTGGTCGCGCTGATGATGGCCGACAGCGCAGCGTAGCGCAGCTCCAGGCCGACACAGCGCGGCCAGCGTGCAGCACTTGATGGACGAGCTGAGATAAAGGCCGAGGCCGTAGGTCGAGGCCTTTACAGCGAGGACAGCAAGGGCTGCAATGATGGCCAAGCTGGAAGGCCTAGAGCGTAGCTAGGCTAGCTCGAGGCAATCATAGCCTGACCAGCGAAGCAGTCATAGTGGGCCAAGGCTTGTATAGTGCTTTACTCAAAAATGCAAGTACCTAATCTAAATAAAACCAACAAGTAATTTAAATAAAATATATAAATTAACTAGAAATTTAATTAAAATGACAATTATGAAAAGTACAGTTACTAAAATTCAACACCGACTTTCCCGGTTTGACAATGATAGTTGGAACTATACAGCCAAATATGGAATAAAATCTTTTTGTACCTATCTCTATAAATACAAACAGCTGTGTTTTAAATAAAATCTTTTTGCATTTGATTTTTTAAAACGTTGAAACGTCAAAATAGCGGCCGGCAATGTTTTGCCGGCCTGTTAGAGCGACTAGCAAAACTTTGCTGGCCGCTCCTTGAAACAGAACGGCAAGGTCGACTTTGCTCAAACAAGGTTGTCAAAATAATGACCACATTACATGTATTTTTGAGTAAAGATCATTTAGTTTAAAGTTACACCGTTTTGTTAAAAAAAAAAATGTTTCTTATGTTATTTTATTTTTTTCCGTCGATAGAATTATTAAGCATAGATTCCTCCCATCATTTCGATATGTGTACATTATAAAGGCTCACACTGTAAATTATACCAGAAATATTGATAAAAATACAGAAGTTTTGCAGAATCTAGACACACAATGAATCCACCACCGTGATGACCGTGACTCATACTATGACAGAATGTATGAGGTAACCCCCATGTCGGTGAGTCTAAAACGGCATCACTGATATGTCACGATAATGAACGCTGGCGCTATACGAACAAACCCAATGCCAAAACACTACCTAGATATGGTCACTGACACAAAACATGTGCTATGAACAGAAGACCTAACCATCTGGCTACACATCAGAAAGAGTTGAAACCGGCTTCAAGTAAAATATGCTTTTGGGAGACGCATTTTTGTCTAGCTACCATCTGAGACGAATAAAAAATAAACAAGTGCGAGTCGGACTCGCCCATAAAGGGTTCAGTAGCAGCAAGTAACATAATATAAAAGTTCTTTAATTGAGTTGATTGAATGAAAGGTAAATTGCGGTTTACGATTTATAACGTATTAAAAAAAAACTGCTTACTAGATCTAGTTCAAACCAATTTTTGGTGGAAGTTTACATGGTAATGTAGGTACATCATATTTTTTTTTTTGTTTTATCATTCTCTTATTTTAGAAGTTACAGGGGGGGCACATTTTACCACTTTGGAAGTGTCTCTCGCGCAAACTATTCAGTTTAGAAAAAAATTACATTAGAAACCTCAATATCATTTTTGAAGGCCTATCCATAGATACCCCACACGTATGGGATTGATGAAAAAAAAAATCAGTTTCAGTTCTAAGTATGGGGAACCCCAAAATTTATTGTTTTTTTTTTTTCTATTTTTGTGTGAAAATCTTAATGCGGTTCACAGAACATATCTACTTACCAAGTTTCAACAGCATCGTTCTTATAGTTTCGGAAAAAAGTGGCTCTGACATACGGACGGACAGACAGACACATGACGAATCCATAAGGGTTCCGTTTTTTGCCATTTTGCTACGGAACCCTAAAAAGCCTTTAATATTCCTTAGTTACAAAAATAAATAAAGTTCTTAATATTACTTAACTAACTAACAAAGAACCCCTCAACGGGTATAGACCTCTTCCAGTAATTTCCAGTTTTTTCTGTTTTTTGCTTTCTCAAGCTAGTATTTGCCAATCAATTCCACTATCTCGTCTTGCCAACGCTCTGCTGGTCTGCCTCTGCTTCTCTTTCCGTGTGGGCCTTTCCAGGCGGTTGTTCTAAGGGTCCACCTGTCGTCTACTGATCGCGCTAGATGGCCCGCCCATTTGAGACGAATACTATAAACCAATAGTACCTACTTTAAGTCTGCTAGCTTCTTCATTATATAAATCATACAGCGTTTTCTCCCGCATAAGTGTCAATTCCGTGGGAATATTGGGATAAAAAGTATCCTATGTGTTAATCCAGGTTATAAACTATCTGTGTGCCAAATTTCATCTAAATCTGTTCGGTCGTTTTTGCGTGAACGAGTAACAAACATAATATAAATATTTAATATAATATGTCCTTTATTGCATTTTATATAACACTAGCTGACCCTGCAAACGTTGTTTTGCCATATAAATGTTTGGGGTGGACCATCTTTATCACTTACTACCCTACCTATCCTATCTTTCAAGTTGGATCAAACTGCACACGGTGTGCAAATTTGATTAAAATCGGTTAAGTAGTTTAGGAGTCCATCGCGGACAAACAACGTGACACGTAATTTATATATATTAAGACTAGCTGACCCTGCAAACGTTGTTTTGCCATATAAATGTTTGGGGTGGACCATCTTTTCACTTCCTACCCTACCTACCCTACCTATCCTATCTTTCAAGTTGGATCAAACTGCACACGGTGTGCAAATTTGATTAAAATCGGTTAAGTAGTTTAGGAGTCCATCGCGGACAAACAACGTGACGCGTAATTTATATATTTTAAGATTAAGATATTGATTACATTTTTAAATATTATTTTAAGAAACAATAAAAAAACATTTAAAATTATAAATACTATAAATTATAATAATACTATTTATCTTTATATATATAATTCTTCTGTGAGTGTGTATGTCACTGAACTTCTCTCAAACAACTGGACCGATTTTGATGAAATTTTTTGTGTGTGTTCAAGGGGATCTAGGAATGGTTTAGATTCACAATTTTGTCCGCTGGACAATGTTTTGACAGGACAACGTCTGTCGGGTCCGCTAGTTTTATTATATAATAAGTAGGATCATGGAGAAGTCCAATGAAACAACAAATCGATTTGGTAATCGCACCATGTATCTAATTGGCACTTAAAGGACAATGGTTATCTAAATGACATAATCCTTTCGCCATTATCGAAGCCTATCAGATAAAAGATTACTATACTCCATTTGAAATAAGATTAGACATTTAACTAAACCTTTTTTACAGTCCGTTCAACCGATTATGACTTCTATTGCGTTGGTGGCATGACAAATGGCAGCTGCAGTAAACAGTTGGTTTGTAACCACTTTTTTTGCTTTTAATGCCATCCTTATGCCTACGCAATAGAAGTCAAAATCGGTTGAACGGACTGTAAAAAAGGTTTGTTTAAATGTCTAATCTTATTTCAAACGGAGTATAGTTATGGGTGTTTACAGACACATTAGGCAGACAGAACTGGCGAAGGTGGAGGATGCTCTGCCCAAATGCCCGTCCCTTCGAAAAATACAATCGCGAAGTTATGTCATGTTAGGCAATTTATTTTACAGAACACATGCCAAAAATACCATGCAGGTATATATCGCAGGGATATTGTCAAACTAGTGATATTATAATTTACCTAGTGAAATTATAATTGTACGAGACTTTGTCAACCGCCTCCATTTCTTACAATTTAACGAGCTCATTTCAGTGACATTATAATTCCACTGGAACCACGCAGTGATCTTGCAAGGCAGATTTTGACAATTTCACTGTATGTACAAGCCCGTTAAATTGTTCAATGATTGGTCCGTTTCCAATGTCATTCCTTACTTATATCATAAAATGAATATCAACTTCTACACGTTATTATGCAGATCTTAAAGGCAAATGAAAAAGAGTTGCCCAATCAAAACGCACGTAGACCTAACTATAAACTTGATTCAATATACCTAGGGTTATAATAAAATCACTACAGCGTTTCCGTGAAATAACAATAATACAAAAAAAGTCGTTTTGAGAGAAATGGAGGCGGTTGACAAAGTTTCGCAAGTTCACTGGTTTGACAATATCCCTGCGAAATATAAAACCCCATCAACAGCCGGAAACCACACACAGCAACACCACAAAAGAATTTCGAACCACCAGCTTAAAATTCAACGCACATGATAAACTTCGTAACGTTGCATAACAAAGCCAAAATTACAAATAATCTTGTTGAACGGAAACGCCAATGTTTACATTGACGAGTTATTTGCGAGGGCTGACTCATATTATATTAAGCGGTTCATTTATTTTCTGAGCTATAAATTTAACTGCCTGCTTTAGAATTAGTTTCATTTGGGCACGAGTCTGCTTGCCGTGCGGTTTCCGGGACGAAAAAGATTGACGTCGACATTTCTATTATTAACCCAGTCTCCATACATGAGTTCCTGGCAATAGCAATCAATCTGCCCAGCTTTTCTCAAATATGTTAAGAGGAGGCTCCCTAAATTGTATGTTAATTTGCATTAATATTCTGAAAAAGTTACGCATACAGTCAGGGCCGGCCCGTTCATATAGGCGAACTAGGTGACGGCCTAGGGCGCTCGTATTAGGGGGCGGCAATCGGCGGCATCGAAATTAAAAAATAATACTGTACATTAATTTTTATTTACCTACAACTTGAAAATACTCCCAATCTTTTACCAATTTTTCTAGCAAAATGCGCTCATGGACATTTACGAAACCACCGGTACGGAAATCAAAGCGAGTTTAGTTGATAGCCTAAACTCGCTCCATTGCTAAAAAAATCGCGATTTCAATTTTATTGCTTCTCTTGTTGTATGTTTTGTTCAAAATTGATTTGACTATTATAGTTGGACCGCGATCGTTATACCGATTGCGCCTGAGAGATATTTCTCGACGGCATGTGAAGCCAAGTCAGAGACCCATGGGCGGCTTTAAAACTCTGACACCAGGTTAGTCACTAACCACACGAAAAAGAAAGAACAGTTTTATTTTGTCACGAATTTCCTTAAAAGGGCGCCGTTTCAGCCTTTCGCTTAGGGCGCCAGGAATTCTCGGGCCAGCCCTGCATACAGTCAAAATAGACCTTTAGTACCTATATGATTTATTGGATCTTTTTCTTTCCAAATATTTACGTAATTAGAACATTTTCTCTCGATTAATATTTTATTCGATAATCATATCAAACGATTATTTGAAACAAAAACAAGATTACTCGGCTTTTATGTCTAAAATAATTATTGACAG
Source organism: Agrochola lychnidis (assembly GCA_963680765.1). Classification (NCBI taxonomy): domain Eukaryota; kingdom Metazoa; phylum Arthropoda; class Insecta; order Lepidoptera; family Noctuidae; genus Agrochola; species Agrochola lychnidis. Next base: position 12,632,627 of record OY796874.1, read on the forward strand.
GAAGAAATATATGTAGTTTATTATCCAAATATAAGATAAATCAATTATTACTTTAGTTATTTAAAACGAAATAAGTATTATTAAGTATTGAGGACCTACGACATTTAGTTCCGTGCTCGAATACGACCAAAGAGCGCACGCGATATTCAACTTTATTACTGATGTGTTAGCGTTTAGCACATGGTGGAGTGGTGGGGTGCACGGGGGCGGAGTTTGCGTGGCAATTGTCTTTGGAGTGCCTGGTCTTAAAGTCCGCCTCCAGTCTACCGGATGCAGCTACCTACACCTAGCTAAACTTCCTATCTGACTTCCACAATCCAGTTACTGGGTAACACGATACCCCTTGGTACGACTGGTTGTCAGACTTGACTTCAGGGGCCCAAGTCTGCTATTTTTATAAATTCGTCATTCCAACACGATGCCATTGTCATTTTGCTAAAAGTTCGTAATCTGCTAAATTCATAATGGTCGATCAATGGTTTTGTAATAGAATTGTGTTATAATGGCATTGTCGTACAATACGACCAATGATACCGCCTAAGTCAGTCATTCATTTGTCATTATGTACGAGATTACCAATAAGTGCTATTTCTTTCAATGGAGTGTCAGTGGCTGACCATTGGAAAGTCATAATGACGCCATTATATCAGTAGATTACCAAACTTGTCAAAATCAACAATTATGAAATCAATGATAGACCATTCTGACACTATTGTAATAGCAGACTTGAGGCCCTGAATACCCGTAATGACTGTCAAAGATCTACGAATGACAGCCGGGACCAACGGCTTAACGTGCTTTCCGAGGCACGGAGGAGTGTTTGGTAATAGTTTTCAAGAAATTGAGTAGTCATACACTCATCATTCATAATTGGCAGCCTTGTTCCACCGACCACTGAGTATAAGCTTCATCCCAGGTCTGTCGATTCTCAACCAAGTCTTCCCGCGATCTTCTGAATGTCATTCACCCATCTGGCTGTTGGTCTCACTCTACCAAAAGACTAACCTCATGTGTTTTGTTATATAATTATGCTAATTAAGTGCAATTATTTTTGGAGAGATCCGTCTTGAAATGGGAATTGAAAAAAGTATCACCAAATTCTGACAAAAAAAAAAACCGACTCCCAAAGTGAAAAATTACTTTAATTTCGGAAGTCGGTGGCAAAAAACGAAAATTCAAAACCAAATACACTGACTTCGGATTTTTTTTGAAAGTCGGTTGTTTTTTTTTTTCTAATAATGCAAAATCTATCTTCTTAAGTAGGTATACTACAACATAAACTATTTATAAACCATGACATGACTCATATAATCGCTCCATTTTATTCTGTCCGTGGTATTGTGTTGTCTGCTTTCGTACAAACTGGGTCAGGATAAAAATACTGTTTATACCTAAGCCTGTGCGTGCTTTGTCCTGGCCAAGTTGATGTGAATGTCTCAAATTAACAATGACTATAGGTCTTTTTAGGGTTCCGTTGCCAAATAGCAAAAAACGGAACCCTTATAGATTCGTCATGTCTGTCTGTCTGTCTGTCTGTCTGTCTGTCTGTCTGTCTATCTGTCTGTCTGTCTGTCTGTCTGTCTGTCTGTCCGTCCGTATGTCACAGCCACTTTTTTCCGAAACTATAAGAGCTACGCTGTTGAAACTTGGTAAGTAGATGTATTCTGTAAACCGCATTAAGATTTTTACATAAAAATAGAAAAAAAACAAATAATTTTGGAGTTCCCCATACTTAGAACTGAAACTCAAAAAATTTTTTTTCATCAATCCCATACGTGTGGGGTATCTATGGATAGGTCTTCAAAAATGATATTGAGGTTTCTAATATCATTTTTTTCTAAACTGAATAGTTTGCGTGAGAGACACTTCCAAAGTGGTAAAATGTGTGTCCCCCCCCCTGTAACTTCTAAAATAAGAGAATGATAAAACTAAAAAAAATATATGATGTACGTTACTATGTAAACTTCCACCGAAAATTGGTTTGAACGAGATCTAGCAAGTAAATTTTTTTAAAACGTCATAAATCGTAAACTTATCGTTACTTGCTGCTACGGAACCCTTCATGGGCGAGTACGACTCGCACTTGGCCGGTTTTTTTATTTGGGTGGGAAATTATCGAAAAACTTCTCACGCTCTGGGTGGAGCGGGAAGGCGTGTCAGACTCTTACTGACTAAAACCCACCCGTGTTCCTTCAGTTGCCATGTTAGCGGGGGTCACGATTTCCCTATCGGTTTTCTTCGAACCCCCGGCAGGCATTGGCCCTAGCGGACCCCGTCAATTCTGCTGACATCTCTTTGAGGCGCGCGTGGAACAAAACGCGCCGTCGACCCGGGCTTGGTCCTTATCGGACGGCGAGCTACCCATTGCTCACCGTCCGCAAGCCCGCGCCTACGGTGGCCGGAAATCTGAATGACTATAGGCCTGGGTCGAACCCAGCTAGGCACTTGACTTTGTATTTCATCACCACTGCCCTCAAAACGGTGAAAAAAATATAGTGAAGAAACCGGCATGTGGGACCGTTCAAGTATTACGTAATCACTATAGGGGGGCGGGGGGTCTATGCTTTGCTTATTTTTGATGACATGTGGAGTGGGGGGGTCTAGATGGTGATTACGTCAGCAGTAATTATTTACTTTTTTACACATATGGCAACCCACACATTGTCTATGCTTGAAAACGAAACGCATATTCGGGGATTCCCACAAATAATGAATACGTTTAGGTACTCGCTTAGAACCGAGTAGGGGAATTACCGCGTGCTTATTCACTTGTTAGAATAATTATAACTGCTGCTCATGAATCAATAAAAAAAACAGAATACTTACATTAAAAGAAAAATGCATAATATACCAATGTTTACGTAAGCATGGGGGGGTAAGAGTTTTGCTTACTTTTGCTGACAAGGGGGAGGCGGGAGTAAATAATTATACCGAATAAATCTGCTTACGAAATACTTGAACGGCGCCTGTCCTAGAACACACTCATGTGACATTCACCAATCTCCACTGAGCCCGCCTGATAGACTTGGCCCACTCCCTCTTGCAGAGAAGAGGCTTGTATCCCAGCACTAGGAACGTCATAGGCTGATTGTGCTGTAGGCCTGTACCCTGTACAGATTGCCAATCCATGGCTTCATAAGTTTAAAAAAAATCTGCTCAACAACGTAAATAACGCAATCAATGTCGTTGAACTGTCAAAATGAAACAAATTAGGCATAATTGTTTACGTAAATAAGTTACGCAATTAGGGTATTGGTTAAAAAGTCAGTTCTTTGCCAACGCAATTGGGATGCAGGAATCTTATAATACCATCTAAATATTTGCTTGTGTCCAAAAACGTCCAGAATTGTTCCATATTAAATTGTTCCATTTTCTATTGGTAAGCTCCAACGCGCGCTAAAATCAGCAATTTGTCTCATTTTGCTATGAGAAAACTCCCATGCAAACACAGTCATACATGACTTTGAATGTCCTCTGAAATGTATTCAAACTGCACGAAACACAGTATGTTCTAATCGACACGGAATGCATGTGTATTGTTTAGCAAATTGTTTTATTATGCGCAATGAAGGTGCCACAACTGCCTGGCTTACCATTCAAACAATTCATTCGACTCCGAAAGGATAGCGCTAAGTGGATGAGTCCTTCAAAGTTTAACAATGTTCTGGAAGATACAGATTGTTCAAAGGATCCAGAGGAGAAAATGCAGGACAGACTTTCTAGTTACAGCAATGGCACGTAAAATTTAATCGGAGAGGCAACCGGATGGCGAGTGGTAATCAGGGTCTTGAAGTGATACCGAACCCCCCGTACCGTCCGAATGGTCCCCAAATGGACGGGCGGAGATATGTGATATGATATGGAATTTGTGTGTATGAATAACATCCAGTTGTCACGCCCCAACATCGTTATAATTGAAATAATGTATACAATTCTTGAAACTCCTTACCGATGATTTATCACCGAAAATGAGGGTGAATTTTATCAAAACCAGATGGCATTGATACACACAAATTCCTTGCACTTATAAAATAAATAAAAAAATAAAAAAGCCATTTATTCCATATTTCAGCGTTCCATTTTACATGCTGTTAGTAGGGTCTTAGTAAATTTACTTATTGTATACTGTTAGTATGGTTAGTCTTGTTGAAATATGGACCACTTTTTGGGTAAAGGCCTCCTCCAGCTTTTTCCACGAATCCCTGTCCTTACCTGTAGTTATCCAGTCGTTTCCTGACACTTGGATAATGTCATCAGCCTTTTTTAGGGTTCCGTTGCCAAATGGCAAAAAACGGAACCCTTATAGATTCGTCATGTCTGTCTGTCTGTCTGTCTGTCTGTCTATCTGTCTGTCTGTCTGTCTGTCTGTCTGTCTGTCTGTCTGTCTGTCCGTCCGTATGTCACAGCCACTTTTTTCCGAAACTATAAGAGCTACGCTGTTGAAACTTGGTAAGTAGATGTATTCTGTGAACCGCATTAAGATTTTCACATAAAAATAGAAAAAAAACAAATAATTTTGGAGTTCCCCATACTTAGAACTGAAACTCAAAAAAATTTTTTTCATCAATCCCATACGTGTGGGGTATCTATGGATAGGTCTTCAAAAATGATATTGAGGTTTCTAATATCATTTTTTTCTAAACTGAATAGTTTGCGCGAGAGACACTTCCAAAGTGGTAAAATGTGTGTCCCCCCCCCTGTAACTTCTAAAATAAGAGAATGATAAAACTAAAAAAAATATATGATGTACATTACCATGTAAACTTCCACCGAAAATTGGTTTGAACGAGATCGAACAACTAGTTTTTTTTTAATACGTCATAAATCGTAAACCGCAATTTACCTTTCATTCAATGTTACTTGCTGCTACGGAACCCTTTATGGGCGAGTACGACTCGCACTTGGCCGGTTTTTTTTTTTTTTTTTGGGTGGGAAATCATCAAATAACTTCTCCCGCTCTGGGCGGAGCGGGAGGGCGTGTCAGACTCTTACTGACTAAAACCCACCCGTGTTCCTTCAGTTGCCGTGTTGCCAGGGGGCCACGATTTCCCTATCGGTTTTCTTCGAACCCCCGGCAGGCATTGGCCCTAGCGGACCCCGTCAGTTCTGCTGACATCTCTTTGAGGCGCGCGTGGAACACAACGCGCCGTCGACCCGGGCTTGGTCCTTATCGGACGGCGAGCTACCCATTGCTCACCGTCCGCAAGCCCGCGCCTACGGTGGCCGGAAATCTTCACGTGATTCCCGACGCCCAGGGCGTCTCCTGCTGCGGCGGTTAGGGGAATGTCATCAGCCTACCGTCTTATGGGTCTACCAGCATTCCTCTTTCCCTGTGGACCTTTCCATCGCGTAGTTTCTTTCCTTGAACTTATTAGAGCTTAAATGATGAATGCCATGTCAAAAAAAAATTGTTTTGCCCCATCCCCCATATCTCCGCCCCCGTCCATTTGGGGTCCATTCGGACGGTACGGGGGGTTCGGTATCACTTCAAGACCCAGATTACCACTCGCCATCCGGTTGCCTCTTCGATTAAATTTTACGTGCCATTTGCCTTGAATATCCTAAAGTTTACGTAAACCATAAAAAAACGTCCGTTTGGCTGTCTCCGGAAACGTGTAACCAATTTTTCCACCTTCTAAAACTTGTTGCTGAGAAGATGATTGCCACTTCTTCCTGCTTTAACACGAGAAAACTGTTTTTGGCGGCTGTTTTGTTAGTCGTTCTAATACCACTACCTTATCAATCCCCTTGGCAGCCTTAATAACTAAGATATTTCCCACTGCAAAAAAACCTATCAATACAAAAAAAACGTGTGCAACAAACATTGTATAGCCCGTCGCATCCACAAACACTAATCGACGCAGAATACTGTGTATTGTTACTTAATTGTTGTATTATATGCTGTGAAGTGGGCCAGCGTTTGCGAAAACGACGCTTGCGCAATGCCCGATGGACTGTGGGGCCTGTGACTCAATATTTTAGATGTGACTGATATGATAGTGTTTGTTTCCCAAAAACTACGTGGCTGTAATTTAAAGATCGTTTTATTTGATTGTGTGACTGTAATTTTAACGCCCCGCTTAGATTTTTTTTGTTTAGAGGCGGCGAAAGATCGTAAGTAGTGACCGACCGAAGCTTCATTTTCGGGCATTTTCGGCCAAGAAATCATGGTTCGGCCATAAACCAGCCGAAGGTACGGCCAAGCCGAAAATCAGAAGTTGTGAATTGTCGCAGGTCATTCGGTCGACTTCGTTAAGTTCTGCAATATCAGGCGATGTTCGGCTAACTTCGGGATGAATCAGGTCCGCTCGTGTTTGATGCGATTTTGTTTTAGGTGTAAAAAAAACAAACAAGATGTCAGTTTACAGCGGAAATATAATAGCCCAGTCAATATCGACACACAAAAATGCAAACGTCGCAAACGGGCATGTAACTACGATTATTTTAAATGTTGTTAGGTCCCCTGAGAGTAATTTATACCTTTTTTTTGGGTGGGAAATTATCAAATAACTTCTCCCGCTCTGGGTGGAGCGGGAGGGCGTGTCAGATAAAACGGAAACGGAGAGAGAAAACCCACCCGTGTTCCTTCAGTTGCCATGTTGCCGGGGAGCCACGATTTCTCTTTCGGCCCGTATTCGCAGCCCCGGCAGGCATTGGCCCTAGCGGACCCCGTCAATTTTGCTGACATCTTTTTGAGGCGCGCGTGGAACACAACGCGCCATCGACCCGGGCTTGGTCTTTATCGGAAGGCGAGCTACCCATTGCTCACCGTCCGCAAGCCCGCGCCTACGGTGGCTGGAAATCTGCCTGTGATTTCCGACGCCCAGGGCGTCTCCTCCTGTGGCGGTTAGGGGCGCGAGAGCGCGAAATTTGCCTCTCCCTCACGCGTTCCGCCTCCTCCTTCGCGAGCATTACTGCTTCGCAGAAGGAGGTGACGGCCTTCCATTTCCTCTCGCTCCGTACCAAGTTTGCAACCCTGAAAGCCTTCTGCAACTCCCATGGTGCTCAAAAAACTGCGAAATTCTGGCCCTTGTTTCAGTTTTATTGAAAAATATACCTTAAGGACGCGTTTTTACATATTTTTGTAAAGCAAGCTAAATTTGACACAATTTGGCCTCAACCCAAACACTAGGTCTATTGATTGCGAAGATACAGCTAGTCAAAGATGAGCATTTTCTCCAAAAAATCTTTTTACAAAAAAGAAATCATTCGACTTCAAAAAAAAAAACACAACATTCGAAAAAAAAAAAAACTTTTTACAAAAACAAAAAATACCGACTTTTTTGTTTTTGTAAAAAGTTTTTTTTTTTTTTTTCACTTTTTAATTGTGGTACCTACCCCACACACATTCGAATACCACTACCTGCTACCAGTGACAGGAACTTATCATATCATCTACATACAAAGTGGGAACAAAAATGCGTATTTTGTAGCTAACTCAAAAACTACCCAAGCAAAGTTAATAAAATTTATATGGGACCAATTTGAGAGCATACCCTTTCAAACAAAAAAATTCAAAATCGGTCCACAAATGACGGAGAAATCGGTGGACATACATAAAAAAAAAACTAAACATACGCTACGAACCTATTTGGAAGTCGTACCTTTTTGGAAGTCGGTAAAAACTTAAAAAATTTTGATTTCGGGTCATTTGGCAAGACACGTACCGGCTGAACTAAGGCTCGCTCTTTTTTTGTTTCACGAACTTTTGCCAAATAAATGTTATTCTTTCTAGCATGTGTCATTGACCTAGTCCCTCAAAACATTACATTACAACACGCGTTTTTCCTACAAATAAAGACAGACCAGCTGTTTAATTATTAACATCCTAGGTGATTGACCAGCTCCTCACTTATGATAATTTAATTGAACGTAAAACACTTTACATACGATATCAATTGAGGAAAATTGCTTAACAATTATCGTACAAGTGCGTACTTGACACCTGTATACTGCGGTAAATTGTATGAATGATCACAAAATAAAGTTTAGGAAAGTGCTTTAAAGATGACTGGTTAAGTACTAAGTTTTGGAACTAAAAAGCTCCAGTTTTCTGTATATAGGGTATCTCAAATGTAGTGGTACAAAGGCGAATGGGGTAAAGTGGAGGTGGCCACCAAACATAAAATAAAAAAAAACTTCAGAGGTGTCAAAGGACACCCGGATGGAACGAAGTTCCTTTCGATTAATTAGTGAAGGAATTGTAATAAAATTAAACTATAGCAAAAAGTGTCGTTACAACTTTTGGTCTTAATTTAATGTCTTTCGCAACGCGCGATAAAGAACTTCGTTCCAAAATTGGCTGTGTGTTAAGTCGGTCTACGGACGATAATTTTACGTGATAACGTCACAAGCCGAACGCTTAGGCCGATTGTGCTTCTATATCGCTTGTTCCGCGCTCTCGCTTGCACGCTTGGCTCAGGCGGAACGTGACACTTTTTCGTGCGTGCAGCCGGCGTACATCGATTTATAAGGCGTTATCACGTCAAAAAAAAAAACAATTTGGATATTCTCAACAGTTCAGAAAATTTCGATAATTTAATCATTTTCAAGAAATGTTATACTTTCACTTGGATTTTTCGACCCTGTGAACAACATTTTCGACTTAACAAGTTTAAATCTAGCTCGGAGATGCCATGATATTGTAGATACAAGATTATGTTCCTATTTACGTTCCGTGTGGCTCTGCAACGCTTCAGACTTAATTTTTATTTCTCTTTTCTAACTTATTTATTAAGCTTTAGCGAAACTTACTCGGTAGTATTTTTTTTTAAATCTGGGTTTAGAAAGTTCCGCTAAAGTTTTTAACTGATAGGTGGCCACTTCAGCTTTACCCCATTTGCCTTTGGACCACTACGTTTGAGACGCCCTGTATATCACATTATTCTGTAATAATAACCCTCCACTTCTCAAAAGAGCCTTGCAGTCATTATCATCGTCCTCCTCACTCTTGCCCTTATAATCTTAATATATTTGGGGTTATCCAACTTCCGCAATCAGCATCCAGTCTGAAGTCCATCTACTCTGTGCGGTCCCACGCTATGCTTACCGATTCGCGCTCTCCACTTAAGGCGTCGATAGCAGACTTAATGATTTTATACTGAAGATCACGTCTAAACAAGTAGTGTTAATGATTTGGCATAATTATGTTAAATTAAAGCATTTTCTTCTTAGTAACTTAATATAAGAATATTTTAGATTATGTTTATATTACATAGTGAAATTAATTTGTAAAGTTATGTCTAACGCGGATAAAAAACTGAGAATCACACAAAAACTATCAAGCGTATTTTTCTGAAACCTTCACCATTTTAAAGATAATTTAATTATTGATCTTTTACTATACGTTTTTTAATAAAATTCCTTTTGTTTTGTGTATAATAAATTAATAATGTGTCTAATTTGGGACAGCGCTCCTTGATAGGCGAGTCCTATTACTGGCTGGACGTACGACGCGTTGCGTGAGCTCAGTACAGAACACGCAAGCTAACCACTCAAGGTCACTGTCATATATCTGCGTCTTAACATAACATAACGCCTGTATGTGTATACCCCGAAGGGTTGGGCAGTGATGTGTAGTAATTATTTTACTTTATTTTTGTTTTCTCCTTTTCAGGTATGGCACAAAGGGTGCTTCAAATGCCAGGAATGCGGCATGACACTCAACATGCGCACCTACAAAGGATATGGAAAACTCCCATACTGTGAATCGTGAGTATTTCAATTAATTCATTAATTTTTAACCGACTTCAAAAAAAGGAGGAGGTTCTCAGTTCGTCGGGATATTTTATTTTTATTTTTTATTATGTATTTTCCCCGATTACTCGAAGTTGGCTGGACTGATTTGAAAAATTCATTTTTTGTTTGAAAGGGTAAACTTTCAAGTTGGTCCCATTGTTATTTGGTCAAGATCTGATGATGGAGAAATCGAGGGAACTCTTCAAAAATTATAGGCACATCTATAGCGATTTGGGTACTTTTAGCAGTTGATATTAGGCAATTGTAACTTAGATAAATTACAAACCAACCCACTAAAACGAGAAAAAAAAAAACTTTTTTTCTCGGTAGTGTTTTTTGTAAAAATGTTTTTAACGATCTTCTTCTTCTTTTCGTGTGGTTACTGACTAACCTGGTGTCAGAGTTTTAAAGCCGCCCATGGGCCTCTGACCTGGCTTCACATATCGTCGAAAAATATCTCTCAGGTATTACCGGTTTCCTCACGATGTTTTCCTTCACCGTTTTTGAAGCAAGTGATAATTATACAATACGCACATGAATCCGAAAAGTCAGAGATGCGTGCCTTGGGTTTGAAATCGAGACTTATGATTTGGCAGTCCGACGGTCACACTAGAGTACCACTGCTGCAGTAACGATAGAAGTAACCCATTGCTTAGCTAATCTCGCTGTCGTATGCTATGTAAATATCAGTGATAGGAACTTAACATATCATCCACATACTAAGTGGGAAAAGGTACGTATTATTGAAGCTAACTAGTACCAATTTATTTTTGGCATCATGCGTGTGATGTCGCCTGTAAAAATCAGTAAAAATCAGTGTTCAATGTGTTCTTGGTGGCATAAACATCTTACTTGCTCAAAAAGTCGGAAATACCAAGGATATTCTGATAACCCTCTGCAGCAGAAGCAGCTTGGGTTTTCTAAGAAAGCGGTTCCGTGGTAATTTTCACAACCAAGATATTAACTTTTATTAAATGGCTTGTATTCAGCCTCACCCTTTAATAATCAAAGTAGAAACCATAATTCCACAGTAAAAAATCCGATAGTAGTTTTGTCTGTTTAATATCTTCACGAATTAGCTACCGTAGATTTTCATAAAAGAATTGTCAAACATCGCCACATGCAAACTACGCATCAAACACCTGACGTCACACAAATCCTGCATCGCGCAATTAGAGTTTACCGCGCGAACACCATATATACATAACTTCCCCGAGACATCAATCGTTGAGCAGTTGCCCGCCAGACACGACACCCGTCTGGTCGGAGGATCCTCCTTTTTCTATGAGTGAACTTTACACCCTGTTCCTCATGCCTCTAAAATGCCCAGCACTCCTCACAGAGAGGAGACCTGTGTCCCAACAGTGAGAAGATCATAGGCTGATTATTATGCTACGGCTCGAGCCACTGTTCATCATCCTACCAAAAATTAAAAACCTACATTCCAATCAAATAGTCACCATACAGTTTCGCTTTCGATCCAAGAATAATATGTAAATTCGACCCATTACCTAATGTTAATAGGTGGTTCCGACCAGCCTATTCAAAGCACGCACAGCACACAAAAGGTCAAGGTCGCAAACACGTTTTTTTAATAGCTTTTAATCGACTTGTGTGGTGTTGAATTAAATATTTTTTTATTAATTACTGGTAAAAAGGTGTGGTCTTTGGGGTATGTCCTGTGAGAATAGCTTAGACCGTGATAAAAACAGTGGCACTCCGGGATTGCTGACAGAAATGAAAATTTGAACAAGATCGCCTTGGTGGAAGAAAAATACTTGTATAGAACATTGGTCCGTAACCTTATCTAAATAAAGAGCAAATCACGTTTACAAAAAAAAAAGACTTTCAGAACCTTTAAAGTAAAAATACGTGCATAGAACAATGATCCGTAACGTAATATAAATAAAGAGCACAATCGCGTTTACAAAAATGAGGTGTCGGTAACGGTGTCGCGAGTTCAATTGTAATGAAATGAAATGAAATTGTTTATTCTGTAAATAGGATATCGGAATCACTTTTACACGTCATATAAAAAAATATTAAAAATAAGCTAGATGAGTTCGGCTTTTCCTATCTGACTACTCTGAGAAGAAAGAAGTTTTTTTCCATCTCAAAAATGCCCAACGCGCCTAAAGAAGTTTTTCACTTCAAAATATTTGCTAGTCAGGAAGGTGGTAGCAAGAGTGACATACCAGGGTGAGCCAGACGTACTGTAGCCTTTAGACCGCTAGTCTAGGGCTCCCAAATTTTTGTAAAAGGTAATAAATATATTATGGTCAAAGTGGGAAAATAAACAGTAATTCGGAAAAATAAACAGTTCCTATTTTATTTAAGTTGATGTTTTAAATAGATACATAATTCATTAGCCCATATGTCCGCTCCGTAAGCCTCTCCAAATAAACGAGGAGCAAATTTTATTGAATCTCTTTTTCTGTCGTCATCACTTACCATTCATCACTGAAAACACTAATTCTGTGAATACTGAGGTGGCACAATTAACTAAAATACTAGTATCTAAAAGGTATTCTTATAACAATTATCTATTCACAGTTTTATTCTGAAATTAAGGCTAGCTGCTACTTAGTAGTTGAAACTTTTTATTTGGGTATAGCTTCAGTGAAAACAGTGCAGTCTTTTAGAGTGAAAAACGGTATAACACAGTTTTTAACAGTATGGTTGACAACCCTAGCCGCAAAGTCAGTGGTAACAAAACCAGGGGGCCTACTCTCTAAGTTCGTCAACGAAGATACAGCGGCCGTCCAAAAGTAGTTCGACACTACGGAATAAATCCTACACCCGATTAATTAACGTTTTCGGGCAGGCAAAAACACATCGGGAGTAGGACAACTGTCATTCATTCTTCGGTCGGGCTCCCAAACTAATCTTATGTCTGTAGGCGATACGGTGCAGGAAAAAGTGGTGGATCACAGATCTGAAACCTAATTCCCTATAATAAGTGATTGTGTAAGAATTTTACCTACACAGGGTTTGTTAAGATTTTCATCGAATACTTTTGGAACTAAATATATCGTTCTGCTACGCGTGACGAAAACTTTGTTACTGTAGCGAACCCGCTTTTTGAAGTAAATGGCCATTCCTTCATACTTCATGTCCATATTCAGGCATAACTTTATTTTTCCTGTTAACTAGTTCCTCTTGAAATAGGTACCTACCTATTGGGAAGGAAACTAAAACAAATAATATGGATGAGTCCCATGTTTGTTTGTCAAGTTTGCCTACGCCAGATCAAAACGACGGCGAATTCCAACTTGAGAGGACATATAATGTATATGTGAATCACTGGATCGTTATTCAGTGATTCACATTACATAAACATTATAAACATAATATTTGTCCATTTTTGTGACGTTTAACAAAAATTGCCCTTTCCTGTTGTCTGAAAAACAACGTCAATTCTTGTAATAACAGATACGTGTTTGTACATTTTAGAATCAAGTTATGCCAGTGAAAAGTGTGTTTAGGTTTTGGAACGAAAAAAAATAAAACTTCCAAAAAATCGAAAAAATGCGTTGTTAAAAGTCTGCTAAGCCAAGAAACAGGACCAATAAAAAGTCTCTTCGAAACACGAAACTCACTACTTGAAATGAAATGAAATTGTTTATTCTGTAAATAGGATATCGGAATCACATTTACACATCATATTAAAAAAATATTATGAGTTCGGCGTTTCCTATCTGACTACTCTGAGAAGAAAAGCCGAAACAAAGTCAGAGGTCGCAGTCTCTTTTAAAGTCCAGACATAATCTTGGTCAGGCCATATGAGGACCATGTAGACTAGTGTCTGAAATGATCTTGAGGAAATAACCACACATTTGAGTGGACCTGTCCAGTCAGTGCAAGCATTTGTCAGTAATCGTGGAGCTCAACTCGACGAACAATACCATTTTTTTTTTAAATCAAATTAGATTTGTTACAGCTGTAGTGGCAATCATGTCATTTGGTTTAAATAGGTCCTTATTTTTGTATAAATTCTTTTCTTTTAGATTTTGTGAATGTGAGAACGTTGTAGGCTGTAGACTTGTTGACCATTTTTTTATTTTATTAAGTACCTGGTACTTGTTGATAGACCTACACTGTCCTCCCATACATATTAACACTGTAATTTGAAAACATTGTAGAAACCATTTATTTTGAAAAGAGTAACCGTGGAGTTTCTTGCCGGCTCTTCTCCATAGGAAGCGACCAATTGGAACCGTACACCTAGCTTGTGACGTTTCATAGTGCCCTTGTAGGTTTATGTGAAATAATTTTTTTTTTTTTTTAAGGAATGACATTTGGGTAGGCCGCATAAAATACTACTGCAATCCGAAATTTTGTAAAAAAGGGTACTATAGTACCCTTTTTTACAAAGTTTGGTTTTAATACAGCTCTTAAATCGTTTAATGGGTAGAATGCGTTTACTAAATCCGGGACACCCTGGACAGTAACACACACCAGTAACCATGCAGATTGACAAATAGTTTCACCATATCCTCAATGGGACAGTATCAAAATGGCTATCATTTCGACACTTTCCCTCTTACATTATGAAAATTCCATAAATAGACTTCCTGCACATAAACATTCAGATTCAAATCTGAATAGCTGGATCTCGTAAGAGAAGCCAACTCAACATTAAACTTGATTCTAATGACAATAGTTTTTCCTATCAAATTCCTAGACAATCCGCCAAAAATCTGCCTAGCCTTTTCCCAACTATGTTGTTGTCAGCTTCCAGTCTAACTGGATGCAGCTGAATACTAGTATTTTACATGGAGCGACTGCCTATCTGACCTCCACAACCCAATAACTGGGTAATACGATACCCCTTGACAAGACTGGTTGTCAGACTTTCTTGTAACGACTGTCAAAGATCCACGAATGACAGCCGGGATCAACGGCTTAACGTGCTTTCCGAGGCACGGAGGAGTCTCGGTATGTAAAGATGGTCACCCATCCACGGACCAACCCCGGCAAGCGTAGCTTAACCTGGTGGATCGACCCATGTGGCTATTATTACTTAGCTACGAGCTCCTCCTTCATAGACAATCCGCCGATTCTCATGAATTCTTTGACGGCAAAACCAGTGTAAATTTATGTGTCGTTACTCATTGCAATTACTTGCTTACTCACAACATAGTTGTTACGCTACACTGCGTTATGTGTGAATCATGCGCATGCGATGGTAAAGAGTTAGTTTTGAGAAACAAATATACAATGAAATTATTGCCATTTTTTGAGGAAGTAGGAGTCTAGTACCCTAACTGCGTAATACAACAAAATCACAATCTGTTTCGACTTGAAACAGATTGCTAATCCATTGCTTCATAAGTTGGAAAAAAAATCTGCTCAACAACGTAAATAACGAAATGAATGTTGTTGAACTGTCAAAATGAAACAAATTAGGCAAAATTGTTTACGAAAATAAGTTACGCAATTAGGGTACTGTTTGATGGTCCTCTTAATGCTAGGAGCGTTCATACAAAATCTTGGCAACGTCGTAAATAGCTGTCAAATACTTATCTTTTTTGATTAATTTGGCAATATTACTGTATGGCTTCGTTGGTCTAGTGGTCGCAAGCGCTACTGTTGAGCATGAGGTCCTGGGTTCGATTCCCGAGTCGGGCAAAGTGTTATTGGGTTTTTCTATCTGAAATTTCTCTGTGGCAGCCCGGACTCTGAATTTGTGCCCGGTTGAAGGCAATAGGCTCGCCCCCTATTACATGGGACTTAAACATAACTGGCGAAATGTGGGTGTACCTGCTAGTTACAGGGATACCTCTGCCCAACCCTTTGGGGAAACAAGGCGTGATGTTATGTTACTGTATGGAAATATGAAATATCGCTAACTAGTGAACTAGAATATTAATAATGAATTGCAATTATCACACTGAATTTGATGTTGTAACTGTTGTAGGTGTAAAAAGGGCATTTGGAAAGTTTCCAAATACTTTTTTACATCTAAAACTAAATATTCGGTGTTACGATATTAATGATTGCATTACATAATCAATATTTTAGTTCACAAGTTAGCCATATTTCTTATTTCCATACAGTAATATTGCCAAATTAATCGAAATATTTGACAGCTATTTGCGACGTTGTCCAGTTTCTGAATAATCATCGTTTCTGCCTACCCCTATGGGCGAATGGCGTTAGTTTGTTTATACTAGCTTCTGCCCGTGACTTCGTCCGTGTGAAATTTCGGCCCCCGACTTACCGCGTCGCAATCCCATCGCCCAACCGCGCTATTACTTCGTTTTTTTTCGCTTACCGTTCTTTATGACTTTTTTATTTTTGCTCGGCTCCTTAGGGTCGTAGCGTGATGTTACATAACCAAACAATAATACTCAAGAATTGGGCTATCCAATGCGAAAAGAATTTTTCATATCCGACTGGTAGTTCCAGAGATTACCCCCTTTTTTTTTTGGGTGGGAAATCATCTAATAACTTCTCCCGCTCTGGGCGGAGCGGGAGGGCGTGTCAGACTCTTACTGACTAAAACCCACCCGTGTTCCTTCAGTTGCCGTGTTGCCAGGGGGGCCACGATTTCCCTATCGGTTTTCTTCGAACCCCCGGCAGGCATTGGCCTTAGCGGACCCCGTCAATTCTGCTGACATCTCTTTGAGGCGCGCGTGGAACACAACGCGCCGTCGACCCGGGCCTGGTTCTTATCGGACGGCGAGCTACCCATTGCTCACCGTCCGCAAGCCCGCGCCTACGGTGGCCGTAAATCTTCCTGTGATTCCCGACGCCCAGGGCGTCTACTCCTGCGGCGGTTAGGGGCGCGAGGGCGCGAAATTTGCCTCTCCCTTACGCGCTCCGTCTCCTCCTTCGTGAGCATTACTGCTTCGCAGAAGGAGGTAACGGCCTCCCATTTGCCTGTGGCATTAAGTCCGCCTCTGTACATTTCTGTGCTTGAAGTATTAAATAAATAAATAAATAAATTTCCTCGCGCTCCGAAGCATGGCCCGAATCAGGGCCGGATGCGAGAGGTCACCGGCGCCGATCGCTTCCACGAGGACACGGCGATGCCCTGCCCAAGCCGGGCAGATCTCCACCGTATGCTCCACCGTGTCCTCCGGGCGATCCACACAGTGATGACACCCGGGCGTTTCCTCCCGCTTTATCCTGAACAGGTACCTCCCGAAACAGCCGTGTCCGGTGAGCACCTGTGTCAGGCGGAAGGTGAGGACGCCGTGGCGCCTCTCTAGCCACTCCTCAAAGAGGGGGAGATTACCCCCTACATACAAACTTACGAACAAACAAACAAACTTTTAACTCTTTATTATGATATAAATAATAAGTATAGATGTAATCCTCTCTTATATCCTAGAAAGGGACTAACTTTTTCATACAATTCTAAAAACCATCTCAAGTGACGTAACGCCGCGGAACAAACACACAAACATGTTTGTTACGTATATTACGTCAAAACGGAGTGATTTCAATGTAAATGACTGACTGGTCAACAAATTGCAAGTAATTATGCAACAAGACGCATATTTTATCCCACTGTGGTCGCTATGAGTAGCGATGTGCTGTTGAATCAGAAGTATCGATATTTGATTTATTAGTAGTATCGAAATCAAAAGTCAGTACCTGTACCATAATTGCGTAACTTATTTTCGTAAACAATTATGCCTAATTTGTTTCATTTTGACATTTCAACAACATTCATTGCGTTATTTACGTTGTTGAACAGATTTTTTTTCCAACTTACGAAGCAATGGAATAAAAATCTGTTTCAAATCGAAACAGATTGCGATTGTGTTGTATTACGCAATTAAGGTACAGGTCGACCGAGCTCTGCTCTGGTGAAAATAGAGAATGCTCATTTAATAGTATAGGATAGTACCTACTAATTCCATGCTGCCATGCCATTATTGTATGTCGTTAATCTTGTTCTAAACTTTGGGCGATCGAGCTCTGCTCGGGTGAAAATACGGAGAAAACGAATTTTCCCAGATATGAGACCTAACTAAATCGATTTTTCGCCCCGGTAAACCCCTTCAGGAATTTCTCAGCAGCACCACGGAGTTTGAATTTGTTCATGGCTGTTGCCAATAGGCTCATAACTATAACATGGGACTTAAGACCAGGCACTCCAAAGACAATTTCCACGCAAACTCCACCCCAGTGCACCCCACCACTCCACCATGTGCTAAACGCTAACACATCAGTAATAGAGTTGAATATCGCGTGCGCTCTTTGATCGTTTTCGAGCACGGAACTAAATGTCGTAAGTCTCAATTTTTATTTCGTTTATATCTAAAGTAATAATTGATCTAGAGAACAAAATACCTTATATTTGGATAATAAACTATATTTGCTTATTATCAATAATTATTTTAGACATAAAAGCCGAGTAATTTTGTTTTTGTTTCAAATAATCTTTAAAAAGACATGATTTTCGAATAAAAAATTGATCGAGCGAAAATGTTCCAATTACGTAACTGTCTTATATTTGGAAAGAAACAGATCCAATAAATTATATACTAAAGTTCCATTTTGATTGTATGCGTGACTTTTTCAGAATATTAATACAAATTAACATACAATTTAGGGAGCCTCCTCTTAACATAACTGGCGAAATGTGGGTGTGCTAGACAACTCTGCCTAACCCTTCAAGGAATTCAGACGTGATGTTAATGTTTGTTTTTTAACCGACTTCCAAAAGGAGGAGTTTCTCAATTCGACTATGTTCTTTTTTTTGTATGTTTGTTACGCGATTACTCCGCCAATTATGAATTGATTTTGATGATCCTTTTTTTGTTCGGTAGGTCATACTTCAGAGGTGGTCCCATATAAATTTTATTAACTTTGCGTAGTAATAAATAAATTAACTTATTAATAAAAAATTAGCTTAATAATATACAATTGAAGAAACAACTAAAGACATTTCTAACCGCCAAAGTATATTATAATATTAAGGAATTTCTGACAGATACATTTATTTTGACATAGATTTATTTATTTATTGTGGACATTTATAATTGATTAATGTTTGCTAAATTCAAGGTACCTACATGAATGATATTGACTTGACTACCTAAATTATTAACAATCATAATTATTAATATTTGCACGCCATAATATGTGGCAAACATGTATGTTATCCTGCATGCACGTTTTTATTTCTATATCTGTACACCATGTTTGAGCAAATAAATATACATAATTATCTTATCTTTGCGTGGGTAGTTTTTGAGTTAGCTTCAATAATACGTATTTTTTCCCACTTAGTATGTGGATGATAAATAAGTTCCTGTCACTGTTATTTGTGAACCGGAAAAGTTAAAAAAAAATAATAATTTAAAACTGTATTAGCAGCTTGCTTATGTTTATAGTTCGGTTTTTCAAAGGTAAAGAACATGTAAAACAAAAACCGTAAATAAACCGGTACAATTCAAAACCGGTTAACTTAAGGGGACGATAGCTGACTTTTAATGATTTTATACTGAAGATGACGTCTAAACGAGTAGTGTTAGTGATTTGAAAAAAATATATGTTAAATTAGAGCATTTTCCTAATATTTTAATATAGGAATATTTTTGATTATGTTTATATTACATAGTGAAATTAATTTGTAAAGTTATGTCTAACGCGGATAAAAAACTAAGAATGACGTAAAATCTATCAAGCGTATTTTTCTGGAAATTTCACCATTTTAAAGATAATTAAATTATTGATCTTTTAGTATACTTGGTTTATTAAAATACTTTTTTTTTTACGTGTAATAAATTAATAATGCGTCTAATTTGGGACTGCGCTCCTTGATGGGCGAGTCCTATTACTGGCTGGACGTACGACGCGTTGCGTGAGCTCAGTACAGAACACGCAAGCTAACCATTCAAGGTCACTGTCATATATCTGCGTCTTAAGTGGTTGTAACAGCTCTATGATATGTCTCGCTGCAAACTTTAGGTATTTTCACACACCCAATTCCGATCTCTGCTAATAACACACTGTACTAATGATATAATGTGCTTCCACTGGTACGTTTTCTAATTCATCCGATTCCGAATCCAATAACTTTCAAAGAGTAACCGTGGAGTTTCTTGCCGGCTCTTCTCCATAGGAAATGACGAATTGGAACCGTGCACCTAGCTTCTGATGTTTCATAAGTGCCCTTGTAGGTAGGGTTACCATTTCGAAATTTGAAAAGTCCAGACAAAAAGCCTGAGATTTGTAAAAAAAGCCCGGATATTTAACTTTTTAATTATATTTTGTCAGTAATCATTTATCTTTTTAAAGAAAAATCAAAAAGTCCAGACAAATGAGAAGGCCGGACATAGTCCGGATGGGGGGCTAAAAAGCCGGACATTTCCGGACAAATCCGGACGGATGGCAACCCTACTTAACGATTTATGTGTTTTTTTTTTTCATCTGTTCCTTTCGTAGTCTTTAAAGATGCCATGAAATAATTTTAGAAGACATTGCTACATTATCACGTCCTCTACAGAACCTCCTTTACCCGACTGTGCGATAGCAAAGAGAGGGTTTTACAAGTCGGTTAAAAAACACGTGGCCTAGCCGTGAATTAAAATATTATAATGTAGGTTAACAGATACCAAACAATGTCACTGATAAGATTACAGACTACATCAATTTATACTACATTATTGTTGCCGATAACGATCAAATCCAGCGCTGTAATTTTGTGTTGTAAATCAAAGGAAATGTCTATTATTTGCAAATATCCTTAATTTTCTTTATACTTACAACGTTTCCTTACGAAATTTTCCTGTACCCATATAAAGTATAGAACTAAGTCGCTTTTCTTACAGACTACACAATAGATTTTGATGTGGTTTTGACCATCACTTAGAGCATTTATTCATATTCATATCAATATTTAACTTAGATAAAGCAAAAAAGCAGAAATCTCGATGATTTAAAATGTTGCCATTGCTCCCGTGCGCAGGGTTACCATTTGGAAATTTGATAACTCCTGACATTTGCAAAAACGTCCGGATATTTAACTTTTTAATCTTATTTTTTCAGTAATCATTTATATTTTTTAAAGAATATCCCCTTAAATTGAAAACACTGGACAAATGAGAAGGCCGGACATAGTCCGGACGGGGGGCCAAAAAGCCGGACATGTCCGGACAAATCCGGATGGATGTTAACCTTACCCGTGCGTCACTCTCTAAGTCTCCGTTAACGAAGATACGGGCCCGTCCAAAAGTAGTTCGATCCGTCAAAACAAGTGTCAAATTACATTTTTTTGACGGGCAAAAATACATAGGACGTAGGGACAACTGTCAAATCGTGTTCTCATTCATTCTTAGTTCGAAAACCGAACTAATCTTATGTCCTTGTTACGCTTGTAATTTTGGCCGAAACGACGGACTTGGAGATTAGGGAGTATAGACCCCCCCAGCACGCGTAGTATGACTACCGTAGAAACGGATTTTGTCGACGGAAGAATAGACCACTTTCAGACTTCTTCTTATACAATGTCGCCCATAAAAAAATAAAAATATGGCATATACTCACCCATTTTCATTTTTCATGTTATTAAATTTATTGTTTTGTGTAGCGTTTGCCATATCTCCGATGTTATTGGTTCGATTTGGATTCTGTTTATTATTTCTAAATGCTTATGAGTTATTTTATCGGATTAACTAACATTTTTATTAAAATTTGTCGAATATCCAAAAAAAATAGAGGTGAAAACATTCTTTTTTTTTTTTCAATAAAAGTGTTATTTTTAAAAAAAAACAAGTTTAAATAAAAAGAAGTTTTTTTTTTTTAAAGTACAACCAAAAATTTAAAAAAATGCGGGCGGGCACATGCCCATGGCATTGTATGTCTACTCATTTCTTATTCTATCCATTTGCGTAACATACATTCCTCTTTAGCAGAAAGCGTTTATAAACTCCATAATTAACAATCAGCGTTTAATAATTCCTTGACCTTTCTCAACATGCTTGAAATTGCATATTACAAAACATTACTCACATCAACATACAGTAATCAGTTGTAATTAGCATACTATTGTTGATACTGCAATATTAACATAGAATATGTTTTGTTGTGAATCATATCAGTACTGGTCACGCTATGAATGATCTTCAAAAGGATAGGCAGAAAACTCTTCAGTAGCGTAACTTACGAATAAAACTGTAAAATAATTATAATAAAAAAACGGGAGCTTGTTTCAGTGTCCGGATTTTATGTAACTAGGTACTGCACTTAGGGTTACCGTGCCTGCCGGGGGTGCGAAGAAAACCGGTAAGGAAATCGTGGCCCCCGGCAACAGGGCAACCGAAGGAACACGGGTGGGTTTTAGTCAGTAAGAGTCTGACACGCCCTCCAGCTCCGCCCAGAGCGGGAGAAGTTATTTGATAATTTCCCACCCAAAAAAGAAAAAGGGTTACCGTCCGGACATGTCCGGATTTTTTGCCCCCGTCCGGACTATGTCCGGTATTCTCATTTGTCCGGACTTTTCGATTTAAGGGAATTTTCTTTGAAAAGATAAATGATTACTGAAAAAATTTAAATTAAAAAGTTAAATATGCGGACTTTTTTGCAAATGTCAGGACTTTTCTCGAAATGGTAACCCTAACTGCACGCAACTTCGACGGCTTGAAATTTCTTGATTCAACATAAAATAAATATCCGATTACACTCGGCAATACTGTAGATTTCCATAGGGAATTTTGAAGTGAAAACTTCTTTAGGCGCGTTGGGCATTTTTGAGATGGGAAAAAACAATTGAACTCGCGACACCGTTACCGACACCTCATTTTTGTAAACGCGATTGTGCTCTTTATTCAATGCTATTTTTAATATAATATCATTGTCTTTATTTAAATATATTATGTTACGGATCAATGTTTTATACAAGTATTTTTCTTCCACCAAGGCGATTTGTTCAAGTTTTCACTTCTGTCAGGACTCCCGGAGTGCCACTGTTTTTTTTTTCGTAATCGGATCAGTAGTTCTAAAGATTACCTCCTACATACAGACTCACAAATATTACCTCTTTAGAATATTATTAAGTACTAGCCGCTGCCCGCGTCTTTGCCCGCGTGGACTCTAATTATTTTTCTTAAACAAAAGTTACTTCTTATAACATCAGCTATCTGCCGTCAAAATCGGTTCAACCGTTTCGGAGATTAGCCGGAACGAAACAGATAGACTCACAGATTGCAGGAAAGCGAGAAGAAAGATTTTTTGTTCTTTAACTGGCGATCTGTGTCGCATCATCAAAACCCCTAACATTATGCCAAAATTCAAATTTCTACGTTGCATACAGGTTGGCAGGGACAAGAAAATCAGCCGTTTCATACATTTTGACCGCGTAGGTATTGCAGTTTTCTATGAAACAGCAGATTTTTTTTTTATAATCGACGAAGAATTTCAACGCATGGGGGTTCAGAATCATGTACTGAATCCATGGTAACAGTTTTCGCGTCGATGTCCCTGCCACCCTGTATATCTCGAGAAAAATCTCTATGACAGACGGACGAAAAGTGATCTTATGAAGGTTCCGATTTTACCTTTAAGGGGGAAGCGTCAGGGTAGCCCGCGCAATTCAAATTTTCTTACGTTTTTTGCATTTTGCAGGTCAGTGTTAGGTTTTATGTTGATTAAAATATGATTCGCGGTCGTTACAAATATGGCTTTACTCAATTAAAAATATTACAATCAGCAATAGTGATTAAGAAGAAGATAAAGGTGTCAAATGCCATGATTTCATGAAATCATGGCATTTGACACTTTTGCTAACTTATGGAGTAGTATTGCTGATTGTAATGATTTTAATTGAGTAATGCCATATTTGTTACGACCGCGAATCATATTTTAATCAACATAAAACCTGACACTGACCTGCAAAATGCAAAAAACGTAAGAAAATTTGAATTTCGCGGGCTACCCTGACGGTAATCTAACTAATAAAATAAAGTAATTGTCAATCAATGTACAAAATCTGTGCGTGACTTTGTCACTGCGAATGAAAGTCATTCGTCACAAATTATTCACACTTTTACTGCCTAGATCGCGGAAACGATTGACTTCTTGCCAACGGCGCGAATTATACGCTTGAAAGCAAATAGTTTTGTAATTAGCGCGAATTGACAATTTTCACTGATCATTTATATGAGAAAATAATGAAGACTATTTTCGGACTGCTACGATAAGATTTTTTTTTGTTTTAAATGAAAACGGAGAACTAGACTTTTAATTTATTTTAAAAAATCTCAGTTAAACTTATTAAGATTTGAATTTTCCGGAAAACAAACTAGAAATAAGAAAACAGAAAGAAAGAAAATATTATAAAACCAAATAATAAAAATAAAATTAAGTAAAAAAAAAATCGTTTTACTTTACTTTATTTTATCCATACAAGAAACGTGTTTTTTTTACTCAAGTATTTTTTTAAATGCATTTTTAAATTTTGTGCGGTGGTACGGAACCCTTCGTGTGCGAGTCCGACTCGCACTTGGCCGGTTTTAAAAATAGGATTGAATTGTAAAAGTGTTTATTATAAACCTACTTATAAATATCATTTATCATCATTTCTATTAAACCATTAAATACCAATTTCGTATGTTTCCAGACATGTACCAAAAGCGAAGCACACGACGATGGCGGAGACGCCCGAGCTCAAACGAATAGCCGAGAATACGAAGATACAGAGCAATGTCAAGTATCACGCCGACTTCGAGAAGAGTAAGGGGAAGTTTACACAGGTATGTATTTCACTAATTAACACGGCCACATGCCACTAATTAACACGCTAACAGATTTCTCACAATACTCTCATAACTACTTTTGCGAGATGCGCTAAGGTAACCCTCGGAATTTATAAGACAGGGGTAATAATACATTTAGCTCCTTCCAAAATGGTTGAGCTAAATGGTGCTGATCCATGCGTCATGTTCGTGAACGGGCGCTGTCAGTAGGGACTGGTCATCTCTTAACTGCTTATTTTAATTTAATTTTTGAATTGTTTTATTTTTTTTATGAAGGACGCTATTAACGTTCTGCATCGTTCTCTTAAGTATAACTTCAACATGAATGATGTAACCGATATTTTGATTTAAAAGTGTGTCCGTGGAGTTTCTTGCCCGTTCTTCTCCATAGGTACCTACTACGCTTTGGAATGGGCAACTAGCTTCATCTTTCTGACTGACCGACCCCTTGACAATTCAAAAGTACCTGTAATTGGTTTATTTGAAATAAATGTTTTGAGTTTGAGTAAAAGTTATCCAAATGTCCACCATTAACGACACCTATGTTACCTACTGATTACTCCTGGATAGTCTACAGTGTGAGTCTTCATAATGTGCACATATCGAAATGAGGGAATCTATGCTTAATTTTATCGACGGAAAAATGGTCAAACATTTTATTTTGTTTAAAAAAAAATTATATCAATTTTTTTTTATTCTCTTGGGCATCTTATTTATAAATTTTACAATTGTTGTAAAAATTGATGAAAAAAATACAGATTTTTACTAAAAAAACTTGTTTATTTTCAATTATTTCTCAATTTTAATTTTATGTGGACGCCTACTTACTTCGATTTGTTTCATCGCGATAGCTGATTCAGTTTAAAAGTTACGCAGTTTTGTTACAATTTTTTTTAATTCCATAAAATGTGTAAAAAAAAATATTTAGATTTTTAAAATATTTTTTCTGTCGTTAAAATTAAGCATAGATTCCCTCATTTCGATATGTGCACATTATGAAGAATCACACTGTATAATAGGGATGATGCCTCGGTCAAAAAAAGAAATTTTGTTTAGTCCATCAGTCAGATGATAAAAAAATATTAGACAGGTATTTTTTGCTTTATCATTAAAAATGACTTAGATAAAACGTATTAAAGTTGGGGAAAGGGGTTTGAGGGAGGGGGGGGGGCCTCATTTTAACTCAATGTATCGCCGTAATCTTTTCATAACGTAAAAAAAGAAAAAACACCGTGTCCAATATTTTTTAATAATCTACTTGAAGGTCAAAAAAACATATTTTTAGTCATCATCCCTATTATAATTTAAAAAAATATATTTATTTGTTTTCGTCAAAACAGCTCGACAGTTAGAAAAAAGAGGTAAGTAGTCTAGTTCTCGACACTACGAGTGACACTAGTAAACCAGCCAGCCAGCCAGTATGATTATAATTCTGTAAATATATTTGCTACGGTCGCGAGTCATATTTTGACTAACATACAACCTGATACTGACCTGGAAATCGCAAAAAACATGAGAAAAATTTAATTTCGCGGGCAACCCTGGCGCATCTCCCGTAACACGCTAACAGACTTCTTAATAATCCAGACATACCTATTTAAACAATCTTCTTCCTTTCATCAGCAAAAACTATATCCGTAGCAGAAGACTTTATAGGTGACAAAGTTAATTCTGTGTATACTATATCTAAGTATTAGTATTTATTCTTTTTCGAGATATCTATCACTTATACTCCATTTGAAATAAGATTAGACATTTAACTAAACCTTTTTTACAGTCCGTTCAACCGATTTTGACTTCTATTGCGTTGGTGGCATGACAAATGGCAGCTGCAGTAAACAGTTGGTTTGTAACCACTTTTTTTGTTTTTAATGCCATCCTTATGCCTACGCAATAGAAGTCAAAATCGGTTGAACGGACTGTAAAAAAGGTTTGTTTAAATGTCTAATCTTATTTCAAACGGAGTATAGATTTGTTGTACCTGCCATGTTTTGTCTCTGCATCACCCTTAGTTAAAGAAATGGCACGTACAATTTTATCGGAGAGGCAACCGGATGGCGAGTGGTAATCTGAAGTGATACTGAACCCCCCGTACCGTCCGAATGGACCCCAAATGGACGGGGGTGGAGATATGGGGGATGGGGGCAAAACATTTATTTTTGACATGGCATTCAAAATTTAAGCTCCATTATGTGCCAGGAATTTGTGTGTATCAATGCCATCCGGTTGCCACCCTCCAACATCGTTATTACTAAAATAATATATATAATTCTTGAAACTCCTTACCGATGTTTTATCACCGAAAATGAGGGTTAATTTTATCAAAACCAGAGGGCATTGATACACACAAATTCCTTGCACATAATAGAGCTTAAATTTTGAATGCCATGTCAAAAGAAATGTTAGGCCCCCATCCCCCATATCTCCACCCCCGTCCATTTGGGGTTCATTCGGACGATACGGGGGGTTCGGTATCACTCAAGACCCAGATTACCACTCGCCATCCGGTTGCCTCTCCGATAAAATTTTACGTGCCATTGCCTTGAATATAAGGTTGACTGGTAGAAAATACCTCGGGCATTATGTCCGCCTTTGTAGAATACGTGCCACTAAAGATGAGACTTGCCACACCACGTGGTTTGACTTGCGCGGTAGACGATTTATCTCAAGCGTAAGCGGTATGAGGTCTGTGCCGGGGCGTCATCGGGGCGGGCGGCGGAAAGAGCGCGGGAGGTGAGGTCAAGTCTCAGCTTTCGTGGCGCGTATTGTACAGTATTTTTTACTTATGCATAAAGTTGGCACTCCGGGAGTGCTGACAGAAGTGAAAACTTGAACAAGATCGCTTTGGTGGAAGAAAAATACTTGCATAGAACATTGGTCCGTAACCTTATCTAAATAAAGAGCACAATCGCGTTTACAAAAAAAATACTTCCAAAACCTTTAAAGCCGAAATACTTGTATAGAACATTGCGCCTGTAGCAATTAACATTGTCGGATGTACATTTTTGTAATTTTTTAATTAGTGCTTTAAAAGGTCTTAGAATAAATTATAAATTTAAAAATCGCAAAAATGTATATCCGACAATGTTAATTGCTACAGGCGATTGATCAAACAGCACAATCGCGTTTACAAAAATGAGGTGTCGGTAACGGTGTCGTGTTATTTTTTTTTTCCCATCTCAAAAATGCACAACGCGCCTAAAGAAGTTTTCACTTAAAAAAATATTGCCTTCCTCATTCTTTTGCCAAACGAAGTTCTGACAACATCATAACTACATAATATACTTCCCACAATTGCAACTGCCGAAGGTGTTCCTCCAACAGTTGCAGTCACAAATAAACAGTTTCTAATCTTCAATGCAGTACAAATCTTATTTACAGGTCGCAGATGACCCAGAAACCCTAAGAATCAAAGCCAACACTAAAATTATAAGCAACGTGGCCTACCACGGGGAGTTGGAGAAGAAGGCTCAGATGGAGAAGCAACGGCTGATCAACGAGAATGGTGAAATTGTTGGTGAGTTGGTTACCAAGTTTTGTAACAAGTATTGGTGATGTTTGCTTCAATGTTGGTTGATGTCGTGTTGTTATGTTGGCACTTTGTGTTTTGGAGTGAATCTGGATATTTTTTTGAGTTAAGATCAATATTATCATTTTGTATGTGTCGCACCTTGTTTGAAAAATCTCTGAATTCCTCTTTGGGGAAATCAGGCGCGAGGAGAATAACTGTTTAGGCCCCAATAAAAAAAAATACAATAGACGTGGATATATTTAGTAACCTGTTCCGCTTAGCTATTTCTAAAGAGCCATAAAAAACTCTGAAAGAAATCGACACGTGTTTCACCTCTCAACGAGGTATCCTCAGGATGACGATTGACTTGTAGCGAACCCGAACACGGCGTTTTGCCACACCGAGCGCTGAACGCGGAGTGTTCACTCTGCTGCTCTCTCTCTTTAGAAATAGCTAAGCGGAACAGGTTACTAAATATATCCACGTCTATTGTATTTTATAATTTATTTCTGCAAGGTCACGCCTGAATCAATTAACTACCCCAATAAAAAATAAATTTTAAGTGAGATATACCATTATAAAAAAATTACATTAAATACCGGATATGACAACCACTATGTATATCATCTTCTTTGTTGTTCTCTCAATGCTGAGGATCACGATCACATACGACTCGTCTCCAACTTAGGTCTTTTGGAGTGTTAATACTGCCTCTAACAGTCTTCTTGATCGCGTCTGACCATCTTATCGGTGTTCTGCCTTGAGCGCGTTTTCCTTCCACCCGGCCCAGTATCATAAGCCTTTCCAGACTGCTGGAGTAATGTTTTTTAGGGGTATGAGGGTATAAAGTTCACTCATCCACCATAGAAAAGGGAGGATCCTCCGACCAGACGAGTGTTGTATCTGGTGGACAACTACCCAATGGTTTGAAGTTGAAATCTTGTATACATGTCGATCGCTCGGTAAACTCTAACTGCGCGATGCAGGATTTGTGTGACGTCATGTCTTTGATGCGTAGTTCGTATGTGTCGGTGTAACCGCTACAGTTTCAATATTTCATAAACTGGCAAAGATATTTTAAATACCTCAATATACTTTTAATAAGTTGATTGAGGCTCATAAATGCATAATCTCATCAATAAGTAATTAAGGATTATCCAGATTCACTCTGAGCACATTAAAAATCAATTCACATTGATCAATACAGCTATGGCCGTTAGAGCAACACTAATTCATATTCAAAAAGATATCACAATATTCTTCAATCTGCCTAGCCTTTTCCCAACTATATTGGGGTCGGCTTCCAGTCTAACCGGATGCAGCTGAATACCAGTATTTTTCATGGAGCGACTGTCTATCCGACCTCCACAACCCAGTAACTGGGTAATACGACACCCCTTGGTAAGATGGTTGTCAGACTTTCGGGCTTCTGACGACTCGTAACGACTGTCAAAGATCCACGAATGACAGCCGGGACCAACGGCTTAACGTGCTTTCCGAGGCACGGAGGAGTCTCGGTATGTAGAACTGGTCACCCATCCATGGACCTACCCCGGCAAGCGTAGCTTAACCTGACAGATCGACCCGAGCGGCTGTTAGTATTTAGCCACGAGCTCCTCACAATATTCTTGATGACATAATAATAGTAAAGTTTTTTTCAAAAGTAATTAAATTTTGTCAAAAGTGTCGAAATTTTTTTAAACACTTAATTTGTCCTGGAAATAATTCGAGATTGTTTTTTTTTTAATAATTTACAATTAAAAGAAGTAGCAATTATTGGCTCTTTGGAATTCACTTCCATTAAACTATGCTTTTATCGTGCCGTGTCTCGGAAAGCACGTTAAGCCGTTGGTCCCGGCTGTCATTCGTGGATCTTTGACAGTCGTCACGGGTCGTCAGAAGCCCGAAAGTGACAACCAGTGTTACCTAGGAGTATCGTATTACCCAGTTACTGGGTTGTGGAGGTCAGATAGGCAGTCGGTCCATGTAAAATACTGGTATTCAGCTGCATCCGGTTAGACTGGAAGCCGACCCCAATATACTTGGGAAGATGATGCTAGGCAGATGATGATGAACTTTGCTTTTCTAACTATAATTTTGTTTAGCAAAGTCGAAACGCAATCTTGTAATCCCGACCTTAGAGTATATTCAAAAATATGAAAATAGTGACATAGGTTATAAAGGTTTTGCTCTAACGGTTTTATGCTGATCAAAAGGACACCTTATCATGTTGCACTTTTCACAATCGTATCAATGTGGGGTTATGTCCAATCATAAGGTTTTTGACCATGTGTTGCTAACTTTCATTATATCGACCAAGTTAATCGGAAAAATAATGTTACCATTCGAAAAGATTATTATTTTAATCTACATATTGCATACTTATATATATGGCTGTCTAGTGGTTGCAAATGCGAGTGCTGGAGTCATTGGTTCGATCACAGGTTTATGCAAAATGATAAATAAATGATAAAAGATTTTATATCTGTAAGGTTTATACTTTTAACACGTCAATCATATTTTAAAAACTAGATGAGGTTGGTGTTTCCTATCTGACTACTCCGAGAAGAAAGGCCGAAAACAACTCAGAGGTCGCAGTCTCTTTTAAATTCCAGACATAATCTTGGTCAGATCCATGTGAAGATTATGTAGACTGGTGTCTGAAATGGTCTTTCGAGGAAAGCACTACACAGATTGAGTGGACCTGTCCAGTCAGTGCACGCATTTGTCAGTAATCGTGCAGCTCAACTCAAACTTAAGGAACTCAAGTGTCTATTGGGTTTTTTTATTGGGATATTCTCAGTAGGAGTCCGGAAACAGGATTAATTCTCGGTTAATCGCAATAGCCTCGCCTCATATATACAGTGTGATTCTTCATAATGTGCACATATCGAAATTAGGGAATCTATGCTTAATTTTAACGACAGAAGAAATATTTTTTAAATACTTTTTATGGAATAAAAAAAAAATTGTAACAAAACGGTGTAACTTTTAAACTAAATCATCTATCGCGATGAAATAAACTCCATAATGATAGGAAGTAATTAGGCGTCCTCATAAAATGAAAATTGAGAAAAAAAACTACCCTCAATTGAAAATAAACATGTTTTTTTAGCAAAAATCTGTAAATTTTTTTTTTCATACATTTTTACAATAATTGTAAATTTTATCAATAAGATGCTTAAGAGATTTTTTTAATATGATTTTTTTTATTTTTTTAAAACAAAAAGAAAATCCGTCGATAAAATTAAGCATAGATTCCCTCATTTCGATATATGCACATTATGAAGAATCACACTATTACATGGGAATCATAATAATGTAGAAGTCCTATACATTTGCCTGTCAATTCATAGAATAAATTAGTGTTGCTATGTAACTTTAATTATAGCATTCTGTTGTGGACCAAGTAGTAATTTACTAGTCGAGGAAAAATACCAGAAAAACTATTTTCCTGTTGTAACAAACATTTTATGTTAAGGAAAAACTTTCACTAAGATGGTTGTTACAGTACATTGCCAAAAAGGGGTAGAACATAATTGTTCAGGGTTTTTTTATTTATTCAGTTAGTTCTAATCATGGTCTGACAGTTTGAGTAATTTAAGTGGCCTACCCAAATGTCCTTTTTTTTTGGTATTGTTCGTCGAATCGTTGAGCTCCTTAAATTCTGAGTTGAGCTGCACGATAACTGACAAATGCGTGCACTGATTGGACAGGCCCTCTCCATCTGTGTGGTGCTTTCCTCTAAAGACAACTTCAGACACCAATCCACATGGCCTTCACATGATCTGACCAAGATTATGTCTGGACTTTAAAAGAGACTGAGACCTCTGAGTTTGTTTCGGCCTTTCATCTCAGAGTAGTCAGATAGGAAACGCCGACCTCATCTAGTTTTAAAATATGATTGACGTGTAAAAGTGTTTGTACAAACCTACTTCAGAAATAAAATCATTTATCATTACAGTCCTGTAAGAACTAGCATACTACAATTTAAAATAATAAAACTACGTAAATGGGAATCGTGGTCTAACATAAAAACCGTTCTAGCGTACATAATGTACGACTTAGGAAAAAAAAACAGCGGCACTCCGGGAGTGCCGACAGAAGTAAAATCTCGAAAAAAATCGGCACCGCGGTAATCAACGCGTTGATGTCTTTTTAATGGTCCTTTTTACAATTAAAAAGACATCAATGCAGGTGTCGTCACAGTGTCGCGAAATCAATGGTTTAGTCCCATCTCAAAAATGCCCAACGTGCTTAAAGAAGTTTTCACTTCAATAAAACCTTACGTACGACAGCCACGTATGTAACCACTAGACTAAAAAGCTATAAAAAAAAAATGTTATTTTTCCGACCCCCATCCAAATGTTTCTAATACGTCTCCCCCCCTAGAACTACCATCGGACAACTACCATCAACAAATCGACAACTACGCAACAGAAATGCTGCCACCAAACGTGCCACCACCGCATCTACCACCCAAGAACCACTACCAGACACCATCAACTCAGTACCACCCACCACCACCTCAACAACAGCCCGTTGTTCACCAACAACAGCAGTCTGTTGTCCATCAACAACAACAACAGGCACATCAACCTTCAGGACATAACAGACAGTATCAAGAGCAGTACTACAAGCAAAAAGAGGAGCCATATTACCCTCAATACCAAGAATATCAGGGGCAATATTACCCTCAGTATCAGAATTACCCAGCTCAACAACAGAATCAGCCCCAACAACAACCCCAGTCTCAACAACAGTCTCAACAGCAGAAGATTGGAAGGATTCAGGATTATGACCCTATCAGTGATGGGCCGAGAGCGCCTCCTAATACGCAAAGGGCGTCCGCTACGCTCATTTATAATAGCACTAGTGATGGAAAACGAGGTTTGTGTGTTAAAGTGTTTCTTTGGACATTTGACTGTTTTTAGAAATATAATTATTTGTATTTTTTTTAAAAGGGCACTAAAATAATAATAAGTCTTACCAGATGCGCCTTTTTTGTCTAGAAGGGTTATTTTTCTGTGGCAGTAGTAAGACATACAGGCAGAATACAAGTTGGCAGGGAAATCGACCCGAAATTTTTTACCATGGATTCAGGATAAATATCGACACCGGAAATTTCAATTGTCGTAAAGGACAGGGAATACAATGTCCTTTACGACAGTTGAAATTTCCGGTATCGATATGATACTGAACCCCCTGCGTTAAAATTTTTCGTTGGTTATTTAAATCCATAAAAAAGCATAAAAAAAATCAGCTGTTCCATACATTTTGACCTTTTTTTTTTAAATATCCCGACGAAAAATTTATTGGGCGAGGCAACGAGGGGCTTGTGGCTAAGTAATAACAGCCGCACGGGTCGATCGATCAGGTTAAGCTACGCTTGCCGCGGTTGGTCCGTGGATGGGTGACCATCTTTACATACCAAGACCCCTCCGTGCCTCGGAAAGCACGTTAAACCATTGGTCCCGGCTGCCATTTGTAGATCTTTGACAGTCGTTACGGGTAGTTAGAAGCCCAAAAGTCTAACAACCAGTCTTACCAAGGGGTATCGTGTTACCTAGTAACTAGGTTGTGGAGGTCAGATAGGCAGTCGCTCCATGTAAAATACTGGTATTCAGCTGCATCCGGTTA
Source organism: Agrochola lychnidis (assembly GCA_963680765.1). NCBI lineage: Eukaryota > Metazoa > Arthropoda > Insecta > Lepidoptera > Noctuidae > Agrochola > Agrochola lychnidis. Next base: position 12,666,230 of record OY796874.1, read on the forward strand.
GACTGGAAGCCGACCCCAACATAGTTGGGAAAAGGCTAGGCAGATGATGATCCGACGAAAAATTTCAACGTAGGGGTTTTAGAATCATGTACTGAATCCATGGTAACAGTTTTCGCGTCGATGTCCCTGCCACCCTGTATACTACCATGTAACATATGCGCAAAAAGTGTGATTTGATGGAATAGATGAAACAATTGTCAAATATCCAATCTAATTTTTTATTTTATTATCTGCTTTTTATGTTCTTGTTCGTGAATCTTCATTCATTTTTATGTTGTTCATTATTTTTTGTGTTCACTTACTTGTTGGTTTGGTTTTGGGGATATTATCTACAAGCAATGCTTAAAGTTTTTATTTTAAATCTGTATGTTTCTTCTTATCTTTTTTACCGACTTCAAAAAAAGGAGGAGGTTCTCAGTTCGTCGGATATTTTTATTTTTTTATGTATGTTCCCCGATTACTCGAAGACGGCTGGACCGATTTGAATAATTGTAGTTTGGAAGTCGGTTGTATTTTCTGTAAAAAAGTTTATTTTTATTTTAACCAAGATTTAATCGGTTACTGTTTTGTTACAAACTTAAATATATATATTCTACGTATTAAAATTACAAGAAGCCTTTAAAGAGAATCTCTACATTTTTAGCCACTCCCAAAAGGGAGCTTATCTAATACATTCATGCTATACCCCAGGTTCTCACCAACAAACAGGGCATCAGCAGCAACAGAGCCGTCAGATCGGTCGCGTGACAGACCTCGACCCTCTCGCCAACGAGCTGCCCAGACAGACTGCCAATCATCATAATCAGGTAAACACCACGTAAAAGATACGAGGAATACTCTAGATGTCCCGGTTCACCACCTTTGGTTTAGTTTCGGTGATAGTTTGACCGATACCGCTGTATCGCGTAGGTATGTGCGTGGCGAAACGGGTGGGCATTGCAGGCGGCTCATTCGTCAACGCTCATTGTGCACAGTGGAAAAAAAATGACTTTTTTTGTTCAAAAATCTGCCTATGCCAAAATAACGGATACAAAATGGCGGGTAAAAAAAAAATTTTTTTTGCTTTATTTTGCTTTTCTTTGAGGTTATGGTATTGACTTTTAAGGAAAAGTGGCAGCGACACACCAAAGTGTGTTATCTCAGGAGTGTATAAAAAAAAATTGCAGCGATACGTCAAAAATTATGGTGTAGGGCAGATTTTTGAACAAAAAAAGTATTTTTTTTTCACTGTGCAGCGTCGCGCCTGTCATTCGTCAACGCTGCCCCCTCTGTCTGGGTCAAACTATTTCTGTTTATAAACAGAAATACAGAAACTGACACTAGACATAAAATAGTTTAAGCTTGTGTATAAAATATTTATCAGCCATCCTTTTTGAAAACATTAGTATACTATTTCTAAATATGATTTTCTTTATTTTTTCAGCGAGTATACGTCGCCATGTATGACTACGAAGCCAGCGACAGCGATGAGGTAACATTTTATTAATAATTTTAGCGATAAGACCGCGTCCTATTTAAAAGCTATCGTCGCGCGAATACTGTGCATTATGTCACTTGTTGTACGGAATACCGAACAGCGCCCTCTGTCGGCACGACCACCCGAATTCAGGTTCATTGAACAAAAAGTTCGAACGATCGTCGCTTTCAAAACCAGGCACTCCAAAGTCAATTTGGCGTGTTTACCACTCCACTCTGTGCTAAACGCTAACACATCAATAATAAAGTTGAATATCGCGTGCGCTCTTTGGTCGTGTTCAAGCACGGAACTAAATGTCGTAAGCCGCAAATCTTATTTCGTTTATAACTAAAATAATAATTGTTCTAGAGAAAAAATATCTTATATCTGGATAATAAACTATATTTTCTTACTGACAATAATTATTTTAGACATAAAAGCCGAGTAATCATGTTTTTGTTTCAAATAATCTTTAAAAACCGGCCAAGTGCGTGTCGGACCACGCACAATGAAGAGTTCCGTAGTTGGGATGAATTTGTCCCAAAAACAAAGTTAACTTTGTAGTTGAAAAATATGTTCTCCCATACGGAATGTATGGGAAAACATGTTTTTGCAACTGCAAAGTTAAGTTGGTCGATTATTACTCATTAACTTGTAGAGCCTACATAGCTGTGATAGTTTTCCTTTTAATTTCGTTATATAAACTACTGCTGTGATTTTTTTCACACATCCAAAACCAACCATTTAGCTGGTAAGGGGGGGGGGACATTTGACTCTAACAAAAATTAGCACTTTAAAGTAGTGATGCAACGAATACTACTTTTACGAATACGAATACGAATACCAAACCTACTATTCAGCGAATACGAATACGAATACGAATATCTCGCCATGGTAATAAAAGACTAATAGTCTAGTACTACATAGACGCAGCCATTACTAACGTTCGTCTAAGTTACTTAGGACTTACTATCCTACCTTTTGTTCATACAAAAGAAATACAGACCATATAACTACTTACTTGGTAATTTATCGAAGTGTTTCCATATGTCACTTTGATCTCGTTTACGAGAAGACATTTTCTATTCAACTTCAACTTCTTTCACTTCGCAGCAGCCTCAGAAAATAAAAATAAACAAATGTGCAATTCACACGTGGTAGAAGTGAATGAAACCTTCAAAATTTTGGCTTGTAGAAAACGAAAAAAAAAATACATGTATGACAGGATTGTTTCTTTTTAAAAGTTCTAAAAAAAAGTCCACAACAGCATACATCACGCTTTTATCAGTAAAAGTGGAACTTTAAAACGTTAGGTAAAAGTACTGGGTCTTATAATCTTATATCACGCCCTTCCCCCTCATGCACATCATAAATGCGCGCGCAGTACTTGATCATTATTTTGCTGCGATGTTATTTTAAAACTGCGATATCTCCTAAGATATTCATTGAAATCGAATGATGTAAAGGGCAATTTTGTTTTAAATTAAATACTTGTGATGAATAATGTATTTATTAGGATAAGGATTAATATCATATTTATAAAAACACCTTCGCAAATAATGCATTATTTTAGAACAAATTTGGTTAGCATAAAAAAGGTTGTAGAGAGCCAACCTTAAAAGATAGACATATGCTGTCGCGGACTTTTGTTTTAGAACTTTTAAAGGGAAACAATTCTGTCATACATGATTTTTGCGAAACTTTAACCGTTTACGCAGCGCACGCAGCGGAAGCTCTCAAAAGGAAAAATTATATCCCCCGATTTTGAAACATTCTTCATTGGTGCTCAGCTCCTATTAGTCTTAGCGTGATGATGTATAGCCTATAGCCTTCCTCAATAAATGGGCTATCTAACACTAAAATATATTTTTAAATCGGACTATTAGTTCCTGAGATTAGCGCGTTCAAGCAAACAAACAAATTCTTCAGCTTCAGAGAACCACAAACATAAGAAACACTGTAAAATGCTTCCTATCTCATTTTCTCCCACGTTAAATCTTATGAATTTATGTTTGACTCTTTTTACTGTCGGTTTTTCGTTTCATCGACTTTCAAATCACAACGATACTAAAGAAGTTTTCACTTCAATAAAACAATATTCTCTTACTTGACTTGTGCTTTCGACTGACAAATGAAATGAAAGGAATGAATGAATGAATCAATCCATGGTTCGTATTGATAGGAAAACTTCCGGGCCGCGGCACTATATAAACTATGGCCGGGGAGTCCCCCGTCGCGTCATTGTTGCGGTTAAGGCCCTTGCACACGTCGTATTTTTACGTGCCGACGACGCGCGTTTTCCAAGTCTGCCAGTAATTAGATTTGCGTACAAACATATTAATTTTTAAATATTCGTATTAGGATTCGTATTAGTATTCGCCGAATACGAATATTCGGTAAATGTCTACTATTCGGCGAATACGAATATTCGTATTCGTATTCGTTGCATCACTACTTTAAAGCTTAATATTTCGCAAACGGATCCCTGAATCCAAAAATGGTTTTCACAAACTCATAATGTTTTTGAAGGACCTTTCCAATTATACCCCACAACATGTATTAAAAAATCACCACTTTACTTGTAGGACAGTTACCCTAAAAAAAAATGTTTTTCATAATTTTATTTTACCACTTTGTCGGCGTAATTAATATGTATACCTATGCCAAATTACAGCTTTCTAATACTACGGGTCTCGGAGCTAGACCGCGGACAGACAGACAAATAGACAGAAAGACCGACAGACAGATAGACAGACAGACATGATGAAACTATAAGGGTTCCTGGTTTACTACGGAACCCTAAAAAGACATGATTTTCGAATAAAAAATGGATCGAGCGAAAATATTCCAATTACATAACTGTCTTATATTTGGAAAGAAAAATATCCGATAAATCATATGCTAAAGTTCCATTTTGATTGTATGCGTGACTTTTTCAGAATACTAATGCAAATTAACATACAATTTAGGGAGCCTCCTCTTAAATAGGACGTGGGGTAACGATTCATTTATTGCAAAATTAACGCTATCAATCATTTGTAATCTGTCAGTGCTAGGTTCTGACTATTAAAAAGTACGCGAAACAAGTGTCTTCTCCATAAGGGCGATGCGCTAGGTAGCCCACAAAATTCAAATTTTCTTTAGGTTTTTGCAATTTGCAGGTCAGTGTCATTTTGTATGTTGATCGAAATATGATTCGCTACCGTAACAAATATGGCTTTACAGAACTATAATCACTAGAATCAGCAATACAACTCCTTAAGGATTTCATGAAATAGTGATTCAATAAGATTACATGAACTTAGAGAGTTGTATTGATGACTTTTATGATTATAATTCAATAAATAAATATTTGATACGGTCGCGAATCATATTTAGATCAACATCCAACCTGACACTGACGTGCAAACACAGCTGGGCAAAATACATGTTTTGCTTTAATTAAAATATAAATTACAAAATACTATCTCGCACGTATTTAAAATACGAAATACAAATTACTTTTTAAGTCGCGTATTTGAAATATAAAATACAAAATACAGTATTTTAACTATTTTTTTATTTAAAATACAAATTACAAAATACAGTCAGGTGTTAGGTTATGTAAATAAAATAGAACTAATACAGCCCAGTGTTGCCGACTTTAAAGATTGACATATTTAGCGGTCGCCATTTTGCTTACGAAAGCTATCGAGGGCAATTTTTTGCAGAACGCACCCATTAATAAGATCGCTAAATGTATTTATATTCAAATGTATTTTAAAGCCATAAGTATTTGAAATACTAACTACAAAATACCTCAGCGTCAGGTATTTGAAATACCAATTATAAATTACATTTTTAAGAAGTAATTTAATTACAGATACTAAATACGTATTTGTATTTCAATTACAAGTAATTCAAATACTGCCCAACTCTGCCTGCAAATTGAAAAAATGTAAGAAAATTTGAATTTCGTGGGCTACCCTGACGTTTTCGCCACAAGCGAGAACAGATTGTAACATAAATAAAATATCACCAACTGTGATTCTTCATAAAAGGAAAAAATAAAGATCAGCTTTAGTAATGCCTCTTAATTAAAAAATATCCTTATTTTATACGTATCTTATCTAATTTCCAGGTATCATTCCGCGAAGGCGACCTAATCTCAAACGTGACATCAATTGACTCCGGCTGGATGACAGGCCAGGTCCTCCGCACCGGCCGCACCGGCATGCTGCCAGCCAACTATGTCGAGCTGACGCCGTCGAACGCAGTGCCACAGCATTATGACAATTGACTGTCAACACGGTGACCGGTAACCATCAGCTTCAGAAGAACTTGGTTGTGCGATCGAAGGTGATGGTTGCTTTGTAGTTTTTGGTTGTTATTTACAGACACGACTCACGAGCATAATTACCTTACAGTTGCGCTAAATTCAAAAGCGTTTTTCTTGTCAAATAAAAAAATATTTAAAGCAACTTTGTGAAAAGACCCATTTCATAAACAAATTATTTCGAAAATTCTATGTTCTTAAAACAGCATCTACATCGCCCATTCGAAAAGCGAATTTTTAAGCCGTTATAAAGGGAAGAAAAGTTGGTTGCTGAGTAACCAAATGCTGCATTGTTTATTAAAAAACACTGATCTAGCAAAAAATATAGTTTTTTTTGCAATATTGTCGCAAAAATCAGCTTGTGAGTTCGTACTTTCGGCTCTACGATCAGACACCCCATTATCTGCTTGTGACAGGTGACAGGAAAATAGCAACCATGTGCTACAAAGTAATTTCTCATGCAATTCTACATAGTCATTAAAAACCGTAAATGATGTTTTGAAAATATTCGACAATTTTAAGGATAGCCTTTTTTAAAATCTTAAGAAAAAAAGTAATAAAAATGTAACAAAATGTGCCTTTGGTATCATTCACGAATTTGACTTTGTATAAATTATTGAAATTGTATTGAAAAGCAATGTTTTTATTTGAAATAAGTCAAGTTTTTTGGCACTTTTATATCAATTTAATAATTATTTTCACTTTAATTAACTTTTTTCTCGACTACGCTAAAATATATGTTAAACTATATTAATGGCTGGACCAATTTTGAAATGTCAAAAGAATTTTTGGAAAAATCTCGAAAATTTTCTACAAGAATTTTAGCTTTTTATAAATTGCCACTAGCATTACACTATGTAAAGATTTTAATAATTTAATCATTTTTGATAAGAAAACAAAATAAACTTTTTGTGAAATTTATATATAATAATAAAAACAAGGGATTATTTTCACCACCTTTTAAAAAGATATAATAATATTAAAAATCATACTCAATACTACTTTTTAAGGGGTAGTGCGAATAAGAAAATCCTTACTTTTTCATTATCATGTCAATATGAAAAATATAATTAAGATTTCGACGTGCATGAATATTTTAGACTGAATTGAAATAAAAAAAACTTATGTAAAGGCTGCATTATCCACTGTTGAATATAAGCCTTAAGTTTTACATAACTTTTAGAAATAAAATAACGTTAAAAACTTGATATTAAAAAGTATTTAAACTACTTACTTGCTTTCCAATTATACATTCTGGCCCGTATATCTTAGGTATAAATCTTAGCAGTTTTAAAATATTTATTTTTACTTTTAAATTATAAATAATATTTTAGCGAACAAATTTTGTTTTGTGGTCTTTACTGTAAGCATTTGTAAACCCATTCCATTTTTATTTCATAACGAAATGTTTATTAAGATCATTCCGATATTTAACTGAGAATCTTTTTATGAATAAAAACTTCAGCCTCACAGCGAATTATTATTTAAATAAATGCTTAAATAAAAGTACGCTGCTGGATTTTCAACTTTCAGAACTGAACTGAGCGTTCAAAATCCAACAACGCACTGTTAAGTTAAATAAACGGGCATTTAAGTCCATAAAAAGTTGAGCCTCACAGCGATTATCGTTTGAAAGTTATGTATCCATCTCATTCGTATCTAAGGCAGAAATACGATGCCGATTTCTTATGACAGAAGGTGGCTCGATTTGCCGGGGACCACAGCACTGCTTTTTAATAAGTATTTATATTTTACTTTATAAGAAAGTATCGGACATTTTTCCTACTGAATATTTAGCCCTGAAATTGTGTTGAAAGTTAGTATTTTCACTTAACTAAAAATTGTAAACTATTTCCGCTTACTAAAAAAAATAGGTTACCCTATTTATCTTATAATCCATAGAAATATGTTCGATACTAAAAAAACCATGAACTATTGTTATAACTTTGCTAAGAATTAATATTAAACAGTACCTGGTTACTAATGCAGGTCGAAAAGCTTGTAAATACACTTTTTTAGTTTTAAAATATATTATGAATACCTTTGACACATGTAAACACTCCCCGCATAATATTAGGCACTGTCTTATGTATAACATTCCATTTTAACTTTTTTACGACAATAATTAAGAAGCAGGTTCTGGAATTAAATATATTAAGAACTGATTAAAATATCTCTGCAAATATAACGTGCAGATTTTTGCAAAATCGTTGCAAAAAGTAGTCACTAGTGTTTTTTGTAATCATTTGAAACTGGGGTCAACTTGAATACCGGTCTACCGGTCTATTTAGGGTCGGGGTATACCCTTAGGGAGTTTATTTGTTCTTAATGGGGGTAAAGTAGCCCTATAACTGAGTTATAGTAACCTTTTATGTATGGGGTAAATGTAATCTGCCAAATGGGTAACAGTAGCACCATAATGGGGTAAAAATAGCCTTTATAATTGGGGTAATGTTAAATGTTACCCTTTAGTGGGGTAAATGTAGACCTCTTACTGGGAAAATCAAGAAACATTGTTTAAATTATTTCCTCAATAAAAACTGTATATTTTTCTAAATATTTTTATGTCGCTTCAGATGTTAGCCTGTTATAATAGGGAATAGCAATTACTGTATTGTTGAACTAACTGTTATGTCTTAACCATCACAAATAAACGCTATATATTATATAGGACCAGTATTAAGTTACAGTGCCTTTTGTAATATTTAATAAATTTTATAAGCAATTTTTATAGTTTTATTGTATTTTTTCCTGTGGCGTAGCTATCGTCGTATCAGCTGTATCAATAATACGACACCCCCGAATGAATCTTATTGATAAAAAACCCGGAATTAATGAATACTTACCTAATGAAAATATGAAAAATTAATGTACCTAATTTGTTTATGAATTACAAGAGGTTGCAAGCTACACAGGGGCGGTCTTATTCTCAAGGTTTTGCATTCATTTATTAAAATCGCACAGAAAATCTAACCTATCTGAGTCAGGATGCTCCAATTTTCGAGCTAGTAAAATCGCAATAAGAGCGGTTATGCACTACGTCCGATCTGAATCCGAGAAATGTCGGTCCGAAGTAGCCTTTTATTTTTAAAGGTAGGGCATCTTGTAGTTGACCTCTGAGATCATGACTACTTAACCGGGCTTTCCTGTGGGTGCCTTGAGCTACTACACTTAAAACCTCCAGCCAGGGGTTATTCAACTATGCTAATTAAAACTAGGTGAACGCTCGCTAAGGGCACCCCCTGTGGGGTACGAACCTCGACTTGGGCGTCAACCGGAGGGAGGACACCAAGGATGGGACGGGCTGGTCCGAAGTAGCCATAGTACTATTTGTAGTATGAGAGGTTGCGCACTACCCAGGCAGCACACAAGTCAGATAACTGACCAATAATTTAACCTTATGCAGAGTTAAGCTTAATTATATATGTATAGAAGTTGTGTGTATTACGAAGTTCTGTATTAAAGTTTTTTTTTGCTATAATAATGCTATTAGCTGAGTTAGTTTTGTAATTTGCGGATTTAATTTCTTAAAACTGAATAATCATCATAAAAAGACCATCATAAATGGTTACACAACTCAAGAGTTTGTGTAACCTTTTGTATAATATGGGTTTAAAATTCCATTATCAAGCATGATGCTGGATAAGTTATATTCTGTTCTCTTTTAGCTGTATTACACACCACATCTTGACAGTTATTCAGCTGCTGTATAAAATAGGCGTTATTTCTGTTATGAAGCATATAGTGACTTAACAGAAATTAAAATAGCTGTGATAACTACTTTATGCCGCTTTAAGTACGAAATTACCGTCATTTGCAGCTAACTGTGGTTAAAGCAATAGTAACAGATTCTTATGCAGAAGTTTGCTGGGTATTCACGAAAAGTAGACATTTTTTAAGCTAGAAGAACTGTTCTGGAACGTTAGTCAGCATTTAAGCGGCTAACTGCGCTTTGTTTTGTAGTGGTTGCGTGAAAATGCCTACTTACAATTTTTTTTTTTTAAATACTCCACATTCATGGAAAAATAGAAAAAGAACAGGGGTCCTACCACCAGCTCAAAAGCAGTAATATTTTAATATTACTTCAGTGGGAGAAAGAGATGGAGCTATACATCCTGTAGAGCTTCACCTCTTTCCTACACTGATGTAATATTAAAATAATATTGCTTTATGAGCTGGTGGTAGGCCTCCAGGAGGCATACGAAGAAAGTGCTTGCTTTGATAAGAGCTAAAAAGAACAAATAATATACCTATACTGTGGGTTTTCATTGCTATAATTATGACTGAATCCTGTTTGATTTATAGTACGAATGTGTGTGATTATAGAACAGTTATCGAAAAATGTTGAGTGCAGACCACTTTTAACCAGAGCACAACTTAATAAGTGGACACATAAGGTCTCTTATACAGACATAAGACGATAAGCCGCTGTGCAATCAGATTTTATTCAGAATGAGCGTCGCAATATCGAATAACATAACCTATTATAATGATGTGGAATTTTATACTCAACTCAAGTTTAATAACGAAATCGGTATAATATTCTTATAAAAGTATTACAAGATTATTTTTGAACCCTTAAACTGCATAAAATATAAAAAAATATTTCACACGTAAAAACATATCAATAGACAAAATGTTGTTTATTTCTCCAAAACCCGGCTTATCAGGTAGCGTGTGAAAATTTTACACGAAATGTATATATAAATACACGGTAAAGTTGCATGCGCACCAACAATTTCTTCCTCTAAACATAAATAAGGGTAAAATTTATTTACGATAGGTTATTATATTTTCAATGTCGCAGTCACGCTGTTCGGATTTGTCAATTTCAATTTAATTTGATTAACTTCTTGATAAAAATACTGAAATGAGCTAAACGCTGTGTATCGTCTGAATATCTGAGCTTTGAAGGACTTAACCATCATTCATCATCTGGCTAACAGAGCTATAATACTTGTATTAAAGTACAAAATGCTTTTATGCAGAAGATACTCCGCTTGTCGTACAATTATTCAAAACTTATTCAGCTGTTACGTTGCTATTACACAGCTATTAGCAATATAATTTTGTGCCCAAATTGCTTGAATAACCTCTGAGTAAGCGCTTAATCAGCTAATTACGGTAGTCTTATTCAGCGATTAGTTTCTATGCCTGCTGTTAAACAAAACTTACTCAGAAGGTTTGTGCTGGCTGGGTAGATCCCAAATCTGTCTGTCAGAATTTAGAACATTACCAATTCGGATTGAACTCGGATCTTGAATTCGGATACGGATCGGACGTAGTGCGTAACCGCTCTAACAGTAAGCTGTTAGAGCGGTTAACCTATCCAAGTCAGGATTCTCCAGTTTTCTAGCTCGCTTCGCTCGCTCTGGCAGTCTCTTAGTGAACTCAATGATGGAAGGAAATTATTCGTAAGACGTCTCTTCGTACGTAGGGGGCCGGCAAAAGGGAACAAACGTAAACGTTGCCAGAGTAATCGTGAAAAACGTAAGCGCTGGAAACGTTGCGATAAGAACACAAGATGTGAGTTACAAACATGATGTCGTTACTACTGGAGATCACAAAGCTCCTTATGCGCTGAAGTCTGCCTTCGTACGTTGGTCTTGGCGCACTCTGTCTGTGTCGCCTTACGTTGTGGCTAATGGCATTCAAACCCTTCAAACAGGAACACAGCAGTGCAGCTTAGCGGCAGAAATGTGTAGCTAAGTACCGAGATACTGATGTGCGTCTGGCTGTACAATTATAAGTAACTACCTACTCCGATAGATCTATGGTACTCCTAAGCAAGTAGGTGCGTAGATGAGAGCGAAATCTTAGGTACGCAGCCATGGCAGTAGATTAATTACTATTGAGACTATTTTTGACATTATCATCAGTTCTAGTCTAGCGAATTCATATCTTTATTCTCTAAAAAGATCAACAATGTATCCAAGAATGATCATTATAAAAAAACTTTTTACAAAAAAAAACAACCGACCTCCAAAAAAAACACTACAAAGTGAAAAATAACTTTAATTTCGGAAGTCGGTGTCTTGGGTTTTGTATTTTCGTTTTTTGCCACCGACTTCCGAAATTAAAGTTATTTTTCACTTTGTAGTGTTTTTTTGGAGGTCGGTTGTTTTTTTTTGTAAAAAGTTTTTATTTTTCACTTTTTAGTTGTGGTACCTACCCCACACACATTCGAATACCACTACCTGCTACCAGTGACAGAAACTTATCATATCATCTACATACTAAGTGGGAAAAAATACATATTTTGTAGCTAACTCAAAAACTATCCAAGCAAAGTTAATAAAATTTATATGGGACCAATTCGAGAGCACACCCTTTCAAACAAAAAAATAATTTTCAAAATCTGTCCACAATTGACGGAGAAATCGGTGGACATACATAAAAAAAAAAGAAAAAAAACAAACATACGCGACGAACATATAACCTCCTCCTTTTTGGAAATCGGTTAAAAATAAGAAACGCACACATACAAAAAGTTAGGATCACACGTCAATATCCCATTGGTCATTCGATTAAAAACAAATACACTATGGTGACAGTAAAATATGCAGTGCCGGACTAAATCTGATGGAGGGGGGCGGCAAAACTAAATGGAGACCCCCGCCCAGCTATGCAGAAAAGTGAGGAGTAGCATATAAGAGCGAGCGAAGCGATCTCGAAATTTTAAAGCTCAAAAATGTTAGCACCTGTTTGTATTTAGCATACGTAGGGCTCCGCAACTACAAACTGACTTACTTATTGATTTGGGGGCCCCCCCTCGCAAGACCGGGAGCCTATCTGATCTGATCCGGGAGGATATCTAGCTGATCATCGCCGTGTGTACGTGGGACCTTATTACATCGTTTGGTCACATTTTCCGTGCGCAGCTTGTGCTGTTGTAGAAAAGAGTAAGGCCTCTGCCTCGAATCTTGCGGGCAGCGGGGCAGTGGCGGCGGCGGCGCGTTCAAATGCATAGATTCATATGTAAACTGTTCTCGAAAGCAGCGGCGCGGGGAGCGAGCGGTTCCATATAAAACTGCGCTGCCGCGCCGCCGCCGCCGCCGTCCCGCTGCCCGCAAGATTATAAAAGCTAAAGCCCGACGAACACGGTGCAATTTTTTTGCTGCTTCTATTTTAATCACGACACAGGCAAGAATTTTGAATCGTGTAATGGGGTTTTATAGTTGTTCGTCGTCTCTCCGTGCACATCTCTATACAGCGGCTGGGTCTAAAGAGAATTATATATCAAAAAGAAACTAAAAAATGCGTCTTTTATACATTTATTGACTATATACTTCATACATTGACTAACCTAAATCATGCAACATAATATCTTATTCCAACACTATATTATAATTATATACTACAATTATAAAATCTTATAAAATATTCTTTAACATAATACTCCGTGGTGCAACAGCGCGAACCTCAGAGGTCGTGTTCAGGCACTTTGTAAGGCACCAGTTTTTAAAAATAAGTTTCAAGTTGTGGATTTTTCTACAATATCTGCTTACCCCATTCAGGGAATACAGGTACATGATAATGTAAGTAGTATTGTCACCAACTAAGATTGGCATAGAATACTTTCTTACCCTAACTATAGACCTAACTTACCCTGTTTTAATGACCTTTACCCTTTGAAAGGGTAAAGGACATTAAAGTTTGTTATGTTTTGGAAGGCAATTAAGCCCGGCCCACCTGATCGTAAGTGGTTAATGCACCTATGGACATCTGCTATATCAGAGACATCGCAGTTGGGTTACCATCCCTTGGTTAACTTTAGGGGTCATAAATTACCCTTATGAGGGTACAGGTCATTAACTTACGATCGATTTTAATATTAACTTGATACTTATTTGAAATAAAAAAATATCATTTATTTATAATAAACATGCATGTCGCCGAGAGGCGCTATATTAGACCTATCTAAATAACAATTATAATCTGTGATTACATAACAACCGAATTAAAGCTAATTAACATAATATGGTGTGTAGCTGCCCTTATATTCTGACATCCATTTTGTGGCGAGACCTTAATTTTATTTAAATACTGCACATTAATTTGGAATATGGCAGAGTAACATAGATCAACGTTTTTATAAAACTACAACCAATAACAAGTTGACATAAGATTAAAATTCTTCGCTCCCTATTAGATGAAACGTAAAATGTGGATGTAATACAGTTACACCTCTTTGAGGATTTTAGGTCTCGCTCACTACTAAACAATAATCAACACATAACCCACGGCTATCTTCATTTTAAGACTGGCAACTGACCTATAATATTATCTTATAATGTTACATTCGCATAAGGTGGACCGAAGACCTGGTGATGGTAGTGGGAATCCACTGTATGCGGGAAGTGCAGGACCGGTCGATGTGGTGATGCTTAGGGGAGGCGTATGTCCAGCAGTGGACGTATTTTGACTGAATGATTGTCAACATTCCCACAGACATCTATATCAATATGGATAGTGTAAAACAAATTCGTTTTTCGTGTGTGTGAGCACATGTATTTTGAGGCGATTGTCAATATCATTTAGAGAATTAATTCAAGAAAGTTTATGAGTTTAATACATTAATATTTGATTTGGATATAGCACAGAAACCTCGATGTTTCTGACATTTCGCCACAAGTAGGGGCGGCCTGCTAGTTCTGCATATACGAATGTTCATATTCTATGTTACATTACAATCAATTGATACAGGTCAGCCTCAGATGTTACTTTTGCTTCAGGTTCAAATGGTCAGCCGCCAGCTAAATACAATAACGTGCAATCTGCACGAATTTATAATACATTATTATTAACTTAACAACTTTTACAATAATGTAAACTATCAATTTAAAAGATATATTTTCCCGATTTTTTGACAACGTTTTGAACGTCACCACACTTTTTGTTACGTCACAAAAGTGTGCAAAAGCGAATGGAACTTCGCTCCAACCGGGTCAACGACACCTCTCGTTTTTAGTTTTCAATTCTAAATTAATTTACATCATTGTAAAATTACATAACTATGATATTATAGAGTATTTAAAACTAAGCATAATTTTATGAACTATACATAATCTCTTAAAAACTATACACATGTAGATTTACAGTAAGATAGTGCCATCCAGGAAGACATGCCCCACACTTCTGCCTAAACGCGATTACTATAACCGATTCGGAAGAACAGTGGGGCGCGTCTTCCTGGATTGCAATATCTTATACAGTACAATAATATGACACATCGTGCTTTAGAAGGAGACCGTCACACAGCTATGAATGACAGAGACAATGCTATACAAAACCGAAGTTCTTCTAAATTTCGACGTCATATCTGTACTTCACATAATCTAGATTTTTGAATAAGAATGATTAATGAGGTGAATATTAATGACAAGAAATACTCCATGGCCCCTGCATTCGAAACATCTTTCCTTTAAATTCCTTTCTTTTTTCGTTCTACAGTAAAAGTCCTAAGTAAACATTTTTTTTTTGTCAAATCCTTGATTTAAAAATTGCTTAGACAAGTCTAAAGTGATCTCACTATCCAACAAGTAGACTAGTGTCGTTAGTTGCTAGCACAGTGAATAGGCTGATTTAAGCCCCGTATTTGTTCATAAACAAAAGTTGCAAAACATTGTTTCAAAACATGTTGTTGGCAACATGGAATGTTGCGGTGTTGCTGGCAACATTGTGAGTAAACATGACTGAACTGACATCCACAAACTAGCACTGTGCCAGCGTGGTGAATTGTGGCCAACTCCTTCTCACAGAGAGGAGGCCTGTGTCGTATCAGTAGGAACGTTGTAGGCTGATTATGCTGGCAATAATGTTGTGAAAATGTTTCACAACTTTGTTTCTGATACATTCATGGGTTAAGATTGAAACATCTCTATACATAAGTCATAATAATAAGCGATTTATTAAACATTGATTCTCAACATCCAAAACGCACATAAAAGTCTTTTATTCACATTTTCAAATCCTGGATTATTTTCCTTTCAAGGAATTTTTATTTGGTACTTAATCTCATTTTTAATAACTAGTCACCCGTTTGTCCAACGTGGTAACATCGTTATGGCCTCTACCCAGCAGTGGGCAATAGCCGAATTATATTATTATTATATTTTTTAAATGTGTCACCATCGTATAATACAATATATTTTTTACTACTCGGCAATAGATTTTTTTTTAACCATATAGATTGGTTGAAAAAATTAACAACTTATTGACTGCTAGAGCGCGATAGGTCGATGGGATAAAAAAAAAACAAGTAATTTTTGGACTTATTTTATTATCTGCCATTACCGTTCTATGTGATCATATTTGTAAGGTTTGAAATATCTATTGTCGAGTAGTATCCATCTATCTTGAGCACAGAATACGTCGGCAGCGACAAGAGACGCCATTACTAACAATAATCGTTCCCGAATTTCGCGCAACTGAGTGCAAATTCGGCTGTCACAGGAATTGTCATGGGAGCCTTTCAGTTTCTATGAGCGGCTGCCAAGACGTCTTCGTACTTTCCAACGTCCTACCTTCCTAATTATTGTTGGTAGCGCACAATAGCAACGCGCTGCAGTCGTCAACTCTCTCGAGCCTGTAGGTCGAGTTGTCGGGCATGTGTCGGACGAGGTCGTCTGTAAGACGAACGCGAGCGCCGTTCGGGCCCGAAACTAACACTGTCTCGCATTCCTGAGGACAAAAGAGGGTTTAATAAAAATTATAAAATCTGTCATAGTTTGTTATCATACAGACTTTGATCTATAAAATGAAGGACAGACCTTTTCAAATGAAAGACCTTTTCAGACACTAATCTACATGGTCCTCATATGGCCTGACCAAGATTATGTCTGGACTTTAAAAGAGACTGTGACCTCTGAGTTTGTTTCGGCCTTTCTTCTCAGAGTAGTTAGATAGGAAAAGCCGAACTCATCTAGCTTATTTTTAATATTTTTTATATGACGTGTAAAAGTGATTCTGATATCCTATTTACAGAATAAACAATTTCATTTCATTTCAAGGTTCCCTGGTAATAATAATTTCAGAGGTTGAAATGAAACATAGGGTGTGACCCGATGTTAACGCTGTAAATAGTGGTCTCCAATATTAAGTTTTCTTCGTCAAAAAGTGTTCGAACAACGAACAAAAATTCGGAATTACACCGTATTATGCTCGTGTGGTCCCATCAGATAAAAAATTGATACCGAAAGAAAAAAAAAATTACTATAACAGAAGTTATAGTGATTTTTTTTTGTGATATGTCCTAATCTCGTGAAGCTTAGAAAAACTCCACGAGATTAGGACGTCTCTTCCTCAAACAGCGGATTAGTAGAGAAAAAAATGTAAAATAAAAATTTTAAAAAAATATAATTTTTCGGACTCTTACGTGATTCTTTAAAGCTCTTTAGAATGAAGCTTAAAAGACACTTGAACTATCCAATTAATTATTTTTTAGTATCGATTTTTTTCTCCGATGATCGTTGGGGTACACGTGTTCTTGAGTGGAGACCGCGAATTGGCAAACGTAAGGTAGGACGCCCTCAGGCTAGGTGGAGTGACGATGTTCGCAGGGTGGCTGGTAGCAGCTGGATGAGAGTTGCCGAGAATCGAGCTGAATGGCGTGCAATTGGAGAGGCCTATGTCCAGCAGTGGACTGATATAGGCTGATGATGATAGATTTTTTAAACTTTGCCAGACGAAAATTCGAGAGATAAAAATAAACTACTTGATTATGCATATTTGTCACTCGGGAGTTCTATTCTCACGTTTTAAATTACTAATTATATCTGTATTTTTAATAAAAATCTGACGTCAGAAATATGGTCTCTATAATACACTGTGCGGCGTCGTATTTTTTTGCTTTTGGAGAATGGGAAAATAAACAGTATCTCGGAAAACAAACAGTATTTTAATTTAAAAAAAATAGATTTATTAGTGCCACTCGCGCAAGTCATCAATTTAGCACCAAGTTTGAAGGCTTCGTAAACCTCGGCAAATAGACAAGGAGCATTTTTTTTGTTACATAAATGTATGATGTGTGAAGCTGTACTTTATTTTTATTGAACAGTAAACTGTATTTTCGAGTGAAAAACAGTATAATACTGTTTTTATTATGTATGGTTGGCAATCCTACCTGTGTCTAAAGAGTGGGAACATTACAGGCCAATTATGCTCAGTGGTTTTTGACGGGTTAATATGATGAAATAATTACCTTGGAAGCATGCACAAGTGTGTTCAGCTTGTGCAATAGTTCGTGCGCCCTGCAAGCATGCAGATATAGCGCGCTATATATGTTACTGCCGGCAGGACAGACGTACACTGTGAGACGGGGCTCGATGCGTCTGGAAAGTAAATAAAAAAATTGAAAATAGCTGATAATTATTTTATACACCGTTTGAAACAAGATTAGACATTTGAATAAACCTCTTTTACAGTCCGTTCAACCGATTTTGACTTCTATTGCGTTGGTGGCATGACAAATGGCAGCTGCAGTAAACAGTTGGTATTGTAACCACTTTTTTGCTTTTAATGTCATCCTTATGCCTATGGTAT
This sequence comes from Agrochola lychnidis, assembly GCA_963680765.1. Taxonomy (NCBI): domain Eukaryota; kingdom Metazoa; phylum Arthropoda; class Insecta; order Lepidoptera; family Noctuidae; genus Agrochola; species Agrochola lychnidis. Next base: position 12,684,544 of record OY796874.1, read on the forward strand.
AGAAGTCAAAATCGGTTGAACGGACTGTAAAAAAGTTTTGTTTAAATGTCTAATCTTATTTCAAATGGAGTATAGATATAAAAGATATCCTACAAAAAACATGACACAAATAGTAATATTAATACGTCCATTACATTAAATTAAAAACATTTCGAAAATCGCAATCGTAAATTAAATCAAATAAAAATATTGCAATTCAAGTCATTATCATTGGTGCCGATTCTCTTGTCACAAATGCCTCTAAACTAGACTAAAAATCACCAAAATTTAGTTTATTCCTGTCAAACGACGATTTCCCTAACACTTAATATGTAAGTAATATTTTTTCTTATTTTCCATAGAAAAAGTGAAAAATTCCTTAAAAAACACGCCGAGGCTGTCCCCACCTGCGCGACTCTGGCGCTAAAAAAAATTTCACGATGTAGGTAGGGCAAACCAGTACCACGTGGACTCGCGATTATTATTATTTATTTATCTTTATTCACATACGATTTTAGTTGGGTCAAAATTATATTTTAATTTAAAGAATTTTTGTTGCAGAATAGCTTTAAGATTCTCATAGCCAAAAGTAACGAATTTTAGTGATAGTTTAGTTCGGTGTACAGACGCCAGCACATCAAGCTACCCGAAACTGTCAAATTTTCCCAATCAACTTTGAACCTTATGATTCAGCGATAAAGTTGAAAATTTATTAAATAAATTTGACAGATTGTAGTAGCCTGATGTGCTGGCGTCTGTACAAGAGAATCGGCACCAATATCATCCATTTCTAAAACCGTCGTTTTTGTTTCCCTAAACCGGAAGAGGCGTTATTGTATATTGTACTCATCAATACGAACAACTTTTATTATTGTACTCAACCCAAAAGAGCAAAAAAAAAAATCTGTTCCCTACATTTTGACGAGTTATGCGAACATAAAATATATAAGAGCAACAGATTATTTTCCGCAGATGAACAAGAACTTGGTTAAATACACCTCTGTCCACCCTTCTGGGGACACAAGCGTGAAATTCACACATCGTTAGTATATTTTGGGACCACATGAACTTCCTAGAGTGAAAATTGACTCGTTACAGAATAATTTAATTTATAGTCTTTTATCTGATATCAATTTGCAGTCGATTTAGAGGTGTTCCAAATTGTCGCTTGGGTACATGTCACTCAATTAGAAATTACAATTACTATTTAAATGTTTATTTATTGGTTAAATTGCTAAGTAGGTTAGGAGTGTTGAGAATCAGTTAAAAACTGTTACAAAATATTGGTAAAAGATTGGAGTCCTGTAAGCAATAAGATCTCGATCTCTCGAGACCTCGAGCCTTTTTTCCAGATTAAATCTCATAGGAAGATAATCTCGTTCGAGATTTCGAGGGTGAGCGCACGACTTAGCACAAGATGCTTCTAGGTTAATACTAACACCCTAAGTAGATCTAGTTTTCATTAAGTTAAAGCATATTTTTAAAAGGATAATAATAAAGCTACTAAAAAAATTAACTTCCGAAAATCTGTGGTTGACTGTAATACTAATATTCCGAAAAAAATACAAAGTTTCCGAAAAGTCAATATGTCGTGCTACAAAAGCTAGTGACAGAAACGAATCGCTGCAAAACCGACTCCACGTAGTCTTGTCTGCCCTACCCCTAGAGTGTTTTTTAAGCCCGCGTAGGCGCGGAGGGGCAAGGCGGCCCGCGAGCTGAAGAGTAGGTGGTTCCGGCCAGCAAGCCAAAGCTGCGTTGGTGAGCGTTAAAACCATCTGCGACGATAAGCTCGCGTGGGACCGCCGGAGCCGTGACAGAAACCATTCCTGCTGCATTTTGCATGCTCGCTTGCATGCTGCATGCATGGTGTATGCTTGTTTGCATGTTTGAAAAATATAACGTCAGCAAATTCTGTATTGATTTTTCGGAATTTTCAGTATTTTATTCGGTCGTTTCTTTATTTGTATTCGCGTACAAGTTGTCGGAAAATTAGTATTTATAGCAGTGAATTTCATATTTTGAGTATGCACATATTTGAATTTTTTCCGGGGCGTTTATTACTACCCTTTTTAAAAAGGGTGAAGGAAAACATCGTGAGGAAGCCGGCATGTCATAGAACCAAAAATTCGAAGACATGTGACATCTACCAACCCGCACTGGGCACGTGTGGTGGATTACAGTCCACTCCCTTTCGAAGAGAGGAGGTTTGTGTCCCAGCAGTGGGAACATTATAGGCTGATTATTATGCTTATTATTTTAAAAAGTAGGCGAGATGTCTATCTCGGATACCTCGATCTCGCAAGATTATCAATCTCGACCCCAGACTTATCACTCGAGATCTTAAGATTGCAAATTGTGTTAGTTCAGTTAGGGCGCAGCCACTAGTTTTGTATAATATAATAATAATATTTATTTTTATTTCGGAACAGAGTCCATAGTGTGTTAGTAACATAATATAAAAATAACTTACTATCTAGTGTTAGTACCAATCACCCTCTGCACAAACTGTTTTACAATTGGAGAGCTAAAGCTCTCCGCTACAGTTCTCAGGATGCTGTTGTGACTGTCTCTCACTCTTCTCAGTAGTGAAGCAGTTTTTTTGCGAACAATCGCATGGAAACCGTCAGTACGGGCTTGCGCAAACATATCCGAAGCGCTGCAGTAGCGAGGAAGTCCCAACAACATCCTGAAACCATTGTTGTACTGGACGCGCAGGACATCCAGCGACCTTTTGGTGTAATTGACCCATAGATTGCTCGTGTACAGACTCTGGCAATAAGCCTTGAAAATAGTGATTTTTACTAGGTCCGTACATCGAGCAAATCTACGGGTCAACATGTTGGACCGGACGGCGAGTGCCCTGTGCTCCCTCTCTATATCGACATGGTCCTTCAGGTCAGCGGAAAGAAAGTGACCTAAGTATTTAAAAGAGCATACCCTTTTAATTACTGACCCGTTTATTAGTAGCTCGGGTCCCACTTCACGGCGTTTGCCGCCAACCTCAAAGACCATGTACTCACACTTTTTGACATTATAAGTTAATCCATGTGCGGCAGTGTAGGCTTCACAAGTCTTAAGCAACTCTCCGATTGCCCCCGCAGACGGACCCAGCAGCACCATGTCATCAGCATAGCTGATGTTGTTAATGCTAACTCCATCAACACTGCATCCGACACGCATGTTGCTGAGTCCCTCTATGAGGTCATCTACGTAGAGGTTGAAGAGCCTGGGAGACGTCAGACCTCCTTGTCTCACTCCATATAAATACTTACTTGGCATGCAGAGCGTTGAACAGACGAATGCCGTCTGCCAGGCCGCAAATCTGAATGATGTCATCGCGGGATAACCTTTACAAAAATGCAAAATAATTATTCTCTTTATTTGACAATTGCAGCACACGAGGCGAGAGACAGGAACCTTGCCGAGGAAATGTGTGACAGATTAGAGAGAGAGGGGGGAGAGAAGGGGGAGAGAGGGGGAGAGGGAGTGGAGAGAGAGAGATGATTTAAAACTATAAAGTTACCTTAGCAGATCTGCTCCTGAGAAGTTGGTAAATGTGGCAGCGTGGTGGGCGAAGCGTTGTCGCGACAACCACGCCTGCGTCTCCGATGACGTCGCCTCCTTTGACAGCCCCGAGTTCTGCAGCAATAACAAAAAGCATGACTAACACTATTGAAAAAGTCATAAAAAATGTTGAAATTATACCGCAAACTGAACTTTATTTGTAGGTAGTTTTTAAACTTATTTTTGACTGTCTAAGGCTTGGCGCATATCTGGCGAGGCGCAGCGCAGCCCGGTTGTCACTGCCAAACAAAATATCAACGTTGCGCGCCTAAAAATAAAGTTGAGAACAAATAACCTGAGAAGCGCGCATCTTTCCGCTTCGACGCGCTCTCGAGCTAATGGAAGTTTATTTATTTTCAACTTTATTTCTATGAGAACTATGTCGATAATAGTTTGACAGTGAAAAATGCTGCTGACAGTAAAAAGCACTACTGCTGAGAATGTGGTCCTGGGTCCGATTTGGAGGTCGGGAAAAGTGTTATTGGGTTTTTCATCAAGAATTTCCCAGTAGTTTCGGAGTCTGGATTTGTGCTCGGTTGATGGCAATAGGCTCGCCCTCTATTATATGGGACTTAAACATAACTGGCGAAATGTAGGTTTACTATGTTATGTATCATGTTCATGATGTACTGAATTTCTATTTACTTAATGTCCTTCGGGAATCATCGGATTTCCGAATACAAACGAATGCTAATTTCCATGTCCATCAATTATTAGATTTATCGTGTATAATAATTTGAATTCAGAACTAAGTACTTTATTGTTGTTTTGTTTTGATTTTCGTGTGAACTATATAGAGCTGTAAAACTATTTTCCTATCTGCCGTGCCTGCGACTTTAGCAGCTTTCCTACCATTTTTAAAATAAATTACATTAAAAGGGTATTAACAACTCTATATACTTCCAAGTCGATTGAGAGCGTCCGGTCTGCACCAAGTGCAAAGGGCAACTGATGGAAATCCGACGACTGACGAAACACGAGGTTTGCCGAGGGACATTAAGTAAGAACATAGTTGAACGGTACACAATCGATGGACTGTCGAAGGCAGTATAGTGTCCTTACCTTTTCAGGATCCTCGGCAGGTTGTGGCAGGTCGGGCAGTATCGCGCCGGGCGAGTGGCACGGCGGCGAGTTCACTTTCACGTCGTTTGTCCTGTCAACAAACACTACATGTTAGATATCTGGTTTCTCATCTATCAGATTCGTTACGCTATAAAATATTGCTTGCTTATTTATTTATTTATTATTATTATTGCAGACTACAATGGTCTATAGTCAGAGTTGGGCAAAATTTATTCGAATAACGAATGAATAAATTGCTATTTCGTTATTCACGAATAATAAATAATTTATTTTATTCAAAGGAAAATTATTCGAATGACGAATAAATTATTTTATTCGTTAGTCGGTTAATGAATAAAAATAAAACGAGGAATAATGGCATTTAAATCGAATATTTTTTTCCTGAAATAGTCGCCTACCGAAGTGTCTAAAAGTCGCAAAAAAAAATCTAGTCGCTAGATCGAAAAAAGAAGTCCCTAAACACATCCAAAATCCGCTAGATCTAGCGACAAAGTCGCTAAAACGGCAACACTGATTAGCAATTTACAAAAACAAAATAATTCTTTTGTGACCACAACTGATAAGAAAGTGCGCTCTCTCTCTCTCACTCTTAAATACAAGTCGCGCTCTCTCGTATTGTAATGATCCCTTTCTTGTGCCGCTATTATTCATTAAATTCCGGAAATCAGGCAGGCAGTTGACGATATACGATTGGCACCAATTCGTCTTATCGCTTTATCTTTCATAAACAATAGGACAAAAAGTAAGCAGCCTTGGTAACACAGGTGTCATCGGTAGAGTCCAGTGTTACATATGAATATTCAAAAAATATTTAAGATAACGAATAAAATCACGAATAATTTATTCGTAGGAAATTTATTTACGAATAATTTATTCGTGAATGAATTATTCGCGAATAATTATATTGCGAATAAAATTTTATTCGAATAATTATCCAGATAACAAGTTATTCGAATAATGCCCAAGTCTGTCTATAGTGTTAGTAACAAAAAAGCTTAGCCTATGTTAGTACTTAATAACTAAAACAGAACGGGTCCGGTTTGTAAGCGCCCACACTAGCGGGCTGTCTGCCCGGGCGGCTATTGATTGCAGGAGAGTGTTGCGACTGCCACGCAGCCTGCCGAGTAGCGAGGCAGATTTCTTACGCCACAGTGCCTCAAAGCCGTCAGTGCGTGCGTCTGCAAACATTGCCGAGGCACTACAGAAGCGCGGCAATCGCAACAATACCCTGAATGCATTAGGCCTTTTGGGTATATGTGAACCACAGGGCTTCCGAGTACAGTGCTGTGCAGTATGCCTTAAAAAGGGTTATTTTAATTGCGTCTGTACATCGAGAAAATCTGCGGGTCAGCATATTCGCCCTAACTGACAATGCTCTGCGCTCCCTCTCTAGATCCATATCATCCTTCAGGTCATCAGCAAACAGATAGCCCAGATATTTAAATTTATATACCCTGTTAATTATAACAGCATGATCTATTCTATATGTGTTTATTCTGAATCTTACGCCTCTGAGAATGTAAACATTGCAAGAATTACATATGCTGCCAAATTCTATATTTATGTTATTTGCAAGCGGCCTTCAGAGCGTACTGACCGACATACATAATCTCTGCAATGTGTTATTATTTACATTTTTAAAAACTTGATTTTTTATTTAAGTGCCCTTTTTTTTGTTTGACAGTTAAAAAAACTAGATAAAAAAATCTAAAATTTTGCTTAATTGAAAGAAAAAAAAAACATCGTTAACTGAAGTATAAAAAAAATATATATAAAATTGATAGAGGTACCTACTACTGCAAGCAACACGTTGATGTCTTTTACTCCACGGTGTCGGTAACAGGTCGCGAAATCAATGGTTTAGTCCCTTCTCAAAGATGCCCAACGCGCCTAAAGAAGTTTTCACTTCAAAAATAGGAAACTACAATAGCTTGTATAAAGAAATAGGTATTCTTTCGAGGTGTGCGTAGTATTCAATTTTCTCAGTTGTGTCTTTTAGCGCAAACTATCCATATTAACACTAATATTGTTTATTTATTATACATTTTATTATACAAGCTGGCAGGGACATCAACGCGAAAACGGTTACCATGAACGGTTACGTTAAAATTTTTCGTCGGTTATTTAAAAAAAAATCTGCTGTTCCATATATTTTGACCGTGTAGGTATTACACTTTTCTATGAAACAGTTTTTTTTTAAATGTCTTATGTCCTAAACTCCTAACCCAGGTCATGGTCTACCCATGTGCAAAATTTCATCCAAATCCGTTCAGCCGTTTCAGCGTGAAAGCATAACAAATAAACATACAAAAAATTGAATCTTTTCTCTTGATATTATTAGTTTGGAAAATGCGGAAATCACTGTCTGTCTGTTACTTTTTCACATCTAAACCGCTGAACCGATCGTTATGAAATTTGACAGATACGTAGCCTGGGATATGGAAAAGGAAATAGGCTACTTTTCATCCTGGATATTAAATACAAAATTTACGCAGATGAGGTCGCGAACCACAGCTAATAAAGCTCGTATAAAAAAAAAAACAATAAAAATACTTACTCTTGGCAATACGACGGCTTCATTTGATTGTTGGAGGCAAGAATTGCTGAAACAAGATATTCAAAAAATTCATTTTGATTACCAAAAGCAAAGTAACCAATATCCCCGAAGTTTCTAAAGAAATTGTATTCAAAACTCGTAGGGACGCGTCCATACTGCATTTTTACGCAGTAGTAGGTTATGCAGTAGTGGGGCGCGTTATTTCAAAGTGGACATCTAAGTGGTGACAGAATTTAAATTAGTGAGATTCAGTCAGATCCGCCGTCCGAGGCATATCCTTTCCGACCCAGATGACCCCTTCACACTCCTCCAGGAGCAGAATAGGGCCACCAGTACAGTACACAAAAACAGACGCCTCCCGTCATTCCGACCTCGCCGCCGAGGTCCTTTGCGATCGCGACCGCGCCCCCGAGTAAATGAAACTCCCTCCCGACCCTTGCTCGAAAACGAGGTGCCAGCAGTTGTTGCAGCTGAGCACGTAGCTTTAAATACCCCGCCTAATAATCATGATGATAATCCAATTTTGATCCAGCCTGTCCCTTCTTGCTGTCCTCCCCTCAGCGATGCCCTAAGCCGAGGTTCGTACCCTACAGGGGGTGTCCTTAGCGAGCGTTAGCTTAATTTTAATTTAGAATAGTTTACTTGCTCCTGGCTGGAGGCTCTAAGTGTAGAAGCTTAAGGCACCCACAGGAAAGTCCGGTTAAGCAGCCAAGACCTTAGTGGTCAAAACTGCGAGAGGCCATAGTTAAAAAAAATAAAAATTGTGAGATAATGAAGTATAGTTAAAAATGCTCACCATTATGTGGTAAAACAGGCTTGTTGACCACTATTGGGCTTGCAACAGACTTGGGGGCCACACTGCAACAAAAAACAATTGGTTTAGTATTATAAAAATATATCTAAAGTTTGAAAATTCAGTTTCATAGCCATTTTCGTACTGAGAAAAGAGGAATTCAGTTTAGCGTAGCATCTACTCTCAACTTAACACAAATATGTAATATTAATTCACCAAAACCTTACAAGAATACAGTGTGATTCTTTAAAATGTGCACATATCGAAATCAGGGAATCTATGCTTAATTTTATCGATGGAAAAAAAATCTCTGGCATCTTATTGATAAATTTTACAATTATTGTAAAAACTGATGAAAAAAATACAGATTTTTGCTAAAAAAAACATGTTTATTTTCAATTGAGGGTAGTTTCTTTCCACAATTTTCTCAATATGAGGACGCCTAATTACTTCCAATCATTATGGAGTTTTCATCGCGATAGATGATTTAGTTTAAAAGTTATTACACCATTTTGTTACAATTTCCTTTTTAATTCCATAAAAAGTATTTAAAAAAATATTTAGATTTTTTAAATATTTTTTCTGTCGTTAAAATTAAACATTCATTTCGATATGTGCACATTATTGTAGAATGTAACAAAAATATCTAAATAGTATTTGAATAACAGTAACTCATGTTTGAATAATAACAGCCGCACGGGTCGAGCTACACTTGTCGAAGTTTCAGAAAAAATAAACTTTGGAAAATATCCGTTTTACGCCATATTGAACAACAGTAATAATAGAATTTTCGAACCAATATGGAAGTGTTTGCCCATTCCACAAGGATAAAAGCACTCACAGATAATGCGGAAAACAAATATGATTTAATTCAGGAAGTAGAATGATGCAGATTAGGTATAAAATGTGTGTGTTATCTATTGTGATATTTGTAGTGATAAGAAACTATTTTTAAAGTGGTTGTAGGTATGTGGTGTTGCTAAATGGCTGGTGCAGTCAACTACGAAGTAACGTAAAATATTTATAATAATCAACTATCTATGTGCCTTGCCTTTACCAACTATGTTGGAGTTGGCTTCCAGTCTAACCGGATGCAGCTAAATACCAGTATTTTACATGGAGCGACTGCCTATCTGACCTCCACAACCCAGTTACTGGGTAATAAATACGATACCCCATTGGTAGGACTGGTAGTCAAGACTTTCGGACTTCTGACGACCCGTAACGAATGACAGCCGGGACCAAGGGCATAACGGAGGCACGGAGGGGTCTTGGTATGTAAAGATGGTCACCTATCCACGAACCAACCGCGGCAAGCGTAGTTTAACCTGATCGATCGACTCGTGCGGCTGCTATTACTTATAATTATTCATTGATATTTAAAATTTAAAACATACCTATTAACTATTACATGAAATGCTGAAAAGCAATGTATTGTATCATAAAATAACATCACCCCTTGTTTCCCTGAGAGATTGGTCAGAGGTGTACCTATAATAGACCCAATTTTCTCCAGTTGTGTTTAATTTTTATATCAATTTAGATGATAGTAACAGAGTAAAAAAAATTGTTACTGCCTGTACGATACTTAAATTTGGTATGTGCTACTCAGTGGCTGCCTAATGTCTAGATCTGATGCATAACATAATTCTGTACCTTCAGTGAAAAGTGATATATCTTGACCTATATTAGTTTTAATATTCTTACACTAAGATTAACAGTAAAAAAAAATGCAATTTTTTGGTCTAATTGGTTTTCTCTAAGATTTAAATTTGAGCAAGCTTATGTTGGTGTAAAGTGCTCTAAACATTTTTTTACATTTATTAATGTGTAATTAATAAAATACATTTTCAATAATATCAATTTGAACTGAACAAATATTTCAAGTACCTTAATGTATATTACTTAATACAAATGTATGTGACTTTTATTACGCGATCTATGTGAATTAGTACAAACTGATATATTTAGGTACACATAATCATCCAACACCAACCAATAAATAATGTGTAAAATGGTTAAAGTCATTTTAAATTAATTTACACATAAAACGACTTTAATATATGTTGTGTTAGGTGATACAAATGGATTTCTTTTTAAATTATAAAAAACTATACAAATTAATCTGTTTCTTCTTACACTAAATCGTGCTCTAAGATATTGTTTACCAATGTCAGTAATCAGTACTCATTTTAGTAAAGTAGACAAAGAGTCAGATTTTTTAAACTTTAACATAAATTTTCTCAAAATCATGATTTTCCAGTTACATCACTTTTCACTGAAGGTACAGAATTCAATGAAGTACTGAATATAGAAAAGTAATCATTATTATGTAATGAAAGTATCAAGGTACTATGTAGTGTTGCTGCAATTTTATCTGATTATTCCTAAGCATTATGTTTTCACCGTCAGGTGATAACAAGAATTGTAAATACAAACCTAGATAATTATTCTACAATGGTTTTATTATTAGGTAATAGTACTGGTGTTACCAGAAAGGACATAGTGGATGGTGTGGACACCTTATTAAAATTAAATGTAGGAAAGCTGATGTTGTGTGCGTTTCCTTATTCTGATACTTTATCATATGATGAAAACAACTATATTTTTAAGTTGAATAATACTATTCATAGGCTGACATGTTGTCATAGTGACAAATTATTGTATTTTGACACTAACAAATTTGTTAGTGGTTTTAAGTTAACTCAGAGAACTTTATCTCTGTCTTGGGAATGTAGACATATGATTGCTATGTTGATAGCACATAATATTAATGAGGTTATAGGTAATATAACTCAGTGTAGTATTAGTGACGAATCTGTGTTGTCTAGTTATACTAACAACATAGTGAATAATTATGTATTACCATGTACGAAGGAGGATCCACCTACAGTGCCAACATACTTGGAGGCCACTACCAGTCAGATAGGGTATTCCCTTCCTGCTGGAACTCATACGGGCATTTTAGATTCTTCAGTTGTAGTTGTGGAGGTCACTCCGGATATTTCTTTAAACTAGGCAGTAAGACAACAGAAGTTACCCCTTCAATTAACCAATTATTATTAGAGAATAATAAAAAGGTATCTTCTGGCAATATTTTACATAAAAATAATAATAAAAAACCAAAGGGGGGGCAACATACTTTAAAATTATTCAATCAAAATATCCAAGGTTGCTCTTCCAAATTACTGGAAATAGAATTGTTTTTAGAAAATACCAAGTTTGATGTAATTTGTTTAACAGAGCATTGGTTAAAAGATCATGAAGTGATGTCAATTAATTATGAAAATTATTGTGTAGTCAGCCATTTCAGCCGAAAATGTATGATACATGGCGGGTCATTAATATTAATAAAAAATTCCATTAAATCGAAAGAAAGAAAAGACATTATTGGACTGTCTGTTGAACACAACATTGAATTGTCCTGTGTTGAGCTTGATAAGCATGTTATAGTATGCGTATACAGACCTCCAAGTTACCAGAATCTATCCGTGTTTGATTCTGTAATGGAAGATGTATTAAAGAAACTTAGTACTAGTAGTAAGTCAATAATCATATGTGGTGATTTTAATATTAACTTATTAGAAAATAACTCGAATACTGTCAGATTATTAAGTCTTTTTAGGTCATTTGATTTGTCAAATGTTTTTATTGAACCAACCCGAGTGACAGCTTCTTCTGCCACTTGTATAGACAATATTTTTTGTAATTGTGATTACTTACACAAACAAATTGTAAATAAGTTGCCATCAGATCACAGTGGACAAACAATAACATTTTGCTCCTACATACCTTTACAAAAAATTCAAATAAGGTTTAGGCCAATTACATGTAAAAGTTTAGAGAAATTAAATAATTCTTTGGCCAATAAATTATGTGTTCAGAGTTTTAATAATATAGGTGACCCAAATGAGTTCTACGCCGAGTTCTTTTCACTATTAAACACGCAATTTAATGACACTTTTCCACTAAAGACTAAAAGTATTTACACAAAGTTCTTATTTAGTGATTGGGCGACTCCAGGTATTCGTAAAAGCAGGGGAAAACTATTTGAACTTTATGGCTTAAAGCAACATATGGATAATACAAACTTTCATAAGTATGTTGCAAAATATTCAAAAACTTTTAAAAGTGTTTGCAAAATAGCCAAAGCTCTGCATATTAGCAATAAAATAAAATCAGCTGATGATAAAATAAAAACTACCTGGCAAGTAATAAATAATGAAACGGGTAGGAAAAAACAGCGAAATACTGAATTTAATTTAGAGACTGCACATGGCCCCATTAACTCAGATATAGAAATAGCTCAAGAATTTGAAAACTTTTTTGCTAATATTCCTCTTAAAACTACTGAAGCTTTAAATTCCTCACCCGCGCTTTCTGCTGCCTTACTTAGACAGAATGTGAAGGCATGCCCTTTGGAGTTTAGGTTTCAGCATACAAACCCCCAGGCTGTTATAAAAGCTTTTAAAGATCTTAAAATTAAATCAACAGAAGATCTCTGGGGAATGTCTGTAAAAGTCTGTAGATCTATTATCGAAACCATTGCGCCCTATTTAGCTTACATATTTAATACCAGTGTAGACCAAGGAGTCTTTCCGGATCTCATGAAACACAGTAAAGTAGTTCCATTGTTCAAATCCGGTGATAGTAAAGAACCCAACAATTATAGGCCTGTGTCAATTCTACCAGTTCTCAGTAAGGTGTTTGAAAAGTTGATGCTCAATCAAATGTTACGTCACTTTAATAAAAATTCCATCTTTCATGAACAACAGTACGGTTTCACCAAAGGGCGTTGTACTACTGACGCCGGTGTCACCCTAATAAAGAACATTTTTAAGGCCTGGGAAGAAGCACAAGATGCCATTGGAATCTTTTGCGACCTCTCGAAGGCGTTCGATTGTGTAGACCATGAGACACTTCTGCTGAAACTAGAACACTATGGGATTAGGAATACAGCTCTTGATTTACTTAGATCATACCTGAAAGATAGAAAGGTTAAAGTTCAGGTAAACGGCGTAAACTCATTAGGGTCTGAAATGGCAATGGGCGTTCCTCAAGGTTCGATATTGGGTCCATTCCTCTTTTTAGTTTACATTAATGATTTACCCCAAATACTTCAAAATCAACCGAAGATGGTGTTATTTGCAGATGACACATCATTAATCTTTAAAATAAACCGACAATCACAAAATCTTGACGACGTGAATAGCTCTATTCTGCAAGTCCAAGATTGGTTTACGGTAAATAATCTGGTACTTAATAAAAAAAAAACCAAATGCATTAGATTTAAATTACCTAATGTTAAAAGTAGCGAATGTGACATCATATTGAATGGAGAAAAACTGGAATTTATTAATCAAACGGTTTTCCTGGGAATCACGCTAGACGAGAAATTACAATGGGGACCTCATATAACATCTCTTGCGGGGCGGTTAAGCTCGGCCGCTTATGCTGTTAGAAAGATAAGACAGTTAACAGATGTAGAAACCGCGCGTTTGGTCTATTTTAGCTACTTCCACAGCATTATGTCATATGGCATTTTACTGTGGGGTCGGGCTGCTGACATTGAATCCATCTTTATTTTGCAAAAGAGAGCTGTCAGAGCCATTTATAATCTACGTCGCCGCGAATCTCTCAGGGAACTTTTTAAAAGGATTAATATTATGACGGTACCTTGCCAATTCATTTATGAAAATATTATGTATGTAAGGAAAAATCCACATCTCTTTAATAAAATAAGTGATAGACATAATTTTAATACTCGAAATAAAGATAAACTAGATCAACCATTTTTCAGGTTATCTAAAGTACATACATCTTTTATGGGGTACTGTGTTAAATGTTACAACAAAATACCTTGTGACATATTGCAATTAAATGAAAGAAAATTTAAAACTCATATAAAAAGTACACTTTATAAACAAGCATATTACAAATTAGAGGATTATATCCAAGATAAGAGTGCTTGGAAACATGCTGGTCCTGCTCCATAGGACAATTTAGAATCAAGACAAAATCAAACTGGTTGCTAATTTAATTGTAAAATTTATTACTTTGTGTTTTAAGTATGACATTGATTTTACATTCTGTGATTACTTCCTTACACACTGACTTATTAATTGTAACATTTTAGGAAAATCGTCTACTTTTACAATGTTTGTAAATATGTGAGAACCATGTATCTGTCACAAATTAAATTATCTATCGTTGCTTCATTTTTAATTTTTTTACCTATTGTGGTATAGTAATTTTATTCTAGGTGCATCGTCTTCACATATAATAATTATTTAACAAATGTACGTACATATACAAACAATATTGTAAAACATTTTAAAAGAGTAACGGTGGAGTTTCTTGCCCATTCTTCTCCATACGAAAACTACCTTTTGGAAGGGGCGACTAGAATCAATTTTATTATTTTGTAATTTTTGACGTTCAAAAGTGCCATACATGGGCCTATTTGAAATAAATGATTTGACTTTGACTTTGACTTTGAGGTGAAGTTGTTAATAAGACAAGGTGCAATATGGCCGGTTTGGACACAGGCCCTCCGCCCTTTCGCGCGTGTTCTCTCAGAACTCGCACTCGCCTCATGTCACCATTTGGTCCCTAAAAAATGTCGGCTTCTGCGCCATGATTCGGCCATATTTAACTTCAGTTGCTACAACTTGAAGCTTCAATAAATGTATGCTGACTTGAAAGAGCATGGCAGTTGAGAGAATGTCATGCTCACTTAAATGTCTCGCTGATGGTGGCGAGTGTGTTGGATCATTTGGTTCCCTACAAAATGGTTGAGCTGGATGGTGCTGATCCACGCGTCATGTTCGTGAACGGGCGCCGTCAGAGACTGGTCATCTCTTATCTGCCAGGGCTTATTTTTAATCTTATATTTTCAATTACTTTGATTTTTTTTTTTGTACATTGTTCTCACATATAGAAGCAACCAGAATAATGTATCCAGAATTTTGTAATATCTATATTTAAAAGAGTGTCCTCGGAGTTTCTTGCCCGTTCTTCTCCATAGAGATCTACGTTTTGGAATGGACAGTTAGCTTCAACTTTCTGACTAACTGACCGACTCTTTGACAGTTCAAAAGTGCCTGTAAATGGTTTAATTGAAATAAATGCTTTGAGGTTTATATAAGAAAAATATACCAGTGATAACCACCAGGCCACCACTCTGCTTGAAACAACACAGCAAAATATTAATTTGCCACTTGACAAAATATGCTCAGTACTAATTTGACCCATATCTTTTGATTTGACCCTAGAGTTCAATATATTTGACCTTCTAATGATAGCTACATATTCTGGCCTATTGTTATGAACTACGCATCTCTAAGGCCCTAGCATTTAGTATGTTGAATACTGCCCTATTTTTGTCATTGCAGGTCAAAGGTCTCTTCTCAAGCTCGAATTTGTACTACTTTGCACATTGTATGTCATCACCACTGCCTTCAATGAAAGAAAACAGTCATCATCATCATTTCAGCCGAAAGACGTCCACTGCTGGACATATTCCTGCCCCAAGCACCGCCACTTCGACCGATTCTGTGCTTCCCGCATCCAGCGGATTCCTGCGGCCGTCTCAAGGTCATCGGTCCATCTTGTGGGAGGCCTGCCAACGCTACGTCTTCCGGTACGCGGTCGCCACGCCAGAACCTTTCGGCCCCATCGGCCATCTGTTCTGCGAGCAATGTGCTCTGCCCATTGCCAATTAAATTTGGCAATTCTTCGGGCTATGTCGGTTATCTATCCTTAATATTATCAAAATCTTACAATGACTTAAAGCTGGAACAATAAAATTTAAAAGAGACTAATGGAGTTTCCTACCCATTCTTCTCCATAGGAGAACCCTTTGTAATGGTCATCTTTCTGACTGACCAAACCATTTGTTAATTCAAAAGTCCTTGTAAATGGTTTAATTTTAATAAATGCTTGGGTTTGAATACATTTATGGAGCCTGTTATGTAGGACAAGGCAAAAAAAATAAAAGTAGAAAACAATTTCTTAAGAAATAAGCAGTACCTTTGTACTCTAAATTATAATTATGTTGTTTCACTATATATTTTACTGTGTGTACATAAATGATAAAATAAAATAAATAAATAAACAATTTTTAAAATTAATAGTCATTAACATTAATTATGTAAATGAAAACATTTGTTTATATCAAACTAGCTGTGCCCACAGTTACACCCGCATAAGTCTCGATCCAGTGAAAATATCAGGATAAAAAGTATCCTATGTCCTAATCCAGGTCATGGTCTACCCATGTGCCTTTCATCCAAATCTGTTCAGCCGTTTTAGCGTGAAAGCGTAACAAACAAACAACACATAATGATAGTCTATTTATGCATATTATGTTTTTATGATGGCGACTCATTGATATTAATGGATGCCTCATTGAAAGAATTTGGACAATTGTTAATTTTTTTTTTCCTTTGTTATTAACATATTGTTTATTTATAAACGTTAGCTAAAGTTAAGTATAAAGTAATGATTAATATCTGCTTAACTATACATTTCTTTATGTTTGAATATTTTCTTTATTTCTTAGATATTTGAATTATTATACCCCAATACCTATCACAAGCATGTTTAGGTCGAATTGAGTGTTTTACACTACTGGTCTTTTTGCAGAACTTTCTAAAGCATAGGCAATGTGCCTGTTGTGATTTCCCATCAGCAAATTAACAAAGTCCCATCTTCTACTTCACCCTTTTAGTGTTCGAAAACTCTTCCTTATTGCTCACCCTCGCTATAAAAGGAACTTTTGTACAAAATTTAATGAATAAAACACAGTGGATTAGGCTGTGTGACGTCTGTCAGTATCAGAGTGAGAGAATTAATAGATTTTTAACAAATATAGAATGCATGCAATATTTTGAGAATAGACTGCATAAAATTATGCAAATCAAATCAGTATGTCAACTGCCAGTTCGCACATTCGATTTTAGAATACTTGAGACCTTTCAAAGGGACACATATATTTTTTTATGTCCTCTACTTACTATGTTTACAAGCTTTTTATGATGATGCTGTGAGTTCAAAACCAGTTCTTATATTAGGAGGATACCGGTTTTAAGCAGTATCATTTGATAACACAAATCTTGAAAAACCAAAGCAATTGACTCCAAGTGTTGGTTTATTCACTAAACTATATCCAGCATTTCATCTATAATATTACCTATGTGATAATGGCTAAATTGTAGTGTCTCTTCCACAAAAACCACAAATAAAGAGTTAAAAGTTGTTTAGTTTTTCAAGCATTGTAGTACTCTACTAGCAAATGAACCAAATGTATTTGGAAACAAGGAAATAACCCAGAATATCCCTCTAACATCAAAAATATTTGGCCTAACCAGTTTTACCTTTTGTTCTAAAAAAACAAAATTAAAAAGTATATTTACACCAATCTCGGGCGACGGGCGGGTCTAACGTGAACGTTAGCTGCAGTCAGCCTCCTTGCGAGTTCCCTATACGTCGCCGGGTCGGCTTCAATCTCGACCTCAGCTTTCAACAGGGAGAATTTCATCCGCCATCCCTGGGCCTCGACGCCGTGCACAAGGCGAGCACTGAGCACAACCCCACGCCCCAGGTGCCGCGCACTCAGTCTTTGCTCGAGCACGAGCATATTACTCGTCAGCTATGGTCCTGCCTCGTTAGGTTGAAGAAGATGAATGCTCCAGATCCAACGCGATACGCCCGCCCGCGTCCAACCACCATAGCTGGCCTGCAGCTCGCTTCAACAACCATTTGTCACGATTATATTCGCACTATGTACACCACAACACTAGGCTTTATAGTCCTTTTACTGTTCGTAGCACCTTTTTACTTGTCCAACATATTTGATCAGTCAACTGTCCGCAGAAACCGATACGCGAAAGGCGATGATCGTTTTGGCAATGCGTTTTAGCACACAGGATAACAC
Source organism: Agrochola lychnidis (assembly GCA_963680765.1). Classification (NCBI taxonomy): domain Eukaryota; kingdom Metazoa; phylum Arthropoda; class Insecta; order Lepidoptera; family Noctuidae; genus Agrochola; species Agrochola lychnidis. The sequence continues at coordinate 12,702,457 of OY796874.1, forward strand.
CGGTTTAATGGAGTGTAGTGAAAAATATAACGATCTATCAGCGGAAAAATAAATGTGAATAGAAACTACGAACAAAGGAGTACGTGACAGACGGCGGAGCGCGAGCGACTGGGCGTAATGGCCGCTGATTGGCCACGAGTGAGGCGCACACCTCGATTGGATCAAAACCGGTTGGAATCGGTTCGTAGAGGCTGTGGCCGGCTCGGGTCGGTGCATCGTGCGCTCGGCGCGCTAGTGCTGTGACACGTATGTTTATATCGTATCGATTCGTTTTTTTTACGTTTTATTTTTAAATGACAGACGTTTTGTTTACATTACATTTTAATAATAATAGATACACGATAGTTTTGATACGTAGTTTAAGAGATATTTTTAACTGTTTGCATTCAACATAACAGTGTTATTAATTTAAAACTAAGACAGATCAAACCGGATATCATAATCGCTTTATTCGGTTTTGCCAAATGTGTGTCAATTCATGGCAAACTCATGCAATCCGGTTTCTGCAAGTTCTGCAACTCTAGTTGGTTTATCGCTCATTTCCAAGTAGTAATAGATGTTAATAAAAAGCTGTCTTATAATCTAAAATTAGCATGATCTTGTTGCTAGTATGGTCATGTAAATGATTACAAAGACTTCATTTTAAAGTGTGTCGTTATTCAAATTATTCAAAGCGCTGAGTATAACTGAACAACAACACAATAAATGAACTAAAAATAGCTGAACTGTTGAGTATTCTGTTTACAATATCCGTACGATCTAGACGAGTGCCCTTACTTAAATGTATTTTAGATTTGGTAAGTGGGCATGATTTAATGCGAGTATATAAAGTAGGTATAGTACTTATTCGATTCGATTGTCGTCTTTTTACGGCTATTACAAGTAGGCTTACAGTACGGATTTAAATAGTATGTTTTACGATGTTTAAAAATCGTAATTTCCTCAATTTGAACATTTTATTTCTTTTAAAGTGCGATTTTTCAGAAAACACTTTCCTTTGGCTGGACTTTAGTCCTGTAAGAAAGAACCTATAATATTTATGCAAGGAACTGCTTACTGTAGCTTGACCGAATATGATCGGCATGGAAACAGCGTTGTTGTAGTAAACTAATTCTTTTAAAAGAAGCCATTGCCACAGCCAACAGCAACACATTTTATTGCAGTTGTTCGTAACTTAGTTATAAACCTGCCTTTGCCTTATTATGTCGGACGTTCTATACCTATAAAAAATAGTTTTTCTTTCTTTCTTTCCACGTCTCGCTGTTGGCAGGCAGAGTAAGTGTCAAAATATACTCCTGTTTACATTGTAACATGGGTTTCCTAGTGCAACATTCATTCAAGGTAACATTTTCGATATTGAGCCCATATCAATCCGATAAGCAGTTTCTGTGTCATTCTGTTGACATACAAATAAACAAAACTTTCCTATTGTTAAGTTCCTGATAACGATTTAGTATCATATTTTATTACATAATAACGAACTCTTCGGTTCGGTAAAGTACGGTTAACCCTCTGTGTTAACCGTACTTTCCCCTCCAGGAAGTTGTCTAAACATTTCTTTGAGATAACTTTCGCTATGGCGAAATGGGAGAGCGAAATTTGACGCCACCGTTTCTTCTTCTTCATTATTCCGTCCAGTGTGTCCTGGTGTCTGCACGTTACAGGAACGGATAGATGTTACTGAAGGAGCCAAACTCGTAGATAGCAAATTCTAGGCCGTCTCTATTTAGATTGCAATCGACACGCGAGATACATTATTCCGGGGTTTTACCTACATCTGCCTAGCCTTTTCCTATGTTGGGATCGGCTTCCAGTTTAATCGGCTGCAGCTGAATACCAGTATTTTCGGGGTACTATGCATAAAATAGATTGTCCGCGAACCTAGCACGGTTCGCTGGAGGGCTTTTTACTACTAAATGATATTAATTAAAAACAGTAGGTACAGATTATGCATAAATACTACTAAAGATCGCTGCATACGTAACGTATTTAGACCTCTTCTCGGTCCAGCGACCTTATGCTAACGATAGGCTATAATTATGTTTCCCTCTTCATATCATAAGCCACCTAATAATACTAACAACTTGGACTGTATGGGGTTTGCTGAAAATTACTTGAAACTGCAAGCTTTCATAACACAACATCACGCTTGTTTTCCCAGAAGGTTTGGGCAGAAGTGTACCTAGTATATACAGTGTGAGTCTTCATAATGTGCACATATCGAAATGAGGAAATCTATGCTTAATTTTAACGACAGAAAAAATATTTAAAAAATCTAAATATTGTTTTTTATACTTTTTATGAAATTAAAAAAAAATTGTAACAAAACTGTGTAACTTTTAAACTGAATCAGCTATCGCGATGAAACAAACTCCATAATGATTGAAAGTAAGTAGCCGTCCACATAAAATTAAAATTGAGAAAAAAACTACCCTCAATTGAAAATAAACATGTTTTTTTAGTAAAAATCTGTATTTTTTTCTTCAATTTTTAATTGTAAAATTTATAAATAAGATAATAATAAAAAGAGAGCAAAAAAAAATTTAAAAAAAAAAAATTTTTTTGTAAAATTTTTTTTTTTTTTTTCAACTAAAAAAAAAAATTACCATTTTTTCCGTCGATAAAATTAAGCATAGACTCCCTCATTTCGATATGTGCACATTATGAAGACTCACACTGTATAGTACCTACACCCAAACTCCGCCAAATTCCAGCATAAATCCATCCAATAATTACTTAGCGATCTAGACTAGTTCCTGACCGAATGGCCGGAGAATGCACAACATAAGGAAAACTGGAAAAGTATGGGGGAGACCTTTACCCAGCAGTGGGAGAACATAGTTAAGCTAAGAAAAATAATAATTAGGTACTTAGCAAACCAGCTTATTGTTTTTTGCTTATTTATTTGTTCCGCTATACTTTAATTTGAGAACAAGGGAAAAGATAAAAATGCTGTACCGAATCCAGTAATTAACATGCAGCACTTCCATCTATAATAATATTATATACGCGAAAGTAACTCGACTTTTTCACGCATAAACCACTGACTCGATAGTGAAATTTGACAGATTTGACAGCCTTTTTTTATGGGTGGGAAATTATCAAATAACTTCTCCCGCTCTGGGTGGAGCGGGAGGGCGTGTCAGGCTCTTACTGACTAAAACCCACCCGTGTTCCTTCAGTTGCCATGTTGCCGGGGGGCCACGATTTCCCTTTCGGCTCGTACTCGCAGCCCCGGCAGGCATTGGCCCTAGCGGACCCCGTCAGTTCTGCTGACATCTCTTTGAGGTGCGCGTGGAACACAACGCGCCGTCGACCCGGGCTTGGTCCTTGTCGGACGGCGAGCTAGCCATTGCTCACCGTCTGCAAGCAAGATTTGACAGCCTGGGACCTAGACATGGGCTACTTTTCATCCTGGATTTGTATAAAACAAATGATGAAATACAAACTACACGCAAACAAAGTCGCGGGCAACAACTAGTAACTAATAAATAACGTGCAGCACTATAAAGTGATAATAGAACGGTACGTACCGGACCTAAGACAACGACGTTGGCGATTTCTTCCGTCACAGTTACATACGGCAGCCGTTAGCCGAGATAAAAACTGCTGAAAATAGTTTCACGGTTTCGTTTCACTGTAATTGATGTTTTTTTGCGAATCTTAGAGTTTTTGCTGGATAAAAATTCAGTATTACTAAGTTTAGCACTGTTTTTTTTCTCTCTATCTTTATACTTTGTAGTTTTTTCTTTTGGTACATAACGGAGTATTATAACTGTTACCTAAATACATTAATTGATCGCCTCGCCATCGTCTTACCTCAGCTCAAATTCACTTTTTATCTCGCTCGCACAATATTGCTCGCGGACTGAGTGAGAGCGAGAGAGTGGGGTGCTAGCGGCTCCAAGGCGTGAATAGTTTAGGTAATTGCTTTTTGATGCAGTATTTTCGATATAACGAAGGATTATCCTAAGCAATTTGAGGTCCATAAGATATTGTAATAATAACAAAATATGGAAAAAAAAATAGTCTTGTGGAATTAACACAATTTTTATTATATTTTAATATATCTATGAATATTATTATTGTGATACTATTTTAACTTTCCAGTGATTTTCAGGAGCTGTTTACTAATAAAACTAACAAATTCCGTCTACACGAGAATGAGCAAGAACATTTAAAAATAATATAAACTCCTGCGCAGGAACACCAACAACCAATTCTTATCTATCTCCAGCCTATAATCTAATAGTAAAATATAATTACCAACAACAAGCGACCACGTCACACGGTCGTGTCGAGAATAAATGAACAATGCGAGGGGTGCTCGCTAAAACCACTGTTGGGTTGGTTCATTCTGGTTAACGCCACCTTCACACGACTTTGTGGCAAAAACTAATCGGTTACGAGCTTGGAAGTAGTGAGAATATGAGGGGTAACCACTGTAACCAGTTGATAAGATGGTCGTTTTTATAAAACGTGGTACATAGTATAAATAAGTTGGGAAAAACAGATTTTTAATTATATTTTGTTTATTTAGTAAGTATTTAAGTAATAACAGCCGCACGGGTCGATCCATCAGGTTAAGCTACGCTTGCTGGGGTTGGTCCGTGGATGGGTGACCATCGTTACATACCGAGACTCATCCGTGCCTCGGAAAGCACGTTAAGCCGTTGGTCCCGGCTGTCATTCGTGGATCTTTGACAGTCATTACGGGTCGTCAGAAGTCCGAAAGCCTGACACCACCAAGGGTTATCGTATTACCCAGTGACTGGGTTGCGTAGGTCAGATAGGCAGTCACTCCATATAAAATACTAGTATTCAGCTGCATCCGGTTAGACTGGAAGCCGACCCCAACATAGTTGAGAAAAGGCTAGGCAGATGGATTGATTTTTTAGCCCACTGCGCTGTCTCAACCTGATGTTGGCCGAATAATCGCCATCCACTCAAATACCAAAGTGTTTTTCTTCTTATTAAATAAGAGACCCATAAGGAAACTAAGGCACTTCCATAAAATTATATTTTTTCTTTCTTTTAATTATAGGTTTTAAACTACGTTTTACTCGTTTACATATTTGTTTTAATTTCGATACCTATGAGGATGAACACAAACTGTACAAGCCGTGTATATATTTATTTTGGCTTTAGATTACCTTCATACAGTGGAAACTAACTTAGTTACAGTATATGCCAGTGTATTACAAAACATCGTTTTATCAAAGCGAGGTCTAGAAAGTACTTTACAATAAAAATTGATGATAAAATACTTAAGCACCCATTTAAAAGTTACGTCCCAACAAAACCACCATGAAGGCATTTACCAAGAAATATTCCAATTTCTTATTCAAAGAATAACAAACTTCGTAGTTGTGAGTTTTTCCACAATCTGCAATCAATTGGCGGATTTCCAAGAAGGAATATCGGAGTTTTCTCATCTCATCTCGGAGCAAATATTACAACACTTTGTATTATTACATTGATTACAAATAATATGTAAGTATTTTATTGCACACGAAAATAAATGTAAAGCAGCGTTTTTAACAAACGAGAATTTCGTGATAAAATTTTAGAAGGTCAGAGTGCCGTCCTGTTACGAATTTTCATAGAAGGAAAAATCGTCATAATTTTTATGGTATGCGATGAGAAGGAATGAGGAAAATGTCGTGAGGAAAACTTTGGGTATGAACGATCATAGCTATCAGAGTACGGAAAGATCAAAGAAACAAGAAAACATAAAAAAAATAATTGATGGACTGTGTGAAGACGATATGGCTAGAAAGGACTGGTTGAGGATGTCTTAACAGAGATGAAAACCCCAAATAAATTGGAATAAGAGAATGATCAAAAACAACATAAGACGAAGCATTGACAGTAAACAGCACTTAATTCCTCAGCAGTTAATTTTTAATAGAAGACTGTGTTATATTTTCTGATGGGCATCTGCTTATGCAGACAAGGACAACAAGAACAAAAGACGAAAAAAGATGAGCTTGCACGAACGATGTCTCAATCCCAAGCACAACAACGGTCAAGAGACAAGATCATTATGCTACAGACATACATAGCAAGATATTGCAGCAAACAACCCAAGTTTTGTTACCAAGTGCCAAGTGGATAACGCGTGTTTCATTGCACACAAGCAGCAAATTGCATTTATTACTCGTAATACTGGATTTGAGCTGAAATTTTGTCGGTGATTTGTAGTTAAAGTAGCATCCGAAGCTGGTATATTGCAATTGTTCACACTTTAGTAGTGTTTTGAAATCTTTTATTAGTTCCTATGGGACTGAAATTGAGAAAAAAAAAATCTGCTGCTCTATACATCTTAGTTCGCATCGACAAAATGTGTCAGATTTGTTGTTTCGTGATTTCTTTTTTGGTTTTCATAATGATGAGTATAATGAATTACCCTTTAAAAGGTTTTTAGTTACTTCAATTACACACAGTATGAAATAGTCGTGGTTGTGATCAATGCTCGTGCCTTCTCGAAATGAGAAGAGGTGTTTGCCCTGCAGTGGGACAATAATAGGTTGGTATTCTTATTATTATAATGAAGAAACATGATAGATATGACATGCATAATAGCGTCTCAAGCTTTCCAAACAAGTTGTTTGTCCTTTCAAAGAACTATTTTCAGTGACGTCAAAATTAAACGGAAACTGTACATGATATCAGCACTGCACGAAAGTAGAACACCGGTATTGCATAAACCGCAAACCATGAAAGTCAACGACCTGAACAGACCCTGTATTCTAAATAGGTTACTACAGCTGAGAGATCACCAATGAGAGAGTTAGAAGAGGACAGAGATATAGTGCTATGCAGAAACCGAAATGTACCTATTGCATATATTGTTTACTCGCTTTTTCCCGTGACTTCATATGCGTGTATTATTTTTAAATTAAAATGTCTAGGATGAAAAGTAGCCTATATCCTTCTCCAGCGTTATTTACGTTGCTGAGCAGATATAAAGCATCATGGTCTTCCTGCACTTGTTCCATGTTACGTGGGGTTGGCGCACACGTTTTCTTTTCCACTCTCTCCTATCGACCATTACGCTATCATTCACTCTTTTCTCTTTCATATCAAACCTATAAAACAATGGATTAAATATGTGTTACGGAATTGGAGTGCCGATCTCAGGCTACCTCTCTGTCAAATTTCATAACGATTGGTTCAGTGTTTGTTACCTTTTCACGCCTAAACAGACAGATAGACTTTCGCATTTATAATATTGATATAGATGTGGTCATGGGAGTAATGAGATTAAATTACGGGCTCTCGGGAAAGTGCATTGACGTTTGATATTTTATGGGGAAAATGGTGGGAAAGAACAGACCTTTGTCATGTTCTACGTGTCATAATGTGGAGATGTATTGAAAGAAACACTTGAGCACACTGTGCAAGCTTATAAAATAGTGTTTGTTCACATTCATTATTTTAAAACTTGCATGCGTTGGCGCATTGCGTATATGTTTCTTACAAAAGCCATCGAAAAAACTTTTTACGTGTACATAAGATTAATCATCAATTAAGATTTGCAAAGATTAATTATTATTGATCAAGGTAATCAAGTTTCCGTACAAGTCACTTTCTTTAAACACCAAGTAGACTTTTAGAACACATCAAAAACCACTCCCACCACCCATCGCCTACAAAACAAAGGTTCCTAAAGTTACAGGTCACAAACACAGTCTCCTTAAAATATCATTATATCCTTTTTAATCCGGTCCAAACGAGTTTCGAGTCGCGCTAGCATCTATCCGTTCTAAATATAGTCGGGTACAATTTACTGTAATGGGGTCGGTAACTGCTTCGGATTCGTCTTGATGCAGGATGAATGGACGTGCCAGGTCGGAGTTGTGTAATGTTCAATTATGTAGACTGGTAATTTATTGGGTTATGATGCTTTGTGTGAAGAGAGTGGCCTTTTAAGAGCAATGCGGGCTCTTGGTACAAGTACAATACGGCCGATGAATCATGGCCAGTCCGAACTTTGTGCAGGAGGCTGCGCAATAACATTTTTTAGGAACCAAATGGTGGCATGAGGCGAGGGTGAGTGAGAGAACATGCGCGAAAGTTCGGAGAGCCTATGTTCAGATCGGCCGTGATTCATCGGCCGTATTATACTTTTAGAGAGTGAAAGCTTTGAGTAAGTCGAAGTTAGAATCTAATAGAAGTTAGTTAATATTCAAGATGAAGAAGAAAAGACATGAGAATGGATAAAACTCAACGGCAAAGGGCGTTGGACTGGCAAAATAGGGGGAGGAAGCATGATCTCGAATTAAGCTACCTAATCGTTCCACTATTTAGGCACATGAAGCAAAACAAACTTACTTAAGTGGTGTTAAATATGGATTCCAGTAATGTATAAAAATAAGTAAGAAACAAGTTACGTTAGGTTAGTTAGTTATTTTAAAGATCATTAAAACATTAACATCATAACGCTACACGTGTACAGTTGAAGGTAATGTACCTACAACTGTGGCAAATATTAACCAAAATTGCTCGCCTTATTCTCGCGATTGTTGTATAGTCTATGAAATGAAATATTTGACATTCATCAGTGGAAAATAAAGTTATCGTATTCCCCAGTAACTTACCCGTTTCATTACCCAGTAACTGGGTTATGAAGGTCAGATAGATAGTTGCTCCATATAATATACTGGTATTCAGCTGCAAGCCTGGAAGCCGACTCTCCAACATAATTGGAAAAGAGCTATGCAGACGATAAATTGTAAAATAAAGTGATAAAAAAAAATGCAGCAACAATCCCGCAACTAATAAATTGTATTCTTTATACCAGTAATCATCCCATCAAACGTATCGCGTGCAACTGCAACTGTTTATTACGTAAAACATAAAAAACCTTCGTGATAACACGCTGTACTACTAAAGACGGTAGGTATTTCACGCTAGGCGTACCAATTACTATGCAAGTGTCGTCGGCTAGTCACGCAATAGACGAGACATCAAGGGAGGCAATTGTCCGCTATTGTATATGATCTGTATACTAATTATACCTAATAGGGATAGCATTGAATTAATGTGCCAGACGGAATTAGACGTAGGTTTATTTTGTATCGATAGTGATGTTGCGATGTCGATAGTTTTTTTTGCGGTAATTACCGGTTTTTGCTAGAGTATGTTCCACGATTGAAATAAATGAAGTAATAGTTTTTTTTTATGGTTTAAATAAAATTATTAATCACACGTTTGCATTTACAGAACCAAAACATTTTACCACTCATTATTCCCAATTATGTCCAATTTAGCATATGTACAAAATGTGATATCTAAATAAATTACTGAAACGTCTGAAATATTTCGTTTAAATTGAAACTAAACGAACTGATTAAAATTAACGAGTTTATTATTACTGAAGTACTTATTCAAATTATTGTGATTTCTTGTAAAAACAAATTCTTTGAAGCATGGTCTTTATCATCAAATTGCCTAATTTATGCTACCTACTTGCTTAAAATTGCCGTCTGAAATGACCGCAACAATGCGCAGGGGCTAAGTATTCGGGGGACCTCTTAGATCAAAAAGTGTTCCACACAACGACACAACGGTCCCCCGACTGCGATGACAATTTTATTAATCTGTTTAGTCAGCGAGTAAACGAGTGACCTTTCACTTTGTATATTATGTCACCGTAAGATTGTGAGAACCGCAAGTTTATAATCTATCGGTATTATTTTCGTTTGATTATAAACTGTCAAAAAATTGTGAACTGGGTGAAATGGGTTAGGTTAGGTTAGAACTGTGAACAACCGCGAGCGAGCCGAGCGAGCTAAGCGAGCGGTGCCGCGGCAGCGGCCGGCGAGCGCTACTTCCAAGTTGCTCGCAGCCACGCAGGCTATTTAATATTAGCGCAAGATACATTACGTCGCAAACAAGTTGGTTACCAGTTCACAATTTGTCAGTTTTTCATGGATACATTATAAACAGTTCACAATTTTTGACAGTTTATATGTATATAATCTAACGGAAATAATACCGATCGATTATAAACTAACAAAGTTCATAATTATACGGTGACAGATTTACTAATGCAACTTGTTTATTACTTTTTAGTTCGTTTTTTGGCAGGGCAGATGAGTTTTTTAATTTTTTTTATCGTAGTTAAGTGTTACTATAGCGGTCGAACGCTGCAGGCAGGAATAGTCCTTACGGTGTTCAGATATGCGTGTCAGCAATGGTACCTATGTACACCCCTATCCATTCCTTCGGGAAAAACAAGTGTGAATCAGTGTGATTCTGTGTTGATATTTAATTTTCATAAAAAAACTTTTTTACAAAAAATACAATTTCACTTTGGAAGCCGGTTGTATTTTTTATAAAAAAGTTTTTTTTTTCACTTTTTAGTGGGTTGATTTGTAATTTATCTAAGTTACAATAGCCTAATGGCAACTGATCATCAAAAATACCCAAATCGCCTTTAATATTTGAAGAGTTCCCTAGATTTCTCTAAGATCCCATCATCAGATCGTGACCAAAAGACAATGGGACCAACTTGAAAATATACCTCTTTCAAACAAAAAAAATATTTTTTCAAATCGGTCCAGCCATCTTCCAGTAATCGGGGAACATACATAAAAAAATATATATCCCGACGAATTGAGAACCTCCTCCTTTTTTTTGAAGTCGGTTAAAAACTATCTACATTATCGATAGAGCTAACTAACATGAAAAGTCAATAACGCTTAGGTAAAAAAAAACCGACCATGTGCGTGTCGGACCACGCACGATGAAGGGTTCCGTAGTTGGGAGGATGGATTTATCCCAAAAATAAACTTAACATAGTAGTTGATAAACATGTTCTCCCATACATCGATATACGTCACGGTCAATTCTCTAACTGCAAATGTAAGAAATGTAAGTAAACAATAGCAAAAAAAAAAAAAAATTGATTAAACAAACAAAAAACGGACTTTTTCCTACATTTGTGCTGTGAGACCTTGCTTCGTGCCAAATTTCACGATTCTAGGTCAAAGGGAAGTACTCTATAGGTTTTGATTTATTTGCGAATGTCAAAATAATGTAGCATAAATAGCCGTATTTTTTTATTGCGTTGACTTAGAAGCTTGACCTTTTAGGACAAGGATCCAAGGGACCGTAGACCTACGTATTTTTGGTATTAACTGACAGATGGACAACGTAGTGATCCTATAACTTACCGCCATGGGATCTGGAGGCAAAGGTCCTCGCGCACGTCTGGGAGTGGCGCGAGGAGGCGAAACGCCGGGGCTTAACCCCGATGCCGCAAGAAATTGCGGCACAGCGGACAGAGCTCCGGCGGGATCTCATGGCGTCATGGAGGGTGCGATTGTCGCAACCCCGCGCTGGGCACGCCACAATCGCGGCGATAAGACCCGTCTTTGAGGAGTGGCTGGAGAGACGCCACGGCGTTCTCACCTTCCGCCTGACGCAGGTCCTCACCGGACACGGCTGCTTCGGGAGGTTCCTGTTCAGGATAAGGCGGGAGGAAACAACCGGGTGTCACCATTGTGTGGATCGGCCTGAGGACACGGTGGAGCATACGGTGGAGGTCTGCCCGGCTTGGGCGGAGCAACGCCGTGTTCTCGTAGAGGCGATCGGCGGCGGTGATCTCTCGCGTCCGGCCCTGGTTCAGGCCATGGTACGGAGCGAGAGGAAATGGCAGGCCGTCACCTCCTTCTGCGAAGCGGTAATGCTCGCGAAGGAGGAGGCGGAACGCGTGAGGGAGAGGCAAATTTCGCGCCCTCACGCCCCTAACCGCCGCAGGAGGAGACGCCCGGGGCGGGAATCGCGAGCCGATTTCCGGCCACCGTAGGCGCGGGCTTGCGGACGGTGAGCAATGGGTAGCTCGCCGTTCGATAAGGACCAAGCCCGGGTCGACGGCGCGTTGTGTTCCACGCGCGCCTCAAAGAGATGTCAGCAGAATTGACGGGGTCCACTAGGGCCAATGCCTGCCGGGGGTTCGAAGAAAACCGATCGGGAAATCGGGCCCCCGGCAACAGGGCAACCGAAGGAACACGGGTGGGTTTTAGTCAGTAAGAGTCTGACACGCCCTCCCGCTCCGCCCAGAGCGGGAGAAGTTATTTGATAATTTCCCACCCAAAAAAAAAAAAAAAAAAAAAAAAAAAAGTGATCCTATAACTCATCATCTGTTACGACGCCTCATTGAGGTGGATAACAATTAAAATTCTATTGTGTCTCGTTCATGACAGTTGAAAGGAGTTCTGTTTTTTCCTTTTGAGGTACGGAACCCTAAAAAACATTTTATCTAGGTCAGTCGTGACTTGCAACATATGGCAGTTGTTCTGCTAATAGCTTTATTTGGTAGTAGGTACATACTTCATATTTATTTATTTACGTCACGGTTGAGAACATGCTCTCTTTATGTTTTTTTAAATGAAAACTTCTTCAGGCGCGTTGGGCATTTTTGAGATAGGAAAAAACCATTGAACTCGCGACACCGTTACTGACATCTCATTTTTGTAAACGCGATTGTGCTCTTTATTTATATTACGTTACGGATTCTAAGCAAGTATTTTTACTTTGAAGGTTTTGGAAGTATTTTTTTAAATTGTTCAAGTTTTCACTTTTGTCGGCACTCCCGGAGTGCCACTGTTTTTTATTTTTATTTACAAACGGTAGCCCCACACTAGGATATCTCCTGTTTCCTGGGAAACAGTCAAGTCTCACATGAAAAGACGTGAAAAAACTGAGATAGTAAAGTTCTTGCTAAGAGATAATTCGATCGTGTGCTTTACCGGCCAATTGCATATCGGACCACTCATAATGAAGGTTTCCGTAGGTGGGATGAATTTATAATTTTAGTTGAAAAACATGTTCTCCCATACATCGATATACATCACGGTCAATTCTCCAATTACAAATGTAAGACGGCAAATCGTTATAGGTGTGTCTACAATATTTGAAGAGTTCCCTCGATTTCTCCAGGATCCTATCATCAGATTCTTACCAAATGACAAATGAAATGAAATTGTTTATTCTGTAAATAGGATATCGGAATCACTTTTACACGTCATATAAAAAAATATTAAAAATAAGCTAGATGAGTTCGGCGTTTCCTATCTGACTACTCTGAGAAGAAAGGCCGAAACAAACTCAGAGGTCACAGTCTCTTTTAAAGTCCAGACATAATCTTGGTCAGGCCATATGAGGACCATGTAGATTAGTGTCTGAAAAGGTCTTTTGAGGAAAGAACCACACAGATTTGAGTGGACCTGTCCAGTCAGTGCAAGCATTTGTCAGTAATCGTGGAGCTCAACTTAGAACTTAAGGAGCTCAACACGACGAGCAATACCAAAGAAAGGACATTTGGGTAGGCAGCAAAAACTACTCAAACTGCCAGACCATCACTAAAACTAGAAGAGAAATAAAAATAATATCCACATAGTCCTCACATTCACAATAGTTAAAATAATATAATACTTTACAAAGTAATCATGTCATTTTGAATATAATTTTCAACAATGTCAAAGTGTTTATAAAAACTGGTATATGTTGATATTACATAATAATTAAAATGTCTAGTTTTATGGTTTTATCACAAGGCTTAGCAGACAGTGGATTCACCTCGGAAGTATACTCTTTCAAACAAAAAAATAATTTTGCAAATCCGTCTATATGTATATAAGACGGCGTTATGCCTAAAAATCCGAATTGATCACCTCCTCCTTTTGGAGGTCGGTTAAAAACCACTTAAATCAGCTAAAATGGAAGAATGATGGAATGGAATGTAATGATTTGACTTGTAAGACTCCCTTACCAATTAATTTCTATGACTACTTTGAAATCAGTAAAAGTTTCCATGAATTCCACATAATTAAGTAATTCCCTGGCCTTTTTCCCAACTATATTGGGGTCGGCTTCCAGTCTAACCGGATGCAGCTGAATACCAGTATTTTACATGGAGCGTCTGCCTATCTGACCTCCACAACCCAGTTACTAGATAACACGATACCCCTTGGTAAGACTGGTTGTTAGACTTTCGGGCTTCTGACGACCCGGAACAACTGTCAAAGATCCACGAATGACAGGACCAACCGGCGTAACGTGGTTTCCGAGAAACGGGGTCTTGGTATGTAAAGATGGTCACCCATCCACGGACCAACCGCGGTAAGCGTAGCTTAACCTGATCGATCAACCCGTGCAGCTGTTATTACTTCTACATAATATGTCCTCGTTTCCAATGACCACTAGTTAGTCCTGGTCAGAGCCTAGCTTCAATTATATTACTTAATTGCACGTATCGACACAGAGGTCATACAACTTCAGCTCGTTGTGTGAAGGCGAATTCAATTCCGCGTGCATTTGTATGGAATGTGGATGTTTTTATACAATTTTCTGCTATTATGAGAAAAAAGGTAACATTTACGGGAATAGAAATTACCTGCAATAGTAGATTGTTATACGAGGGGCTAAAATAACCCATTGTAACGAGGTAGTTTTACTCCCGAGAGAGTAAATAGAAACCGAGTTATAATGGGTTTTAGCGCCGTGTGTTACACTCTACTTTTCACTACGATTGCGAGAAAATAAAATAATCCAATACAATATTAATTTTTTTATTTTATTTAAATGTACAATTTGTACAATTCTGGATATTTAACGAGATGTTTTTTCCGGGAACTTAATTTCAGTCTTCTGTAAAGATGTTCTCACTAGATAATGACATTTTCACTGTTGTAAAATATATTACGGTCACCAATTCAATTCGTAATTAGAAAAAAATTCTAAAGATTTCGCGCCAATTTCTTTTTTATTTCTTCTGTAACCACAACGCAATGTACGCATTCTACCGAAGAGATAGCCGCATTTAGTTCCATTTTCAAAAAAAATGTTCTTCTTTTTTTTGTGAACCAGTAATAAGTCGAGTCCATAATCATGATTATCTACATAAGAATAAAGCCTTTTTCGTTTTTCAAGGCTCGTTGGAATAGACAAAAATTAAAAAAAAAAACTTTATCCCCTACAGCAAGAAATGCTATTTTTTCCCCGCTTTGGTACTCTACAATGACGGCCTTTTTGAGCAAGAGGAGTGAAAAGGTAATATATATTCGATTTGTGTATTCCAGGTGCAAGAATTGCCTTGTTCTTTCGCAGGTGTTAAAATTGCCCCGTGTTCATTTGCGGGTGATAAAATTATTTCGTGTCCATTTACAGCTAGATAAATTGCCCCGTGTCCACGGATAAGTGTAAAAATTGCCCCGTGTCCACGGATAAGTGTAAAAATTGCCCTGTGTCCATGTGCAGGTGTAAAAAATGCCCCGCTGCGACCCTTGCTCGAGCCAGCCTGCGCCGTGACCCTGTAGCTTTAAATTCCCCTAATAATGATATTAATCTGATCCAGCTTTTTCCTTGCTGTCCTCCCCAGCGATGCCCTAAACCGAGTTCCTTACCCCACAGGGGATGCCCTTAGCGTGTAGTCGCTTAGTTTCTAAGTTTTATGCCCTGGCTGGAGGCCTTTATTTATTGAGACAGCCACAGGAAAGTCCGGCTAAGCAGCCGACAACCTCCTAGGTTGACCTGCGAGATGTCATTTAAAATAAAAGTAAAAAGTGCCCCGTGACGATTAGCAGGTGTGAAAATTGCACCGTGTCCATGTACAGGTGTCAAAATTGCCCAGTGTCCAAAATTGTGTGTGTCAGTTGTAGCAATATACAATTCCAGATTTAAAAAAAATCCCGAGTGCCAATTCCAAATAAGTCAGTACCTAGTCAAACGGAGGTGAGGCCGGTTTCGTAAACATGTATGCACTTAGTGAGGTGTAGTTTGATTGTAAGTGATTGTAACCGTGTGCGTGTGAGCGTGTATGCACAGAGTGGAGGTGTAGTTTTGACATGCTTCACTGTATTGTTCGCAGCGCTGTCTTGGTTTTTTATTTGGTCTGAGAGTTTACCTAAGTTATTTGTTAATCTCAGATACTAACATCATCATCTGCCTAGCCTTTTCCCAACATGTTGGGGTCGGCTTCCAGTCTAACCGGATGCAACTGAATACCAGTATTTTACATGGAGCGACTGCCTATCTGACCTCCACAACCTAGTTACTAGGTAACACGATACCCCTTGGTAAGACTGATAGTCAGACTTTTGGGCTTCTAACTACCCGTAACGACTGTCAAAGATCTACAAATGACAGCCAGGACCAACGGCTTAATGTGCTTTCCGAGGCACGGAGGGGTCTCGGTATGTAAAGATGGTCACCCATCCACGGATCAACCGCGGCAAGCGTAGCTTAACCTGATCGATCGACCCGTGCAGCTGTTATTACTTAGCCACAAACCCCTCTATCTCAGATACTAACATGAGGTAATAATAATAAGCTCATGATAAAAAAGAGCTACAAAATACTTGTCATCATTTTAATTTGGGTTAAGGACAGTTTGCTAACATACGCCGATAAAAAATATGTCCTAGATTATATTGCTAATCTCAAGGTAAAAAATGAATCATAACAAAAACGAATAATAATAAGATAGCTTTACAGGGAAAAAAAATATCCAGTGCGCAAACTTAAACACATGACTTTACTCATCATTATGAACAACTTTTACTATGAAAAACACTTTTTACAAAAAAAAATCAACCGACTTCACTGCAAAGTGAAAAATAACTTTAATTTCGGAAGTCGGTGTCTTTGGTTTTGAATTTTCGTTTTTTGCCACCGACTTCCGAAATTAAAGTTATTTTTCACTTTGTAGTGTTTTTTTTGGAAGTCGGTTGATTTTTTTTGTAAATAGTTTTTATTTTTCTGTTTTTAGCTGTGGTACCTACCCCACACAAATTCGAATACCACTACCTGCTATGTAAATAACAGTGACAGGAACTTCAGATATCATCCATATGCTAAGTGGGAAAAATTTGAACCCAACTCAAAAACCATACAAGCAAAGTTAATACAATTTATATGGGACCACACGGGAAGCACTGGACCAGCTTTCAAATAAAAAAAGATTTGATTTTTTTTTTCGCGGTTCGGTGGTGGTTTCAGGAAGTGGGGGGGGCAAAAAGGACCAAATGCCCCACTAAAATCAAACTGGGGGGGGGGACGCGCCCCCTCCAATTTTACTACTTGGTAAAGGTTTTTCTGTGCTATCCTTTACAAAGCTTGTACTTACGTAAGATAAGATTTTTTAGTATTTCGTTTTTAGAAGAAAGAAAGAAAGAAAAATGCGTTTATTGGCATTACTTACAGCAGAAAAAGTACACCTTATAACTATAAAAAAACAGAAAACAATGATTATAATGCCAAAAGGGCCTCAAGCTAAGCATATTGTCAGATGACAACACAAAGTGTACCACCTGACGCTGATTTTCGACTGCAACCCACGAGTGCGGAAGGGGGTGATCAAAGAAGTTTGCCCCCTCCCCGTCATGGAATACTTCGCTTTCAGAAGGGGGTGATCAAAGAAGTTTCCCCCCGTCATGGAGTACTTCCACGGTCCCACGGCATAATATATTAATTGTTACTGATTCCCGTATTATCAGGATAACCCATTAACTCTAATATTGTTCATGAATTGTCTCACATGATACCAATTGTTATTTATTGTTCTAAATTCATGGGCATGTCAATGATTTTATGAATTGCATGCTTGACACTTTGGCTTAGGGGTCAAATTGTGGTATTGTCATCTCTTTCGTATTTACAGCAACGAAAGCGAACAACTTGTCATAAAAGAAAGCAATTAATTGTTCGGCGAAACCGCCCTCTGTCAGCAAAACAATACGATGCATAGTGATGGAAAATGGAAACAATTCGACCCTCGCGGCTGTATCAAACGTACTTTCATGTTTTTTTTTTTTTACAATTTATTATTATTTCTTTGAGAAGTGCGAAAAATTTGAAATTTAGTAAGGCATATTTATAAACCAGAAAAAACCTAATAATTGAGGCATTTATTGAAAAATTAAAACTACTATTTTCACCCCTTATTATATTATAACTACCCCTAACACCACTGAATTTAAATGCACTTGAAAAAATCGGTTTATATTTATCATTTTTGCATTTTGTTTCATTGTTCAATAAATTAGTATTAAAAAAAGTCTAAAATATTTACTAAATTTCAAATTTTTCGCACTTCTCAAAGAAATAATAATAAATTGTAAAAAAAAAACACAAAAGTACGATTGATACAGCCGCGAGGGTTGAATTGTTTCCATTTTCCATCACTGTGCGACGTTCGGGTTGCCGAACACATGACCGCGACGATCGCGTATAAGGACAAGACCTAAAGCTGCGTCCAGATATGTTCATTTATCCGAACCGTATCTCCATTTCGAATCAGGGGCCGTACTACTACGTGTTAAAGCCATCACAGTGTGAGAGAGAGATGGAGCTATACAGCATAAATAGCACTGTCCCATTTTCACACTGAAACAATAATGACTTTAACACATCGTAGTACGGCCCCAGCTTCGCGATCTAAAAACTCTGGACGCAAAATAGGTAACAACGCCACACCAACGGGACGTCATCCAGAACGAGATGACGTCGCCGAAGTAGCAATACATATGTATACTCCATAGGTTTAGGTAGTTAAATAAAGGTAAACAAAAAAAACCACGTGACGAGACAGCTGTCAAGTAACCGACTAAACGTAATACCTGTCACTTCAGTTGTTATGCTACGTCACAGTTGTACTCTTCAATTTAGCAACGTTATCCTTCGTTGACGTTTAGAAATTGGGTTCTTTACAATAGACAGATTACAAAATCTTATAAATCAGACAAAAAAAATGTGCTCAAGCAGTTACATCTACGAAAAGTAGTTGAAGAATAAACGATAAAGTTTAACATACATTAATAAAAGGGGAAACTATGGTAAAATACTAAAATAAATTTAATTTGGTTTTATTGTTTTTTTAACAAGAAAGTGTCATCTATAAAAACTTTTTACAAAAAAAACAACCGACTTCCAAAAAAAACTGGTAGCAGGTTGTGGTATTCGATTGTGTATGGGGTAGGTACCACAACTAAAAAGTGAAAAGTAAAAACTTTTTACAAAAAAAAACAACCGACTTCCAAAAAAAATCACTACAAAGTGAAAAATAACTTTAATTTCGGAAGACGGTGTCTTGGGTTTTGTATTTTCGTTTTTGGTCACGGACTTCCGAAATTAAAGTTATTTTTCACTTTGTAGTGATTTTTTTTGGAAGTCGGTTGTTTTTTTTTGTAAAAAGTTTTTACTTTTCACTTTTTAGTTGTGGTACCTACCCCATACACAATCGAATACCACAACCTGCTACCAGTGACAGGAATTTATCATATCATCTACATACTAAGTGGGAAAAAAATACGTATTATTGCAGCTAACTCAAAAACCATGCAAGCAAAGTTAATAAAATTTATATGGGACCAACTTAAGAGCATACCCTTTCAAACAAAAAAAGAATTTCCAAAATCGGTCCACAAATGACGGAGAAATCGGTGGACATACATTAAAAAAAAAGAAAAAAAAACATACACGACGAACATAACCTCCTCCTTTTTGGAAGTCGGTTAAAAACCCTTTTTTACGATTTGTTAACCTTTTTTTTTAACTACCTAAACGTGGAGTATTGGTATCGCTACTCGGCGACGTCTAGTAATTTTACTATGGCAACGTCTCCAAGGTGTTGTTTTAGCAGGCTTAACTGTGTTGTTTGTAGCGCTAAGGCTTAGTTTTTTAATTGGTCGGAGATTTCCATAAACAATAGTACAAGAACATTTTGGCGTGTGGCCGAAATCGGAACTAAGGACGCCATCTTATTTTTTAACCGACTTCCAAAAGGAGGAGATTCTCAATTCAACTGTGTGTTTTTTTTATTTTGTATGTTTGTTACGCGATAACTCGGCCAATTATGAATTGATTTTAATGATTCTTTTTTTGTTTGGTAGGTAATACTTCAGAGATGGTCCCATATAAATTTTAATAACTTTGCTTGGTTAGTTTTTGAGTTAGCTTCAATAATACGGATTTTTTCCCACTTAGTATGTGGATGATATGTTAAGTTCCTCTCACTGTTAGTTATATAGCAAGTAGTATTCGAATTTGTGTGAGGTAAATACCACAACGAAAAAGTGAAAAATAAAAACTTTTTACAAAAAAAAAACAACCGACTTCCAAAAAAACACTACAAAGTGAAAAATAACTTTAATTTCGGAAGTCGGTGGCAAAAAACGAAAATTCAAACCCAAAGACACCGACTTCCGAAATTAAAGATATTTTTCACTTTGTAGTGTTTTTTTGGAAGTCGGTTGTTTTTTTTTTTAATACAATTTCTGTGACAATTTTACAAATGTTTACCAACAACGTCCCCCTGTCAATGTAATTCAGGCCTCAAAAGATGCTCGTAGAAAGAAAGAAAGAAAATTCGTTTATTTGCGGTAAACATGACGCAAAAAAATAGATTTAAAAAAAAACACGTAAATAACAATTTGGGGGAAAATATGCGTCACATCCACGCAAAACGGCCATCGCTCAGTTAAAGCTGCGACCCCATGCGAGACAGAGCCCCAGCGCTGGTTTTCAGCGATAGCTGGCGCTACACACTTGCTCTTGCACTTGTAGCACTCTACATTTGAGATTAATAATAATTTAATATTTGGCTGTTCTCGTCTGGCTAACGGAGACTACTTGCATAAGCACAACCTTGTAGCCAGGATTATCCACCAGCAACTTGCTCTGAAATACAGTCTTGTGGAATCAGAAGTACCGTACTATAGATATGTGCCCGACCCAGTCCTCGAAAATGGCAATATCACGTTGTATTGGGATCGATCTATCATCACTGACAGGACTATTGTTGCCAATAAGCCAGACACAGTGGTGATAGATCGATTAGAGCGCCGCACAATGATTATTGATATAGCGGTCCCGCATGACGAGAACCTCGTGAAAGCTGAAAAAGATAAACAGATTTAAGTATCTTGATCTGGCTCACGAGGTTGTCGACTTACGGGGATGTGGATACAGCAATCATTGTGCCGATAGTCGTTACGGCCAATGGCATAATAGCTAAGAGCCTCGACCTACACCTGAGGAGGCTCTCGTTAGGCAGCTGGATCAAGGGCTTGATCCAGAAAGCAGTACTCCTGGACACGGCACGTATTGTTAGGAGGTTCCTCTCTCAGGAGCCCTGACCACCGGTGGCTTGGACCCTGTTCCCGACACCGGTGGGCTAGTATTTTTTATATTTTTAAATGTTTATTTAATTATTTTTTATAAGAATATTTAAAAATGTAATTAATATGTATAAAAATGAAATAAAGGATTTAATATTTTAACTTCATCTTTATTTCATAAATTATACTTACCATAAATTGCGCCTTCACGGTGTACCAGTATAAGAATAATAATATTTTAGAGGTATGAGGAACAGGGTGTAAGGTTCACTCATTCTCTACAGAAAAGGGAGGATCCTCCGACAAGACGGGTGTTGTGTCCGGTGGGCTATTACCCGACGGTAGATGTCGGGACGTTGTCGTTGTCAGTCGCGCGGTAAACTCTAATTTCGCGATACAGGATTTGTGTGACGTTAGGACTTTGATACGTAGTTTGCATGTTGCGATTTAAATATGAATAAATAAATCCAAATAGAAAAAAAAGTAAACAAAAAAAAATGCTTGTACACACGGCTACACATCAAGTAAATTTCCAGTATAAGCTGACCTCGCATTGTACGGAAATCTTATATTATGCGAGATCAGCATAAACTGAAACTAAACCCCAACAAACGAAGAGGTTGTACAGGTACACCTACAATAAAAGTACAAATAACTACAACGACTACTTACCACAGTTCAGGCGAGTAGGGAGGTGACGTGGTGACCAAAGATGGCGGCGGCATTAGCGCGTCGTTTGACAGCTGTCAACAAAATACACTTCTTCAATTTTGGCCATAAAACATTTCGCCTGTCCTATGTAATAAGGGACGAGCCTATTGACATTTAATTGCTGGGACACAGGCCTCCTCTCAGTGAGAGGGAGTGGGCCGTAATCCACCACGCGGGCCCAGTGCGGGTTGGTAGATGTCACTAGTCTTCGAATTTTTGGTTTTAGGACATTTATTTTATTTTAGGACATGCCGGTTTCCTCACGATGTTTTCCTTCACCGTTTTGAGAGCAGTGGTGATGAAATTATTTACACAAAGCAATGCGCCTGACTGGGTTCGAACCTGTGACCTACAACTTGTAAGTCGCGCGCCTTACCACTGGGCCACCGCTGCTCTTACTGGGCCACCCAGTCCCACTGATCTTACTGGGCCACACTTTTAAATTTATCAATTGAATTTAATACTTATCCAATCGAAATAAAGTATATATTTCAATGCTAAGTGATATCCTTTGAAGCAATTTTGCCCACCCTCTCCGGGTTCATTTCTGGGCCGTGCGACATATAGGAATGTAAAACGGTAAAATTACCCTGGTATAAAACGGTACAAAATTATATTTTACGTAATTTACGGTAAAAAAAACGTATTAAACGTACTCATACAGTCATACCCACTAAAACACTACAAATACGGAAGTGAGTGTGTATCATGTGTATGTCACTACTTCACTATTAACGGATAAATGGATTTGAATGAAATTTGCCAGAGATATAAGCAGTATAGAAACTAAAAAAAAACAGAAAACTGGGCTCGTGCGACTCATGCGTACTAAAAATCCCTAAAACTTAATTCTCAAGTCAAAAATTCAAGATATGAATCACACCATGTCATGGATTATAATAACATCTATGTGCAGAGGCAGAGCAGAGGACAGCATAAATTAAAATTGAAAACTTCATAAGTCGCCGGAAATTTCACCGTATTTTATATAAATGACCGTAAAATACTCGTATTTCACCAGCGTTTTCCATAAAATTACGTAATTTTGCAACCCTAGCGACGTGGCCGGCCGACTCCCACTTCAGCCTGACTGTTTTTTTCTCTACATCTGCTATTTGAGTTATGGAGCACAGGGTGGTGTTTATAACGCGGTCTGTTAGAGTTAGTCTGCACTCAGCGCTCGGTGTGGCAACACGCCGTGTTCGAGTTCGCAACAAGTCCACCGTCATCCTGAGGATGCCTCGTTGAGAGGTGAAACACGTGTCGATTTATTTCAGGAGTTTTTTATGGCTCTTTAGAAATAGCTAAGCGTTACAGGTTACTAAACATATCCACGTCTATTGTATTTTAGAGTTACTATAGTTAAAATGTTTGGTTCCTCACCGTAGACAGGACAGTAGCTTCACACCCTGGCTGGTACTTCTCCAAGTCTGTGCGAGGCCTTCTCATCACCTTCTCGCGGTCCTGCTTGTGTTTCCTGTCGGCGCCTTTCAGCTTGAAGACCTGATGACAAGTAACAATTTTGATAGAATATTTTCTTGCGCTGACCCCAACATAGTTGGGAAAAGACTGGGCAAATCAATCTTCCTAGCCCTTTTCCCAACTATGTTTGGGTCGGCTTCCAGTCTAACCGGATGCAGCTGAATACCAGTATTTTACATGGAGCGACTGCCTATCTGACCTCCACAACCCAATAACTGGATAAGTAATACGATACCCCTTGGTAAGACTGATTGTCAGACTTTCAGGCTTCTGACGACCCATAACGACTAAGATTCACGAATGACGGGACCAACGGCTTAACGTGCTTACCGAAGCACGGAGGAGTCTCGATATGTAGAAATGGTTACCCATCTACGAACCAACCCCGGCAAGCGTAGCTTAACCTAATGGATCGCCCCGTGCGGCTGTTAGTGCTTAGCAACGAGCTCCTCTCCTCTGGGACAAGACTGGGCAGATGATGATAAATTTATTTTTGTAAGACAATAGAGAATTTGCAAGTATTTCAAAACTTATTCATTATTTAAATTATATAGGGCGACTGTTAATAAATTAGTGACCAATACTTAAGCACGTGACTTCACTCATCATTATGAACTACTTTTACTATGGGACCAAACCTGAAATCGCGAAAATAAATCAGCTGTTCCCTACATTTATGTTCACATAACTCGTCAAAATGTATGGAACAGTTTTTTTTTATCATGGACATTTGACGCCAATTCTAACTTAAGGAGTTGTATTGCTTAGGCGCGGGCTTGCGGACGGTGAGCAATGGGTAGCTCACCGTCCGATAAGGACCAGGCCCGGGTCGACGGCGCAACGTGTTCCACGCGCGCCTCAAAGAGATGTCAGCAGAACTGACGGGGTCCGCTAGGGCCAGTGCCTGCCGGGGGTTCGAAGAAAACCGATAGGGACATCGTGGCCCCCGGCAACAGGGCAACCGAAGGAGCACGGGTGGGTTTTAGTCAGTAAGAGTCTGACACGCCCTCCCGCTCCACCCAGAGCGGGAGAAGTTATTTGATAATTTCCCACCCAAAAAAAAAGGAGTTGTATTGCTGATTCTAATCGTTATGAATTAGTGACTGATTTATTCGATTTAAGTTTAAAAAATTATTTTATTAAGTCCGCCTTTGTACCTTTTTGTGTGTGAATAGTTTAAATAAATAAATATTATTGTTAATTTTAAAGAGATTATAATTATGCATGATATTACTTTATAGCTCAAGATACACGAGTGCACTGCATGAGAGAGAGAGAGAGAGAGAGAGAGAGAGAGAGTGTAAATTTAGTCAAAATGAAAATCCAAAATGGCGGCTTTAAAAATGTTCAGTTTTTATATTACTTTTTGGTAATGTTACTGCAGTAACTATGTGCCCCTTTCGGATTGGACAGGGTTTTTTTTTACATACTGTACTAGTTGACCCCGGCAAACGTTGTTTTGCCAATTATTTGTTTGGGGTGGACAACCCTTATCACTTAGGGGTATGAAAAATAGATAGTAGCCGATTCTCAGACCTACTGAATATGCATATAAAATTTGGTAAAAATCAGTAAAGCCGTTTCGGAGGAGTAAGGTAACTAACATTGTGACACGAGAATTTTATATATAAGATTTATTATTTACCTTAATCTGACACGCAGCAGCATGCAATCGTGTATGTTCATCGCTGGCGAGGTAAGTCTCCACTTGAATGCGGAACGGGACTCCTTTCTCACCTCCATGCTTCTTGGCTGTGAACTCTGTTGAGATGCAGTTTACCTGGACAGAAAAGATGAAGTTAGTAATATTATTTTATACTAACAAACGAGTACTACAGTTTTTTTTTTCCAGAAGCTTTTTTAACCGGGCTTTCCTGTGGGTGCCTTCAGAATGCGGCGACGCATGAATTGTCCATACAAACGTAGTACATAAATCGTTTGCAATGTTGATAGTCGGATTGAGACAGTATTTATCTAGGCTCCTACGTCTTTTTATTTCCAAAAACTTACCTTTAAATGAAGTGTAAGCGAATTGCATTTTGTACATTTTTACAGCGTAAAAGACATGTATTCATATTGTTTTTTCTGTATTATAAATAACAATATTTGTAATATTGTTTCCGCAGAAGCATAGTTTATCTTATCAAGTTACAAATTATCTAGAAAAAAAAAAATGGATATACATTAAGTTTTCATTCATAATTTTTTGTATTACGGAACACATCCAAATTTATCATAAATTTTTGAAAGCTAGTAGTACTATAGCGTCAAGCAATAATTGTCAATGTGTGCGTGGTAGTATTGCTCACTGCAGGTGTATATTGCTTGGAATTGAATTTTGTAAACATCTCGATTTGTAGTTGCGAGCCGTGTCGCCGGCCTCTTAAGCTGCTACACTTAAAACCTCCAGCCAGGGGTTATTCAACTATGCTAATTAAAACTAGGTGAACGCTCGCTAAGGGCACCCCCTGTGGGGTACGAACCTCGGCTTAGGGCGTCAACCGGAGGGAGGACATCAAGGATGGGACGGGCTGGATCAAAGTTTTGATCATGATTATTAGTCGGGGAATTTAAAGCTACGTGCTCAGCTGCAACAACTGCTGGCACCTCGTTATCGTGCAAGGGTCGGGGGGAGTATCATTTACTCGGGGACGCGGTCGTGATCGCAAAGGACCTCGGCGGCGAGGTCGGAATGACGGGAGGCGTCTGTTTTTGTACACTGTGCTGGTTTCCCTACTGCTCTCCTGGAGGAGGGTAATGGGGTCGTCAGGGTCGGTAAGATTTCCTAAAGCGACGCGCGCTTTACTTATGGTAACTAAGTGTACAAACATGCTGTGAATGTGTGCGTGAAGAAGAGTAGCGTCAGAACATAACTCACACACACACGCACACTAATTTCAGAGCCATTCATTTTGGCACATAGTTTTCCCCAAAAACGTTCCAAGATATAGAAAGAAAAATTGTTTAGAAAGAAAGAAAAATTGTTTATTCTGCACAAAATAAACGCACATTACACAAAAAAAAATATTACATAAAATACACATTCACCAAAAGCCAAAAGCCTCTTATCCAATATTCGAAAATAATAAAAAATTCGACAAATTTTGTCTATTGCTTATGTCAAGGCCAGACACCAAAGACAATTTACAATTTTGTTTGCATTAGCAAATGAAAACTACAAACAATCAAAACATAAACAAAAATGAGTGAAATAATAAAAAAAAATTGTAACAAGCAAACAACATTAACAAGAACAATTAATCTGTGCGTCGCATCTGTGCAAGAATAGGTCATTGTTCAGCGAAATGCCACAACTTCGGACGAACCTACGGTTATGGCACTGATTTTCAGCAAAAACCTCGCAAAAATACACATGAATATATCCTTACGAAAAAGTTAAGAGTTATTGATGACTTACCTTGATATAAACGCCGACATCTTTGGTAGGGTCCCAGTACACGTGTAACGCATTCAAACAGGCCGGCTGTTCGACGCGGATGACGCCGTATGAGAGAGGTACGTCCACCTTGAACAAGTAGAAAAAAAAATGTAATAAAAGAAAATACATTTATTTAGCACAGACAAATAGGCACACAACACAACATAATTATAACACAAGTAAAACAAAAACAAAGTGTAAAATAATAATTTAACAGGAAAGTGTGCCTCGCGGCTGCGCCAAATAGGCCCAGTTCAGCAAAAATGCCAGACAGCTAGTGCCTGACGCTGGTTTTCAACTGAACCTGAAGTGTGAGGTGACGGATGTTTACTTAAATAAAATAAATTAGTCATCATCATCATCAGCCTATAAATGGTCCCACTGCTGGGACACAGGCCTCCTCTCAGGGAGAGGGAGTGGGCCGTAATCCACCACGCGGGCCCAGTGCGGGTTGGTAGATGTCACATGTCTTCGAATTTTCGGTTCTAGGACATGCCGGTTTCCTCACGATGTTTTCCTTCACCGTTTTGAGGGCAGTGGTGATGAAATAATTTACACAAAGTAAAGCGCCTGTCTGGGTTCGAACCTACGACCTACAACTCGTAAGTCGCGGCCGTTACCACTGGGCCACCACTGCTCACTAAATAAATTAGTGTAAGATAATAATAATTTTAACAAATACTTAAAATAAATTTGTGTAATAATAATAACGAATACGTTATGTGAAATCAAATAAAATTGCTAATGTGATATTATAATAGACTATCTGTCTGTCCGCGGTCTAGCTCCGATACCCTTAGTACTAGAAAGCTGTAATTTGGCATAGGTATACATATTAATTACGCCGACAAAGTGGTAAAACAAAATTATGAAAAACATTTTTTTTAGGGTACCTCTCATACACGTAAAGTGGTGATTTTTTTTTTCTTTTTTTAACCCATGGTGAGGGATATCATTGGAAAGGTCCTTCAAAAACATTGAGTTTGTTAAAACCATTTTTGGATTCAGAGTTCCGTTTGCGAAATATTAAGCTTTAAAGTGCTAATTTTTGTTAGAGTCAAGTGTCCCCCCTGCCAGCTAAATGGTTGGTTTTGGAGGTGTGAAAAAAATCACAGCAGTAGTTTATATAACGAAATCAAAAGGAAAACTATCACAGCTAAGTAGGCTTTACAAGTTAACGAGTAATAATCGACCAACTTAACTTTGCAGTTGCAAAAACATGTTTTCCC
Source organism: Agrochola lychnidis (assembly GCA_963680765.1). NCBI lineage: Eukaryota > Metazoa > Arthropoda > Insecta > Lepidoptera > Noctuidae > Agrochola > Agrochola lychnidis. The sequence goes on from OY796874.1 coordinate 12,730,446, forward strand.
ATACATTCCGTATGGGAGAACATATTTTTCAACTACAAAGTTAAGTTTGTTTTTGGGATAAATTCATCCCAACTACGGAACCCTTCATTGTGCGTGGTCCGACACGCACTTGGCCGGTTTTTTTAAGTGAAAACTACTTTAGGCGCGTTGGGCATTTTTGAGATGGGGAAAAAACAATTGAACTCGCGACACCGTTACCGACACCTCCGTTTCTGTAAACGCGATTGTGCTCTTTATTTATATTACGTTACGGATCAATGTTCTATGCAAGTATTATTACTTTAAAGGTCTTGGAAGTATTTTTTTTGCAAACGCGATTGAGCTCTTTATTTAGATAAGGTTACGGACCAATGTTCTATATAAGTATTTTTCTTCCACCAGGGCGATCTTGTTCAAGTTTTCAATTCTGTCAGCACTCCCGGAGTGCCACATTTTTTTTTTACAAATGGACTGACACTTTGGACTACCACCGCGGATCTGCCTCAATGTCTTACCTCTACAATCCTCTCTCCCGGCCTCTCGTTATGCCACTGCGCGATCTGCTCCCTTTCCATGTACTGCAGTCGACGCTCGTGGAAACAAATCTTGATTATGCTCTGTTGACCAAAAAGTGAATCATTAATAACTATGTTCAGATTTTTAAACTAGTGGGGATGAATGAGTAGATTCTGCAAAGGTTTATGGGACGTTCAGAATAAGAAACAAAAAAAAAATCTGCCTCATCATCATCATCATCAGCCTATAAATTGTTCCCACTGCTGGGACACAGGCCTCCTCTCTGTGAGAGGGAGTGGGCCGTAATCCACCACGCGGGCCCAGTGCGGGTTGGTAGATGTCACATGTCTTCGAACTTTCGGTTCTAGGTCATGCCGGTTTCCTCACGATGTTTTCCTTCACCGTTTTGAGTTGAGTTTTGAACAGTGGTGATGAAATAATTTACACAAAGTAAAGCGCCTGTCTGGGTTCGAACCTACGACCTACAACTCGTAAGTCGCGGCCGTTACCACTGGGCCACCACTGCTCTAGTAGTTTAGTCTGCTCTAGTGTGGAATCTACCTAGCTTTTAAAAAATACAATAGACGTGGATATATTTAGTAACTTGTTCCGCTTAGCTATTTCTAAAGAGCCATAAAAAGAAAAAGCATAAGAAATCGACACGTGTTTCACCTCTCAACGAGGCATCCTCAGGATGACGGTGGACTTGTTGCGAACCCGAACACAGCGTGTTGCCACACCGAGCGCTGAACGCAGTCTACGCTTACTACTGGACTCGAACAGGTTACTAAATATATCCACGTCTATTGTATTTTATAATGGATTTCCGCAAGGTCACGCCTGAATCAATTAACTGCATAGCGTTTTCCCAACTATGTTGGGGTCGGCTTCCAGTCTAACCGAATGCAGCTGAATACCAGTATTTTACAAGGAGCGACTGCCTATCTGAACTCCACAACCCAGTAGCGATACGATACCCCTTGGTAAGACTGGTTGTTAGACTTTGGGCTTCTGACGACCCGGAACAACTGTCAAAGATCCACGAATGACAGCCGGGACCAACGGCTTAACGTGCTTTCCGAGGCACGGAGGAGTCTCGGTATGTAAATATGGTCACCCGTCCACGGTCCAACCCCGACAAGCGTAGCTTAACCTGATGAATCGACCCGTACGGCTGTTATTACTTAGCCACGAGCTCTCCAGAATGAGAAACAATCTGTATACATAGGTCACTCAGAAAGTTTTGCGACTAACAGTTTTTGTCTATGGGACACTGGCTGGTTTTGATGACAATAAAAACTGACTGTTTATTACAAAAAAACACAACATTCCAAATTCGAAATTCTCTCCGCATTTTTTTACGAGCAAAATCAAAACACTCTGTCTCACTGAAAAATGGATTTACAACGTGAACATTTTAAAAAAAAAAACTTCTCTCGCTCTGGGCTCTGGCTCTGGGTGGGTTTTACTGTTACTGACTAAAACCCAACCGTGTTCCTTCGGTTGCCCTGTTGCCGGGGGCCACGGTATCCCTTTTGGTTTTCTTCGCAATCCCGGCAAGCGTCGGCCCTAGCGGCCCCCTATAGTTCCGCTGACATCTCTTAGAGGCGCGCGTGGAACACGTTGCGCCGGCGACCCGGGCTTGGTCCTTATCGGACGGCGAGCTACCCATTGCTCACCATCCGCAAGCCGCTTCCGCTACTGTTTCCGCTGGTTCAACGAATTCAGTCACACAGCTGTTCTATATTACTATACCTTGAGTATCTTCCCCTTATAATGCGACAGGTCTCCCAACTTCTTGAGTTTGATCTCGTAAGGCTGACCCTGGTTGAGGTAGGTCAGGGTTTCCTCGTTCTGTTTTGTGGCTATGGATGTGGCAGCTGCGAGGACGTATTGGAATCTGGAGATAAAATAATAAGAAACAGTTAAAGTTAGTCCTCTTCGGAAAGTTTTACCGCCGCGAGATCCAAGAGGTATGCGGAAAAATTTATCAATTAACACGCACACAAACTCTAACAAACATACACTCAAGACACACCACCAACCATTCGCAACTGTAGCACGTTGACAATTCTTTACTAACAATTAAATTAAAATTAAATTTCATTTAATTCAGACTAATTGATATGTCCATAAATTGTTGGTTACAAAGGTCTTAAAACTATGTTAGTGATCATTGATAATTAAATTCAAAATACATAAAAATTCCAAATACAAATAATTCACTCATGTCAAAAATCATGACAAAATAATAATCATGTCACTCATTAATTAATCACTTATGTCAAAAAAAAAAACATCATCTCGTCACGTGAAGCTGAATGAGCCTACCCAGCAATGCAGACTCTGGCCTCTCAGAGATCATCCTTAGGATTCTGTTGTCGCTCCCCCGAATCCGGCGCATCAGAGAAGCTGTTTTCTTACGCATAATGGCGTAAAAGTCATCGACTCTTGCGTCAGCAAACATGCCCGACGCGCTGGAGAATCGAGGGAGCCTCACCAGAATCATAAAGGCGTTATTGTATTGTATTCGAAGAGCGTTGTTGGCCCGCTGGGTGTAGTTGGACCATAAAGCGCTGGCGTAAAAGTTTTGGCAGTAGGCCCTAAACAGTGTTACTTTAACATCTACTGTACACCTTGCGAATCTATGAACCAACATCTTAGCACGCATCGACAACGCTCTTCGTTCCCGCTCGATATCGCATCGTCATTCAGGGTCTCTGTCACAATGTACCCTAGGTACTTAAACTGAGCTACACGTTCTAAAGGCACTCCGTTCAGATGGACAGGTGGTATGTGCTCCGGTTGCTTATTCCTACCTCTAATGACCATACACACACTCTTCTTCTCGTTGTACCTCAACCCGTGAGCGACAGCATATGACTCACATATATCGAGCAGTTTTCTTAAACCACTGAGCGATGGGGGACCTGGAGTTCTAAAATACAGGTCTAGGCTAAGTTTAGACTTCAGATCTCCCACAAATTATAAAATTTTGTCAAAATATTTGTCAACTTAATATGTATATGTAAGTAGAGATAAATAAACATAATTTAATTTATTTTATTTTAGACTTTATTTCAACGTGCTAAAGGTTGACATTGGTAGATTAGCTAATATCTTTATCAAGACACTCATATGTATTGTTGTTTGCAGTTTGATTCCACTGCACTGCAGTCATTGTTAGATTTGCCACTTTTCTTGCGTTGCGAGATTGTCATAGTTTCGACTTCAAAAGGAAGCTAAAAGACTTCCTGATTAAAAAGGCATATTACTCTATTAAAGAATTCCTTGAAGAAAAATAATTATTTAATATTTAAATGTTTGTGATACTTTATAATGTGATATAAATTATAAGAATAGTATGATATAATATCAAATGTATGAATAATGATAATTAATATATAATGTAAAATGTATAACTGGAATATTGAGTATGTTTATGTTTTTTATTAAATTTTTATATCCATTTAATTGCAATGCCTTAACAGGCAACTAAGTTCTAAGAACCTATCTATTGTTAACATCTTCAAAATGTTGTACACTTAGTTCGCAATAAAAATTTGAATTTGAAGGGATTATTTAAGAATACTTTTTTTTTTAATGGGACTGGGATGGGAATTTGGACTTTGTCTGTTTATGAATTTTTCTTCTTATTTTGTCTAGAGAACAGGTGGTATGCTTACCTGGTGTCATCCTTGAAGCTAGGCTCAGACCGCGTCTGTATGGGAGAGTGCAGGAATCCATCAAGAGAGCCGACGGGCGAACACATCAGCAGGCCTGCATCTGTCAACCAAAGACATTAAATTATTTTCATCCCATCTATTCGTAAAGGACGACTTGGTTCACCTTTAAGTGCACCCAAAGCTGGTGTTTTCTATAAGAAACTTTTAGCGGGCTGTAATGAGTTTTTAATCCTCTTTATAAGTGCGCCGCAATTATCTTTGTTGCGCACTTTTTGAATTTGGAACATTTTCGTGTTCAGCGCCCAAGAAATCGAACGCAAATATTGTTTGAATAAAGACTGGCTGGTACGACGGCCCATAGTCGCGCCGCCGACGGCGACGGCTGAATAAAAAAAAAAGAAATTAAATTAAAAACGCGCGAACTACAGCCCGCGTTTTCATCAATTTTCACGGATTGTTAGAAGTTCATGGTTTTGTTTTGAAAAATGAATTCTTCAAGTGACAGTGAAAGTATAGAATTAACTCCTGAAAGTATTAGAATTGACGCAAGAAATGTGATGGATAATCTATTACCTGCAAAATCGCGGGAGAATATTTTATTTTATTTTATTAGATACTATTTAATTTCAATTTAGTTGTTATTCTATGTTTTATTAAATTATAATATTACAATAAAATACGAGGCGCCTTTTATTTTCTCATAGAGGGTGATGAAAAGTAGAGTGTATCACTCGGGCGCAAAATATATTTTTGGCTCGGGCGACGTACTTTGAATCCCTCGCTACGCTCGGGATTCAAAAAAGCGCCCTCGCCGTTAAAATATTATTTTGCTCCCTTATGATACAATCTACTATTATTTAACAATAATTGTAATTGTTTATTGAAATAACTCACACACACACTCTCGGGCAAGTAGGTGCTCGCGCACAGTGCCCTTCGTGGGGGCTGGGCGCTAGGACTTATATTGCACTCACGGACACACAACACTCTCCAAAGACACACATAGCACATCTTTTGTTTTGTATATTAATTTCCCTTCCTCTCATTACTTGGAGCTTTTACAATGTTGTATGTAGTACGTAAGTGCAATTTAATGTTTTTATTTTAAGAGTGTGAGCCTGGAGATCTGTCATACAGGTCCCGAACCCAGTATAGACTCCAGCTCTCACAAAGGTTTGAATCTGCCTGTAACCTATATACCATGTACCGAATTTGTACCTTTTTGAGAAAAATTAAATTACTATGACATAAAAAAAAAAATAGGGCCTTAAACTACGGCGAACAAGATCGTAGTCAAAAAAGTATCGAACTTAGCTGCTATTATATAATTTTATCCATCAGGTTAAGCTTCGCTTGCCGGGGTTGGTCCGTGGATGGGTGACTATCTTTACATACCGAGATTCCTTCGTGCCTCAGAAAGCAGGTGAAGCCGTTGGTCCCGGCTTAAATCTAGTGACAAAGATTCGAGAACAAGTCGACGGTACTCACTTTTGTTCTCCTGCGCATTCGGCGAGTGATACCCGTTCATGGCTATCATGGTGCCAGGAGGCATGGTCGGCTGGCACTGCATGCTTTCTGGACTCCCTGTGATTTGGAGATATTTATAAATAGTTTATTAGTTGCTTTAGATAGTTAATAGATTCAGGCGTGACTTCTAAATCTATATAAATAAAAGTCAATTGCTGTTCGTTAGCCTCGCTAAAACTCGAGAACGGCTGGGCCGATTTTGCTGATTTTGGTTTTGAAATGTTTGTCGTAGTCCAGGGAAGGTTTAAACGGTGAGAAAACAAGGAAAAACTCACGAAAAAAAAAATAAGAAGAACATTCACGTTCTCCTACATTTTGTGTGGATCGGCTTTTTTGATATCTCGGTAGGTAGGTAGAGTAGGTAGGGTAGGTAGTGTTAGCTTTTGTTATTATTTAATTTAAAGATGTAATGTTCTAAATATTATTTATTTGTATAATCATGTATTTGCAGTTTTAATATTTATTTTGTAAAGTTGTAACCATGTGCCCAAGTGAAATTGCATTTATTATTAGTTGTTAAACTGACTTTTGCCGATTGACAGCAACTAGCTGTCAAACGGTAGACTATGTGTAGTCTCACTTGGGAACATGGCAGTCGAGCTTGAACACTCGCAGAGTGCAGACGTATTTTCGTGTATTTAAAAGTGTTATCAAAGTGGTATTAAACGGATTATATAAAGCTATACAGACTTTGCTTTTTCTTTGCAACATAGTGGATTACAGTAGGGTAGGGTAGGTAGGGTAGGTAGGGTAGGGTGGGTAGGGTAGGGTAGGTAGAGTAGGTAGGTAGGGTAATGCACATTCATTGACGAAGTTTGCCGGGTCAGCTAGTCCATTATAAAATACAATAGACTTGGATATATTTAGTAACCTATTCCGCTTAGCTATTTCTAAAGAGCCATAAAAAACTCCTAAAAGAGCTGAACTGAACTGAAGAGCAGCTGAACGCAAACATCTGCGTTCACCGCTCGGTGTGGAAACACGCCGTGTTCGGGTTCGCGACGAGTCAATCGTCATCCTGAGGATGCCTCGTTGAGAGGTGAAACACGTGTCGTTTTCTTTAAGGAGTTTTTTATGGCTCTTTAGAAATAGCTATGCGGAACAGGTTACTAAATATATCCACGTCTATTGTATTTTTTTTTATTGGTTGCTTTAGTTCAATATTTGTGTGTGGAAGTAAATTCAAGCTAAGCTTTTATTTAGATAAGTGCCCGGTTGATTGCAATAGGCCACAAATGAATACAGATGGTACCCTCCACAAAAATATTTAAATAAAAAGCGTTTCTTGCTGCGACACAATAAAGTGCAATTCAGGTCGCACAGCACTAATCACCCACAGTTATATTCACCTAGAAGTTGCCTCTCTTTCTATCGCGTAACTCTTAGATCTTCTGACTACGTTACACTTACTCGTCATTATCGAAACTACTTAATACTTTAGTTCCTAGATTCCGATAACAGATGGCGCCACTTACCATGTTGTATCATCATGGTCCCATTGTGTGGAGGCGACTGCTCACAACTGCCCTCCTCCATTGCATCGCGGTTGCTATCAACCACCATGTTGGTAATCTGTGAAAGAACAAAGAGTATAACAATGTAGGTGATTTTGAAATGTACTGTTGTTTTATAGAAAAATTTGGAAACTCATAACCCTGTTTTTAAATTGAGAATTTGAATGTTTTTTTTTTTCACTTTTGCTTTTGCAAAACTTAAGGTTTTCTTCATGTCGCTGGCACGCCAGTTATTTCGTGGTCCACTTACATAAGCATAAGCGTTATAACAAGCCTATAATGTTTCCACTGCTGGGACACAAGCCTCCTCTCTTCGAGAGGGAGTGGGCTGTAATCTACTACGCGGGCCCAGTGCGGATTGGTAGATATCATATATCTTGAATTTTTGGGTCTAGGACATGCCAGTTTCCTCACGATGTTTTCCTTCACCGTTTTGAGAGCAGCGGTAATGAAATTATTTACATAAAGTTAAATGCCTGCTTGGTTTCGAATCCACGACCTATAACTCGCAAGTCGGGGCCGGTACCACTCTTGGAACTGAACCGTTTTTCAAACCAAGTGGGAAGATATAAGTCGAACCTCGTAAAGTGGGGCTAGCTCGACGGAATGGCAGCAGGGTTAGGATGTGGAGTTGTGTCACAAACTATGCTACACCTACTATCCTGTCCTCTGTGCCCCAAAACATGCAGTCAGAATGACCTCTGCGCTAGCACTGATAGCGCCGTGGAAGTGGAGAAGTTAAGGGATAAGAAAGCCCTCGAAATTAAAATTTATTCTCAAATTAGAACCGGGTATTTATTTATTGGGGGGGGGGGGGGGGGGGGAAGTAATCCACAAAATAACAGTCGTGTCAGGGTTGGGAACCGGTGATAGGAACGGAAAAAATAGCCAAGTAAAGGTAAGTCGGTAACCACTATATCTGATGAAATAGAATCGTAATATATTTTATGATATTACATAGTTTATTCGAATATTTCTTACATTCTCAGATCAGTTGGGATGCAATTTTTCATTCTGATAGTTGGTTAATTTCAATGTCACAAATAGCTGACAAATACTTAGACGTCGACAACTTTTAGGCCCTTTGTATACGGCACGGTTTCTTTACAGTACGGCGTAAAAACCACGCTGTAGAAAAATCGTGTAAGTCTACAAGCTTCCACAGTGATGCCATACAACACTGTCGACCGTGCTTACTCGATAACAAGGTGCCAGCAGTTGTTGTAGCTGAGCACGTAGCTTTAAATTCCCCGACTAATAATCATGATCAAAACTTTGATCCAGCCCGTCCCATCCTTGATGTCCTCCCTCCGGTTGACGCCCTAAGCCGAGGTTCGTACCCCACAGGGGGTGCCCTTAGCGAGCGTTCACCTAGTTTTAATTAGCATAGTTGAATAACCCCTAGCTGGAGGTTTTAAGTGTAGTAGCTTAAGACACCCACAGGAAAGCCCGGTTAAGTAGTCATGATCTCAGAGGTCAACTACGAGATGACCTACAAAAAAAAAAACTGTCGACCGTGCCTACCCACGGCGAATAAAACGTAGTATTTCACGGCAAGAAAAACGTGTGAGTACAAAGGGCCTAAAAATGCACGCTTTTAAGTGCAGTTTTCAAGCAGTTGATTAAGTATAAACCGATTTTATTAGGGGTTGAAGCCGAGATCAAATAAAAAATTGAGACATAGCGCTGCGAACAATACAGTGAAGCATGCCAAAACTACACCTCCGCTCTATGCATACACGCTCACATTTAGAACCATTTACAATCAAACTACACCTCACTAAGTGCACACATGTTTACGAAATCGGCCTCACGTCACTGTTGACAGCGCTATGTCTTGGATTTTTATTTGGTCTGAGGGTTGAAGTAATGATTTACTTCAGTTACGGCCCGATCTTTTGTGCACTTAAATAATAATTAACATTTTAATCAGCCATTAATTCAGTAAACATTTTGTGTTTAAAAAAAAGCGTTTAATTAGTTAAGTATTTTCTTCTTTTAGTCATAATATCAGTGAATGTAAACATAATGATAATGTGTCTGAATGAATGACAAAACGCGGTGTAGGCATGACAAGACAATTTCAGCTGTAAAATTTGCTGGAAATTTTTGTACCAGTTAAAAAATAAAGAGATTTAATGTGACGTGCATTATAAAGATAATATTCTATTCTATAATTTTAATAGTTGTAAACGTGTTATATGGATGCAGAAGAATACACAAGAACATAGTCGACCTTATTACAAAACAAGATTTATCTTTAGACCCAGGTTTACACTATTCAGCCATTTTTTTTAATTTTAGGTTACAAGTTCTAAATACAAAAACTGATTTTAAATCGGAGTCTAAGTTGACAATTTTGTATTAAGAAATTTTCGCAGTCGGAATAAGGTTCGAAATACAAAAACTGCCTGAAAGTGCTCTTCCGAAGAGAGTGTGATCAAGAGGTTGCAGAAATAGAGCAAAACCTCTACGAAGAGATTATTCCCCGAGTTACTGAATGTACAAGTTAGGACCAAAGTTAGAACTCATTTTGTTATAACTAATAAGACGGAAAATGTTTAAGTAATAATGCACGAAAATAAAGAAATCATGCATAAATAACCAGCAAACTGAGACAGATTAAAATTTTGGATGAGAGATTAAGCGTGGTAGCTTGTCAGCATAATTTGAAAGAAAGTTTAATATTAAGGTAGACATTAAAAGGTAAATTTTTCTGGGTTTTTAAATCAGGCGAAAATATTTAACAGAATTTGAGACAGAGGTCCATAAATAGTTAGAAGTTTAAAAGGTATTTCAGGCTCTAAGAAGATAACATATATCCACCTCCCATATATTCTTGAAATCCCTGTCAGTAACAGCCTGTCCTTGCTGTATTTCTGTATATTCCGCACAGATCTGAGAATTAAAAAGAAAACCATGGTCTATCAGCAGTCGGGATAGTGAAACATTTTAATTGCACGAAGTGTACGCGGAAAAACTCCATTTGCATTAAGAAGTAGGCGGTTATAGAACCTTTATTTGCACGAAATTTAAATGAGAAATGAAGCAACTATGCTGAAGGAAGAATGATACATTTGATTTGCACGAAGTATACGCAGACTACGCAGCGAGACTTTATTTGCACGAGGTGTAGTTGACAAACGAAACATGTATGTTGGAGGAAGCAGGATGATCTTAATTTGCACGAAATGTAGATGAGAAACGAAACGCCTGTTCTGAAGGAAGAATGATACATTTTATTTGCACGAAGTGTACGCGTCAAGTCTTCATTTGCATAAAGAAGTAGGCGGTTAGCAAAACAACTAAGTCGGGGAAAGAATTAAATGAAACGACTGTGCTGAAAGAAAAATGATACATTTTATTTGCAAGAAGTGTACCTACGTGACAAGACTTCATTTGCATAATGAAGTAGGCGGTTAGCAAAACAACTACGTCGGAGAACGAATTAAATGAAACGATAGTTCTGAAGGAAGAATAATACATTTTAGGTACTTGCACGGAGTGGAATTAAATTTCAGATGTACGAACGGAAACGAAGCAAAGAGAGTATGTAAGGAGCGCAGCAGGTGGCGTTCTACAGGCTGGCAGGGACATCGACGCGAAAACTGTTACCATGGATTCAGTACATGATTCTGAACACACCTGCGATAAAAAAAATCCTCGGTTATTTAATAAAAAAATCAGCTGTTCCATACATTTTAACCGCGTAAGTGTTGCACTTTTCTGTGAAACAGCAGTTTTTTTTTTATAACCGACGAAAACTTTCAACGCAGGGCGGTTCAGAATCATGTACTGAATCCATGGTAATAGTTTTCGCGTCGATGTCCCTGCCACCCTGTATAGTTTCAGCCTACTCCCATGGAAAGAAGGCGTGAATTTATGTATGTATGCACGGAGTGTACGCGGACTTCATAATAAAAAAGAAAACGTTGTGCTGCTGGAAACGCGCGTTGTTTTTCTAAACAAAACAACTAAGTCTGGGGAAAAAATGATTCTTGAAACTTGCACAAAATGTAAAAGAGAAAAAAAAACACTTTTAAGTGTAAACAGCAAGATTTTATTTACACCAAGTGTGGATGACAAAGGATTGAACTATGTTGAAGGTAGAATGATTCGCTTAATTTGCACGAAATGTACGCAAATATTTTGTCGAGTTGGTCTTATGTAAATCATTGGCACTTACCTTAATATACGCGTGTTTCATGCAAATACATGCTCGAAGAAGTGTATCTTTTTGGAAATATCGAGCAACTAAGTTAATAAGAAGAAGGTAGAGTTAAATGGCACAGAACATGATGAAGCTTAGGACATTCAAGAGTTGTAATAGACTTAATAGAAATAAACATTGTCAATAACGTGGTTCATAAACCGAAGAAGTACACATAAACAACGACACAAGATAAAGCGGTAAAGAAACAAAAGTTTAAGGTTTTTGGACGCCATATTCACGAGATAGCAGAATTGTGAAGACCCTTAGCAGGCAAATAACATAGAAGAAAAAAAAACATAAAAACACAAGCTTCAAGAAAATACATCTGTTAATCATTGGCATTTTCGCTATTTCTACGTTAGTCTCATGATAAAAGTTGATCATATACATCATAAGTTCTTTCAACCCTGGAAGGATGCCAACGATTTAGGTTAAATTTTTTGTTAATTTATTTACTTGTCTTTCATCAGGTCTTCGCTGAGGCCAGGCCCGTCGTGGGGGGGAGAGCACGGTGCCACCGCCATTCGGCGAAAGTGCCTCCTGCTTGAACACAGCCAATGATGGCAGCGACAGCAGCGCCTCGCTACGGTGAGAAAAAGTACTACACGGTGAGTTTTTTGAGGGTTCGATAAGAGATGGCGCTGTATTATTATATGTGCAGTAGCAGCGGGTCAGACCATCTAATATCTTATCTCTACTGTCCCACTGCGGGGCAAACGGATCTAACTAAAAAAAATTGTCTGCTACAATAGCGCCTAGGCTTAAAGTTGTATATTTAGTAAAAGTATGATGGATTTAAATAATAGATGGCGCTGTACAAAACTTTAATAAGTTGACAAGTTCTAGTGATACTCACTTCATAGACAGCTCGCCGGGCAAGTCAAGGTCGAGGTCGTTGACCTGCCAGCCGGGAGACATGTGTGATGACGAGGAACTGGTGCCGCTGCCGCCTATGTCACTCAAGGCAGCTGTTGGAAAGAAAAATAAGGTTGTGAGGAAAGTTCTTGACAGGTTTTGTGATGGACTTTGTGTAATACACATCACAAGATGGGGTGTTACTACCATTTGGATATTTGAAGAAAGACTACCGTTTAATATGCTTGAAAACAACATCAAACTGCAGTCTAAGCATTTCGACTAATAGTCTCAGAACCATTGCCATAAGGATACATCGTTCATAGTACCTCATTCTAGTTAATAGATGGAGCCATTTGTTACTAAGTATTAAAAAATACGATGCTTATTATGTTTGGTAGACATATCCGTTATCACTAACACTTGGAAACTCCTAAATTAATGGCTAAATATTATTACACTGCTGGATTTTCAACTCTAGGCGCTAAACCGACCGTTGAAAATCCAACGGAACAAATATTTGTATGACCTACCAGTAGTTGTTCCGGGTCTGGCTGTTTGTGTATGTGAGTTTAAATGTTTGTAATCGCACCCACGATACAGGAGAAATTCCTAGTGTGGGGCAACGTTTTAAAAAAATGATGATGAATGAAATGAATGAACAGTGAGCTTTTATTTAGTCATTCATTTAGGTGGCACTTGTCGTCACACAAATCCTGCATCGCGCAGTTAAGAATTTACCGCGCGAACACCATATTTATAACTTCCCCGAATTCAATCGTTGGGCAGTAGCCCGCTAGACACGACACCCGTCTGGTCGGAGGATCCTCCCTTTTCTATAGAGGATTAGTGACATTTACACCCTGTTCCTTATACCTCTAAAGTACCTATTGTTAGTGAAAACGAGAATTAAAAACGATACACATATAGTAAAGTAAGGATTCGCATTCCCAACTTTTTTAAATAAATTTCCAAAGAAGTGGGTCTTTCTGACATCAATGAGAGTTTTCTAAAATGACGTTCACTAGATGGCAACACTGAGATGTCAGTTCGGGCACTTGTCGAAAGTGTTAAACTGCCTTTAATTTCTTTATTCGTGACTGAATGACGAACGAATGAATGGACCGAATGATGAATGTCATCATATATTTTATATTCTTTGTCAAAATGACCTAGTGGCGACAACTGGTGGCGTGAATTTTCATGAAAAACCTCATTCTCTTTCAAGCATAGAGGTGTTCACTGTGTTCAGTACAAATATGTTCTTAATGTCCCTCGGCAAACTTCGTGTTTCGTTAGTCGTCGGATTTCTATCAGTTGCCCTTTGCACTTGGTGCAGACCGGACGCTCTCAATCGACTTGGAAGTATATAAAATTGTTAATACTCTTTTAACTTAATGTAATTTATTTAAAAAATAGTAGGAAAGCTGCTAAAGTCGCAGGCACGACTGACAAGAAAATAGTTTTACAGCTCTATATAGTTCACACGGAAATCAAAACAAAAGAACAATAAAGTACTCAGTTCTGAATTCAAATTATTATACAAGATAAATCTAATAATTGATGGACATGGAAATTAGCATTCGTTTGTATTCGGAAATGCGATGATTCCCGAGGAATATTAAGAAAATAGAAATATTGTATCTATGGGTCATCATCATTCGATAGAAATCCACGCGATATAGTCCCACAATATCCTCCCTCGAAACCGATTATGTCATTAAAAAAAAAAACAAATTAAAATCATAAACAAGAGAACGTTTAAGCTTGACGCAATGCTCTCGTATCCAGAATGAGGTGGTTCGATATTGTTGACTTATTGACCTCCGATAGATCTTGTTTACTCTTACTGGACTATTGGTGTGGTGTTATCTTTAGACGAGAGATTTTTGGGTCTCGTTGCCAAATAAATAACAAACTGGTACGGGTTAAGACCTGGGTTGTACAGACGCCAGCACATCATGCTACCCGAAACCACAGATTACTAAATAGTTACTACGTAACAGATAGTTCACTCAGTAGAAAATTTCCAATACCTACTGCTATAATAGCCTACTCCGTCGCGTCAGCAACCGCTGCATGCTAAAATGTGCCTAAATGCTCAAGCGTACAGTTGTAAAATTGAACAACGTGCGTGCGCTTCGCTTGCGAAAACCGCACTGAATAAGGTCCGCAAACGGCCCGAGATCGCTCGGCCGGGCGGTAGGTAATTATAGCGTGCAAGTACATAGAGTGACGGAGGCCTGCCGAAACTGTCAAATTTTACCAATCAACTTTGAACCTTATACTAACTACAGATAAAGTTGAAAATCTATTAAATAAATTTGACAGATTGTGGTAGCTTGATGTGCTGGCGTCTGTACACTAGCAATAGCTTTCATTTTGACAGTTCAACAACGTTTATTGCGTTATTTACGTTTTTGCGCTGACGAATTTTTCAAACCTATGAATGGACTAGGGGACTAGCGATATCCTTCAAAACTCTCGGATTTTGATTGAAGGTGTGTTACGCAATTAGGGTACTGGACTGCTGGTAGAGACAAAACCCAGGAAGACCACAAAAAAGGCCTATGCTTGAGGTAGACGGAGCAAGGTCACCAATGATGATGGTGATGAAAGGGTAAGCGTAGAAGTGAAGCGCAGCACAGCTATAGTTTAACCGAAACCGCTGTACCGCATCTTAGGTATATGCGCAACGAGACGGGGGCGAATAAGCTGCTCATTCGTCAACGCTCACGGCGCCCGACCGCTCATTTGTCAACGTTACCCTCCGCCTCGCCGAGCATTCCTAAGCCGCAGTACAGCGGTCTAGGTCAAACTATAGTAAGGTTTATTTCAACGTATGAAAGTCAATCTATTTTTGGCACTAGAAAACAGCGCTGTACAGCACTTCGCTTGTCAATCTACACTTATCATAAATTTATTTCTTTATCGATTTCCGGTCAAACCAGATGCGTTATTACAAATGTTTCTTGCGGAACATGTCCAAGAATAAAGCTAAATTAACCAGTATTTAAGCTAATTATTATTTCATATCAATAAAACCTAGATTATAATTATTTTCTTTTGCAAAATCAGCCTATAATGTTCCCAATGCTGGGACTCTGGCCTACTCTCTTCGAGAGGGAGTGGGCTATAATCTACCACGCGGGCCCAGTGCAGGTTGGTAGATGTTACATGTCTTCGAATTTTCGGTTCTAGGACATGCCGGTTTTCTCACGATGTTTTCCTTCACTGTTTTGAGAGCAGTGGTGATGAAATAATTTACACAAAGTAAAGCGCCTGCCTCTAATAGCTTTGCTTTTGCTATATTACCCGTAGCTTGGTGTTGGATCCAATAGATTATTCTCATACCATCACGCCTGTTTTTATCCGCAGGTTTAGACAGAGGTGTACCTACCTATAGTACACCCAATTTCGCCAGTTATGTTTAAGTCCCATGTACTTAATAGGGGCGAGCCTATTGCCATCTACCGGGCACAAATCCAGACTGCGGGCTGTTACTGAGAAATTCCTGTTGGAAAAACCCAATAACACTTCGCCCTGCGAACCGAACCCAGGACCTCATGCTCAGCAACACAACCACAAAACCAACCGCCGAAAAATTTAATGACTGATTTTCTTCAACTGATCATATCAACCTCCCTAATGTTTGAATACAGGGTGGCAGGAACATCGACGCGAAAACTGTTACCATGGATTCAGTACATGATTCTGAACCCCATGCGTTGAAATTTTTCGTCGGTTATTTAAAAAAAATGCTGTTTCATAGAAAAGTCCAATACCTACGCTGTCAAAATGTATGGAACAGCAGATTTTATTTTTTAAATAACTGACGAAAAATTTTAATGAAAGGAGGTTCAAAATCATTTGTTGAATCCATGGTATCAGTTTTCGCGTCGATGTCCTGCTACCCCGTATTAACATTTGTAAAAATTATTACCCAATTAAAATACCTTCAAACAAGCCCCATTTCAAGCCTACAAGTTGTAGCCTACATTAAAATATCAATCAAGCTATTGAAACGTACGTTAAACAATCCAGCTCTATTGCTCCCTTATCAGATACACTTTGACCGCGCCAGTATTGAACTAGTTGTAACTACTTCGAGTATCTGTCTGTCTGAGTTGAGTCGAATTCATTTCGCTCGACTCGAATGATGATATTTTTGGTGGTGTTGCGTTGTTATGTAATGAGGGATAAGCTGACAAGATTTTTAGGCGTTTTATTTTGGTAAACTAGCCTACCACCCTCACATTCTCTGCAAAACTATACGAGACTTGCCGAATACAACAGTCATCATCTGCTTAACCTTTTCCCAACTGTTGGGGTCGGCTTCCAGTCTAACCGGATGCAGCTGAATAGCAGTATTTTACATGGAGCGACTGCCTGGATGCGGAAAGCACAGAATCGGTCGAAGTGGCGGTGCTTGGGGGAGGCCTATGTTCAGCAGTGGACGTCTTTCGGCTGAAATGATGATGATGATGATGATGACTGCCTATCTGACCTCCACAACCTAGTTACTAGGTAACACGATACCCCTTGGTAAGACTTGTTGTCAGACTTTTGAGCTTCTGACGACCCGTAACGACTGTCAAAGATCCACGAATGACAGCCGGGACCAAAGGCTTAACGTGCTTTCCTAAGCACGGAGGAGCTTGCCAACCCCGGCAAGCGTAGCTTAACCTGATGGATCGACCCGTGCGGCTGTTATTACTTAGCCACGAGCTCCTCTACAGAGACAGGATGATGTTTTGAATAACTTTTGAGGAGCATACGGGCGGGAGCAACCACGACTAGTGTTCACACAATACAAATCGCACACTTGGTCGCACTGGTCAACTATCCGGTTTCTACGAGTATAGTTTACCTTGGTCTTGGCCGCCTAGTGCGCGAGCTCCCCTAAGGTAATACGGCTCGGTCGCAAAACCTTCCGTGGAGGAGGTTTTCTCTGTAAGAGTGCTCTATAAACTCAACTTGGACCTTTTATAATAAGGAGGTTATTATTATGGTCACAATTCGGGGCTCTTTTATCGAATTATTGAAGAATTTGTTATACCAGTGAAGCAGTTCCATAATGTATACTTCAAATCGTGTGGACTGGAGACGTGTTTTAGGGAGAGCGAGAGACCGTGCCAATCAGTGGAATAAAGAATGAGTTTTTTTTTTCCTATGGCCCATATAAAGGATTGGATTTGACTACAAAACTATTGTTATAAAGTCATTGTTTCAACAAAAACCCTATTCACTTAAGAGGGCTTATACTAAAAGTTGGCAACGTCGCAAATAGCTATCAAATATTTACCTATTTTGATTAATTTGGCAATATTACTGTATGGAAACATGAAATGTGGCTAACTAGTGCACTAAAATATTGATTATGAAATGCAATAATTAATATCGTAACACCGAATATTTAGTTTTAGATATAAAAAAAAGCATTTGGAAACATTCCAAGTGCCTTTTTTAGGGTTCCGTTAAAAAACGGAACCCTTATAGATTCGTCATGTCTGTCTGTCTGTCCGTCCGTATGTCACAGCCACTTTTTTCCGAAACTATAAGAGCTATGCTATTGAAACTTGGTAAGTAGATGTATTCTGTGAACCGCATTAAGATTTTCACACAAAAATAGAAAAAAAAACAAATAATTTTGGAGTTCCCCATACTTAGAACTGAAACTCAAAAATTTTTTTTTCATCAATCCCATACGTGTGGGGTATCTATGGATAGGTCTTCAAAAATGATATTGAGGTTTCTAATTTCATTTTTTTCTAAACTGAATAGTTTGTGCGAGAGACACTTCCAAAGTGGTAAAATGTGTGTAACCCCCTGTAACTTCTAAAATAAGAGAATAATAAAACTAAAAAAAATATATGATGTACATTACTATGTAAACTTCCACCGAAAATTGGTTTTAACGAGATCTAGCAAGTAGTTTTTTTTTAATACGTCATAAATCGTAAACTTATCGTTACTTGCTGCTACGGAACCCTTCATGGGCGAGTACGACTCGCACTTGGCCGCTTTTTTACACCTAAAACGGTTACAACATCAAATTCAGTGTTATAATTGCAATTCATTATTAATATTCTAGTTCGCTAGTTAGCCAAATTTCATGTTTCCATACAGTAATATTGCCAAATTAATCAAAACAGGTAAATATTTGATAGCTATTTGCGACGTTGCCAACTTTTTAGTATAAGCCCTCTTAAGACGTTTTTAGATTTCTGAGACTAAGATTAGCCAAGTCTTACTAGTCCTACTAGTCTTTCTAGTCCTTATGTAGCTGCTAGCTAAGGTTTCAGCCTAGGTATCTAGGATCTTAAAAAAACGAAATCGACTTATGTAACCAACATCCAAATTATCACATTAAACAAAACAAAATATTTAAGAAAATCAGATGATTTCATAGATCAGAATATTTTATAATATTTGACCTGGTACTTGTGATAATGGAAAATTCCAGCTGGCACTATCTGCGTAGGCACTGGTACCGTGTCGCAATTACGCAAACTACAGATAAGTACCAATCTGCCACTAAAAGTACCACTTGAGAACATTTAAATGAGTCGTGTTGCTACCTACATTCGATCGTTGAACTTTTGGAGCCATCAAAATGATTATTAAATAGGTTAATTACAACCAATTAATGTGTTGAAAAGAATGGTACATAAATTTAACCATTTATTTCTTTAAAATGTTTAAAGAAATGAATATAGAAACAACTTTAATTTCGCATAGTGACCAGTTATACAATGGCAGTGATTGGACCCAGTGAATCGGAATTTCGGATCCAGTCAGTGGGTTCATGCAGGCGTGATCGGCAGTAAGTCAGGCGGGGGAAGCTACTGGACCCGAAAATATACGGGTAGGTTAGTCAACAGGACTGACTTGAGGGCGCGAAGTCAGCACTGGACTGGGGTGAAACTAGTGTCTACATGAGCCCTAAAGATGAGTTTAATATTCTTCAAAATGTGAGAATAGGTATCGTTAAGAATATGTGCAGTAGCGTCCATTAAATAACATCCAAACGGCGCGTTGTGTTCCACGCGCGCCTCAAAGAGATGTCAGCAGAATTGACGGGGTCCGCTTGGGCCGATGCCTGGGTTGCGAAGAAGTCCGAAAGGGAGATCGTGGCCCCCCGGCAACATGGCAACCGAAGGAACACGGGTGGGTTTTAGTCAGTAAGAGTCTCGGGAGAAGTTATTTGATAATTTACCACACAAAAAAATAAATAAATGGTCGTCATAAAAAATTTAATAAACTCCTGAGTTTGAGTTGAATTGTAACAAAAGCCTCAAAAAAAAACGTGTTTCCCCTGAAGAGTAGAACATTCTTCAGAATTATGAGTCCATAATACCTCAGCTCAAATTCACTCTTTATCTCGCTCGCACACTACTGCTCGCGGACTGAACGGGCGGGGAGAAGACTCCAAGGCGCCGATAGTTTGGGTAATTTACTTTGACGGTGATAATAAAGGTAAAAGATAGTCTCTGCTTTATATTAAGTTCAGTTATTATACAAAGTTTCATGATATAATTTGAAGTATTTTTTATTTATACTAGCGGTTTATTGTCCGGTTTAGAGGTAACTTTTTACAATTATTTTCTGTCGAGAAAGTATTATGGAATTGAGTTTTCATCAAATATAGTACTTAACATTAATCTTCCACTTTACAATACACAAGACTTATTTATTGCAAAATTAATGCTGCAGTATTTTCGATACAACGGAGGATATTTGCTAAGCAATTTGAGGTATTATTGACTCTTTTTTAAGTAAGTCTTATAGATATCGTCTAGATACTGGCAGCAGCTTCTCCAATATTGCATTACTTCGATGGCCGTCATAAAAATCTAAGTAAACCCTGTACAAAAGCCAAACAAGATCTCTTAGATCTTATTTATAATAGACCTTGATGGACCATAAAGACCTTCATAGCTGTTATTTATGAGTAAGTAAGACAGAAGTACATTAATTAAAAAAGATAGAAAAATGTACCGTAAGCATTATATGTGATGCTGGCAAAAGCGTGAGCTCCAAACTCGGTGAATCTCCTCCCCTCCCTCGCTTCTCTTGCAGCGAACTGCAGCACCGCAGCAGCGGAAACCCGCTCCTGCTGCGGCGTCGTATCCTCAACCATTTTCGACAGCTTGACGTCACACACCAAGAGATGGCGCCACTGGTCTATTAGCAGTTCCGCAAGTTTCCGCTAGACAGCACCTCAATTTCGCATCCAATGAGTTTCACTTTCGAAAGTTTTTGGGCAACTAATAGATGGCGTTGCTTTCGAAGAATTAGTTTGTGATTTCGAATAACAGAGGGCGGTAGTTTCGAGTGTAGCTTGACGTGAATATCTACACTGTATGATGGAATATCACAGCCTGAATTTGGTTTTTTGCCACTGTCAAAAATACCAGTTACAAAACACACATTTAAACGTCCATGTACAAGATTGGCTGACGATAATATTTCTATGGTATTTTGTGGCGCTTCGAAAATGTTCGAGTGTCATTTTATTAAATAAAATTGTATTACACTTCACTTTTCCCGAGTTTATTGTTCTGTATTCACTTCACTTGTTAAACTTTTGGTCGGGATTCATCGTGTTTATCATTATTAGGCTATAATCGTTGACTATTTAAGTTATTAGCCGTTGAACGTTCACTGCTGAACACAAAGTATAGGAACCTAAGAAAAAAAATCAGTTACTAAGATTAATTCTGCAAGTTACCTTCACATCTGACTCGCACGACAGAAACAGTCACAACAATTTAACTATTTGAAAATAATGCAAGAAATAAATGGACGCAAGTCGACTTGCTGCGCTGCGACCCTGTGTCCCATTCAAAAGCGATCGTCCGTCATGTCACTTTTTATTCGGAAAACTGGAAAGCGCCATCTATTGGCACAACCGCGCGTTCAGGTTCAACAAACAAAAAGTGACATTTGCACGCGACGAGTGTAAATTGACATTTGCAAATTTCGTCTTTCGCAAATAAACTTGTAAAGGAACACTGCTCTAAATTAAGTAGTCCAATGAAATTATACTGTATATTCACTACACTTTTTGTACGATGTTTTTGTGTTAAGAATTGATTACGAAAAGACTTCAGATCAATTAGTTGCTATATGCGTTATACGTGCTGATTGTGATGTAAAAACTACACGTGCATATATATTTTTTTGCACAATTGCACAAAATAAACGTGCAAGCAAATTCAAATACTAAATAGAATCAAGGATATGTTTATTTAAATGTGTTTTGATGGCGCATCGTAGAATACTTATGGGTGTAGCCAAGACAGGACCAAAATGTCTAAAAAAAAAAACAACCGACCTCCAAAAAACACTACAAAGTGAAAAATAACTTTAATTTCGGAAGTCGGTGTCTTGGGTTTTGTAGTTTCGTTTTTTGCCACCGACTTCCGAAATTAAAGTTATTTTTCACTTTGTAGTGTTTTTTGGAGGTCGGTTGTTTTTTTTTTTTTGTAAAAAGTTTTTATTTTTCACTGTTTAGTTGTGGTACCTACCCCACACATATTCGAATACCACTACCTGCTACCAATGACAGAAACTTATCATATCATCTACATAATAAGTGGGAAAAAAATACGTTTTTTGTAGCTAACTCAAAAACTATCGAAGCAAAGTTAATAAAATTTATATGGGACCAATTCGAGAGCACACCCTTTCAAACAAAAAAGAATTTTCAAAATCGGTCCACAATTGACGGAGAAGTCGGTGGACATACATAAAAAAAAAAAACAAACATACGCGACGAACATATAACCTCCTCCTTTTTGGAAGTCGGTTAAGAAGAGAATCAAGAAAGAAAGAAAAATATTTTATTTGGGACACGCACTGGAAATACAAAAATAAAAAATTTACAAATATAAAAAAGGAGCATTTTTAAACTAACAAACAAAATTAATAACGACCTGTGCGAGACCAAAAAGGCTTCTCTCAGCATGATGCTGCGATATTTAAAAATAAATATATACCGCAGCGCTGGTATTCTGATAGGGTCCGCTGTGATGTCACGGACATACCTACGGACACATAAATCCTACTAGGGGATTCAACTAACTCAAGTTACAAAAAATGGTGTACCTATGGACAGCGCCGGCCCGAGAATTCATGGCGCCCTAGGCGAAAGGCTGGAACGGCGCCCTTTTAAGAAAATTCGTGACAAAATAAAACTATGTTCTTTCTTTTTCGTGTGGTTAGTGACTAACCTGGTGTCAGAGTTTTAAAGCCGCCCATGGGCCTCTGACTTGGCTTCACATGGTCGAGAAATATCTTTTAGGCGCGATCGGTACAACGATCGCGGTCAAACTATAATAGTCAAATCAATTTTGAACAAAACATTATAACATACAACAAGAGAAGCAATAAATTTGAAATCGTGATTTTTTTAGCAATGGAGCCAGTTGAGGCTATCAACTAAACTCGCTTTTAATTTCCAGATGAACCGTACCGATGGTTTCGTAAATGTCCATGAGCGCATTTTGGTAGAAAAATTGGTAAAAGATTGGGAGTATTTTCAAGTTGTAGGTCAATAAAAAATAATGCACAGTATTATTTTTTAATTTCGATGCCGCCGATTGCCGCCCCCCTAATACGAGCGCCCTAGGCCATCGCCTAGTTCGCCTATATGAACGGGCCGGCCCTGCCTATGGATAAAGCTAAAGCACACCGAGAAATAAAAACTCCTATAAGCCTTTCCGAAACCAGTGTAAGAGTATGAGGAACAGGATGGAAAGTTCCTTACCCTCCATACAGATAATGCCATCCACGAAGACGCGCCCCACTACGCGATTACTGTTAAATTTTTTTTAACTAGGGCATCTCGCAGTTGACCTATGAGGTCAGGGCTGCTTAACCGGGCTTTCCTGTGGCTGCTTTAAGCTTCTACAATCAAAGCCTCCAGCCAGAGGCAACACTATTCTAAATTAAAACTAGGCGAACGCTCGCTAAGGGCACTCTTATGGGGTACTTCGGCTTAGGGCGTCGCTGAGGAGAGGACAGGCTGGATCAAACTTAGATTTTCATCTTGAATATTATACGGGGTATTTTAAAGCTACGTGCTCAGCTGCAACAACTGCTGGCACCTCGATTTTGAGCAAGGGTCGGGGGGGAGTTTCATTTTCTCGGGGATTCAGTCGCGATCGTAAAGGACCTCGGCGGCGAGGTCGGAATGACGGGAGGCGTCGTCGTGACCCTATTCTGCTCCTGGAGGAGTGTAATGGGGTCGGAGAGAGGCGATTACTGTACTGTAAGCTGCACTTTAGTACGAAGCGGAGCGCAGTGGGGCGCATCTTGGATGTCAGTATTTATACATAGGTAAACCCTAAATAATCATCTAGCAAAATTATCATAAATTAAATAATCATAGCAAAACCTACGAGATTAGGGAAAAAAGTTACTTGTGCGACTATTGCCAATTAGCATTTAGCTAAGACAAAAAGATATCACCATTTTTTTTGGCACGACGCGAAGAAGACATAACAAATGTGACAGATATGAAATTATGCAAATAATGAAGTATGTTTTATTTAGATAACTAGATGTTACGTCACACGCGCTAATTGAGCGTGATATAATAATAAGAATTGTGTGCTAAAACTTGTAAATAAGGATTTCTTGAGGAAACGATTCATAGAATGATGATTCTGACGTCATAACACTTTTCATGTATTCCCCGAAGGAGTATTGAAGGTAACTAATACCATTACTAATAGTCAGGGCCGTAGCCAGGAATTCATTTCACTTTTGTAGAAAAATTCAAGTATTTCTGATTTTAGAGAGGGTAAATATTTGTGCGCGCAAGAACCTCTATTTGCAGTAAATTCTTGTCGTACGAACGCAGGCTTGCGTGCACCCTTACGTCGCCTTGCCAATCAATACAATAAGATCTTTGTAGACATCGACTTTTTTTCTGTCTCTGCTCAAAAATTTAGAAGTACAATACACAAAACAATTTCTCTCCCTCTCTCCTTCTCTGTTCTTTGCATGCCTGTCTTTGTTTAAGTTTACTACCAACTACTTTTCTGTTTTAGCAGCTTAGAATAGCGCACTTTTAGATATAGCTTTTAATATGTTGTGGAAAATGTCGTAGGTTATACATTTGTAACTTTTGTATATTTATATAACTTAGTATAAGATTTTAATGTATAGATGTTTATTTTCCCGAACAAATAAAATAAAAAATAAAAAAACACAATCTAAATCAGAAGACAGAACAAGAAATACCAGTACCCTAATTGGGTAATACACGATCAATCACAATTTGTTTCGATTTGAAACAGATTGCTAATCCATTGCTCAAGCCCGGGTCGACGGCGCGTTGTGTTCAACGCGCGCCTCAAAGAGATGTCAGCAGAATTGACGGGGTCCGCTAGGGCCAATGCCTGCCGGGGCTGCGAATACGGGCCGAAAGGGAAATCGTGGCCCCCGGCAACAGGGCAACCGAAGGAACACGGGTGGTTTTTAGTCAGTAAGAGCCTGACACGCCCTCCCGCTCCACCCAGAGCGGGAGAAGTTATGATAATTTCCCACGAAAAAAAAAATTACTCAAAAGTAGGAAAAAAAAATCTGCTCAACAACGTAAATAACGCAATGAATGTTGTTGAACTGTCAAAATGAAACAAATTTGTCATAATCGTTTACGAAAACGCAGTTACGCAGTTAGGGTACAGAGCGCTCAATCCAAATATGAACAACAAAAGAGGACAATGTTTGTTCATTTTATTGTACAAATTGTCACAACGCACACGTCACAAATATTAGCACTATCCTTTTATGTAAACTGACGTTATAAATGCTAACAATTGTATTTGTATTATGGGCAGAACTCGTTGAAAAGTGAAGATCGAACGACCAGAGACGCCAAAAGCGGCTACACTGGGAATCTAGCTAGAAACCCTTGATTTACATCTCAATATTTATACTTATATTTAATACTTAATATATATAAATTACGTGTCGCGTTGTTTGTCCGCGATGGACTCCTAAACTACTTAACCGATTTTAATCAAATTTGCACACCGTGTGCAGTTTGATCCAACTTGAAAGATAGGATAGCTTACATCTTAATTTAGGAAAAAAAAAAGATATGAAGAAAAATTATGTTTTTATAAATTATGGTAGGGTAGGTAGGGTAGGCAGGGTAGGCAGGGTAGGCAGGGTAGGCAGGGTAGGTAGGGTAGGTAGGGTAGGTAGGATAAATGATATATGATTTTATTTCTGTAAGTAGGTTTGTACAAACACTTTTACACGTCAATCATATTTTAAAACTAGATGAGGTCGGCGTTTCCTGACTAGGTAGGGTAGGTAGGGTAGTAAGTGATAAAGATGGTCCACCCCAAACATTTATTTGGCAAAACAACGTTTGCAGGGTCAGCTAGTAATAATACTATACTATAATACTCAACATCAACATATTTATTGCTATCCTCAATAGGAAACATATGTGGTAGGTTTTTAAAAGACATGATCATTGTGCTGCCGTCCT
This sequence comes from Agrochola lychnidis, assembly GCA_963680765.1. NCBI lineage: Eukaryota > Metazoa > Arthropoda > Insecta > Lepidoptera > Noctuidae > Agrochola > Agrochola lychnidis. The sequence continues at coordinate 12,756,252 of OY796874.1, forward strand.
TTAACTAGAAAGCCGCTAACCCTCAAATGGCCAATTTTGACTTTAATTGAAAGTGATAGAGTTCAAAATTCTCTATCTTTCTGTCTAAGAAACATTTTTACAAGATAAATAGTTTAAAATTTTGTAGGCCGTTATAACACAATTTATGATGATTCCATCACTAGAAAGCGTCTAACCCACACTTCTTCTTTAAGAGTTTCTGGACAGAAAGGATTCTTTAGGATAAACAGAAAACAATATCAATTGATGTGTCCAACAATCATAGTTTTTAAAAAACAACGATTCCCGCGTTTTTGTTTTTATCCATTTTCCTGGAAATAACTTTTTGGGCTTAACGGCATTCTACTTAAAGGACGGCAGTGTGGACAACCTGTCGGACACAGAAAAGTAGGCAGCTATATCAAGAAATTTAAAAAACTTGAGATTTGGATAGAACCTGATAGAAGAATGAAAGCGAGCGAAGGAGGGGCACGTGGCTAAGTAATAATACCCACAGTCGATCGATCAGGTAAAGCTACGCTTGCCGGGGTTGGTCTGGGGACGGATGACCATCTTTACATGTCAAGATCCCTGCTAGCCTCGGAAACCACGTTAACCCGTTGGTCCCGGCTGTCATTCGTGGATCTTTGACAGTCGTTACGGGTCGTCAGAAGCCCGAAAGTCAGACAACCAGTCTTAACAAGGGGTATCGTATTACCCAGTAAATGGGTTGTGAAGGTCTGATAGACAGTAGCTCCATGTAATGGTATTCAGCTGCATCCGGTTAGACTGGAAGCTGACTTTTTTGCTGTCGTACTTACCCCACATAAATTCGAATACCACTACCTGCTATGTAAATAACAGTGACAGGAACTTATCATCCACATACAAGTGGGAAAAAACACGTATTATTGAAGTCAACTCAAAAACTACCCAAGCAAAGTTAATAAAATTTATATGGGACCACCTCTGAAGTATGACCTACCAAACAAAAAAGAATCATCAAAATTGAGAACCTCCTTCTTTTGGAAGTCGGTTAAAAATAAGTGCGACTATGCAACTATGAAGATTATTACCAAGGTTGTACGACTTTTCTATCAGACAAATTCATCGATACTCTTGAGGTGGTAACCAGTCCCTACAGGAAAATGGTAGGTTATACATTCGTCGACAAGCAGTCTTGCCCCACGGTATATTCCCAAGAGGTCTTCATGCAGAAGCTTACATCAAGACGTTTGATTATCTGTAGCTAATTTGGTCAAACGATAACATGAAAGACAGCTCACTGTCTGATCAAGATCCCTCTCCAAAGTAACCAGTTACAAACTCAAACCACCAGAATGTCACGTGACTTACTAAACTAACGCATTATTAACTACGACGGTCTTCGAAAGAATGCGTTCTTTACACCTTTCAGTTTCACAACGAATAAGTGTTTTGAGAATTTTATCTTTAGAAATTATTCAACTGACACCTGTCAGTTCATTATGAACGCTTTCTCTCAACGGCCGGGCTGTAGTTCGCGTTCGCCACCATTAAGACCAGGCATTCCAAAGTCAATTTCCACGTAAACTCCGCCCCATGCACCCCACCACTCCACTATGTGCTAAAGGCTAGAGCGCTCGTTGGTCGTGTTCGAGCACGAAAATAAATGTCGTAAGTCTCAATTCTTATTTCATTTATAACTGAAGTAATAATTGATCTAGAGAAAAAATATATCTGGATAATAAACTATATTTTCTTATTGTCAATAATTATTCCAAAAAAGATCCAATAAATCATATACTAAAGTTCCATTTTGATTGTATGCGTGACTTTTTCAGAATATTAATGCAAATTAAGACGCAGATATATGACAGTGACCTTGAATGGTTAGCTTGCGTGTTCTGTACTGAGCTCAAGCAACGCATCGTACGTCCAGCCAGTAATAGGACTCGCCTATCAAGGAGCGCTGTCCAAATTAGACGCATTATTAATTTATTACACGTAAAACAAAAAGTATTTTACACAAGTATACTAAAAGATCAATAATTTAATTATCTTTAAAATGGTGTAGTTTTCAGAAAAATACGCTTGATAGATTTTGCGTCATTCTCAGTTTTTTATCCGCGTTAGACATAAGTTTACAAATTAATTTCACTATGTAATATAAACATAATCAAAAATATGCCTATATTAAAATATTAGGAAAATGCTCTAATTTAACATATATTTTTTAAACAAATCACTAACACTACTCGTTTAGACGGCATCTTCAGTATAAAATCATTAAAAGTCGGTTATCGTCCCCTTAACATACAATTTAGGGAGCCTCTAGCTCTTAAAATACTAGTGCTGTGACATTCTGGCTACTTATTTGTGATTTAAGTTTGTAACACGAGTTCATTCGTGGACGATGGGCTTGGAAATCTGAGGACAAACCTTTCAGAGACCACTCACTTAGCAGCTAAACATAAGAAATCACATCATGTACAGTCCTTATCAGCGTTAACCTATAAAATCGCTTCGCATCCAGTATAGCTGGTCTAAGGCCGTAGGGTCAGACAGTATCAGGTCGTTATTACCAACAGTTCCAACGCTAACAGCCCGACACGCGCGAGGTTAAAGTTCGATTATAATGAGTTTTCCTATCTGCTTTTTGATGAGGACATTGGGTACTTGGGTACTGTTAAAAATGTACAAAATTTCGACCTACATATTATAAATGACAGAGGTGTATAAGTACAGCCGTATTTCCACCGTTTAACCTATATTGCGACGCATGGCCATAACTAAGGTCTGCTATGGATAGGCTGAAAAAAGTTTTGGAGAATCGGAACATCACCAAAGTGACCAAAATTCGGGCATGCGCATTTCCCATTTCCTGTACTCCGCTGAGACGTGGACACTTAGGCGCGGCGCCCACTATCGGTGGGCAGCGGTACGGCTCGGTAGAGCTCGGGCGCTTTACGGCGGCTTCGGGCGCCTCAGAGCTGCCTCGGCAGTCGTAAGCATACCTAAGGACGCCGAGGCTGGTTTCGGCAAAACTAAGAATAGTTCGGGTGGCAGATACGTCGTAGGGCAGTCGTAACGTTACGTGAAAACAGTTGTACGTGTGTATTTATAATGGTGGATTGGGGCTCAGTTCTCATTGTTCATCTTGCTGAAGAAGAGAAACTTGGAGCCTAAAGGCAAAAAAGAATATTTTGGGTGAATAAGCTTTGGAAGCAAAGATGTACTTTCGATGAATTTCATAATTTGTTTAATGATTTACGATAAATAAATAAAACGAACCTATACGTGTAATTAATGAGGCTGTTGTCTTTTATTTTCCGCTGGGTGTTGCCAAGCTAATGGAGGCGCGCGCGGTGAACGTTATGACTGTTCTGCGACTTGTCTGGCCACGAAAATGCCACCCGAGCTACCCGAAACCAGCCTAGGCGTCCTTAGGTATGCTTACGACTGCCGCGGCAGCTCTGAGGCACCCGAAGCCGCCGTAAAGCGCCCGAAGTCGCCGTAAAGCGGCCGAGCTCTACCGAGCCGTACCGATGCCCACCGACAGTAGGCGCCGCGCCTTAGAGAAATCGAGAAAAAGAAAATGGACGTTCTAGAAATATGGTGCTGGAGGAAAATGCTTGGAGTGTCGTGGACGGAATTTCGCATCAACAAATCCATACTCCAAGAATTCGTCATCAAGCAGCGTCTATCGGCCACAGTACAGGCTCAAATACTCAAATTCTTTGAGCATGTCACGAAGGGGAAACGATTCTATGGAACGTCTTGTAGTGCAGGGAAAGGTTGAAGGAACAAGACGCGGCAGATCACCCATGCGATGGACCGACTAGATAAAATCCGCAGTGGGCAGCCCATTACACGAATGCACACATGTTACAGCCGACAGAGAAAGATGGCGTCGCATCGTGGGGTAAATCACGGCTGTCTGCAATCTCACTGCAACATGATGACCACGACTGCTCTGTCAAGAGTGCACTGAGAAAGAAGAAGCTATATTGCTATTAACAGGACATAAATGCAAACTTCGGGCTGTTACTTTTACTGGGAATGTCCTAGTGAAAAAACCTAATAACACTGCTAATCCAACTCAGGGATCCAGGGGTCAACGCTAAAGCAACCAACAAGGTAATGCTTCAATCAATCTGCTTTGCCTTTTTCCCAACTATGTTGGGATCGGCTTCCAGTCTAACCGGATGCAGTTGAATATCGTATTTTACATGGAGCGACTGCTTATCTGACCTCCACAATCCAGTTACTGGGATAGCTTCTGACGACCCGCTACGACTGCCAAAGATCTACGAATGACAGCCGGGACCAACGGCTTAACGTGCTTTCCGAGGCACGGAGGAGTCTCGGTATGTTAAGTTGGTCATTCATCTACAGACCAACATCGGCAAGCGTAGCTTAACCTGATGGATCGAACCGTGCGGCTATTATTACTTAGCCACGAGCTCCTTCACTAACAAGGTAATACTTAAGGTCATAGAACACATATCAACTCGGAAAGGGATCGTCACCGTGTCGCCGCGGTTCGTGAGCTTGTCCCGAGGCGAGGCGATTACGTTACGATTCCGATTAGTGTGCGTTGCAGTAGGGAGTTTCATACAAAGAATACTGAATGGCTTTCCGAGTTGATATGTGTGCTATTTCCTTAATCATCATCATCATCATTACAGCCGAAAGACGTCCACTGCTGGACATAGGCCTCCCCCAAGCACCGCCACTTCGACCGATTCTGTGCTTTCCGCATCCTTACTGGTGTCAAAAAAACTTTTTACAAAAAAAAACAACCGACTTCCAAAAAACACTACAAGGAGAAAAATAACTTTAATTTCGGAAGTCGGTGTCTTTGGTTTTGAATTTTCGTATTTTGCCACCGACTTCCGAAATTAAAGTTATTTTTCTCTTTGTAGTGTTTTTTGGAAGTCGGTTGTTTTTTTTTGTAAAAAGTTTTTATTTTTCACTTTTTAGTTGTAGTACCTACCCCACACAAATTCGAAAACCACTACTTGCTATGTTAATAACAGCTGTGACAGGAACTTATCATATCATCCACATACTAAGTGGGAAAAAGTACGTATTATTGAAGCTTACTCAAAAACTATAGAAGCAAAGTTAATAAAAAAAAATATGGGACCACCTCGAGAGCATACTCTTTCAAACAAAAAAAGAATTTTCAAAATCAGTCCACAATAACCTCCTCTTTTTTGGAAGTCGGTTAATAAAACCACTTTTGGGAAGAGGGTTGTACGAAGTGGTGGAAGCGGGAATAATTACTCCAGATTGAGCCAATGATGTAACACAGTCGGGGCACCGGGGAGGTGCGTTCCGCCGGAGATCAACGGAGTCTTTGTGAGGACAGTCGCAGTATGGATATTTACACGTGTCTCTACGAATCATAAAACTGACATAATATTTGACAGAACTATTGATCAGACTTTTGATCAGGAAGGAATATGTACACTGCTACAAAAATCTCCAAAAGAGCCTTGTAAAGCTATAGGTATATCAAAATGGTATAATACTCAATACTATATAAGAAAAAAAAAACATGAGGTAATAAATAAACGGCCAAGTGCGTATCGGACCACGCACAATGGAGAGTTCTGTAGTTGGGATGAATTTATCCCAAGAACAAACAACATTCTAGTTGAAAAACATGTTCTCCCATACACTCCAACTGCAAATGTATGTTGTACGCACAATATTGAGAGATTTACCATGCTATTTTAAGACCATAGACTTATTGGTTTGCCTGTAATCTAAGAGTAAAGAACATCATCATCTGCCTAGCCTTTTCCCAACTATATTGGGGTCGGCTTCCAGTCTAACCGGATGCAGCTGAATACCAGTATTTTACATGGAGCGACTGCCTATCTGACCTCCACAACCCAGTAACAGGGTAATACGATACCCCTTGGTAAGACTGGTTATCAGACTTTCGGGCTTCTAACGACCCGTAATGACTGTCAAAGATCCACGAATGACAGCCGGGACCAACGGCTTAACGTGCTTTCCGAGACACGGAGGAGTTCGGTATGTAGAAATGGTCACCCATCCACGGACCAACCCCGGCAAGCGTAGCTTAACCTGACAGATCGACCCGAGCGGCTGTTAGTACTTAGCCACGAGAATCTAAGAGTAAAGAACACTTCACTGAATTAAAAAAAAAAAATTGGCTCAGTAGTTTCGGATATAGGTAATGGTAAATTTCATCAATTTTCTTAAATAACTTTAAAAGTATTTATTTAAAATTACAAAAAAAAAACGGTACTGTTAAAAAAACTTTTGTTTTTAATTTTTTTATTTGCCCCCAAAAGTGACCCCCATATTCAAAATTCATTTATTTACGTTACACGTCCGTGTTTGGGTCACAGAAATACATATGTGTACCAAATTTCAACTTAATCGGTCCATTAGATTCGAAGCAAATTGGCTGTAACAGACGGACAGACGGACAGACAGACAGATAGACAGACAGATACGAGTGATCCTATAAGGATTCCGTTTTTTCCTTTTGAGGTACGGAACCCTAAAAATAACAAGTTATGATAAGTCTCTTAGGTGATTAACGAATCAATTACTGCACAAATTGGTGATGATATCTTAATCTATATATAAGTACCTATTTACTTGTTAGTTACATACTTCCAAATGCCTGTAATGAACTAGGCTTAGGCGATTATCACACTGCCACGCACCACGCTGCATGTTGCGTGACTGCGTGTTTTAACGTTACTTGTAAGTATCTCCGTTTGTATAGAAAACACGCACAGTCCAACACACTGAAAACGCAACCACGCGCGTTCATGCGGATCACGCGCATACACGCGGAGAAACATGCACCCCCGCGCGTAGGTGCGGGGCGAGACGCAAGGTATGGCACACCGAATCCCGCAGTGCCGCGCGTGATTTTGAACTACTGCACGACCACCACAGAGAACTGCGAATAAATGAGAGCCGCCGTGCGTGAATCTACAAAACGCACCTACGCGCGTGAGTGCGCAAAAAACCCGCACGATGATGCAGATCTGCACTCCCGCAGGAACGCGCGTAGGTGCGTCGACACGCAATATGCAGCATGATGCGGGGCAGTGTGAAAATCGCCTTAAACATGGTCTTTTCGAAGATAAGAGAGATAATCAGGGATATTAAGGAGCTCCGTAACCGTTACCGAATATATCGGATATCCGAAATTAAAATCTATCCGTAACCGAATCCGTTATAAAAGTTTCGGATAATTTCGGATTGGGGCGGTCTAAATGAGACACGTTATGACAAGTTTTTCTGCCCGGCCGAGCCGATACAATAGCTATTACTTAGTCATTACTAGTCAGTCATTGCCGGATAATATTATAACATTTATTATAATCACAGTAATCACATAATAAAATAATAAATAAATATAATAACTAATAATGCTGCAAAAAAATAAAATAATAATAGACGGATAGGACATAATTTCAATATTTAGTAATAAGCTTCCTCTCTCCTACTTATTTAAAATTTTGCTGTGCCCGACAGGGTCCATAACTGTTTCAATTTATTTTTCCCTACCACCTGTACGTGTACATTATGGATTGCAATAAAGATAAAGATATAATATTATAACCAATTTCTTAAAATCTTATAATCCGTAACCGAAACTATTCGAAACTAACGGATAATCCGTCTTATATCCGTAACCGTATTCGAAACCGGTAAAATATAATTTCTATATCCCTATCCAGATCTGAAATTTCATATCCATAACATCTCTGGAGATAATTGCCAAAATGACAAGCTTGGTAGACGGAATACAAAAAAATACTGGTATTATGATGCATCCTCATCCATCATAGTAGCGTTGGAAGGCCTCCCACAAGATGGACCTATGACCTTATGAAGGCCGCAGGAATCCGCTAGATGCGGAAAGCACAGAATCGGTCAAAGTGGCGGTGTTTGGGGGAGGTCTATGTCCAGCAGTGGACGTCTTTTGGCTGAAATGATGATGATGATGCATAAGTCCTGATCTGACAGAAACCGGTCAGTTTTTAGGAAAGAGAGAAACGAAGAACAATCAACTACATGGTCAGATCATCAGATAAAGGTTGCTGTTGCAAAAATGAATCACAGGGTCAACAAAATCAATCAATCTGCCTAGCCTTTTCCCATCTATGTTGGGGTCGGCTTCCAGTCTAACCGAATGCAGCTGAATACCAGTATTTTACATGGAGCGACTGCCATCTGACCTCCACAACCCAGTGACTGAGTAACACGATACACCTTGGCAAGACATTCGGGCTCCTAACTACCCGTAATGATTGTCAAAGATCCACGAATGACAGCCGGGACCAACAGCTTAACGTGCTTTCCGAGGCACGGAGGAGTCTCGGTATGTAAAGATGGTCATCCATCCACGGACCAACCCCGGCAAGCGTAGCTTAACCTGATGGATCGACCCGTGTAGCTGTTATTACTTAGCCACGAACTCCTTATCCTGAATATCTAACTCAGGAGGTGAGCAAGACACTCGGCGAGACGTGATTGCCGAAAGACGGTATGAGCTGCATTGGCAGATCAACAGCCAGATTCAAATTCAAAAGTCATTTATTCAAACTAGGCTGAGAATCAGCATTTTGCGAGCGTCAAAATTACATAAGACAGTCCCCCAAAAACGCCCACCCTTCACCACTTCCTAGTGCCTTTAGCTGGGAAGAAGAAGTGGCGCAACAAACTCCCCAGCAGCACAGTCTGTTCAAGTTAGAAAAATGATTCTATACAATAGTATGCAAAATAACTTACATTATGCAACACAAAACATAATTTAAATGATAAATTATTCGCCATATTATGTCAGCTAGCACACGCCAATACCAACCAAAAACATCGAGAACTATACTCAAGCAGAAATAAAAAATAAAAACTAAACGTAAATAGAACTAAATATCTAAATAAAAGCCTCCAGGCATAAAGGGCGTGCCCGCTTACATAAAGCTATTTAAAGCTGTAATTGGAAGTTATTATAAATGATAAACTAGGACCATCGAGGTAAAATAAATTAACAGTTAATTACTAGTTACAATAACAAAACCATGATCAGCAAGACGACCAGATAGTGCACAACCTACAAAACATTGCGGGTAAAACCTGGATGAGCCTCGTACAAACCAGGGAAGCATGGCACAAAAGGGGCAAGGCCTATCCTCAGCAGTAGATGGCACAAGGCAGTCAATGATGATGATGATGATGACCAAGTTTACGCGCAGCAAAAGACGAAAAGAGCTGGCATGACGACAAAACTCTGGTACAGGAGCATTGGATATTTTCCAACACCAGATAACACTTCACTAACAAACAAAGTAGCATATTATCATCCACATAGCAACAAGACGTTTGTCGAGATAAAAGTTGAGGTGTAAAGTTTATGAGGTTATAGATAACAACTAGGAAATAATCACGATTCGTAAAAAATATTTACTCTTTAGAGAAATAATTATCATTAAACTAATTGAACACTTGAAAATAGAAGAGATCATAATGTGAAAAGAGAAAACTAGTGAATATTTGGAGAATGTTTGCAAGTTCCTGCAAAGTACAGCAACCTATGGTGACAGCAGATGGTTGGCTAGAAGAACTCTTTGAGTCATCATAATCAGCCTATAATGTTCCCACTGCTGGGACACATGCCTCCTCTCTTCAAGAGAGAGTGGGCTGAAATCTACCACGCGGACCTAGTGCGGGTTGGTAGATGTCACATGTTTTGGTTCTAGGACATGCCGGTTTCCTAACTCTTGAGTGAAGACTATAAATTAACAAAAGCAACGTAGGACAACCAGCAGCCAGAACGCTGGCAAATGACTATCCAATTATTGTAGGCGTAGAGGCCTGGTTGATTGTGAAAGCCGAAGTACCCAATTATGACGCATAAAGAAAGATTTTTGTTCTCTCTCTTTTCAGGGTTTTTACTGCAATTTATCAGCTGTATTTTGGTAAAAAAATCCATGCATGTATTTCTAACAGAATTTATAGCTGTGCTACTGAGGAGTTTGTCGCGCCACTTCTTCTTCCCAGCTAAAGCACTAGGAAGTGGTGAAGGGTGGGCGTTTTGGGGGACTGTTTTATGTAATTTTGATGTTTGAAAAGTTCTGACTCTCAGCCTAGTTTAAATATCAATGTCAACCATCGGTTACTATGTCTCGGGGTCCTTCTGTACCTCAATCTCCTAACAGGAGGCCAAACGAGAGATGGATGTTCGTTCAGCAGCGGATTACGTTTAGCAGAATTGAATACAGATGGTTCACTGCGCAAAATTATTTAAATAAAAAGCGACTCTTGCTACGCCACAATAAAGTGCAACTCAGGTTGCACAGCGCTAATTACCTAGTTATATTCACCTAGAAGTTGCCTCTCTTTCTATCGCGTAACTCTTATATCTTCTGACTACGTTACGCTCACTGAATTGGCCCGATAAGACGAGCCCGCCGCGTACTTGTAGCTTCATACTTCATAGTGAACCATCTGTGGTAATACTGGTAGCCGTGCCATGCCGTGGTTGATGGATGGATTGTGTGAGGAATGATATGAAAGAGAAGGGAGTGAATGATAGCGTGACGGTTGACAGGGGAACATGGAAGAAGAAAAAGGGTTGCGCCAACCCCACGTAACATGGGACAGGGGCAGAAGATGATGACTGGTAGCTGTAAGGCTTAGGGCCCAAACCTAACCGATGCTTCGATTTTTTTAAAAGTAATCGTGAACGTCCTACAACAGGGGTTCCCAATCTTTTAACATAGGCGCCCCCCTAACTTTCTTTTAAAATCACTACGCTCCTGAGTTACTTTGTCGACATAAGTAGAAAACCAAGCAAGCGAAAGTGAGGTCGAAAATGTTTGTATTCCTTTGGATAGGTTTGATTTTCTTTCGATAATTCAAACAGAAATAGAAGTTACTTTGTCGAGTTTTGCAGAAAAACTCAAAAATTATGAGAATGTATAATGTAAGAGTGAGCAAAGCGATGTACAATTCGGATTCGTTACATTTTTCTTTTGACCATTCATACAGAAATAGAAAAACTTATTTTGTCGACATAGACAGAAAGCTGAACCTCATTTTACAACACATAAGTAACGTTTCAACGTTTGGGTTTTGGAAAATCTTTTCTAATTCCAAGAACATAAAATTTTGTAAAATCTATTCTTATTATTGGAGCCACCGCGCCCCCCATTGGTCACCCTACGCCCCCGAGGGGAGCGCGCCCCACCGGTTGGGAATCCCTGTCCTAGAAGTTTTTTTTTAATGACATTTGTGATCTGAAGTTACGCTAAGACATAACTGTTTAACGGAGAAATAAATCCTCGTAAAGAAACTTGGACCTCATGGTCGATGATCAAGACAGGCATCTCTGTACATGATAAGATCTATGCAATGCTATATCAAAATTACATACTGATAAGCAAAAAGTGTAGTAAAACAATAAACTATTATCACGAAGCTTAAGATACCATTAAATTTTTTCCAAATTCAGGTCCAAATACACACACCATTAACGTTTTAAAAACTACACTGTTTTTACTTTCGATTTTCACAACACAACACTTTTAAAATTGCGACAAAAAAATCGCAGACACGTTTGTCGATTGCGACGCGTAGTAAGCCACTGTTTGGGTTTGACAATTCATATTTAATCATAACTCATTAGTATATTATCAGTATCGGCCAAAGATTAATTTTATATGACTGTAAAGTATTCTGCCTAGAATGGGCGAGACTCTGTGAGGTTATCGGGAATGTTTTAATGATTGATGTACCAAAAAGGCTTTTCTTATCTTTTCCTCACAAATGGAACAAGAAAGAGACGGAATGGGATTTAAAAAAAAAAATTGAACAAAAGCAAGTCAATTTTTGAAGTGAAAACTTCTTTAGGCGTGTTGGGCATTTTTGAGATGGGACTAAACCATTGATTTCGCGACACTGTAGCGCAAATTACCGACACCGTGGAGTAAAAGATATCAACGCGTTGATTACCGCGGTGCCGATTTTTTTTCAAGTTTTCAATTTTTTTTTTTTTTTTGTCTAAAGGTAAAGTGTTATTGGAATTTTGTATCAGGAATTTTGTAGTAGTTTTAATTTGTGCCTGGTTGAAGGCGATGACACAAATCAGATGACATGACGAAATGTGGGTGTACTATAGGTACACCTCTGTCTAACCCTTCGGGGATTAAAGGCGTGAATTTATGTTGTTTTATTCTTCTTCTTCTCGTGTGTGCTATATTTTAGTTTGTAAATAGTTCTAGTTAAGTTAGTATATAATGGTGCCGATTCTCTTGTACACCGAACTAAACTAACTAAACTATCACTAAAATTCCTAACTTTTGACTATGAGAATCTCAAAGCTATTCTGCAAAATAAATTCTCTAAATTTAAAAATAATTTTGACCACGGAAAAGAAAAAACAGTGGAAGTGCAATGCAACAAAATTACTATGAGAACCGTTGTCGCTAAACCCTCACAAATAAACTGATAATCATATAATGCACTACAAATAAGCCGATCGTTTGATTTGTCGTTAAAATTTTAGTCAAAACTAGCATAACTCACAGATTCTACATTTGGAAAGAAACCTTCAAACTCTTATAATAGGATTTATTTTGCGTTCGTGCAGAAAGTATCAACAACGTTTTGTAATCTAAAGTTAAACTAGATTCGATCGCCAAGTAAATTCTGCTACCCAACCATAGATGGCGGTATTCTCAGTTGTCGCAATTATAAACTTAATTGCGTTGGTCGTAAGGTTGACATTCACGTCATAGGTCGTGTCTTCTGCTACTCGATCAAGGCAGCAACACATTGAATTTTCAATAACATTATCGATATCGATAGATACCCGATTTCATAATTCGAGAAAATAAGACTTGTTTGGAGTTGAGTAAAACTGTAAGATGAATGACGTAGTATTATTTAAAAATAGAATCTTACATAATATATAAGATTTTAGTTTTAAATAATATCTTCTATATAATAAAAATCAATTGCTATTCGTTGTTCTCGCTAAAACTCAAAAACGGCTTGACCGATTTGAATAACTCTTTTTTTTTGTGTTCGAGAACGTATTTGTTAAAAAACTGGCGTTTCGAAAGTCTTATTTTTAATTTTAACAAATGGTGTACGCGAACATTTATAAATTTTTCGACTATTGCCTTCATCAAATCAGTGACGTAATTGGACGCAGGAAATTCGCATATTTGATGGGAGGCAATATCATTAAATAAAACAGTTCCAATAAACTTTCGCATAATTAGAGTTATCGCCACTTCCTTTCGAAAAACCCCTATGTCAACGTTTTTTAAAAATGTTTCCGCCGTCTGACATATTTTGACAACATCTGGCGAAGGATACAACAATCCACCTTTATCTCTCGCAATTGTTTACTATTACTATAACTTTTTATAAATAAAAAATTTGAAATTATGTACTAATTTAATTATGTATTATCCTTGAGGCGGGCGCCGGCAACCCGGTGTGGAAGCTTTGATCACTGATCTTACACACCGAAATGACTTGAAATTACCGGCTGAACGCGTCTCAAACATTATGTAAAAGTTTGATTACAATTTCGCTATATATCATCTATGCAACCTTATATTTCGTGTATGAATGTTAGGCGACATTATATCTGTATTGTAATGTTATACAACAAATATTAAATTAGGTACTTATTTTCTTTTATCGATAACTATCTATAACATCAATAGCCGACCTGACTACATCCCTAATCGAGTAGCGAAGAACTTTCTAGAACGAAATAGTGAATACATTCAATCCAATATAAACTTTATTTTAATCGCGTAAAGTTGATTTTAACTAAACGTTCTATTAAATTATTAGTAAATTGACAAAAACTAAGATTTTATTAGAAAATAAATAAAATCATATTTACTGAAGGTACGAAACACCTCCATTTTTAAGATTATTTCTCCTACTATCATTTTTGCACTCCAAAACAGAACAATGCGGCATATTTACGGAAAAATAAATTTGTCGCGAGACTAGCTGCTCGACGCGTTGTTAGAACACGACTGAAGTAAAGTTGCGTAACAGCGCTTAATTGTGACACGCGTGCTACGCCTACTTTGCACTTCCACTGTTTTTTCTGTTCCGTGATTTTGACACATCTAAATTGAATTTGACAACCGCGACTCCACACGTGATACCTAACCACGTGAATCTTTTTAGAGCCGGAGGCGCGCAGGGGGGCCAGCCTCGACGTGTTTTATATGGATTTTTCAGTTTTTGTGTGGAAAATAAGAAAAAATATTACCTATATGTAGAGTGTTAGGGGTTTAAGTGTTTTATAAAGGGTGTCGAAATTTTCATTATTTTTGCGATTGGACACACCGTTTTCGAGATATAAGCAAAAGAAAAAAAAAATATTCAGTACTGTTTTTTCATCTGAAGTCGAGGTGTCGGTGTGAATTTTAGTTCATGACAACCAATTTTATTCCACATGTTTTTAGTCGCGATTAAAAATAGTTATATTTAGTTAGAAAATCTAAATTTTAGGTTAAAAACGTCAAATTCAGAATAGCAAAATTGCCATTTTCACTAAACTAATATCTCAGTGCCATCTTAGTGCTGTCAATCTAAAATATAGTTAAGTTGTGTCACTTTAGTCTATTTCAGAATGGGAAATCGTCGTTTGACAGGAATAAACTAAATTTTGGTGATTTTTAGTTTAGTTTAGAGGCATTTGTGACAAGAGAATCGGCACCAATATCTATTTTATTTTATAAATAATTAATAATTAATTAACTTTAATATTATATTGTGTGCTCATGTGGATAGTAACTAAACCTGTACCCGAATTGCGTAACTTATTTTAGAAAACAATTTTGCCTAATTTGTTTCATTTTGACAGTTCAACAACATTCATTGCGTTATTTACGTTGTTGAGCAATTTTTTTTCCAACTTATGAAGCAATGGATTAGTAATCTGTTTCAAATCGAAACAAATTGTGATTGTGTTGTATTACACAATTAGGGTACTGGTGTCAGAGTTTTAAAGCCGCCCATGGGCCTCCGACTTCGCTTCACATGCCGTCATCTCTCAGCATGCCGGTTTCCTCACGATGTTTTCCTTCACCGTTTTTGAAGCAAGTGATAATTATACAATACGCACATGAATCCGAAAAGTCAGAGGTGAATGCCTTGGGCTCGGGACCTATGACTTGGCAGTCCAACGGTCACACCACTAGGCTCACAACACTGTTTTTGATGTTGTCTAAAACACGCTGAAAATTGTAAGCTCTCAATCGACATTGTCTTTCAAGCATTTCGGATGCGGAAATGTTATTCTTTGTCCATTTACCATTATATTATCATGGGGAAATCGATTACATCAATGGCAAGAAGTCACAGAGGTCATCGTTGCTAATTAAGATAATAATTCTATGTAAAGAAACATATTTTTTTACTGATTGCAGAATAACAATGGCCTTGCCACAAAATAAAAAAAACGAGCGTGCCTTAAATCGATCTCGTATTATGACATCTCACTTTGGTAATGAGCAACATTAAAGATGCTAGAATTGGCTGTCAGAAACAACCTTGACGGGGCCTCGTCAAGGTTGTTTCTGACAGCCAACTCTAGCAGCGCGCTCGCTCACTGGTCAAATCAAATAGCGCGCGGTTCCCCGGCTTCCTGTGAAACATTTCCGTCCCTTTTCAAGAAATCATTCCCATAGATTTGATTATTTTGATTTTGACTGCGGGAAGGCGAGAGGAAAAATGTTACACTTCAAAAACTGAGTATACTGCTTGTAATGGCGCACAGTTACAGCTGCCCTAACTGACCATGGGTCATTTAATAAACACCTCTTGGTCATAGGAGTCACAGACAGTCCGCTGTGCAGAGCTTGCATGGAGGACGACGAGACAGCAGCCCATGTGCTGTTAAACTGCCCCGTGGTCGCCACATACAGGGCCAAGTACTTCGGTAACCCAGGTACCCTACGTGAGATTGTCAGTGACACCAAGGCGTTGCTGGCCTTCTTTGAGGAGCTGGGGTGGATCGAATAACAGATTTTCCCACCCGTACGCAAAATACGCGCTTTGACGTGGAGTTGCGGATACCAGCCCGTATTACCTATTACCTATTATTGTAATGGCTCTCAAATTTATAACCCGTCGGTCGCCCGTACAGATTTTCTCGATTTTTGATGAGCGTTATTTTCGCTCGATATGCTGTGTATGTATCAAAGTCAAAGTCAAAGTCAAATCATTTATTTCAAATAGGCACATGTATGGCACTTTTGAACGTCAAAAATTACAAAATAATAAAATTGATTCTAGTCGCCCCTTCCAAAAGGTAGTTTTCGTATGGAGAAGAATGGGCAAGAAACTCCACCGTTACTCTTTTAAAATGTTTTACAATATTGTTTGTATATGTACGTACATTTGTTAAATAATTATTATATGTGAAGACGATGCACCTAGAATAAAATTACTATACCACAATAGGTAAAAAAATTAAAAATGAAGCAACGATAGATAATTTAATTTGTGACAGATACATGGTTCTCACATATTTACAAACATTGTAAAAGTAGACGATTTTCCTAAAATGTTACAATTAATAAGTCAGTGTGTAAGGAAGTAATCACAGAATGTAAAATCAATGTCATACTTAAAACACAAAGTAATAAATTTTACAATTAAATTAGCAACCAGTTTGATTTTGTCTTGATTCTAAATTGTCCTATGGAGCAGGACCAGCATGTTTCCAAGCACTCTTATCTTGGATATAATCCTCTAATTTGTAATATGCTTGTTTACAAAGTGTACTTTTTATATGAGTTTTAAATTTTCTTTCATTTAATTGCAATATGTCACAAGGTATTTTGTTGTAACATTTAACACAGTACCCCATAAAAGATGTATGTACTTTAGATAACCTGAAAAATGGTTGATCTAGTTTATCTTTATTTCTAGTATTAAAATTATGTCTATCACTTATTTTATTAAAGAGATGTGGATTTTTCCTTACATACATAATATTTTCATAAATGAATTGGCAAGGTACCGTCATAATATTAATCCTTTTAAAAAGTTCCCTGAGAGATTCGCGGCGACGTAGATTATAAATGGCTCTGACAGCTCTCTTTTGCAAAATAAAGATGGATTCAATGTCAGCAGCCCGACCCCACAGTAAAATGCCATATGACATAATGCTGTGGAAGTAGCTAAAATAGACCAAACGCGCGGTTTCTACATCTGTTAACTGTCTTATCTTTCTAACAGCATAAGCGGCCGAGCTTAACCGCCCCGCAAGAGATGTTATATGAGGTCCCCATTGTAATTTCTCGTCTAGCGTGATTCCCAGGAAAACCGTTTGATTAATAAATTCCAGTTTTTCTCCATTCAATATGATGTCACATTCGCTACTTTTAACATTAGGTAATTTAAATCTAATGCATTTGGTTTTTTTTTTATTAAGTACCAGATTATTTACCGTAAACCAATCTTGGACTTGCAGAATAGAGCTATTCACGTCGTCAAGATTTTGTGATTGTCGGCTTATTTTAAAGATTAATGATGTGTCATCTGCAAATAACACCATCTTCGGTTGATTTTGAAGTATTTGGGGTAAATCATTAATGTAAACTAAAAAGAGGAATGGACCCAATATCGAACCTTGAGGAACGCCCATTGCCATTTCAGACCCTAATGAGTTTACGCCGTTTATCTGAACTTTAACCTTTCTATCTTTCAGGTACGATCTAAGTAAATCAAGAGCTGTATTCCTAATCCCATAGTGTTCTAGTTTCAGCAGAAGTGTCTCATGGTCTACACAATCGAACGCCTTCGAGAGGTCGCAAAAGATTCCAATGGCATCTTGTGCTTCTTCCCAGGCCTTAAAAATGTTCTTTATTAGGGTGACACCGGCGTCAGTAGTACAACGCCCTTTGGTGAAACCGTACTGTTGTTCATGAAAGATGGAATTTTTATTAAAGTGACGTAACATTTGATTGAGCATCAACTTTTCAAACACCTTACTGAGAACTGGCAGAATTGACACAGGCCTATAATTGTTGGGTTCTTTACTATCACCGGATTTGAACAATGGAACTACTTTACTGTGTTTCATGAGATCCGGAAAGACTCCTTGGTCTACACTGGTATTAAATATGTAAGCTAAATAGGGCGCAATGGTTTCGATAATAGACCTACAGACTTTTACAGACATTCCCCAGAGATCTTCTGTTGATTTAATTTTAAGATCTTTAAAAGCTTTTATAACAGCCTGGGGGTTTGTATGCTGAAACCTAAACTCCAAAGGGCATGCCTTCACATTCTGTCTAAGTAAGGCAGCAGAAAGCGCGGGTGAGGAATTTAAAGCTTCAGTAGTTTTAAGAGGAATATTAGCAAAAAAGTTTTCAAATTCTTGAGCTATTTCTATATCTGAGTTAATGGGACCATGTGCAGTCTCTAAATTAAATTCAGTATTTCGCTGTTTTTTCCTACCCGTTTCATTATTTATTACTTGCCAGGTAGTTTTTATTTTATCATCAGCTGATTTTATTTTATTGCTAATATGCAGAGCTTTGGCTATTTTGCAAACACTTTTAAAAGTTTTTGAATATTTTGCAACATACTTATGAAATTTTGTATTATCCATATGTTGCTTTAAGCCATAAAGTTCAAATAACTTTTCCCTGCTTTTACGAATACCTGGAGTCGCCCAATCACTAAATAAGAACTTTGTGTAAATACTTTTAGTCTTTAGTGGAAAAGTGTCATTAAATTGCGTGTTTAATAGTGAAAAGAACTCGGCGTAGAACTCATTTGGGTCACCTATATTATTAAAACTCTGAACACATAATTTATTGGCCAAAGAATTATTTAATTTCTCTAAACTTTTACATGTAATTGGCCTAAACCTTATTTGAATTTTTTGTAAAGGTATGTAGGAGCAAAATGTTATTGTTTGTCCACTGTGATCTGATGGCAACTTATTTACAATTTGTTTGTGTAAGTAATCACAATTACAAAAAATATTGTCTATACAAGTGGCAGAAGAAGCTGTCACTCGGGTTGGTTCAATAAAAACATTTGACAAATCAAATGACCTAAAAAGACTTAATAATCTGACAGTATTCGAGTTATTTTCTAATAAGTTAATATTAAAATCACCACATATGATTATTGACTTACTACTAGTACTAAGTTTCTTTAATACATCTTCCATTACAGAATCAAACACGGATAGATTCTGGTAACTTGGAGGTCTGTATACGCATACTATAACATGCTTATCAAGCTCAACACAGGACAATTCAATGTTGTGTTCAACAGACAGTCCAATAATGTCTTTTCTTTCTTTCGATTTAATGGAATTTTTTATTAATATTAATGACCCGCCATGTATCATACATTTTCGGCTGAAATGGCTGACTACACAATAATTTTCATAATTAATAAGTATTGATGATGAATAACGATTAACGATTAAATGATTAACGTAAATCGTCGAGTCGCCTGTTAACTATCTATAAAAATCAAGATGAAAATAACGAACTTTATTAACGGACGGATAAGTTTATTATAACGAAAATATCTATGTATCTCTTACCCATGTTTGCAAATAAATAAATGATTTGAATGATTTTGAATTTTGATTTGAGCATCGCTTGTTGATTCATCGATTGACAAGAACGACAAACAGTGGCGATCGACAAAAACAACGATGTCGATCGTCTGTTGCTTTTTTTTTTGGGTGGGAAATTATCAAATAACTTCTCCCGCTCTAGGCAGAGCGGGAGGGCGTGTCAGACTCTTACTGACTAAAACCCACCCGTGTTCCTTCGGTTGCCCTGTTGCCGGGGGCCACGATTTCCCTATCGGTTTTCTTCGAACCCCCGACAGGCATTGGCCCTAGCGGACCCCGTCAATTCTGCTGACATCTCATTGAAGCGCGCGTGGAACACAACGCACCGTCGACCCGAGCCTGGTCCTTATCGGACGGCGAGCTACCCATTACTCACCGTCCGCAAGCCCGCGCCTACGGTGGCCAGAAATCTGCCTGTGATTCCCGACGCCCAGGGTGTCTCCTCCTGCGGCGGTTAGGGGCGCGGGGGCGCGAAATTTGCCTCTCCCTCACGCGTTCCGCCTCCTCCTTCGCGAGCAGAAGGAGGTGACGGCCTCCCATTTCCTCTCGCTTCGTACCATGGCCCGAATCAGTGCCGGACGCGAGAGATCACCGTCGCCGATTGCCTCCACGAGGACACGGCGATGCTCCGCCCAAGCCGGGCAGACCTCCACCATACGCTCAACCGTGTCCTCCGGGCGATCCACACAGTGGCGACACCCGGGCGTTTCCTCCCGCTTTATCCTGAACGGGTACCTCCCGAAACAGCCGTGTCCGGTGAGGACCTGCGTCAGGCGGAAGGAGAGGACGCCGTGGCGTCTCTCTAGCCATTCCTCAAAGAGGGGTCTTATCGCCGCAATTGTGGCGTGCCCAATCGTCTGTTGCTTGACATTTGCTGGATTTTTGTGGCGATCAAGGAAATCCGCAGGCATTTATACACTTTAAACGATCGTTGTGCTATTTCTATTTATGATGGACTATAAAATATTATCATAGACGATCTTCCCCGACGATCTTGCCTAGTGTATAATGAACGTAGGTACAATTCGTAAATCACTCTGTCGTATCTACAAAAACATAATCTATGTCAACTCATCTCTGATTGGCAGACTTATATCAACAAAAGTCGCGTCTCGTTACATAAAGAAGTTTATATCAGTTACGTTAAATTATAAGTGAAAATATTTAAACATTTCATCAGTTCGCTTGTTCTTAACTATACTCCATTTGAAATAAGATTAGGCATTTAAACAAACCTTTGTTACAGTCCGTTAACTGATTTTGACTTCTAAACCGTAGGTTTAAGGATGGCTGGCCACGCCACAATTGCGGCGATAAGACCCCTCTTTGAAGAGTGGCTAGAGAGGCGCCACGGCGTCCTCGCCATCCGCCTGACGCAGGTCCTCACCGGACACGGTTATTTCGAGAGGTTCCTGTTCAGGATAAGGCGAAAAGAAACGCCCGGGTATCACCATTGTGTGGATCACGCGGAGGACACGGTGGAGCATACGGTGGAGGTCTACCCGGCTTGGGCGAGGCATCGCCGTGTCATCGTGGAGGCGATCGGCGGCGGTGATCTCTCGCGTCCGGCCCTGGTTCAGGCCATGGTACGGAGCGTCACCTCCTTCTGCGAAACAATAATGCTCGCGAAGGAGGCGGAATGCATCAGGGAGAGGCAAATTTCGTGCCCTCACGCCCCTAACCGCCGCAGGAGACGCCCTGGGCGTCGGCAATCGCAGGCCGATTTCCGGCCATCGTAGGCGCGTGCTTGCGGACGGTGAGCAATGGGTAGTTCGCCGTTCGATAAAGACCAAGCCCGGGTCGACGGCGCGTTGTGTTTCACGTGCGCCTCAAAGAGATGTCAGCAGAACTGACGGGGTCCGCTAGGGCCGATGCCTGCCGGGGTTGCGAAGAAGTCCGAAAGGGCGATCGTGGCCCCCGGCAACATAGCAACTGAAGAAACACGGGTGGGTTTCAGTCAGTAAGAGTCTGACACGACCTCCTCCGCCCAGAGCGGAAGAAGTTATTTGATAATTTCCCACCCAAAAAAAAGGCATAAGGATGGTAATGTCATTTTGTACCGGATATCCGGCTAGTCGGATACTTAGTCTTATTTTCGTAACAAAATGTAAATAATACTATTAATTTAAAAACATTTTGGATATGTAAGCATTTATGGTAGCTAATTATAGTCAGTATTATAAATCTACTAAAGACAAATTACGATGGTGCGGTTAAGCGTGCGAGCATTTAAACATGCATAATGACGTTCGCTTTTCCGGATATCCGGCTATCCGACTTCGGCAGTCGCCAGTTATCCGGTATCCGGCCAAATCAATATCCGTTGCAACTCTAATTCTTAGCTATACTCCATTTGAAATAAGATTAGACATTTAAATAAACCTTTTTTACAGTCCGTTCAACCAATTTTGACTTCTATGCCGTAGGTATAAGGATGGTATTAAAAGGAAAAAAAGTGGTTACAATACCAACTGTCCACTGCAGCTGCCATTTGTCATGCCACCAACGCAATAGAAGTCAAAATCGGTTGAACGGACCGCAAAAAATGTTTGTTTAACAACGAGCTAAATATGATTCTATATTCACACACTATGATAACAAATTGCTGTATCTAAGAGAGCGTCTTATAAATATTACTTCAATAGATTACTTTACGGAGGGCAATGGTGGGCTAGTGGTTTACGGCTCCGACTTACACAGGCGCTTTACTTTGTGTAAATTATTTCATCGCCACTGCTCTCAAAACGGTGAAGGAAAACATCGTGAGGAAACCGGCATGTCTTAGAACCAAAAATTCGAAGACATGTGACATCTACCAACCCGCACTGGGCCAGTGTGATAACAAATCACTCCCTCTCGAAGAGAGGAGGCCTGTGTCCCAACAGTGGGAACATTATAAGCTGATTATGAGGATAGTGATCCATGACCCCCACTCCGCCTACCATGTAATGACGGATGTAGCCAAGTGTAACCAAGTGTAGCGTTGACAAATAGGAAGTATGGAGGTTACAAATGCTATGCAATAGCTTTACCGCGGCAGTGCCCGAGTGCCACACGTTTTTTTTTTTTTTTTTCTATTTATTCTCAATTTTTATAGATATTAGGTTACGTCAACTACAAAAAAATCTCAAAGTGTCGAATTATAGTATTTTGGAAGAAAAAAAAATAGTAATATTGGATTTAACCATTTCCTTGGTCCTTAGTAATTTTTTTTAGAGCCGAAGGCACGCAGGCTTGACGTATTTTATTTAAATGGAATTTTTCACTTTTTGTATGGAAAATAAGAAAAATTATTCCCTACGTGTTAAAGGGGGTCGAAATTTTTATTATTTTTGCGATTGGACACGCCATTTTCAAGATATAAGCAAAAGAAAAAAATAAAATACAGTACTGTTTTTGCACCTGAATTCGAGATGTTGGTGTGAATTTGAGTTCATATTTTATTCCACACCTTTTTAATCCGATTATCCGCATCCAGCGGATTCCTGCTTCACAAGGTCATCGGTCCATCTTGTGGGAGGCCTTCCAACGCTACGTCTTCCGGTACGCGGTCGCCACTCCAGAATCTATCGGCCCCATCGGCCATCCGTTCTGCGAGCAATGTGGTGCCCATTGCTACTTAAGTTTGGCAATTCTTCGAGCTATGTCGGTTGCCTAAGTTCTCCTGCGGATCTCTTCATTTCTGATTCGATCACGTAGGGAAACTCCATGCCATTTCCATAGCCACCAAAAAATATTGCATTTCAATCTTGTTAACGCCGTGCCGCAATCAATGCAGTCCAATAATTTTACTACAAAGTTATGAATGGATAGATGTCGCTGTTAGCAAGCAAAAAGTTAAAAATTCTATGTTCATACTAAATCATTACTAGTGGCTCCATCTATTACAGCGAAAAAATACTAAAATATTCTCAGATACTTAGATCTCGTTTTTACATTCCAAAATCTGAAGATTATGCAAAAAAATCACAAAACCTAACTTTCTTAAATGTTCTTAGTAGAGTTGCAACGGATATCCGGTCACTATCCGGTATCCGGCCTATCCGGGCATTTTTATTACTATCCGGCGCACGGCCGGATTGTCATCTTGTGCTGAATATCCGGCTAGCCGGATAATTGGTCTTATTTGCGTAATGATATGTAAATAATACTATTAATTTCGGAAACCCACCAGATAAAAAAGAAAACATTTTTGATCTGTAAGCACTTATAGTGACTAATTATAATCAATATTTGAAATCTACTAAAATTGTGGTGCGGTTGAGCGTGCGAGCGTTTTAAGATGCATAGTGACTTTTGCTTATCCGAATATCCGGCTATCCGACTTCGGCAGTCGCCAGTTATCCGGTATCCGGCCAAATCACCATCCGTTACAACAACTTTAATTCTTAGCTGGATGTGGGAGAAGATCTGACTTTTAGACAATGCACACTGGTTTTCAACCTCATTTCAGCCGAAAGACGTCCACTGCTGAACATAGAGCTTCCCCAAGCACCGCCACTTCGACCGGTTCTATGCTGTGCGGATTCCTTCGGTTTTCAACCTGAATACCGATTGTAGAGTAGCACTCACCCATGACGAGGGGCTTGGACACAACGGCTTGTAAAAAAACGTGTGTGTGTATCGCTGTGTCCTAGTATGAACGATCTCCGTGCGAATTTAAAACCAGATGACACCCTCGGGTTCGCTGAAGGTGTCATCCGACGACGTGATCAGGTTCGCCAAAAGCATGCTCTACACGTCGACAGACGCATCAGCAGATGGATCAGCACGAGTATCGTTCAGTCTGTGTTAGTACTCGACGGACGCAAGTCGCACGCACGCAACATAAAAAAAATGCACGTTGAGACCGTAGCTGCCGCAGCTATTCATTCATTTAGTACTTGTAACTACTACTTGAATGTGCATAACAGTAGAGTTATTAAAAACTGCAAGAAGCACGCGTATACTTTCATTCGCAACTCTGATAACACTGATGAGTCGTCAGACGTGTGGACACACGCCGGGCGCTCGCGCTGAAACCCTTTGTTGCGTGCTACAAAAACCGACACCAAACGGATTAGTGGTAGACGCATCTGCCGACGTTAGATATCTACCATAAACGAGCAAATACCCCCCGTCCACACGTCGGCTGAAGATGTCATCCGACGACGCGTTCGGGTTCGCCCAACACCAAATAAACACATTGATTGCTTATATTCCGGACACGGGGTTATGCTACACTGCAGAAAAATCTAGATATGGTAAAAAATACTCAAAAAAAAAAAACACTCACCCATAACCTTCTTAGGCGGAACCTTCCGCTGCTCCTTCTCCTCACTCTCATCCCTCCGCATCATCTTCCCGTCCCCCTGCCACTTCCGTTTCCGTCCCTCCCGTTCCTCCAAGTACATCCCTAGTTCCTCTTCCCTCCCTACCAAAGCCAACCTCACACTAGACTCCCACGTATAGCTTTCGTCTTTTCTGCTATCATGCATACTATAGTCCTTTTCTTCTGAATAAAATTCCATCACAATATGGCCATGCCAACACAAAAGTCACTGAATGATGAATGAGAATGAATGAATGATAGGTACAAAATAGTTCACACGTTAAAATAGAACGAAGAATGAGTTGTATAACTTTTTGATTCCTGTCGTTTCTCTCTGGCGGTGGCTCTGAAGTAGTTCGTTCTCAATCTTCATGAGCATGTTTGTATTCCAACGATTGTGGTGGTATTCTATGTGGGGAAGGCCCGGGAAGGTTGTGCTGAAGGGGGTTCGGGGCTGATGTGGTTGGTTCGCGAGGGTAGGCTCCATGTGGCACAGGGGACGACTGGGGAACCTCTCGATTCTTTTGTAGCTTGAGGCCTGCGGGGCGTTGTACTACGGCTCCTGGAAAAAAAGTGAAGGTTTTGTTATGAGAATATGGATTTTTAATAAAGTATGTAAATTATTTTCGGGCGAAAAGTTAACATTAAGGTTCATAGTAATTATTCTTAGGCCCAAAACTAAATCTTGGGTAGGTACAACTTTAGTGGAAACAAAGGATCCCCGAAATTGCAAAACTTATACGTGATCTCTTTTAACTATGAACTTACACAGTTTACCTTAAGAATCTACCTTAAGGTGGAACTCATCATCAGCCTATAAATGTTCCCACTGCTGGGACTGTGGCCTCCTCTCTGTGAGAGGGAGTGGGCCGTAATACACCACGCGGGCCCAGTGCGGGTAGGTAGATGTCACATGTCTTCGAATTTTCGGTTCTAGGACATGCCGGTTTCCTCACGATGTTTTCCCTCACCGTTTTGAGAGAAGTGGTGATGAAATAAAGGTGGAACTAGTTGAATTTTTTTTCATACAAATTTTCGGGGCTGTTTTACACCACTGTTTGACATTGAAAGTTACACGTGGTATCGTTTTGTCTCATTATTAATTTTGTCTGTGCGGAAACAGAATAGTAAAATAATAAGCCATTAAAAAGTTAGGAGCCTACAAAGATTCCCTTTTCTCGCTAATTTTAACGCAACATTGGGCGTAAATAAATAATAAAAAACTTTTTTAAAAGCTATTGCATAGCTTTTATCGCGGGCTTTGAGCGCGGCGACCGAATCAAGAAATTCCGTAACGAAAAAACCTAACACCCCCCTCCCCGCACTCCGCCTACCATGTAATGACGGTTCCCATGACAATCACGTTGTCATGGGAACGTAATTTTTGTTTTATGTCATCACCCCAAGTGTAGCGTTGACAAATAGGAAGTATGGAGGTTACAAATGCTATGCAATAGCTTTACCGCGGCAGTCCCCGAGTGCCACACGTTATTTTTTTTCACTTTTTAGAGGGTTGGTTTGTAATATTTATCTAAGTTATCTCCAAATGCCAACTCTAATGTCAACTGCTCATCAAAAATACCCAAATCGCTATAGATATATATGCCTACAATATTTGAAGAGTTCCCTCGATTTCTCCAAGATCCCATCATCAGATCGTGACCAAATGACAATGGGACCAACTTGAAAGTATACCCTTTCAAACAAAAAAGAATTATTCAAATCGGTCCAGCCGTCTCCAAGTAATCGGGGAACATAAAGTTAAAAAAAAACCCGACAAACTGAGAACCTCCTCCTTTTTTTGAAGTCGGTTAAAAAGAAGTGTAAAATCCCCAAAACAAAGTCGGCACCGACAAAGCTCAATTATCGAAGAGTTCAGTAAACTTTATTTGTAATTGAACTCGATTTTCCAAAGGATTTTTCGTAATTAGGGTTCCGTAGTAAACAAGGAATCCTTATAGTTTCGTCATGTCCGTCTGTCTGTCCGCGGTCTAGCTCCGAGACCCTTAGTACTAGAAAGCTGTAATTTGGCATAAGTATACATATTAATTACGCCGACAAAGTGGTAAAACAAAATTATGAAAAACATTTTTTTTGGGGTATCTCTCATACACGTAAAGTGGTGATGTTTATTTTTTTACCCCATGGTGAGGGGTATCATTGGAAAGGTCCTTCAAAAATATTGTGAGTTTGTGAAAACCATTTTTGGATTCAGGGATTCGTTTGCAAAATATTAAGCTTTAAAGTGCTAATTTTTGTTAGAGTCAAGTGTCCCCCCCCTGCCGGCTAAATGGTTGGTTTTGGGTGTGTGAAAAAAATCACAACAGTAGCTGATATAACGAAATTAAAAGGAAAACTATCACAGCTAAGTAGGCTCTACAGGTTATCGAGTAATAATCAACCAACTTAACTTTGCAGTTGCAAAAACATGTTTTCCCATACATTCCGTATGGGAGAACATATTTTTCAACTACAAAGTTAAGTTTGTTTTTGGGATAAATTCATCCCAACTACGGAACCCTTCATTGTGCGTGGTCCGACACGCACTTGGCTGGTTTTTTTGTGCTCGTTTTACTAAAATAGTTCGGAACGGTGTTTGTGTGCGTGCAAACTAGACGTTGTGCATGTAGACTAGCGTCTAACTGCTCATCACTGATACTATCTTTGTCGGACACGATGCCAGGTGAGACAGTGTGCTTTTTGACCACGCCCACCAGTGAGTTCGAACCCGCGACTAGTTCAAAGGCTCAATTTGAAAAAAGTTACAATTCCCTTGGCTTTAGATCTCGATTAAGTATGCACTTAGCTGTGCAGTGCTATAAAACTTTTTGTACTATTCCGGATACATTGCACCGCATAATTTTTTAAGGCGACCCTAAGCGACTTTTAATAATGATTTTATTCTGAAGATCACGTCTAAACGACTAGTGTTAATGATTTGGAAAAAATATATGTTAAATTAGAGCATTTTCTTAATAACTTAATCTGTGAATATTTTAGATTTTGTTTAAATTACATAGTGTAATTAATTTATAAACTGATGTCTAACACGGATAAAAAACTGAGAATCACGCAAAAACTATCAAGCGTATTTTTCTGAAACCTTCACCATTTTAAAGATAATTTATTTATATATCTTTTAGCATACGTGTTTTATTAGAATACCTTTTGTTTTACGTATAATATTATGAATAATGCGTCTAATTTGGGACAGGGCTCTTTAATGGGCGAGTCCTATTACTGGCTGGACGTACGACGCGTTACGTGAGCTCAGTACAGAACACGCAAGCTAACTACTCAAGGTCACTGGCATATATCGGCGTCTTAACACCTGCCAATAAAAATCAATCCTAGTCCAGTCCAAAGCTAACATTCTGACACCTTCAGACATCACACAACCTCCTATTACTACAGTATTAGACTCATAACCAGACTACCTTTCCTAAGGTCCACACGGTCTAAATTATTCAATTAAGTTTGTATGGCAAGACCTTGGACATCAATTCTATTCGCACTGCCATGTACGCGACAATTGAAAACCACGTGAAGCGAATATGGCGGTTGTGAGAAAAAAGATTTTTGTTGAGCAAGATTTCGCTTGAAAACTTTTACCAAAAAACCTTGAAAGTATCAAGCCTATACTGTAGAAAGATGCTCAATCCCGCGTTTAGCATAACCAGCCTATAATGTTCGCACTGCTGAGACAGGCCTCCTCTCTGTGAGAGCCACCACGCGGGCCCAGTCAGGCTACATGTCGTCGAATTTTTGGTTCTAGGACATGCCGGTTACCTCACGATGTCTTCCTTCACCGTTTTGAGGGGGAGTGGTGATGAAATAATTTACACAAAGTAAAAAATTCAAAGACATGTGTGTGACATTTACCAACCAACACTGGGCCCGCGAGATGGATTACGGCCCATTGCCTCATTGAAGAGGTTACATGTTCGTAGCGTATGCTTGTTTTTTTTTTGACAAGGAAGGAAGAGTGAATAAAACCGGAGCGGTGAGAAGGACAACGTCGAAGACGATTGTTGGCAGAACGAAGATTTTTACTATGGGCAGAGCATAGGTATTGAACATGGGAAGTGAGGTAAGAAGGAGAAGTGGGTTTGTCGAGTATAGAATACAACATAGACAGAGCCCTCAACTCTCTGCGCTGACGTATGGGTAACCATTTTAAAAGCAATCGATGCGCAGACACATGATCATACTTACGAAGATTGAAGACGAATCGAATGCAGTTATTTCTAACTTTTTTAACCGACTTCCAAAAAGGAGGAGGTTATATGTTCGTCGCGTATGTTTGTTTTTTTTTTTTATGTATGTCCACTGATTTCTCCGTCAATTGTGGACCGATTTTGAAAATTATTTTTTGTTTGAAAGGGTGTGCTTTCGAATTGGTCCCATATAAATTTTATTAACTTTGCTTTGATAGTTTTTGAGTTAGCTACAAAATACGTATTTTTTTCCCACTTAGTATGTAGATGATATGATAAGTTTCTGTCACTGGTAGCAGGTAGTGGTATTCGAATGTGTGTGGGGTAGGTACCACAACTAAAAAGTGAAAAATAAAAACTTTTTACAAAAAAAAACAACCGACCTCCAAAAAAAACACTACAAAGTGAAAAATAACTTTAATTTCGGAAGTCGGTGGCAAAAAACGAAAATACAAAACACAACACACCAACTTCCGAAATTAAAGTTATTTTTCACTTTGTAGTGTTTTTTTTGGAGGTCGGTTGTTTTTTTTTTGTAAAAAGTTTTTTCTTTCTATATTATAATTGATTAGAACCAACCCGAATTCGGGATTTACCCGACGCACTTTAAATTCGAATGTTCCTTTGACTTTAATAGTTCAATTAAACGGTACATCGAAAAATCGTCATCGATGCAATGATTTTCGCAGAAACGACTTCCATTCTAGATGACGTTGAGTACCTATCTACCAAGATGTTTTTATGAGTGTTGGTTGTACCCGTACTCATAAAAACAATTTGTACATTGAATCATCTTTTCTGCACATTGCAACAAGAATTGATGATTGACAAAAACAGTTCTATTGACGCTCTGGCCGTCCAATTAATAAGGAAGATTCGAAAGGTCAATTAAAATATATGGTGCATCTGCTGTCCGTGATATTTTAGTGGTCTTTCAAAAGCAGCCCACTTCATGTATCCAATGACTACATAACATTACGTTACGTGTTGCGCCGACCCCAAGTAACATGGGACAAGGGCAGGCAAAAATCACCCTGTAAAATGATTCACCCGGTGAAAGCTTTTTAAATGTAATTTATGTGTCAGCAAATATTTCTGCGCAAGCGCATGTCTGATTAAAATCAATTTTTAAACAATTTCAGCAATTGCAGTCTCTGTCATCATTTATAATCAAAGAACGATTGAATGAAATTTTAATTCTCGATTTTAAAGACCTAAAACTTTAGCTTAGGCCATCTACTTACAGTATCTTTATACAACGTGGGCCAAAAGTAAAGTCATAATGTCACTGTCCCCGGCGAATAAAATGGTAATGCGCTATTACGATAGTTTTCATTTTATTGCATATTTAATATTTAGAGGTCCGATTACACTCACACTTAGAGCAATGTGTAATGTAGACAACACTACCAGCTGTCATCCTTACTTTAAAAGCTTGAAATTCTGACACTGCCTTCGTTATATATATGTTACGGCTAAAACCCGAAGTGCGGCTACACCTAGATTTAGCCGGCTATAACTAGGTGCGGTCGGTAGCAGTTAGTTAAACTTGCCTAAATGGACCCTGGCACTCGCCGGCCGCTGCCGCGGCACCGCTCGCTTCGCTCGCTCGGCTCGTGCGGTGTGTTATGTGGTCACAGTTCTAACCTAACCTACTCTTCAACCATTTTCATTTGCTACAACTAAATTTAACCAACTGCTACCGGCCGCACCTAGTTGTAGCCGGCTAAAACTAGGTGTAGCCCCACTTCGGGTTTTAGCCGTGACATATATATGAACTAAATGTTTTTGTGAAATTAAATCCTAATTATTATAAGACTGCTTCTAAAAGCTACTATAGACAACTACGTGACAAAAAAAGATTAGAAATTAATATACCTTATGGAAAAACAGCACTAATGAATAAAAGTATTCTCTGTATGGCATCATTGATTTACAACAAGTTGCCCGATGATGTCAAAAAGTTACCTGTTCATCAATTTATGTTTGTACTAATTTTAATAATGTAATTTTAATATAGTAATGTTATCAAATTTAATAATAACTTAATTTCATTTGGATTTTAATTTGACAAACGATTTATGATTTATGTTTTATTTTATTCCATATTTAGTATTGTTACCTTATGAGTGAGTATTTCATTGTGTTTTGTTATTCTTGTTTGTTCTCATGCAATGCAACGAAATGTATTAATTAATTTATTTATTGTTATTGTATTTTATAATCTTATTTCATAATTTAATATGTATCAAATTAATGTTAATGATAATATTTTAATGATTTCATAATTTGTCAAATAATTGTTCACCTTATAATAAGAATGTTGTGCATGCCTATAAGTGATGTATTTACACAGTACTGAAGACTCATGATACCTGTTATAACTATCGTTGTAAATATGTCGTTGGTGTGCCTTGCTTAATAAATAAAAAAATAAAAATAAAGTCGAAGCTGCACAAATTCCTGATAAATAAATGTTATTATAATGTCAAGGAGTATTTACAGGATAAAAATATAGATACATACATAAATTAAGAGTAATTTATTGACATTTAAAATATGACAACACAAATAGTGTGACATGTTATAATAATTTAATTTGACATCTCTATAATTTTATTTTATTTTAATTTGGATCAATATTTTTATTTAATTTATCTGATTGCTGAACCTATGACATGTATTTTAAATCATCTGACAATTTTTATTTTTAAACCTTTGACATGTGTAGTATTCTGAATTTTTTTAATTTTTTTTTTTTATGAGTGTAATAATTTTGTAATGTTATTGTAATAATTATTTAATTAGATTAATAATAATGTAAATATTTGCACACCATAATAGGTAATGATACAGAGTACTTCATATTTATTTGTAACATCTGTTTATACCTACCTGTATTAGGCAAATAAATAATTTGATTTGATTTGATTTGACTCGGTCAATTTTTTTCATTCATTTCCTACGGTTATTTCAGAAGTTACGAGATTTTAAGGTGTAGGTATTACATTAGTAATGAATGTAAAAAAAACTTTTTTTTGGTATTTGAACAATTTCCATATTCACAAAAAACTATTTTTTAATTTTCCTATAAAATGTAGTTTTTACGATTAATTATTATTTTATTCGCCGGGGACAGCGAGGTGAATATGTCATAATTTTTAGGGTTCCGTACCTCATACTGAAAAAACGGAACCCTTATAGGATCACTCGTGTCTGTCTGTCATATGCATACTCAAAATATGAAATGTCGTGTGCATACTCAAAATATGAAATTCACTGCTATAAATACTAATTTTCCAACAACTTGTACGCGAATACAAATAAAGAAACGAACGAATAAAATACTGAAACGACCGAATAAAATACTGAAAATTCCGAAAAATCAATACAGAATTTGCTGACGTAATATTTTTCAAACATGCAAACAAGCATACACCATGCATGCAGCATGCAAGCGAGCATGCAAAATGCAGCAGGCATGGTTTCTGTCACTAACTTTTGTAGCACTACATATTGACTTTTCGGAAAATTAGTATTTTTTTCGGAAGTTTACTATTTTTTTCGGAAATTTAGTATTCCAGTCAACCACAAATTTTCCGAAGTTAATTTTTTTTCGGTAGCTTTATTATTATCCTTAAAAAACAATAGCCTAGTACTTTAAGACGCGACTGTAACAGTACGCAGACATATCCCCTGCACTGTCGCCAAGCGTTCTTTTTACGCGAGACATCTATACAAACACTACGTCATGGAGATTTCCTTTCAAATGGTCCTAATTCTTTAAATGGAAGCCCAGCACGCTCCATTAATTGCCTTCTAGGAATTGTACGTTTTTATGGTTGTTAATTTATTGAAACTTGCGAAAAATTTGTTTTGATTGAAATCAAATGTTGTGCGTAGCACAGAATAGAAAATCATCATCTGCCTAGCCTTTTCCCAACTATGTTGGGGTCAAATACCAGTATTTTACATGAACCGACTGCCTATCTGACCTCCACAACCTAACTAGGTAACACGATACCCCTTCGTAAGAATGGTTGTCAGACTTTTTGGGCTTCTAACTACCCATAACGACTGTCAAATATCTACAAATGACAGCCGGGACCAACGTCTTAGCGTGCTTTCCGAGGCACGGAGGAGTCTCGGTATGTAAAGATCACCCATGCACGGACCAACCCCGGCAAGCGTAGCTTAACCTGATGGATCGACTCGTGCGGCTGTTATTACTGAACCACGAGCTCCAGAATAGAAAATGTTAGTCAGCAATTTTCCGCCGTATGCAAATTTTCATCCGTCTTCTGCTGGGCCGTGAAGAAGACGGAAGAAAAAAGGTTGCATGCGTCGGAGATAAGAATATTGGGATGAATGTGTGGAGTGAAGAGAATGGATAAAGTAAAAACTTTTTACAAAAAAAAAACAACCGGCTTCCAAAAAACACTACAAAGTGAAAAATAACTTTAATTTCGGAAGTCGGTGTCTTTGGTTTTGAATTTTCGTTTTTTGTCACCGACTTCCGAAATTAAAGTTCTTTTTCACTTTTTAGTTATGGTACCTACCCCACACAAATTCGTAAACCACTACCTGCTATGTAAATAACAGTGACAGGAACTTATCATATCATCCACATATTAAGTGGGAAAAAGTACGTATTATTGAAGCTAGCTCGAAAACTATCGAAGCAAAGTTAATAAAATTTATATGGGGCCACCTCGAGAGCATACCCTATCAAACAAAAAAAAAAAAAAATCTAAATCGGTTCACAATTGACGGAGAAATCTGTGGACATACTAAAAAAAAAAACATACGCGACGAACATATAACCTCCTCCTTTTTGGAAGTCGGTTAAAAATTAGTATCTAAGGGGAAGTTTAAAGTGACAGAAAAGTTGGAAGGAAACCGTTTGGCTTGGTATGGGCAAGTGATGCACAGGAATAAGGAAAATGTCGTGAGGAGAGTTTTGAGTATGAATGTAGATGGCTATAAGAGTAGGGGAAGACCAGAGAAACGATGGATGGACTGTGTGGAAGATGATATGGGTAGAAAGGGGGGACTACCGAGATGATAATTAAGGTGACGATAGCCGACTTTTAATGATTTTATACTGAAGATCACGTCTAAACGTGTAGTGTTAATAATTTCGAAAAAATATATGTTACATAAGAGCATTTTCTTAACAACTTAATATAGGAATATTTTACATTATGTTTATATTACATAGTGAAATTAATTTGTAAAGTCATGTTTAACGCGGAATAAAAACTGAGAATCACGCAAAATCTATTAAGCGTATATTTCTGAAACTGCACCATTTTAAAGATAATTTAATTATTGGTATTTTAGTATACGTGTTTTATTAAAATACCTTTTGTTTTATGTATAATAAATTAATAATGCGTCTAATTTGGGACAGCGCTCATTGATGGGCGAGTCCTATTACTGGCTGGACGTAGACGCGTTGCATGAGCTCAGTACAGAACACGCAAGCTAACCACTCAAGGTCACTGGCATATATCTGCGTCTTAATAGAGAAGTATTGAAGAAAAAGACAAGTCGCGCTGACCACAAATAAATTTAGAAAATGATAATGACAAGACACGAGAAAGAAAGAAAAATTGCTTTATTTGTCGCAGAAACATGTGCATACATAAAAGACAAGAGTAATCAGAGAACAACAATCAATCAATCTGCCTAGCCTTTTCCCAACTATATTGGGTTCGGCTTCCAGTCTAACCGGATGCAGCTGAATACCAGTATTTTACATGGAGCGACTGCCTATCTGAACTCCACAACCCAGTAACTGGGTAATACGATACCCCTTGGTAAGACTGGTTGTCAGACTTTCGGGCTTCTGACGACCCTTAACGACTGCCAAAAATCCACGAATGACAGCCGGGACCAACGGCTTAACGTGCTTTCCGAGGCACGGAGGAGTCTCGTTATGTAGAAATGGTCACCCATCCACGGATCAACCCCGGTAAGCGTAGCTTAACCTGACAGATCGACCCGAGCGGCTGTTAGTACATAGCCACGAGCTCCACCAGAGAACAACAAAAAGTACATAATAAATCACGAGCATAGAACAGAAATTACTTAGGCGGCAGCTGCACGACATGACTGTGACAAGAAGGCTTCCACTCAGCATGATGCAGTGTTATGGGGACCCACAGCACAGCGCTGATTTTCAGTGGTCACCCGAAAAAAAGATAGGAGGAGGAGGAGCTCGTGGCTAAGTACTAACAGCCCCTCGGGTCGATCTGTCAGGTTAAGCTACGCTTGCCGGGGTTGGTCCGTGGATGGGTGACCATTTCTAAATACCGAGATTCCTCCGTGCCTCGGAAAGCACGTTAAGCCGTTGGCCCCGGCTGTCACTCGTGGATCTTTGACAGTCGTTACGGGTCGTCAGAAGCCCGAAAGTCTGACAACCAGTCTTACCAAGGGGTATCGTATTACCCTGTTACTGGGTTGTGGAGGTCAGATAGGCAGTCGCTCCATGTAAAATACTGGTATTCAGCTGCATCCGGTAAGACTGGAAGCTGACCCCAATATAGTTGGGAAAAGGCTAGGCAGATTGATTTGACCCGAAAAAAAGATGTACGGAAATCAAGTCAGGTTCAGGGATTTTCTAACAAGAATGATGATGACTTGTTGGCAAATAAGCAGACAAATTGATGGAGAAAGGAAAAACCTTAGGGACGTTGGAAGTCTCATGTAAAAGTATGTACCTATCGTCAACATGCACCACAATGCAGCTTTATTTTTTTAAGTGAAAACTTCTTTAAGCGCGTTGGGCATTTTTGAGATGGGAAAAAACAGTTGAACTCACGACACCGTTACCGACACCTCATTTTTGTGCTCTTTATTTATATTACTTTACGGATCAATGTTCTATGCTAGTATTTTTACTTTAATTTTTTTTTTTTTTTTGTAAACGCTATTGTGCTCTGTATTTAGATAAGGTTACGGACCAATGTTCTTTACAAGTATTTTTCTTCCACCAAGGCGATCTTGTTCAAGTTTTCACTTCTGTCGGCACTCCCGGAGTGCCACTGTTTTTCCAGCTAAAACAGTAGGAAGTGAAAAAAGTTCACAACAGACTGTGACAATGGTAAATGAGCAGTAAATTAATTGCCACTTGCTATTGATTATTTCAGATATATTTCATCAAGATGCGCTTGCGCAGAGCGGCATTTTTTCAACTTTTGAGAATAAGTTAGGTTTTAGTTGCCAATTATAATAAATGTGGTTATATTGTATTAAGTAATGCGTCCTTAAAGTTTAATAAATACTTAATAAATTATTTTTTGTACTTTAACTCTTAGATTAGTATGAAAAGCAGATTAATAAAGATTATTAAAATGTTAATACAGTACATAAAAGAAATACCTCCAAGAAAATAAAACCTGTGTCACACTAAAATATTCCACAAGCAATCCACATGTTCTCACCTTTTTATCGAGTCCTTTTAACAACACAGAAAGTATAATAACATTCAAAGGGGGTCCGCTTAACTCGTCACAATTTCTATTACAAAGCCATATTGGCGAAACACATGTACAATCTATCTCCTCGACCGTCCCCGTCCTTCAAAAATATCATGTCAGTCCACCATTTTTAAATCCAATAAAAGACAATTCGAAATCGTTAAATTCAAATCACGCGCTAAACCCGCGGATATCCGTTCGATTTTTTTTCGAAATTCAAATCAAATTAACGCGGGCAGCCGGTGCGCGCGGACGTCAAGAGTCTGAGCGTCTATTGCTAAATTGACGGTTCGTACGTAGACGGTCAAACGAATAAGTACGCAATATTGTCATTAATTCTCTGGCCAATCGTGGAGAGGAACGCAAACGTCGTGTGGATGTCGGGAATTGGGTCCACTTGGCTGGCGCAGGGTCATACAATCGTCGGGTCAAGATGTTGATGGGTACTGTTCTGTATAGAGATGGTTCCACACATTGCTCTTTTAAAATTGCCTTTTCATTGCTGTCAGCGTGTCGAAATGTATTGGACAGTTTATGTGAACCTCGTCAACTTTGAACCTGGCAACCTTCAAATCAATTTCGCTAGCAATTTGGCGACCTAAATTACATGTATAAATAGATTTCTCTCTGAAAATTCAATCGAAAATGGCAATGAACAGAGACGAAGAATATAGGGAGTCTTGCCCAACAATGGGATTGTATAGGGCAGGAAAAAAATCAGTATAACCTTTTTTTAAACAAGTGTAAGTCCGTAGAATCCCCCCTAGGGGGACTTTTTTAATCATTATTAAAAAACAGTGGCACTCCGGGAGTGCCGACAGAAGTGAAAATATGAAAAAAAATCGGCACCGCGGTAATCAACGCGTTGATGTCTTTTACTACACGGTGTCGGTAAATTGCGTTACAGTATCGCGAAATCAATGGTTTAGTCCCATCTCAAAAATGCCTAACGCGTATAAAGAAGTTTTCACTTCAAAAATGTCGCATCAAATCAATCTGCCTAGCCTTTTCCCAACTATATTGGGGTCGGCTTCCAGTCTAACCGGATGCAGCTGAATACCAGTATTTTACATGGAGCGACTGCCTATCTGACCTCCACAACCCAGTAACTGAGTAATACGATACCCCTTGGTAAGACTGATTGTCAGACTTTCGGGCTTCTGACGACCCGTAACGACTGTCAAAGATCCACGAATGACAGCCGGGACCAACGGCTTAGCGTGCTTTCCGAAGCACGGAGGTGTCTCGGTATGTAGAAATGGTCACCCATCCACGGACCAACCCCGGCAAGCGTAGCTTAACCTGACAGATCGACCAAAAATGTCGCATATAACTTCAAAAAACACTAATGCGCTCACGCATGTATGCTATATCGAATTATAACGATTTACATTAGAGTCTTAATGCATGTGATGAGAAGGGAAGAAACGCATGTGACTAAAAGAGAGAATGAATATAAATGTTAATGGATGGAGCGGCAGAGGAAGACCAAAGAAAAGATGGATGGATTGTGTGAGGAATGATATGAAAGAGAAGGGAGTGAATGATAGCGTGACGGTTAACAGGGGAGAATGGAAAGAGAAAACGGGGTGCGCCAACCCCACGTAACAATGGGACAAGGACAAGAATACAATGATGACAGAATCTTAAGTCTTAAACAAAATAGTCAGAAAAAACTAGTTGACAACCCATTTTCGGGACAATCTGCTATAAAAAAAAGTGGTGGCACTCCGGGAGTGGCGACAGAAGTGAAAACTTGAACGAAGAACTTGAAGATCTTTTTGGTGGAAGAAAAATACTTGTATAGAACATTGATCCGTAACCTTATCTAAAAAAAAAGAGCACAATCGTTTACAAAAAAAAAAAACTTCCGAAACCTTTAAAGTAAAAATACTTGCATAGAACATTGATCCGTAATGTAGTATAAATAAAGAGCATAATCGCATTTACAAAAATGAAGTGTTGGTAACGGTGTCGCGACTTCAATTGTTTCTTTCCATCTCAAAAATGCCCAACGCGCCTAAAGAAGTTTTCACTTCAAAAATCTCTTCAAGTCATTGTCCCGCCAAAAAGAGCCAATAATCACAGACTATATTAAATCCAAGATGGCCGCCACTTTACACGAGTAATAAACAATCCAATTGCCGCCATTTACTACTAAGTAATATATTGGAAAACCTAGACTTTAGAACTGTACCATCATCTCTATCTATCTATACAGCGTGTAACGGAAAGGGTATATCTATCCGAAAGGGGTGAAGAGTACATCTGGTATAGAATCTATATGCATAGTTTCAGCTCAAAATAAATTACTCAAATAATTCACACCAAATTTTTGGTTTCCTAAGTTTATTAAATTCAAATCATAACAAACGTGTCACCGCACTACGACGGTCATTAGCATTTCACGTCACTTGCTAATATTAAGATACATCTCTCTGCTATCTGTGCGCCTAGTACACGGTTTAGGTAGCCTGTCGCCGCGGTCGCCCTTTGTCGGCGCGAACTGACGGGATCAAACGAGCCGACAATGGCGGCAAGCGCGTGTGCGCATTCACACATTAGGTAGTACATTAGTTAACATTACACATACTTTATTAATTATTTATTTACTTAATCACGGTTTACACGTTAATATCGATCCAGAATGACTGATGTTTGTGATGTAAAAAACTTACGTTAAAATTCAGAACAAGGTTTAGGTAGGTAGCTACTTAGCTATTGTTATCCCTTATTAATTACCGAGTAAACAGTAAAATCTAAGAGCCATGCTTAATTAAGTACATTAACTCACATGTTTAAAGATGGGGTTCGATGTGGTGACCTTGGTATTGTATGCACAAGGCCGCTCGCTTGTTCATGGACACCTGAACATTGCGCAGCATCTCTGGTGTTACTGTCCTGAAGGCGGCCTTGATCCGCAACTTCATTTCTTGCACTGTATCACACTGCACTGCGTACATTACGTTTTTTATGTAGCCCCACAAAAAAAAATCTAGCGGCGTTAAGTCTGGGGATCGCGGTGGCCAAGCCACGCTCCTGCTACCGCGCCCGATCCACTGGGAGAAACGAGCGTCCAAATAATGGCGTACGTCACGTGCATAGTGCGCCGGTGCACCGTCGTGTTGGAAAGTCATATTATTATCCATAACAAGATTTACGTAACTTGACACCGGTAGCACTAAGAGGACATCGTCTAATTCATTCCTTAAAAAGTTTAAGTAATTTTGGTCGTTTAAACTTTGCGGCAAGAAAACTGGTCCTACGACGACATCTCCGATGATACCAGCCCACACGTTCAGTCGCCATTGGTGTTGAAAGGACGACTCTGTCGAAGCATGCGGATTCGTGTGCGACCAAACATGTTCATTATGGATATTACTTATGCCTGCTCTCGTGAATGATGCTTCATCGGTCCATAGCACTTTGGAACTAAAATCTGGTGAAGCTTCTATCTGGCTCAGGTACCACTCGCAAAAAGTCACGCGAGGCAAAAAGTCTGCTGGTGTCAACTCCTGGGTGCGACGGAAGTGGTATGGGTGCTGGCCGTCATTGTTCAGCACTCGCCATACTTGCATATGGTTTGAGGCACCCAGCGCTAATGCAGCTCGACGTGTGCTAGTGCGTGGATTAGTTTGGAAATGCTCCAGTACAGCTTCCTCAAATCCTGGATCGCTTATGCTCGGGCGACCCTCCGAAGCAGATGCGTGGAAGGAACCAGTTTGGTGCAGACGATGTACCATCCGACTGAAGCAGGACAACGAGGGCAGCTGCCGACGCTCAGCATCTGGTCTGCCCTGGATAAATCGCTGACGATACAGCTCTCGAGCAGCTCGCAGATTACCATGTTCTGCTCCGACACACAACATCATCTCATAATATTCGCTATTACTTAAAACGACATTTTTAACAATCACGAAAACACAAACACACTGATACATAATGGAGAGCGACTGAAGCACACGTCACAAGTGATAGTTTACGACTGACGATGACGCGACCGCCGAACGGTACGGAAAAATAAAACTTCTACTTTTCTACTATCCTAGTAATAGGGTACCTAGCATTGTAGATAGCCCAACTATTGTAAAATACTATTTTAAAATTATTAACAATAATTTGAAATAAAATAGTATTTTATTGTTATAATAAATTGACTACCTAATAAAAATTTCAAGAAACATCACTACATAGTATAAAACAAAGTCGCTTTTTCTGTCCCTATATCCCTATGTATGCTTAAATCTTTAAAACTACGCAACGGATTTTGATGCGGTTTTTTTTAATAGATAGAGTGATTGAAAAGGAAGGTTTATATGTATAATAACCCGGTTTATACCCGTGCGAAGCCGGGGCGGGTCGCTAGTGTACAATAGTTATCAGTGAATAAATTCAATTCAACCTGAAAACTCCGATCAATTTAATACCTAGGTACTTACATCGCCAAGGTAGGTAGGTACTAGTTAATTACGTAATACGTAGGTACGTCAGAATCTGAACCCAAGAGCTGAGTTGGCAAAGTAAACCGATAAGATCACTTGTGGACTGTGGTGGTGGTACCTGCTCTACATACCTACATAAATCCATAGAATTAATTTGTAAGTATTGATTAAGAACCAAGATTGCGATGAATAAGTTGAGTATTGTTTCAATTTTTTATTGAACTAGGTTGCCGGAGATCAAAATTAAAAGATAATAATAATAAATATTTTTGGGACCGTAACCTGCAACTGGTGTATTTACTCTAAATATCATTGTGTGTGTAACTTTGACTAGTTTAGGGTTCAGTTATTATTGTGCGCAAACGCTGTCCGAACAACTCACGTTACTCATGACGTCCTGGTACTTTTTTAACTAGTTTTAGCAATTATTTCCATAGTTACAACAGTATTTTCACATTTTGGCCTGAGTGAAGTTCGGTACTGCGCATGTATCCTACCTCCCGCCTCCAATTGACACCAAGTGATTACTACGATGCCGATGATTTTGTGATAACTTCACTCCGGCCAAGTTAGATTGTGCGTACTGTAAATTCATTTTTACGGTTTAATTTTTATTGTGATTAAACATAAATAAAGACTGAAACCAAAACTGTCTCATTCAAAATGGGCGTCGAGGCGCCGACAAAATGTAAATGTTTCATTGTAGTGTTGTTAGTTGTTACTTAGCGGTGTACGTGTTAGTAATTTTGCCAAAAACCTAGGTACTAAAATAATATTTAAATTAAAAGCGGAACCCACTGGCATTTAATTTGTACCAGGAGACACATAAGTTGCATAGAGGAAAGTTATTTAGGGTTCATTTTGAAATAAAGTATGCAACAAAATCTTTTTTCTCTTAATTAGTATTAAATATTAAATAACATTTCCAATTTCGCAGTCTTTAGCTTTTAATTTCAAGTAGGTAGGTATGTACTATGGTAATCAAAAATTCATAATAAAAAAGTTGGTTTTCTGTAAAGTCGGTTTACGGATGATAATTTTACGTGATAACGTCACATGCCGAACGCTTAGCTTGTCTCTCTATCGCTTGTTCCGCGCTCTCGCTTGCACGCTCGGCTCAGGCGGAACGTGACACTTTTTCGTGTGTGCAGCCAGCGTTCATCGATTATAAAACCTTATCACGTCAAAAAGGATAACGTTAAAAGAAATTCACAGGAATATTTTTGTTAATACCTACTATGACGTAAACAAATGTTGTGAGAAAATTACTATGTACATAATTATCAGGCACTTACATTTGCACGTCCATCAAAAGTCGTGAGCTAGGTAAACTTTCTTACATACAATACTAGATTTTTTAAAATCTAGTTTAACTGAAAACAGAACCCTTTAGCATTATTAATGTACCAGGACACACATAAGTTGCGTAGGAAAGTTATTTAGGGTTCATTTTGATTTGGATATTATGTTACAAAACCCTTTTTCTGTTCTAAACTTCTAAGTTCCAATCTAATGTACAAACATTCGCAGTATTAACCTGGGCAATTAATATCTGGGACAGTATGTAGGTATGGCAATTAACTTAAAAAAATATTACGTAAGGTACCTAATTTACAGGAATAATGTTATTAGGTAGTTACTATGTTGTTCCCAAATTTTGTAGTAGAGAATTACTATGTAGATAATTGTTTCGTTTACTCTTTTACACATTACATACCTACTCCGTTATGTTTGTTATAAGATTGTTTTACGTAGGTAGGTAATTAGGTTTCCCAGTCCGTACAGGGGGTACGGACTGGGAAACCTAATTACCTTTACCTAAGTTAAAACATTTTAAATTTGCAAATGAATATTTGTATTTTAGCTTGGTCACAAACATAATCATAGTTTTTGTAAAAGTCGGTAATATTATTTTGCAAAGCAAAAATAAACATCCAGAACCCAATTATCCAAAAATACCAGGAGCAAGCTGGAAAAGAGGTTTGTTTTTACTTATGAATAGTTCACTGACACTGACCAGCTGACTTGGTGCTAGTGATGTGTCCGTTTCAATTTGAAATGTTTGGTTTTTTGGTTTCATGTATTGGAAATTCTCATATGTTCCTAACATGAAGACATAGAATTTAAAAACCCTTGCCGTATAGTCTGATATCATCCAAAGAAGCCGTGCACTCGATATGTATATACCCTTTCCGTTACACGCTGTATATATCTATACAAATAAAATTGAAGTGTCTGTTTGTAATGTCAAAATCACAGCTTTTTACTAAATGCATATGAAAGTATATACGGTAGGTACATACAACAAAAACGCAATTTTTAATATTTTTGTCTGTCTGTTTGTTCCGGCTAATCTCCGAAACGGCAGGACCGATTTTGACGGGACTTTCACTGGCAGATAGCTGATAGCTTGGGCTACTTTTGTTTTAGGAAACTGTATACAAATAAATAAAATTGATGTATAGAGTTCCACGCGGACGAACCCGCGGGTCACAGCTAGTATAATATAATAAAAATGAAATGCTGTTCGTTGGTAAGCACATCCCTTCAGAACGGCTGGACCGATTTGGCAAATTATTGTTTTAAAAGGTTCGTAATAGTTCGAATCAAGTTGTTACGGAAAAAAAATGTGAATTTTCTATGGGAATTCCTCATTCCTGATATCATTTTTGGCATTTGCCACTGTAAGCAGTGCCCCCATTTTATGCCAAGCCCCATTTAATCATAATCAGCCTATAATGTTCCCACTGCTGGGACACAGGCCTTTCGGTGAGAGGGAGTGGGCTGTTATCCACCACGCGGGCCCAGTGCGGGTTGGTAGATGTCACATGACTTCGAATTTTTGGTTCTAGGACATGCCGGTTTCCTCGCGATGTTTTCCTTCACCGTTTTGAGAGCAGTGGTGATGAAATAATTTACACAATGTAAAGCGCCTGTCTGGGTTCGAACCTACGACCTACAACTCGTAAGTTGCGGCCGTTACCACTGGGCACCACTGCTGCTATCGGAGCCAAGCGTGCCTGGCTATGACTGCCAAGTCATGGATTTCGAGGTCCAACCCAAGGCACCTCTGACTTTTCGGATTCATGTGCGTATTGTATAATTATCACTTGCTTCAAAAACGGTGAAGGAAAACATCGTGAGGAAACCGGAATGCTTTAGAGATATTTCTCGACGGCGGCGTGGGAAGGCAAGTCAGAGGCCCATGGGCGGCTTTAAAACTCTGATACCAGGTTAGTGACTGACCACACGAAAAGATGAAGAAGACCGCCCAAATCTAAGGCCGAAACACGAAGGGTTCTGTACCGTATTAAGATCGAGCCGATTAACTGACGACTGATGTTACGTCGGATACAGACACGCGGACTACTTATATTTTATTTTTTTTGTGTTTCACATATCTATTTTTATTTTATTATATACTAGCGACCCGCCCCGGCTTCGCACGGGTATAAACCGGGTTATTATACATATAAACCTTCCTCTTCAATCACTCTATCTATTAAAAAAAACCGCATCAAAATCCGTTGCGTAGTTTTAAAGATTTAAGCATACATAGGGATATAGGGACAGAGAAAGCGACTTTGTTTTATACTATGTAGTGATTTATTTCTGTATCTATCTATCCGTGACATCACTGCGGGCCCTATCAGAATACCAGCGCTGCGACATTTATTTATTTTAAAATGTCGCAGGTACTGCTGAGATAGGAGCCTTTTGGCCTCGTACAGGAGCTTTTATTTTAA
This sequence comes from Agrochola lychnidis, assembly GCA_963680765.1. NCBI lineage: Eukaryota > Metazoa > Arthropoda > Insecta > Lepidoptera > Noctuidae > Agrochola > Agrochola lychnidis. The sequence goes on from OY796874.1 coordinate 12,801,070, forward strand.
TTTTACTTTGTTATTTTTATTATTTTTATTAATGTTCTTATTGAAGATGTTTAGTTTAATTTGTGATTTCCTGTGCGAGTCTCAATAAATACTTTTTCTTTCTTTCTATTAAAAAACGCCGAAGAAAACAGTGCCACTCCAAAAGTGCCGATGGAAGTGAAAACTTGAACAAGATCGCCTTGGTGGAAGAAAAATACTTGTATAGAACATTGGTCCGTAACTTTATCTAAATAAAGAGCACAATTGCGTTTACAAAAAAAAAAAAAACTTCTAAAACCTTAAAAGTAAAAATACTTGCATAGAACATTGATCCGTAACGTAATATAAATAAAGAGCACAATCGCGTTTACAAAAATGAGGTGTCGGTAACGGTGTCGCGAGTTCAATTGTTTTTTCCCATCTCAAAAATGCCCAACGCGCCTAAAGAAGTGTTTAGTTCAAATCCACGTTTCTTGTATAGGGTCGGGGGCCCTTTATATTAAATTTATTTATTTAACAGTTTATGTACACACATATAAACAGACAAGAAAAAAGGAACAGAAAAATACGTACAAAGATCATAAATAAATATAATAATTGATGGTAAAAAAAATATCGGTTCATGAGATACAGCTCGCTGACAGACAGACGGACGGAAGGATAGCGGATGTTTAGTAATACCCTTCAGGTACGGAACCCTAAAAACATAGTAATTACCGCTTTTGGATCGTATCTCTATCAAATTGGTTTCGCATTTGCTAATCAAAGCAAACAATGGGCATGGCCACACACGAGCTGAAATAATTAATGTAATATCAGTAGGACTAAAATCCCATAATATGTGAGAAGATGGACAAAAGATATATTTTTTTGAAGTGAAAACTTCTTTAGGCGCGTTGGGCATTTTTGAGATGGCACTAAACCATTGATTTCACAATACTGTTATCGAGTTTACCGACACCGTGGAGTAAAAGACATCAACGCGTTGATTACCGCGGCGCCGATTTTTATTCAAATTTTCACTTCTGTCGGCACTCCCGGAGTGCCACTGTTTTTCTTCCTCTTCATTGCAATTTGTTTATTATACAAGTGTTATTGATTTTATACAGTTTTTATCATCGTATGGAGATAGAGCATAGGTACAACATAGTCTATTACATTTACATATAATCTATTATGCAAAAATTAAAAGGAAAAGTATCAAAATCATTAGATCTACTTACAACCCCGAAACTAACATAACTGACTGATGTAAAAGTATACCATATATAAAACTTTTTGGGGTTGCCTATTTATTCCATTGCAGACTTGGCGTGGCCAGACTCTACTGAGAAATTCCTAATGGAAAAAACCCAATAATACTGTGCCGGAACTGGGAATAAAACTCGGGATCTCATGCTCAGCACTAGCCCTTGCTACCACTAGACCAACGAGGCAGTTCCATCTCTAGAGAAATACCCAAAAAAATACAGCGCAAAAGACTCCACGCCATCTTATGTGCTGTCACTGCCAAACAAACATCAACTTTGCGTGCCTAAAAATAAAGCTGAGAATTAATAACCTGAGACGCGCGCATCTTTCCTTTTCGACGCGCCCTCGACCTAATGGAAGTTTATTTATTTTCAACTTTATTCCAATGAGGACAATGTCGATAATAGTTTGACAGGGAAAAATGCTCTGCGCTGCGCTCCGCCATATGTGCCCGAACGGTTACTTAACCTCCAAAAAAGTTTTTTGCTAATCCATAAATCTTCAAGCCATCAAGCCCAAGAGAACGGACAGACAATTAAATACAATCAGCAGTAATAAAGAAGTGTACATCGAGTACACAATCATTTTAATTGATACTTATTGAACACAATTAAAGAGGACTCATGGTGTGTCGCGAATTTTGAAGCATGAGCATAATTGTCTGAAAGGATTTTGCACAGTTAAGTTTCATATGAAAAGGGGCAAGAGGAAAAAGGTATTCATTTCATCACCATTGCTCTCAAAACGGTGAAGGAAAACATCGTGAGGAAACCGGCATGTCCTAGAATAGGGTTGCCATTTGTCCCGATATATCGGGACTGTCACCGTCATTAGGCCCTCTGTCCCGACGTCCCGACAAAGTCCTATTACGTCCCATTTTATCGCGCGGTCACGGCAATTCAAATACGCACGCTAACGCAAAAACTTTTTGGAGGTCAAAGTTGACACGGAGGAGTGGAAGGTCAAAAATTATGTAGAATAGAAGTGGATTTACTTTTGAAATGAAACGGAAAATCTTGAAAGAAAATGCCAAATGCTCAAATTATGCCAATATTTTGTTTGCGAGACCTGTACCCTAATTGCGTAACTTATTTTCGTAAACAATTTTGCCTAATTTGTTTCATTTTGACAGTTCAACAACATTCATTGCGTTATTTACGTTGTTGAGCAGATTTTTTTCCAACTTTTGAAGCAATGGATTAGCAATCTGTTTCAGAAACAAATTGCGATTGATTAGCACAAACAAATTGAGATTAGAGCAGTGGTGGCCCAGTGGTAACGGCCGCGACTTACGAGTTGTAGGTCGGAGGTTCGATCCCAGACAGGCGCTTTACTTTGTGTAAATTATTTCGTCACCACTGCTCTCAAAACGGTGAAGGAAAACATCGTGAGGAAACCGGCATGTCTTAGAACCGAAAATTTGAAAACATGTGACATCTACCAACCCGCACTGGGCCCGCGTGGTGGATTACGGCCCACTCCCTCTCACAGAGAGGAGGCCTGTGTCCCAGCAGTGGGAACATTTATAGGCTGATGATGATGATGACGCAATTAGGGTACTGGTCACAACGCCACTGTGGAAATTGTATTTTCATTAATGTCGAGCCAATGGAACGATGAAAGAAATCGCCTGCTGCGAGAGACTGTGAAGTCGATATTACAATGTCAGGTTAACTTCAATATTCGGGAGGTTCCTGTTCAGGATAGAGCGGGAGGAAACACCCGGGTGTCACCATTGTGTGGATCGCCCGGAGGACACGGTGGAGCATACGGTGGAGGTCTGCCCGACTTGGGCGGCGCATCGTCGTGTCCTCGTGGAGGCGATCGGCGGCAGTGATCTCTCGCGTCCGGCACTGGTTCAGGCCATGGTACGGAGCGAGAGGAAATGGGAAGCCGTCACCTCCTTCTGCGAAGCAGTAATGCTCGCGAAGGAGGAGGCGGAACGCGTGAGGGAGAGGCAAATTTCGCGTTTTTGTCTTCATCAAAATATGATTAAGCAACGGCTTTGTTGCTTCCATACATTAGAATTTGTATTTTTTTTTGTGAATATGTTATTCATACTTATTTTATTTTTATTTCTCTTTGCGTCCCGACACAAGCCTTGCCAAATATGGCAACGCTATCCTAGAACCAAAAATTCGAAGACATGTGACATCTACCAACCCGCACTGGGCCCGCGTGGTGGTGTACGGCCCACTCCCTCTCACAGAGAGGAGGCCTGTGTCCCAGCAGTGGGAACGTTATAGGCTGATTATGCTTGTACTATGAAAAGGGCAATAGTCTCGCCCCCTATTACATGGGACTTAAACATAACTGGCGAAATGTGGGTGTACCTGCTACAGGGACACCTCTGCCCAACCCTTCGGGGAAACAAGGCGTGATGTTATGAAAAGGGGTACGTTGCAATTTTTATGCAAAATGTCCCAAATCAACAATTTTAATAGTTCGTGGTGCGCTCTACTGTCAAGAAATAATTACTGTTGACCAATTATACAATAAAATACAATAGACGTGGGTATATTTAGTAACCTGTTCCTCTTAGCTATTTCTTAGGAGCCATAAAAAAGTCCTGGAAGAAATCGACACGTGTTTCACCTCTCAACGAGGCATCCTCAGGATGACGATTGACTTGTCGCGAACCCGAACACGGCGTGTTGCCACACCGAGCGCTGGACGCACGTTCAGCGCTCGGTGTGGCAACACGCCGCGTTTTAACTTTATTTTAGTTAAATAGTAACCTCTTGTAATAGTCTTAGCTTACCCTAAAGTTGAAGACCACAAAAAAAAAATCCTCCTTGGTCCTAAAAAAACTTCAGGCCTTCGGCAAACATCCCTCCTTTTTTAAAGTAAGACAACCCCTAAGTGGATCTAAAAATACTTTAAAATCTAAATGTCCGTTAAAAAAAAACCGGCCAAGAGCATATCGGACCACGCACAATGAAGGGTTCCGTAGCTGAGATGAACTTATCCCAAGGACAAACTTACATTATAGTTGAAAAACATGTTCTCTCATACATTCACTGCAAATAGTTTGTACGCACAATATTGGGAGATTCACCATATTATTTTATGTCCATAGATAAACTTCTTTTAGGTTTTCCTTTAATCTATAAGTATAAAACTATTTTCTTATTTTAAGCTATTGCATAGCTTTTATCGCGGGCTTTGAGCGCGGCGACCGAATCAAGAAATTCCGTAACGTAACGAAAATATAACCTAACACCCCCCACTCCGCCTACCATGTAATGACGGTTCCCATGACAACGTGATGCTGTCATGGAGGTTACAAATGCTATGCAATAGCTTTACCGCGGCAGTCCCCGAGTGCAACACGTTTCTTTTTTTTTTCAAAAGTGCAGTAGTTTCGGAGATAAGGGGGGGGGGGGATAAATTTTCAATATTTTCTTAAGTATTTATTTTTTAAATGATTTTAAAAAAAATGAGTTCCTCACAACAAGCCTTTTCATTTGACACTTACGTCACACGGTACACTGTGCATTTTTTTTTTTTAATTTTCCAATTTTCCCCCGAAAAGTGACCCCCATATTCAAAATTCATTTATTCGTATTCACAGAAATTCATATGTGTACCAAATTTCAATTAAATTGGTCCAGTAGATTCGGAGCAAATTGGCTGTGACAGACACCTAGCCAGACACACATCCTATAAGGGTTCCGTTTTTAGGGTTCCGTTCCGATCAAAAGGAAAAAACGGAACCCTTATAGGATCACTTTGTTGTCCGTCAAGACCCTTTTTCTCAGTAACGCGTCGAGGTATCAAGCTGAAATTCATATCAAATACTCAGGTCTACTGTCCCTTGGAGTTGTGAAAAAATCAAACTTCTAAACCAACGCAATCAAAAGATACAGCCGTTTATGCTGCAAATTTTTGACACTCGCAAGGGAATCAAAACCTACAAGGTACTTCCCGTGAACTCAGAATCTTGAAATTTGATACGAAGCAACGTCTTATAGCACAGATAAAGGAAAAATTGCGGAAAATAAAAAAAAGTTGAAAATTAAGGAAAATTTTGGAACACAAGTTTTCGCGAAAATCTAAATTTGCCCATATCTTTTTACTAATAAAAATTATACCAATTTTATTATGGCGATAGAATGGGTAGGTACGGAATCCTCGGTGCGCGAGTCCGACTCGTTCTTGACCGGTTTTTTTTCCTATTGAGGCACGGAACCCTAAAAACAGCTCACTGTTCACTAAGCAATCACCAGTCACTCATTCACTCACACAAACACAATCAAACAAGGTATTTTATATTACACAGATAAAGATCTCTAGCCAATTTAACGACACGTGTCTGCGTTCACGAGGTGGTGACATCATGGTGGTATACTCCAAGGGCATAGCGTTCAATGGTCAATGGACAATGACGGGATTGGTAGTCGTCAATGGTGGAAGGTGAGGCAGGGATTGTGAGGAGGTACTAGGTTATCATGAGGTCAGAGGTATAGAGATACGCATGGTTTAGCACTATTTAGAGCTGAATGGTGCTGATCCATGCGTCATGTTCGTGAACGGGCGCTGTCAGTAGGGACTGGACATCTCTTAGCTGCCACGACTCATTTTAATATTAACAATTTTGGATTGTTTTATATTTTTATAACAGGTTGAGCTACACTTGCCGGGGTTGGTCCGTAGAAGTGTGACCATCTTTACATACCGAGACTCCTCCGTGCCTCGGAAAGCACGTTAAGCCGTTGGTCTCGGCTGTTATTTGTAGATCTTTGACAGTTGTTCACAGGTCGTCAGAAGCCCGAAAGTCTGACAACCAGTCTTACCAAGGGGTAACGTGTTACCCAGTACCTAGCTGGAGCTCAGATAGGCAGTCGCTCCATGTAAAATACTGGTATTCAGCTGCATCCGGTTAGACTGGAAGCCGACCCCAACATGGGAAAAGTCTAGGCAGATGATGATGACGCTTTTAACGTGCACGTCTTTCTATATTGTTCTCACATCTATATTTTCAACGTGATTTGTGTAACCAATATTTTGTAACCATATTTTGATTTAAAAGAGTGACTCTGCCATCATTAGGAGATGATAGTTGTTGTAGGTTACAAAAAGGTATGGTAAATTTTTTAAGTCAAAGCAATCATGAATATTATGGAATCACCATATAAATTCTGGAGAAAATAGCAGCTTTTTAAAGTTTGTAGCGACATCTATCTCGCTTCTTGGAAACTAGGCTTCCAGTCAGTGAACAATTGCTGTACAAGGATATTTTCACGCGTGACCAAAATCGGAACTATAACGCCGCCATCTTGAACGAAGTTCTTGCGGTAGGAGTAAACTGGCAGACATCATCACGTAACGAAAAGCGTAATGTAACTTTCTTTTCACTTTCGAGATAATGTATATTTGGGGAAAAATTTCACATGTTTTCTCATTATGAGTGCCGTTTACATGGTTTTCGAGGGTGTAAAATCCGATAGTGAAGTTAAAATGTAAATCCAAAACGCCAGCTGCGAGAATTTTCAATTTTTTTGTCATGGGTATCCTTTTCATGGTTTTCGAGGGTGTTAAAGCTGATAGTGGGGTCAAAATGTAAATTCAAGATGGTGGCTGCGAAAATTTTCGTTTTTGTTTTAAATTATATATGAGAAGGAACTACGTTCCAGACGGGGGTCCCCCGACAGCACACGGTTTTTTATTTTTATTTCTGTGTAATTTCACAAATATTTACCAACAACGCCCCCCTGTCAATGTTATTCAAGTGCTCAAAAATCCTTGTAGTACTGTACAAGTTCATCATCTGCCTAGCCTTCCTAACTATGTTAGGGTTGGCTTCCAGTCTAACCGGATGCAAATGAATACCAGTATTTTACATGGAGCAACTGCCTATCTGACCTCCACAACCCAGTTACTGGGTAATACGATACCCCTTTGCTAAGACTGGTGGTCAGACTTTCGTGCTTCTGACGACCAGTAACGAATGAAACTGAGAAAAACGAATGAACCGCCCATGTGATCCTAGAATTATTCAATAAGGATATCGTACTGATTATCGCCGTGCGAACGGGGCCATGGGTTTGGTGGTAATCCTTCTCGAGACGAGCTCTTTCAGCACGCGTAGCATGACCACCGTAGAAACGAGTTTTGTCGACGGAAGAGTAGACAAAATGACAGATAAACAATCACAATCTGTCATTTTGTCTATTCTTCCGTCGACAAAACTTGTTTCTACGGTGGTCATGTTACGCGTGCTGATCAGGTACGGTAAGTAATTTACCATCAAATTAATTCGTATTTAATCAAACAAAAATAATCCACTTACCATTAACGACGAATGGCCGTTCTTCAAAAAAATCTCCAAAAGTCAGTATAATATCTTGAAGACTGCTAAATTGATCTTCATTACATGTGCAATAGAGCTGATTTCAATAATTTCCATTAATATTCTATGTAGCGACGGAGCCGAGGAATTGTTGCTATCTCGCTCTGAGACGTGAGTTTTTGTATCTGTATTTCTCTTTCTCTTTCTGCAAGCAGTGTCAAGTCAGAAAAGTAGTTCTGGTTTATCTGTAATAGAAGAAATAAGGTAATTTTAGAAATTTACTACTACAAGATTATTTGTTTTCAGTACTTTTTTGATTGGTTAACTTGCAACACCAAGGGTATTCCCGGTAAGTTGCCACATTAAAAGGCGAAGGAGGTGGTCTCACACTTTTAATATTTTCTTTATACTAAAGTTTTATTTATTTACTACTAGCTTTTGCCCGTGACTTCGCCCGCCGGAAAATATCCCACGGGAACATTCTACCGGAATTCAGAGTATCCTATGTCCTAACCCAGCTTATGGCCTATCCGCATGCCGAGCGATTTTTAAAGGTCACTAGTTAGCGATATTTCATATTTCCATACAGTAATATTGCCAAATTAAGAGCGTTTATTCTGAAAGTGGACAACGTCGCAAATATTTCGCTGTTTTGATTAATTTGGCAATATTACTGTATGGAAATAAGAAATGTGGCTAAATAGTACCCTAGAATATTAATAATGAATTGCAATTATAACACTGAATTTGATGTTGTAACAATTTTAGGTGTAAATAGGCAGTTGGAAAGTTTCCAAATACTTTTTTTTACATCTAAAACCAAATATTCGGTGTCACGATATTAATTATTGCATTTCATTATTTATATTCCAGGGAACTAGTTAACTACATTCTTATTTCCATACAAAAACATTGCCAAATTAATCGCTACTCGTGGAGACTGAAACCAGAGTAGAAAATCTGTTTATCAAGTAATTGATACGGTACGTCTACGCTGATAGCATGAACAACAGGATTCCCCTAATTATCCTTGAACTCCACAGCGATCTATCAGTACGAGTTCAATCTAGTTTGACCAGGAACGGTAAAGAATGGCAATGGCCCGGGGCTATGTGGAATTGTGGATATTGCGCCGTTAGAGGAGCAGGCCTATGTGGCTAGCTAACAAAACCTGTACCTTAATTGCGTAACTTATTTTCGTAAACAATTTTGCCTAATTTGTTTCATTTTGACAGTTCAACAACATTCATTGCGATTACGTTGTTGAGCAGATTTTTTTTAAAGTGAAAACTTTTTTAGGCGCGTTGGGCATTTTTGAGATGGGACCAAACCATTGATTTCGCGACACTGTAACGCAATTTACCGACACCGTGGAGTAAAAGACATCAACGCGTTGATTGGTACCGCGGTGCCGATTTTTTTCAAGTTTTCACTTCTGTCGGCACTCTCGCAGTGCCACTGTTTTTTTTCCAACTAATTAAGAGGGAACAGGGCCTGCGAGGAATTAAAAAAATAGGTGTTCGAAGAAACTATTGCCGTCGTCTTAACTCAAGTCTGACCCCGTAGAGTGCGATAGGGACAGCTGCAGTTCAGACCGATCAATTTCACAAAAAAAAAATTTGTGAAATCGACGTTTGGTATTCCCCTTTTTTCTCCTCGAAAACTGAGTCGATTCAATTATTTTTTTCATAATTTTTTTAAGGAAGAGTATGTCTAGGTTCCTATCATTTTCTTTTATGTTAAAAACTTTTCGAATTTGTCTGGTAGTCCTCTAATCACGGCGGCAAAAATGGGGTATTTTTGTAATTTTTGGCGGGTCATATTTTCTTTACCAATAAGTTGCTGAAAAAAAGGAAATAACAGGGACGAGTTTACAGCAGACCTTGATTTAATGAAAAAATAAAAAAATTGCTCTAGAGGCATTATTCAGGAAGAAAAAAGGGGAATACATTTGTATTCCCCTTTTTGCACCTTGACAATTCAAAAGTGCCTGTAAATGGTTTAATTGAAATAAATGTTTTGAGTTTGAGTTTGAGTTTGATGGAGAATCGCAGGCCCTGTTCCCTTTTAAGCAGTGGATTAGCAATCTGTTTTAAATCGAAACAGATTGTGATTGATCGTATATTACACAATTAGGGTGCTGATCGTGTTATCATAATGTCATGAGCATTTGGTTGACAAAACAATAGAAAATCAAAAACCAATAAAGTGATTTTATTTTTTAAACATCTTGTATGCGATTTCCCATCGGCAATAAATAGATCATCGCCGATTGAACCCCTTTAGGAGATGATTTTTTATATATCCTTCCTCATGCCATAATTTTTTTACCCGACTACGGCAAAGTCAAAAGGAAGGGTTATGATTTTAGCAGTCTATGTATGTATGTTTGTATGTATGTATGTATGTATGTTTGTATGTTTGTTTTTACGTGTGTTCCACCGTAGCGCCTAAACTACTAAACCGATTTTGATGAATGAGGTATCAATAGATTTGTAATAATGGTCCGGGTGACATAGGCTATATAATTTTTCCCTAAATTTAATTTGGTGGACTTTACACGTAAATTTCTAACCTCGAAAAAAATTAAAATGGGATGATCATGACATGTTTGGTATCAAAAGAAAGGTCTTGACGAGCACATTACAAATATGTATATAATATTATATTTTCAAAGTAAACAAATATGTTTAAATCGTTAAAAACAAGCAAAAGTGAGACTGCGCTACGTAGTATCGCAAGATGTTACCAACGTGCAGTTAATCAAATCTTAATAAGTAGTACCGATTTGTAATTCCACTCTTATGAAGAAAAATAAGTACAACGAAATATTTATATTTTGGTTTTCTTCGAAGCTCGATATCGATATATGGTGTTGGCGTCGAAATAAATCGCTCTATGGTTTCGTCCAAAGCACTATGCACTGCTATTGGAATTTAAAATAGGCTAATTACTGAACTATTGTATTACTCTACTCTTATTTACGTTTATCAAGTGTAAAAACGGAAAAGTATAAAATAAAAAAATAAAGTTTAAAAAACTGAACTTATTTTCCCGTAGTCGGGTTACAGTTTTTTAAATTTTATTTTTTTATTTTTAATTTACGTGTTCCTTTTGTACTCTCCTGCAAAATGTCATGCTTTTATACCTAAGGCCGCGCGCACTTTGGATGCGTTTTCGTACGAATTTCACTCATGCGTACACGTACGATCACGCACGAACGATCCCGACCTTCCAAGTACAAAGGGAGCGCGCAGACTGGGTGCGACTTAGTCGTACGTATAGTTCCGACGACGTCCGAAAACAATCCGCACTTGTTGGGATTTGTTCTATTTGACGGAGAAAAATGTATCCAGTGTGCACACTCAATTCGTACGACCATGATCGTACGTATACACACGGCTACACATCAAACTATACATTTCCAGTATACGGGGTAGCAGAGACATCGAAGCGAAAACTGAAACCATGGATTCTGTACATGATTCTGAACCCCCCTGCGTTAAAATTTTTCGTCGGTTATTTAAAAAAAAATCTGCTGTTCCATACATTTTGACCGCGTAGGTATCTTACTTTTCTATGAAACAGCAGATTAAACAGCTTATTTTCATAAGCTCCATGGAATAGGTGAGGAATCTATCGCCATCAACTAGGAATCTAGGGTCTTCAGGCTGAGACTGAGAATTTCCTAACGGAGTTACCCAGTAGCAGTTTAGTTTCCCTGACCTAGGGATTAAAACCAAGACCTTTGCTCAGCAGTAAACCAGTAAAACAGTCTTGTGACGGGCTCATTGCAATATCATAAAAATTCACCTTATATATAGTCCATGCCTAACGGAGAGAAAAAAACCCAATACATGACTGCGTCATTTTGAAAATGGCGCCAAAACTGACAGCTACCCAGCGCCATTTTCTTTCTTCTTTTTTTTAAACCGCCTAGTATTTCCTTTGCCGATACGAAAGAGATTAGCCTAATAAATGATTGCGTCATTGTGAAAACGGCGCCAAAACTGACAGTTATCAACCGCCATTTTCTTTTTTTTTTTTAAACCGACCAGTATTTTCTATAGCTGTCACATTTTCACATAACATCATGCCTCTAAGATTACACATTCATTTATTGTACACGTGAAGGGAAGACCGCACTTATAATTTAACGAATGGCAATCAAAAGTGTACCTTATTCCGAGGTTATAAGATACACGGTCTACATCTGGGGAAGCCACCAACTACGATCCGTTTAAGGTACTTGAAAACAAGATTTATTGTAATAGAATTCAGTATGAACCAGTTTTTGCTGACTGGATACGGTTCTTTTTTCTGGGAGACAATTTGTTTTTTTTTAACCTACTTAACTATATTTTTTTTTGCTTTCACAATCACATTTATCTCGCCAAGCTACAGTTAAAAATTAAGTAACATTTTATTTATAAAAAAAAAACTAAATTCCTTTATTTTAATGTATAAAAATGGGGGGTGCTTGCATTACCTACATTCAAAAAAAAATTGTTTTATTAATTAGGTAAGCTGCTATATTTATTAATTATTTAAATATAAGAGTGTTACCAAAATTTCAAGTCACAAGAAAAAACGCGAATTAATTTTTATCTAATGCAATACATATGTATTTTCAACCACGAACATGGTAGGTGCAACAAAATAAATGGCAAATTATGAGAATTTATCGCCCCCAAAACGATTAAAAAAAAAAACAAAATAATGACTTACCAAAAAGCGTCATCCCGAGGACAGATGCGGAGAAAAACGGCCATTTTTAACGCTCTTTAACCCGCTAACTTTTTAATAAAAAAACTTTTTTAACAAAAAATCTCAATATTCAAAAATGCATGCACATGAGTTGCGTACAAATCCGGCAAGTGTCTGGATTGCAGTGGCCGGTGGTCGGTACAGTGAGGGGATCACAATTGGGAACATATTCAATGAACATAAGTAGTCGTCTAGTTATTTGGTACAGTTTAAATTAAAATGTTTGAATTGACTGAAAGCTTGTGATTGGATTGGTAGGTTTGATGGCTCAATGAGTTTTTATTTGGGAAAAATGCCAGAGAAAAGGGCAGTTTTTGTTACAAAAATATTCTGCAATCGATTTAGGGAAATATACAACATACAAATATTACAGAAAAAGAATAAACAATAGAAAAATTTCACAATACTTTTCTGCTTGTGCAAATACCAAAATTCTACAATTTTTCCTTGGAACCAACGGTGATTTTTAAAAGCTTTGAAGCCCTCGGAATATGAATCGTAAAAATTTAATTATAAAATGAAACGTTCCATCAAAAACCAAACAGTACTTACAATACGGCCGATATACCTTGGCCGGTCTGAACATAGGCACAACGAACTTTCGCGTATGCTCTCTCTCTCGCACTCGCCTCATATCACCATTTGGCTCCCAAAAAATGTTATTGCGCAGCCTTCTGCGTAGTTCAGAACTGTCAAATTATATCGGTCGTACTGTAGATCCAAATTCAAAATTCAAAAGTCATTTATTCAAACTAGGCTGAGAATCAGCACTTTTCGAACATCAAAATTACATAAGACAGTCCCCCAAAAACGCCCACCCTTCACCATATCTTACCTCACCCATCACTTCTAAATCACATGATTAGATGTTACAATCATATATTGAATTACATCAATGAGTAACATAAAAGATTATGTCAATACAATACCATAAGCGTGGTGGGATTATGTTACATAACATAACATAGGTACTTTATAGTAAAGACTGACCTATTATTGTAATTAAAATAAGATATTCAAGAACATTGGATAAACACTTCTTCGCTCATAATAATCATCGGAACGAACTATGAACGCAAACGTTTTATCCTCAGTGAGAGGGAGTGGGCTGTAATCCACCACGCGGGCCCAGTGCGGGTTGGTGGATGTCACATGTCTTCGAATTTTTGGTTCCAGGACATGCCGGTTTCCTCACGATGTTTTCCTTCACCGTTTTGAGAGCCGTGGTGATGAAATAATTTACACAAAGTAAATCGCCTGTTTGGGTTCTAACGACCTACAACTCGTAAGTCGCGGCAACAATAAAAATATTTGTCAGCAAGGTGTTGGCATGGGTGACTGCCTAGGATACCTATCCATGAGTACTATTTTATTAATACCCAAAGTATCTAAGTATAAAAACCATTCCTGACTCCTCCACCCTCAGAATTCGCGTCCTAAAACATGGCAAAGTTTTACATGACATGTGTAAACTAGTTGAACAGCACCCTTAGCATGACCAAAATAGAAACACGTTTTGTCGACGGAAGAATAGACAAAATTACAGACAAACAATTCTGCCGTCCTTTATCTAGAACGCCGTAAAGTCCAAAAAGTTATTTCCGAGAAAATGGCAAAAAAAAAAAACGCGGCAATCGTTGTTTCTAAAAACCTATGATTGTTGGACACATCAATTGATATTCTTTTCTGTTTATCCTAAAGAATCCTTTCTGTCCAGAAACTCTTAAAGAAGAAGTGTGGGTTAGACGCTTTCTAGTGATGGAATCATTATAAATTGTGTTACTTAACGGCCTAAAAAATGTTCATATCTCTGGAACTATTTATATTGTAAAAATGTTTTTTAGACAGAAAGATAGAGAATTTTGAACTCTATCACTTTCAATTAAAAAGTAAAAATTGGCCATTTGAGGGTTAACGGCTTTCTAGTTAAAGGACGGCAGTCGAGCATAGACCTCCACTCTGTGAGAGTGGGCCGTAATCCACCACGCGGGCCCGGTGCGGGTTGGTAGATGTCACATGTCTTCGAATTTTTGGTTCTAGGACATGCCGGTTTCCTCACGATGTTTTCCTTCACCGTTTTGAGAGTAGTGGATGAAATAATATTTACACAAAGTAAATCGCTTGTTTGAGTTCTAACGACTTACAACTCGTAAGTCGCAGCAACAATAAAAATATTAGTCAGTCAGCAAGGTGGTGGCATGGCTGACTACCTAGGGTACCTATCCATGAGTACTATTTTAATACCCAAAGTATCTAAGTATAAAAACCATTCCTGACTCCTCCACCCCTCATAATTTGCGTCCTAAAACATGGCAATGTTTTAATTGTAATCTAGTTTATCAGCACCTTTAGCATGACTAAAATAGAAACAGGTTTTGTCTACGGAAGAATAGACAAAATGAGAGATAAACAATTACAATCTGTCATTTTCTCTATTCTTCCGTCGACAAAACCCGTTTCAATGGTTGTTATGCTACGCATGCTGTTCTAAATGCCTTACCTCTATTTCTTATTTCGTATATTGGAAAGAGACGGCAGTAATTTTAACAAAGTTTAAGTAGTTGATGACCAATTTTAGTCTGCATAAGAAAAGGCGTCGTAGGCTATAGGGCGTTGTAGGCTGTAGGGTTGTTTACCGAAATAATCAATGCTACAGCTTCCTTAAGAGCGTTTATTCTGAAAGTGGGCAACGTCGCAGATGTCAAATATTTCGATGTTTTGATTAATTTGGCAACATTACTGTATGAAAATAAGAAATAAATAGTTCCCTAGAATATTAATAATGAATTGCAATTATAACACTGAATTTGATGTTGTAATAATTTTAGGTGCTAAAAAGGCATTTGGAAAGTTTCCAAACAGTTTTTTTTACATCTAAAACTAAATATTCGGTATTACGATATTAATTAAGTATTGCATTTCATTATTAATATTCTAGGGAACTAGTTAGCCACATTTCTTATTTCCATACAGTAATATTGCCAAATTAATCAAAACAGGTAAATATTTGACAGCTATTTACGACGTTGCCAAGTTTTAGGATAAACCCTCTTAAATGCTAAGGAGAACGTCTCATTCAAATTTGGATTTTCATACAAATGCCTCCTCCAGTAAGTTCTTCGCACATCCGCACCACTTAGGTACTCAATGTAATAGACACGTGGAGTCGCGTAGAGCGAGTCTACGCCATTTTGTCGCTAGGTAGGTAGGTATATAATGTACATTATAATGATTTTTGCTAGAACTCTAGGCCACCTCATTATTGGGGATTGGAATTGACTAGCCTATTACAGTCTCTTTACATGGACAGTTTACACAAATACATGAAAAAGTATGTTTTAATTATGTACTCAGTACTTTCTATCATTTTCGTGTTAGGAAGTCTGCACGATCAGCACCCTAAGAGTGGTTTCGCACTACGTCTGATCCGAATCCGAATTTAAGATTCGAATTGGGAATGTTCTAAATTCGAACGGACACAGTTGGGATCTAATGCGCAACAACCCTTCATACAAATAGTACTATTCGGATCGAACGTAGTGCGAAACCGCTCTAAGAGCGCACTACGTCCGATCCGAATCCGAGAAATGTCGTTCCGAAGTAGCCGTAGTAGATACTATTTGTATGAAGGGTTGCGCACTAGATCCGAACTCTGTCCGTCCGAATTTAGAATTTAATGCAAATGCTAAACTAAAAATCACCAAAATTTAGTTTATTCCTGTCAAATGAAATAGACTAAAGTGATACAACTTTACTGTATTTTAGTTTGACAGCACTAAGATGGCACTGAGTTATTTAGTGAAAATGGCAATTTTGTTATTCTGAATTTGCCGTTTTTCACCTAAAATTTTGATGTCTAAATCTGACTATTTATAATCGCGATTAAAACAACATGGCATGGTGCAAAAACAGTACTTTTCTTTTGCTTATAAAATATCTCGAAAATGGTGTGTCCTCTATCGCAAAAATAATTTAAATTTCGACCCCCTTTATAAAACACATAAACCCCTAAACTCAACATGTAGGTAATAATTTTTCTTATTTCCCATACAAAAAGTGAAAAATTCCATATAAAACACGCCGAGGCTGCCCCCCTGCCCGCCTCCGGCTCTAAAAAAATTTCACGGGGTAGGGCAAACAACTCAAGTACAGACGCCAGCACATCAAGCTACTACAATTTGTCAAATTTATTTAATAGATTTTCAACTTTATCGCTGATGTCTAAAGTTCAAAGTTGATTGGGAAAATTTGACAGTTTCGGGTAGCTTGATGTGTAGCCGTGTGTACTTACGTCAAATAATTCAAGTCTTTAAATTATCTAAATCTTAACTAATGTTATAATAAAGTAAAATTGTTTGTTTGTAAGAGTTAATCTCTTGAACACACTGGGAAGATCGGAAAACTCGTTACACATAAGTCATCATAACACACTAACAGTGGCAATGGCTTTCATATTAACATTCGAAATTTTTCGAAAATATAAAGGAATGGATTAGCTGGCTTCAAAACATCTTTCTCTGATCGAAAACTACATTATTGCAAAGTGCCTTAAGACATGTATACGGTATATTTGAATTTCACGCGTATGAAGTCGCGGGCAGAAGTAAGTCATCAATACATACATCGTTAACTGGCCAAATAAAATGTTAATGGGTAAGTATTGTAGGCAGATTTTACCATTCTTGATTCTTGTTCTATAATGAAATTGGAAGTCTAAAACTCTCGTGGAGTTTGTTGCGCCACTTCTTCCCAGCTAAAGGCACTAAGAAGTGGTGAAGGGTGGGCGATTTTGGGGGACTGTCTTATGTAATTTTGACGTTCGAAAAGTGCTGATTCTCAGCCTAGTTTGAATAAATGACTTTTGATTTTTGAATTTCTCAAGGTCTCTGATGACAAGCTAATAATAAAATGTAATTTTTCATTAATTGAAACTGGCAACACTCGACAAATTACTAGTAAAATTATGGAGCTATTGGACATTTTGAGTATGCTCGACTGTCTTTGCTTTGACAACACTGAGAAATGGCGAGGCAGTTATCCTACTTTATAGAAACAGATCTTAAAAAAAAATGTTTTCGTCAAAATATATTTTATTGATTGGAATAACTCAATTCACATTTTATTATACAAGTAGACAAAACGTCAAACAATTTATAAAAAGTCAGTAAACACTTCAAAATGATGGTTCAATGATGGCACACAGTGTAATTTGGTCTTTGAACTCAGAGCTCCTTGACAATTATTATTGAAGCAAAAAAACACCCTGTTAGCCCGGGCATGCACTAAACCCATTGAACACATTATACAAGGCTCCCTTATCATATAAATATAGTACCCAGTACATAAATAAGGGCTTTCAGAAGCATTCATTCTGTTTTCGTCCAAAACCTCCTTGGTGACGTAATTTCTGGCGCCAAATTTGACATTTGAGAATTTATTTTTTAAATAAAGAAACAGATTGTTGTCTATTCCAGACAAAGACGGGTCTTCGATGCCTGCTGTGTTCCACGCGCCGCCATTTTGAGTTTTTGCTACATTATCTATGGCCAGCATTGCTGAATGTTGTACAGGATGAGTTTCTCTGTTATCAAAAGATATGGCTACAACAGAGCTGATTGATGGATCCACCACAACAGTTGCATTTATATCTCTTAGTAAAATATCTGAAAGTTCCAAATTACTATTTGTTTCACTTAAATAATATCTTGCAACTTCAAATGCAAGGCCCATGTAACAGCGATGGTTCATAAGTTCAGCTTCTGCAAAGAATTCACTTCCACATAATTTTTCTAAGTACTCACTAGGATGGAAATTACAGGACCAGACTCTGCTGTATTCTGTATGTTGCTTTTTTAATTTAGGAGGCAGTGATGGTAAACCCATTACTTTAAAATACTCAAAAGAGTCTTTAAGCTCATAAACTTTTTCTTCAACGTACTCCTGGATCGATTCTTGGGAGTTCAAATACCGTACTGGGCATAGTAAGACCTCTTTTTTCCGAGCTCTTTTCAGATGCTGTAGTTCTTTGAGAGGTATTTTTTCATTCAAAATTGTAATAATCTTTGATAATTCCTTCACATTCTTCACTTGACCAACGTAAACCTTAGTAAATACTACTGGTTTGATAAATTCGTCACTGACAACTGCGTGGAGGTTCTTTTTGGAAGACATGATGTTTTGTATAAAACTGTCTATGGTTTCCGCCATCTTGGCTTTTTTTAACGGTGGTTCTGTTGTCTCTGACATAGCTGAATGTTGTACTTTTCTTTAGAAATCCATTATGTCCTTATTGGAGTAAAAAAAATATTTTTTCTTGTATTTGGTTAAATGCCATAATTCTCTTGTAACATCCAATGTCTCCAAACTGTTTTTCTTCAGTAACTGCTGAAAATAAACAAAGAACAACACTATTCATTACACACACTGCATTTCAACTGAATTCAAAACAAAAAAAAAATTGGTTAAAAACATTAAATCAAATATTTAATTTTTTCTTCCAAAGTCCCAATATTTTTAGCTTCTTATGTGTTTTATTTATTTTATTTTTGCAATTATTTAAATATGATGTATATGATTTATTTAAATATTTTTTTTATTTATTGTACCCTGTAAAAATATAGTTTTTTTTTTTTGAAAATTGTTTTGTTTTAGTATACAAATATTGTAAAACAGCTGTAATAGCAACTTTTTTTTTGGAACAACTAAGTTGTGGCAGAATACAAGGTTTCCTTTGCCCAGCAACAGGTAAAGTAAACAAATTTTGTCCTTGGAAAGATGACAAAGAGCTAGTGTTAATTAATAAAACGGTATCTATGGCAGTATAGATATTTCTATGAACAAATCAATCTGCCTAGCCTTTTCCCAACTACGTAGGGGTCAGCTTCCAGTCTAACTATACTCCGTTTGAAATAAGATTAGACATTTAACTAAACCTTTTTTACAGGCCGTTCAACCGATTTTGACTTTTAGTGCGTTGCTCGCATGACAAATGGCAGCTGCAGTAAACAGTTGGTTTGTAACCACTTTTTTTGCTTTTAATGCCATCCTTATGCCTACGGTATAGAAGTCGAAATCGATTGAACGGACTGTAAAAAAGGTTTGTTTAAATGCCTAATCTTATTTCAAACGGTGTATAGATGCAGCTGAATACCAGTATTTTATATGGAGAGACTGCCTATCTGACCTCCACAAATTAATTATAAATGCGTGAATATTACTGGTCATAATATCAAAAGTATTGTTATTGAACATTTCTCTCATAAAATGAGGCTTATAAAGATAATATAAAAAGTTTAATCATCATAGATATTGGGTTGATGAGAAAGTTTTATCTGTGCCTAGGTACATAACATCATGCTAGTATTCCACAAAAGGTTAGGCAGAGGTATACCAATAGGGCCATAGTGCACCCACATTTCACCAGTTATGTTTAAGTCCCATTTAATAGGGGGCGAGCCTATTGCCATCAACCGGGCTCAAACCCAGCCTAGGCTATTTGAGAACATAATAAATTATTATGCAGCATAAAAACGATTTTTTAAGTTCTTATAAGACTTGGCAAGATAAAAAGATATAAGTACTTAATTTTTTCTTTTAATTCTATAAATATAATTAAACAAACAAGATAGTGGAACGTATTACTAGTCCAACGCATTGTAGAAGAATAAATTTGAGTGCATAATACTTGGATTTTATTTGCGTAGTACATAATCACGACAGATAAAGATAGTAACGTAAAAATCTCCTGATAAAAGGTTGTCTTATAAAATGTAGAAATTTCAGTCCCTACAACATTCAACTGCACTAATTACCTGACGACAGTTTCACTACATTTTAGATAATCGCCCAGCTAGTCAATTACGGCTCGTTGTTGACAAAAAAACTGATAATCATACCTTTTACGTTAGCGCACTTAAAAACACTTAAAACATGACGTTATTCTCGTAATAACAGGTCAAGCTTATAAATAAATGCACCGGCAACATTCATGTACCACGACCACGCCGGAATTACACGGAATTTTTGCTAAAATACGCGAAATAAATAAGTAAAATAATCTTAGATTTACCTCAAAATGGACTTCGGATTTAGACGTCAATTTCTCTCGTAGACGAAATATTTTCTCATAGCTTAGGTAAAACTCTCACGTTAGATACTCGGTCAACACACAGTAAACCTTCATTTATTGGTTTAATAATAATGGAAATTTTATTTGCCACACACGTAAATCACAAAAATGTAGCAGCCATTAGACAGATTATGATTTGTTTTCAATGTGAAAACGTGGTTCTAATTCGAATATTCTTATTGGTTCGATTTAGAACAGGAAAATAAGAACCAATTAAATTATCCATTTTTTTGACGTTTCTCGCCCACAGATTCCGCAAAAATACAAAACGTCATTTCTTGTCGTTCTGTAATTTCGAACGCACTTATAAATAACATTCCGTTTCAAGAAGACACACTGAAAATTAAGAACTGAAAAAAAAAAAAGTTGTACTTTTTAGTTTTAATTATTGATCAAAATTACCTAGAAAGTTGCTTTTTCAGTTTTCCTCATTACCGTTTGCCCGCTTCAGCTAACTGGCACATATTCATCTTCTTCTTAGCGTATCTAAATTGAGTCGCCAATGAACTTAGAACTTCATTCTCATTGTATTTATTGTTGTATCAAAAATGCAATTCCAATAAGTAAGTAACCAGATGCAGTCGGTAATAATAAAAGGTGTAGATAACCTTTGGTTATCAATGGAAATGAACTCTTCCCTACCGTACCTCTATCGGAAGTATGTAACTAAAAGCATCATTCTTACTTACAGTTTATTCAAGTTTGAGACCATTACATGTACCAATTTTGCGTAGCAATCCTTGAATAACCGCTGTAAGTTTATGAGACCATTAGCAGTAATCTGAGTACATACACGATGAAATCTCAATGTCCCTCAAGCAATTAACAGCGTTCTAACCAAGTCTGTATGAGTTGTTGAGTGGCTACTTGCTCTGTGTTATTACAAGGCTTAGGGTGCGTTTACATTGATTATACTAACCCGTACCATAATTGCGTAACTCATTTTCGTAAACAATTTCGCGTAATTTGTTTCATTTTGACATTTCAACAACATTCATTGCGTTATTTACGTTGTTGAACAGATTTTTTTTCCAACTTATGAAGCAATGGATTAGCAATCTATTTCAAATCTAAACAGATTGTGTTGTATTACGCAATTAGGGTACCGATCTACTAACAAAGCGCTGTTTCCCACCCAAAAAAAAAAAAGGTTTTTATTCAATGGTCTCATTTTTTTCAAAATAAGAAGCAAACACAAACCAAATCAAAGATGATACATTATTTATTTACGATTACATAAGTTTTTGACTAAATAATTATATGTTAGGATATTATTATCACATCACAAAAGGCTGAATTTTATAAAAAAAGTCGATAGTTCCATGTTCAAATGATACATAATTCACTTATTTTCTAAAGTTTGGTACCACGCCTGACAGGTTTCGGCGGCAATTTCGCATAAAGCCGATAATGCTCTGCCTGTAGTGTCGTATTCTGAAATAGAAAAATAAATTACTATTAATATTTTTATACATATAGAACATACTGGGTGGAGAGAGGATAACAACAAAAAACAGGAATTCTGTCCTAAGGAAAACTAAAGTTACCTATCTAAACTAATATTATAAAGAATTGTTTTTAAGCTATTGCATAGCTTTTCATTTCGAATCAAGAAATTCCATAACGAAAATAAAACCTAACACCCCCCACTCCGCCTACCATGTAATGACGGTTTTTTGTAACGTAATTTTTAGGGTTCCGTAGTAAACAAGGAACCCTTATAGTTTCGTCATGTCCGTCTGTCTGTCTGTCCGCGGTCTAGCTCCGAGACCCTTAGTACTAGAAAGCTGTAATTTGGCATAGGTATAGGTACATATTAATTACGCCGACAAAGTGGTAAAACAAAATTATGAAAAACATTTTTTTTTAGGGTACCTCTCAAACACGTAAAGTGGTGATGTTTTTTTTTTATTTGTTTAACCCATAGTGAGGGGTATCATTGGAAAGGTCCTTCAAAAACATTATGAGTTTGTAAAAACCATTTTTGGATTCAGGAAACCGTTTGCGAAATATTAATCTTTAAAGTGCTAATTTTTGTTAGAGTCAAGTGTCCCTGCTGGCTAAATGGTTGGTTTTGGGTATGTGAAAAAAATCACAGCAGTAGTTTATATAACGAAATTAAAAGAAAAACTATCACAGCTAAGTTGGCTTTACAAGTTAACGAGTAATAATCGACCAACTTAACTTTGCAGTTGCAAAAACATGTTTTCCTATACATTCCGTATGGGAGAACATATTTTTCAACTACAAAGTTAAGTTTAGTTTCGGGATAAATTCATCCCAACTACGGAACCCTTCATTGTGCGTGGTCCGACACGCACTTGGCCGGTTTTATTTTATGTCATCACGTCATCATCCCAAGTGTAGCGTTGACAAATAGGAAGTATGGAGGTTACAAATGCTATGCAATAGCTTTACCGCGGCAGTCCCCGAGTGCCACACGTTTTTTATTTTGTATGTTTGTTTGTTACGCTTTCACGCTGAAACTGCTGAACGGATTTGGATGAAATTTGGCATATAGATAGACCATGATCTGCGTTACGACATAGCGTACTTTTTATCCCGATATTCCCACGAGATCGAAACTTATGCAGATGAAACCAAGGGGCGCAGCTAGTGTTATATAAAATTAACAAAATACGGAAAAATATGTGAAATTTACTGGATAGTATAATTAAAAAATAACCACTAGCTGGCAAGCGGTGTCTGAAAGTTCAAGGCCTTTCGGTAACCAGTAGATAATCATAATTATTATAGTCGATGACCATAACTTACCAACAACACCTCGCTTGCCGAAGATAGAACCATTGAAAGGGGGCTTCCTGTACGTGGCCTCTGCATTGTGGATGCACATGACGATGGCGAAGAGGCACAGGGCTATGACAAAACGCATCTTTTTGATGATCTGAAAAAGAAGACCTGTTTCAGATTAGCCTATACCTATCACATAAGTGATGTTTACAACAAAAAGACTGATTTTCAGGGTTCCGTACCTCAAAAGGAAAAAACGGAACCCTTATAGCAGGGCTGTCCAGACAACGGCCCGCGGCTTATTTTCATGCGACCCGCGATGCATGTTTTAATCAGAAAATAGTTTTGGACATAAATAGTTTTGATAATAGAATTCTTTGTCAAAACATATAATCAATATTTGGTATTATTTCTGCGGCCCTCCAGCTTTTATTAAATTAATTTGCTCGCGAAGGTATGTAGTTTGGCCAGCCCTGCCTTATAGGATCACTCTGTGTCACTGTGTCTGTCTGTTTGTCTGTCCGTCTGTCAGAGCCGATTGCTTCGAATCTAATGGAACGATAAGGTTGAAATTTAGTACACGGACGTGTAACGTAAATAAATGAATTTTGAATATGGGGTTTACTTTTGGGGGCAAATTAGTTATTTTTTTTCTTTCTTTTCTATTTTCTTTTTAGAAAAAAAAAAAAAAAAAATGTTTTGCTAACTGTACCTTGTGACATATCAAATGAAAGGGCTTGTTGCGAGGATCTCAATTTTTTGTTTTATAATTTTAAAATAAAAACTTTTATAAATATTTAAGATTTTTTTGAAAATTAACGATTCCCCCCTTATCTCATAAACGACTGAGCCTAAAATTTTGTAAAAAATACATATAATGGATCTATACTCATAGATTACAAGAAAACCTATAAGTCTATGGTCTTAAAATGACATGGTAAATCACTCAATTTTGTGTGTACAAACTTACATTTGCAGTTGGAATGTACGGGAGAACATGTTTTTCAACTACAATGTTAAGTTTATTCTTGGAACAAATTCATTCCAACTACAGAACCCTTCATTGGCCGGTTTTTAAACTGATATTTCAAATGACTAGGTACATTAACTCCGGTTGATGAACCAATAAAACACACCAAAATTTATTTTTTGTATCACCATGTTAAGATGTCGATAGGTATACCCCGCACGCTTGGGGATTTTTGCTAGCTAATTTAATTTGACCCCGTAGATGTTTTTTTAAATTATATTTTTAACCAACTTAAAAAAAAGGAGGTTTTCAATTCGTCGGGATATTTTTTTTTTTATGTATGTTCCCCGATTACTCGAAGACGGCTGGACCGATTTGAAAATTTCTTTTTTTTTGAAAGGGTATACTTTCAAGTTGGTCCCATTGTCGTTTGGTCATAAATAAATATTATAGGCACATCTGTAGCGATTTGGGTATATTTTTTTATGAGCAGTTGACATTAGTTTATTGTAACTTAAATAAATTACAAACTAACCCACTAAAAAGTGAAAAATAAACATTTTTTGTTAAAAAGTTTTTTTTAAACTTACGAAATAAACTTAAACTTACTTGATATCAAACTCAAGACGTCTTGAAGACTGAAGAGTTGAAGACCAACTGATGCATCAACGCAGTTTCTAACCCTTTTTATACCTTATCTACCCTCATAATTAAGTTTACAACCAATCTACTGCAATTTTGTGTCCAGACGAAGTTAATGCGAATATAATGAAAAGGCAATTATATTAGAAAAATATAGGTTAAATCATAGACTAAATACTTTTTCGTAGTTACATTAATACAATGTCTTTCAATCTGTTTTGGATTTGATTAAGTTATCAATCAGACAATGTTCATCGAAGACTCGAAGTAGGTAATTGACAATCAAGTGGCTCGGAGTCTGGCTTTGAGCCCGGCTGATGGCAATAGGCTCGCCCCTATCACATGGGACTTAAACATAACTGAAGAAATATGGGTGTACTATACAGGATTTTTTTTAACTAGTGCGCAAACTGAAACATGTGAGTACTCATCATTATGAACAACTTTTACTATAGGACCAAACCTGAAATCGCGAAACAAAAATCAGCTGTTCCCTACATTTATGTTCGCATAACTCGTCAAAATGTAGGGAAAAGCTGATTTTTTTTTCGCGATTTCGGGTTTGCTCCTATAATAAAAGTTGTTCATAGTGATGAGTGTTAAAGTTTGCGCCACTGGTTAAAAACTTACCCTGTATGTACAGACGCCAGCACAACAAGCTACCCAAAACTGTCAAATTTTCCCAATCAAGTTTGAACCTTAGACTTCAGCGATAAAGTTGAAAATCTATTAAATAAATTTGACAGATTGAATAGCTTGATGTGCTGGCGTCTGTACACTTCTACCTAACCTGTCGGGGAATACTGAAGTGAGGTTATGTGACAATCAAGCAAAATCGAGCGCCTTTTCGAAACGCAAAACTTTTGTTGGTGGAACTTAAGACTTGTTAAGTTGGTATTACTGTGCGTTTGCACTGGCGAAACATTCACAACATAACATGTTGGAATCACTATTTTCGGTCAATTTTCCATACAATGTTTGACAGGAACTAGAGATTTCAACATGTTTTGTTGTGATGTTTCGCTAGTGCAAACTCACAGTTATACTGTTATACAACATGTAAAAAAAAACGTGTGGCACTCGGGGACTGCCGCGGTAAAGCTATTGCATAGCATTTGTAACCTCCATACTTCCTATTTGTCAACGCTACACTTGGGATGATGACGTGATGACATAAAACAAAAATTACGTTCCCATGACAACATCACGTTGTCATGGGAACCGTCATTACATGGTAGGCGGAGTGGGGGGTGTTAGGTTTTATTTTCGTTACCTACGTTACGGAATTTCTTGATTCGGTCGCCGCGCTCAAAGCCCGCGATAAAAGCTATGCAATAGCTTAAAAACTGTCCGGTCTGTGAGGGTGTTGATATGTATCGTACTGAGAGTATATTTATGGGGCAATATTAACCTTTCAACTGTCATTAATGAGACACAATAGAATTTTAATTGTTATCCACCTTAATGAGGCGTCGTAACAGATAATGAGTAAAGGAAAATCAAAAAAAAAATCGTCAATTTATTTTTTTCAATTTGGAATTTTACCGGGTTTATTACATGCGGCGCGGGCGGCCGTCGTTTAGCGAGTGTCTAGAAGTCATAACTTATGACCCCTGTTGAAAATTTGCAAATTTTTAATGAATTTGGGGTAATTTTAGTACTAAAAATGTGATTTAATCACAATAACTTTTTATTTTCAATAATAATTAGATTTTTTATTACTTTTAGGCAATGTTATTGCAGTAGGTACCTATTTGCCCCCCCGGATCGGACAGTTTTTTTTTACATATTGTATGCATAGTGATCGTGATACCCTTGCTCCTCATATAAGAGGTTGTGGATGCAAATCAGGCAAGTACCAATGTATCTTTCTGTTATATTTACTTTCCGAGTTTATCTTGGACATTACTAACATTAGTGAAAGAAAAACGTTGTGAGGAACGTGAATGATTGACAGTCGTTACGGGCCGTCAAAACCCCGAAAGTCGGACAACCAATCTTACCGAGGGTATCCTACCCACTACCACAGCTACTACCCAGTCACTGGGCTGTGTGTGGAGGTCAAATAGGCAGTCACTCTAGTATTCAGCTGCATCCGGCTTGACTGGAATCCAACCCCAACATATTTGGGAGAAGGCTAGGTGTTTTCTCAATAAAAAATTCATCATCATCATCATCATCAGCCTATAAATGTTCCCACTGCTGAGACACAGGCCTCCTCTCTGTGAGAGGGAGTGGGCCGTAATCTACCACGCGGGCCCAGTGCGGGTTGGTAGATGTCACATGTCTTCGAATTTTCGGTTCTAGGACATGCCGGTTTCCTCACGATGTTTTTCTTCACCGTTTTGAGAGCAGTGGTGATGAAATAATTTACACAAAGTAAAGCGCCTGTCTGGGTTCGAACCTACGACCTACAATTCGTAAGTCGCGGCCGTTACCACTGGGCCACCACTGCTCAATAAAAAATTACCTAGAAAATAATATAATAAACTACGACTATAATTTTTTATATTAGAAGATAAGATTACTAATTATAGTTAATAAAACAGCTTGTGCAGACCAGCGCGCGTCGCGTCGCGTGTCGCGCCTGTTTGAAAGAGCCTTAAAAATCTACCTAATTATAAAATTATATTAAGAGCGTTTACCCTAAAAGTTGGCAACGTCGCAAATAGCTGTCAAATATTTACCTGTTTTGATTAATTTGGCAATATTACTGTATGGAAATATGAAATGTGGCTAACTAGCGAACTAGAATATTGATTATGAAATGCAATAATTATCGTTACACCGAATATTTAGTCTTAGATGTAATAAAAGTTTTTGGAAACTTTCCAAATCCATTTTTTACACCTAAAACGGTTACAACATCAAATTCAGTGTTATGATTCCAATTCGCTAGTTAGCCACATTTCATATTTCTATACAGTAATATTGCCAAATTAATCAAAACAGCGAAATATTTGACATCTGTTTGCGACGTTGCCCACTTTCAGAATAAACGCTCTTAATTAATTAAAAATGCGTAACTTATTTTTTATTTTAGTAAGTCTTAATAGTGATGTAATAACATAAAAAGTAATACAAAGCTTCAAATAAATTCAATAAAATGCAAAAGACAAAATCGTAACACGTTAAGGCTCTTACAAACAAGCGCGACACGCGACGCGACACAAAGGCACCGCTCGTCGCGCGACGAGCGGTGCCTTTGTGTCGCGTCGCGTGTCGCGCCTGTTTGTAAGAGCCTTTATCGTGTTTGGCCATTAAGATGTATTCGTCTGTTCGTCACTCGTACTATTGGTATCCTAATAGCCGTATCGTTGCATCCATAGTAAAGCACCACAATTCACCAGAATTTCCACTGGGACTCTTCTCTCAAAAAAACCGTAACCAAGCCAATAATAATCATTTATTTGCAGAAAATACAGGTGTTACCAGTTGTAAAAGTTGGTGGTTTAGTACAGTCCACAGACATATTATATGTCTGTGGTACAGTCCATATTTTGCCTGTTTAGGGCATGCAAATTAATTTTACATTAAATACTTAACAAGTACCTATTTATTTTACATTTAACACAAAACAACTCGCACATAACAAAATTTAACCTAAAAATATATAGTAGGTAACAACAATTCTTTAAACTAAATAAAACATGCCATAAAACAATAGGAACCTTAAAATAAATATTTTTCTTTATGTTGCAGAAATTCTTGAAAACTATAAAAACAATTTTCAATGGCCAGAAAACATTTTTCAATGGCACAACTCAGGTACGTGCTCAGAATAAAAAAATTCAAATGTAAATCATTGATTTGAAATTAATGCTAAAAGCTCTCTACCTACCCCTCAGCAATGTGTGTAACTAATCCAAGATGGCCGCCCTCCTCATTCTATTCCACTACTAATCTTATGCACTAACGAAGTTATAATCCTTTGAGAATACTCGGGAATCTCTGTCAATATGTGGTCAGTATCCACAGTAATCCAATAATTGGGTGGACAGCCGCCATCTTTTGATTTGAGTATAAATTGGCGGGAAAATCGTCTCACAGCATCAGTTGACATTCAACCACTTTAGTGTTATCAACAAGAAATACTTCGCTCAATACAAGGTAATTTTTCCATTTTGGCTTTTATGTGTTTTCACATCATTATTATCAGTTAGGTTTGTCTGGTAAAGTAAAATCATGAAACATCGATGATCATTAATAATTGGTGTCTTTTAGCTATAATCTAAAATCGCAAGTTTAACATTGAAAATTACTGTAGTGTGTACCTAACTATACATATAATAAATTATATTCTCCTCCTAATTAATTAAATATCAAAATATATGATATGTAGGAGGTATTAGATCATATCCTTTAACTTCTTTATTTTTTCTACGAAAATTTTCTTGTCTTTACGTAATTTTTCATACAGATTTATGTAGATTTTTTTGTTTTAGTCACTGCATGCCCTTTCAACTGTCATTAACGAGACACAATAGAATTTTAATTGTTATCCACCTCAATGAGGCGTCGTAAGAGATGATGAGTTCTAAAGTAAAGAAATAGTAAGAGCAGAGAGTTAGGTAGTAAAAAAATATCAAGTCCAATAGGTATAATTTGGATGTTTCTGTTTATTATGTTTTAGAATTTATATTTGTATATAATTAAGAAATAAGAGCGATCGAGAGAGAGAGAGAGAATTAAGATTATTTATAAACGATATATATTTAAAATACTTTTTTTTTTGTACTTTAGATGTCCGGAGACATGATGCGTTTCACCATTGGCGTCGTCTGCTTGGTGGCGGTGCTCCTCTCCTTAGTTCAAGTCAGCGAAGCCAACTACAAGAACGCGCCCATGAACGGCATCATGTTTGGCAAGAGGGGACCTACCGGTAAGATAAAATAACCAGAAAAAAGTATATTTTCTAGTAAAATCTAGAAAAATTCAGGTGTTTCGAAAAAGAGACTCTGATGTCTGAGTTTGTTTCGGTTTTTCTTGTAAAAGTAGCCAAACTCATATAGTTTTAAATAATGTTTTTTGACGTGTAAAAGTCACTATTAGAACCAAATTTATATAAATAAATAGAGAGTGCCTCCGCTGCCGGCGTCGGCTTCCGAATTGGCTGCCAGCGCTGAGTATGAAAAAAAGCGGAAAACGACGCTGGCAATTTGGCATATTGGAGTAGATAGGCATCATTAAAAAAACATGTACGAAAAGCATTATTTTTTCCATTAAAATATATTTCCATATTCCAGTGATCAAGAACTAAGCACCAGGAACCGAACTAGTTAGATTAGGTTAAATATTTTTACTCGCAAAAAAGGTAAGGTTAGGTCAGGTTAGAACTGTGACTCCTCAAAAACGACTAGAATATATGTATAGAAAAAATACCGTAGTTATGGGAGCTGCCGGTGCCAGCAGCCGATGTTTTAAATAATATCGATACATTTTTGGAGGGTCTCGCCTGACATAAGGTAACATTTCTCACACGTTCCGAAACATCCCCTCTTCAATCAAGTCGGCACCTACACACAAATTAGCATGAATTGAATAGTCTCTTACATAGCTCGGCACAGTTCTTGTGCGACAACTACGACGTAATGCGCCATCTGGGTAAATCGAACTGGTCTCAGGTTGTTCGCCGATTACGGAATGCTCACTATTCATTGGATTTGACTGGTTCAGAATGCATGGCCTTATATGAGTGCCGTACTCCATTTCGATCCCAGCCGGAGGCGATGAACCATTATATTTTACTGTTGCTTGTCTAGAATTCATGCTAGAGTGCTTATGTTCATATTCTCCCTCAAATGGTCTGATGTGAACTCTGTTTCGCCTGTATTCCTTATCTCCAACCTTCTATATAAGACCTTGCATCCAATACTTTAGTGATAATGCCAAAACTCCATTTGTTATCACTCTCAGGATATAAACGAGTTGACACCTTCTGACCGACAAACAACTGTGGCTGATCATTAGATCTCTTATCAAAAGTTACCTTCATTTTCTCTTTCCTTTCTTTAATATTTGCTCTTATCTTTAATCTTATCTCCCTAAACAGGCAGTAATGCTAAATATTTATAATATCGATTAATTTGTAACGTTTAAAATCTTCTTCTTTCACAGAATACGACCAACGTGGCAAGACCTTCACCGCGTTATGCGAGATCGCCACAGAAGCGTGCCAGGCGTGGTTCCCTTCACCAGAAAACAAGTGAATAACTAATATTTAAGACAAAAATGTAACGACAATAGCATTTGAATTTTGGACTGCGGTAGAATAATGTTAATTTGTAGGGAATTTTTGTATCGAGCATTGCAACACTAATGCCTCCGCCATTTTTAAATTAAAATTAATGTTTTTAATTTATCTATCATAAAGGCTGGGAAATTATGACTTTATACGTAGAGAATAAATGCTTTTAAATTATGTAATATTTTTATTTACTTCGTTAAAGTAAAAATACCCTCTCTGTTTTCTAGCAAACCTTTTCAAGACAAGAGGTAAAAAAAGGAAAGTGTTGTGACATGGGGATGGGCAGGACCATAGACATAAGAAAGAAGGGCAGAATCATAGGCTTAGGTAGCAAGAACATGAACCATCCTCAAGTATTAACTCTAAATACCAGTAGATACATCCATGGGGTAGTTCGGTTAAGTAAATACCTTAAATATTATTATATTGCAGTTACAATGAGTAAGTACAGTCAACAAAAACGTTTGGTCAAGTAAGTTTTGAATAAAAACTTGCGTTTTATTTTCCAAATTTAAGGCCAACAAAAGACTAAACTTTGTTAAAATTTACCTGCATAAATCTAACGTTTTTGTTGCATATCTACCCACATCAAAGATACGCACAACATGGGTTTATAAAACCTAGCAGCTGCACTAGCAAGGTTCACTGCTTACACATTATTAGAAACCATTTCTGTTGACCGTATTTGACCACCCCAAAGCACGGAACGATCTCATTTTATGTTTTTCGCTTGACAAAAGGTCTAGATAGGCAGGCTGTACCTGAGTTGATAGCTGGATCTGTGAAAAAAAAAACAACGAATGAAAAACCCCTTCCTTCTTTCAGAAGTCGGTTAAAAAACAGCTTACAGAATTACTATTTATTTTAATTACTATTTTAGTTTTTTTGAATTACTATTTTATTTTTTGATTAAGTATTAACGTAATTTTTAAGGAGGTATACTAATATAAATATGGATTACTGTATCTGATTTAAATAAATAAATTAAATTACTACATACAAAATTCGCTGCGCTCTACAAAGACGGGGAATACCCCTTCCAAGTACTTTTAAAGCATTGCAACACTATGAAAAAATCCCAACCTAAGTACTAAGCATATAGCATGTTGAATTTTACCCCAAAGATCACTCCAGAAAATAAAAAATAAAAAGTCAATCGATTCCTTCCTTTTGGAAGGAATCGATTGACTTTTTACTTTTTATTTTGCCTGCGTGTAATGAAGCGTAGCTTTGCCCTAAATACGCTTATTTTATCATGGCAGCCCCAACCGTGGGAACTGTAGAGATAAGTGTAACTTTCGATTTGTATTGTTGTCAAATGTTTTTGTGGTACAATTAGATTCCTATAAGAATATCACTTCCTTGTAGAAATCATGGAAATACTCCCACAGTGAGAAGTCAACCAGTTTTGTGTTAATTTTATAGTGATTTTGATAAAAAACTGATAACACTGAAAATAAAATGTCAATAACATTGCAGTGACGTTTCGCATTCGGAAAAATCGTATTTCGAATCTACCTTACTTTATTAAAATGGAATATTTAAGTTCTCAACTCGTGGTGAAATAATGAGATAATATAAATTATTTATTCAATTAACCAAGCATTATATAAAATATCAACATGACTACGAAGGAGCTTTATACGAAGGTAAGATTTTAAGTGAAATGTATTTGATTGTATTTTGTTTTTTGTTGTAGATCTATTTCGAATTTAGAATGCAAAGTTAATCAAACTTTTATTCTCCTGTGCATGCATTTATTCCGTGTTCGGGTTAATTAGTTTGCGGAGCAATTATTTTGATTAATTACTATCAGAACAGGGAGTGTTTATGATTGACCTTCTTCACTCAATTTATTGAAGAGGACGTCATTCTCATTCGTTTACTCAGCGATCGCTAATTTTTGCATCATTTATAAATATTTGGCGTGTCAAGGAATATCGTAAGTTCCGGGATGACGTCAGTCGTCACGTCGCTGCAGTTCGCCCTACTGTTCCATTTTCAAAAACAATAACACTGCCCATTCTTTCATTCAGGTTTCCAGAATTACTTTTGTTCCGATTTATCGGAAATCAATATGGTTTCTAAAAAATAATCTTGTAACTTGGAACTGTTTAATAAATTAACATAATCACTTTTGCTATCTAAGTCAAGTGAATTTTTCATGCTCATGAATTATTTATAAACTGCAATTACACAGTATTTGAGCACTCGCTGTGTATGAACTTTAAAACATAACATTAACAAATTGTTAAAATTTTGAAATGATTGTTATCTTGAAATATGTTATTAAATTACCTTATCACTGTCTCAATGCATGTGATTGTTATCTTGATGACAAAAATATGTCTTGTAATTACGGTATTTACTTATTGGTGACATATTTTTCTTTGGTTTGTCAAACTTATGCACCCAGTTATTACTGCTCTATAAATACTTCCAAGACCTGATAGGTAATTTTCCTTCTAACAGGGTATTGAATATTTATTTTATTTGTCAACTTGTTGTTATTCTTGCAAATAAATAATATTCTTATTCTTTGAAACTATTGCTACAATGACACAAATCGATCTTACAACTTATTGCTAACAACACAAAATATGTGTATGAAATGTATTATGTTCAATAAAAAAACATTTTTACAAAAAATACAAATGACTTCCAAACTACAAAGTGAAAAATAACTTTAATTTTGGAAATCGGTGTCTTTGGATCAGTATTTATGTTTTTTGACACTGACTTCCGAAATTAAAGTTATTTTTCACTTAGTAGTTTGGAAGTCGGTTGTATTTTTTGTAAAAAAGTTTTTTTTTTTCACTTTTTAGTTGGTTGACTTGTAATTTATCTAAGTTACAATAGCCTTATGTCAACTGCTCATCAAAAATACCCAAATCGCTATAGATGTGCCTTTAATATTTGAAGAGTTCCCTCGATTTCTCCAAGATTCCATCATCAGATCGTGACCAACAATCAACCAATCGATCGTGACAATGGGACCAACTTGAAAGTATACCCTTTCAAATAAAAAAAGAATTTTTCAAATCGGTCCAGCTGTCTTCCAGTAATCGGGGAACATACATAAAAAATAAAAAAAATATCCCGACGAATTGAGAACCTCCTCCTTTTTTTTGAAGTCGGTTAAAAACACGAATTAGGTAATTCACTGTTGTGTGTTTATTTCGTGGATAGCATAAGCACTAGGTAGCCTTACACTAATGTGATATGTTTACACATGTGGGGTACTTGTACAAATCTTATTAGTCAAGAAGATTTCCAAGTACCTACATTAAAGATACACAACAAAATGCATGGTTTGCGTTTAATACACATAATGGTACTAGGTCGTACTTTCAACCCATCTTGGAATAGCATTATTTTGAAACAATTACAAAAGATTCGGACCATTTTATAAATTATTTACATTGTGTGTAAATGACCTTGTGAAGGCTGCAGGAATCCATTGCATGCAAGAACCGCAAAACCGGTTGGTAAAAAAAGTGGCAGTGCTTGAGGGCCTATGTCCAGTAGGCACTGGAATGCTTTTGGCTAAAAAGTTGACGATGATGAATAAAATCACATAAATAAGATCTGTCAATTTTGTTCACCAATGGTGCGATAGTTTCTTTATTTTTATATCGGCCCAAATAGGCTTACTGCACTCTACAGAATGGTGGCAGTAATGACAATTGACCAAAGACAAATACTCTAGACAAAAATCTTAATTCCACATGATTCCCTAATACCTTTAAACAAGTAATTCTTGTGTATATCTTAATATATATAAATTACGTGTCACGTTGTTTGTTCGCGATGGACTCCTAAACTACTCAACCGATTTTAATCAAATTTACACACCGTATGCAGTTTGATCCAACTTGAAAGATAGGATGGGTAGGTAGGGTAGGTAGGGTAGTCAGTGATAAAGATGGTCCCACCCCAAACATTTATTTGGCAAAACAACGTTTGCAGGGTCAGCTAGTTATATATATAATCTAAACCTCTGAAACGACTCCAACGATTTTCATGAAATTTAGTATGCAGGGGGTTTCGGGGGCGATAAATTGATCTAGCTCGGTTTCATTTTTAGAAAACGTGGTAAAAAAAAAAAAACAGATATTGAACTTTAAATACCTTATGCAATATATTTGATTTGGTTTTTATGTCATTCATAATCATTAATCAAGCTAATTGAGAATTTTTTCTCAATTAAAATACAATCACTAGAGGGGTTATTGAATAAGATTGGGAAATATTATTATTATGCAATTTCTCTAATAAGCATGTTTTTTTAAAAAGCCGTTGCTTTTAATCTTGATTTTTAAATATTTTTGTATTTAAGATTGAATTCATTAATTGAATTCATTAATTGAATTTCAATGTTTGCTTATTTTTGTATTGGATACCAAGTAATAGCAACAATAAACATACTTGAAACACACACATACTTGAATTTTAGTTAAACATGTCAAGTTATTACAACTTAAATCTAGTAACAATGGGGTTAAGGTTCTATTTCCTTTGAAACACACGCTCACAAAAAACTTGAAGTTTGTTTGATTTTAATGATGTCATATCTTTTTAAATACTTAAAGAGCATACATATGATGCATTTACTAATGCATTCAACTTTGTAGTCATCAAGAAATATTGAATGTCGTGAATTTTCGTCTTTGGTATTCAGCTAAAATCAAATGAAAACTTTAATAAAGTGAGACGGTCAGCATTATAATTTTATTTTGAGCTGCATCTTCTACAGTGTTGCCGCTTAGGAAAAAATAAACTCACCAAACTTTTACTAAAATGTCACTAGATTGGGGGAAAAAATAAATTCAAAAAGTCACTAGGAGTCACTAAATTACTAAATCAATCTTTATCAACAAAATTACTGATTATAGTGGTAATTAAAAACAAACATGAAAAATTAATTGTCAAAATACACGGTTCAATTTGAATTAATCAAAAACTCTGTGTTCAAAAATTAATTAGTTGAATTAAGACCTCATTTATTATCACTGTATCATCTTCGTCCGGCTTGGTGAAGATGTACTGTTGCTCTGTAGTTGCAGTGGATGTCGAAGCTTGCGGTTGTATAAAGGAAGTAGATGGCACAGTTTCCTACTTTATGTTTTTAACGGTTTTCGTCATTAGGGACAAGACTTCACTAGGTAAAACATACGTTTTGCAGGTTTTTTTTTTAATTTTTAGCTGGTATTGCACCAACAAGTTTAATAATAAATAACTACTCTGTTGATTATGAAAAAGTCGCTAAAAGTCACCAAAGATTTTTTTGTCACTAAATCATAAAAAAATGTCACCATGAACAGCAAAAACTCACTAGATCTAGTGACAAAGTCACTAAAACGGCAACACTGATCTTCTATATTATTTTCTGCCTAATTCTTTCATAACTATGTTGGGGTCGACTTCCAGTCTAACCGGATGCAGCTGAATACTAGTGTTTTACATGCGACACAGAACGACTGCGCTCCATACCGTCCGTCCGGATACCTTTATAAAAAAGAAAAGAAGAAAATATTTATTGATATAAAACAATTTTTACAACCAAAGATAGAATTCTCTAACTCCTATATAGTTAATTATAACTGTTGCAGGAGCCAGTGCCCTCCTATAATAAATGGACACATTTTTTGTGAAAAAAAGAGGAAACAAAAGAGACTTTACACTTTAAAAAAAAAGATGTATAAACCAAGAAAAAAAAAAAAAAATTAAAAGAAAAAGTTAAAGATACAGGGTTATTGGTTATAAGTTGGCAATCCGTTAAGGGGATGTATGAGAGGTCATTTGCAACCAAATGACCCCTGATGACCCCTATGCCAATGTCAACCATTTTCGAGTAATTTGACATTTTACGTTTTAAAATGTATGAAATAAAAATGTAAAATGTAACCAATAATCCTGATATACAGTTAATGGTTATACGTCGGCAATCCATTAAGGGGATGTAGGATAGGTAATTTACAACCAAATAACGCCTTTTGACTCCTATGCAAATGGCAAGTTTTTTCGAGTCATTTGACATTTTATTTCATACATTTTAAAATATAAAATGTCAAATTACTCGAAAATAGTTGACATTGGCATAGAGGTCATCAGGTGTAATTTGGTTGCAAATGACCTCTCCTACATCCCCTTAACGGATTGCCGACGCATAACCCATAACTTTGTATAAGTTTATTGTGTAAGTGTGTACTTATGTATTTGTGTGTGTATGAATGAGTTTGCATGTCTGTTATGCCTTTTTGGTTTAGATCTTACGCCTATAATCACATTTTCTT
Organism: Agrochola lychnidis; assembly: GCA_963680765.1. Taxonomy (NCBI): domain Eukaryota; kingdom Metazoa; phylum Arthropoda; class Insecta; order Lepidoptera; family Noctuidae; genus Agrochola; species Agrochola lychnidis. The sequence continues at coordinate 12,838,393 of OY796874.1, forward strand.
TATGTATTTTTAAAACCATGTTTTCTTTGTTCCAGGGTGCCCGAATATGGGTAGAGCATCCGGAGAAAGTATGGGAGAGCGCCACGGTGACGTCAGACTACCGGTCTGGCGTCCTCATCGCCAAGATAGACCAATCCGGCGAGATTCGGCAGATAAAGGTCAGTATGCTGAAGAAATTAATATCTATGTGTCTTGAGAATAAAGTCCAGTGTCCAATGCTGTGCACGGAGAAGTTTGCCACGTTATCTGCGTGGTTCATTTGTTTGCCAGACATGCTTTTGTGAGTAGCGTGGCCGTGGGTTGCGATGGGAGATCCCGCATCCCGCCTACATTTACAAAAAAGCGTAGCTAAGTTTCCTTGCGTAGCCTTAGAGTGGTCTTTACACAAACACGCCAATTACGTTCAAGTTCCATGTAATAGGGGGTAAGGCCCGAACTCCACCAAAGCGGGGATGTGCGGAGATGTCCAAAGCGGAGACGAGAGCTAGAGTGGAGATGTGTGCTGGCTATAGTGGAGATGTGTGCTGGCTAGAGCGGAGATGTGTGCTGGGTAAAGCGGAGATGTGTCGTGGCTGGAGAGGAACTCTTACGGCACCGCTCGCTGCACGCCGCTCTCATCTCTTCTTGTTTTCCTGCGCGCGTCTTCCGAGGTACAGTTCACATCTTCGCTTTGTACCGCCGCCCAGCTCTCGGCGAGGCATAGCTCACATATCAGCTTCGATAGCGCCATACAAATCATACGAAGGTAAGGGGAGACGTGATGTGTGAATAACGAAATTCTATTGGTTGTGTAAAATCTATCTCCTCTCCTCTAGTCTCTTCTTTGGTTGAGTCCGGGCCTAAGACTTGCCATAAACTGGACGCAAATGCAGACTCCGGTCTGCTACGAAATTCTTGAAGGAAAAACCCAATATGCCTTTGTCTAACCCGGGAATCGAAACCAGGACGCTTGCAACCACTAAAGTACTATACCACCGAGGGAGTCAGTTTTTAAAATCTTGGCGCTTATGATCTGTGCTGTGGAACTGTCAAAATCCAAAATTGACAGTTGACTGTATAACTCGCGAAATCTCTTCCGTGCCTCGTCAACCAATCACAAACCGCGATTAAAATTGGAACCAATTATCTGTATAAATGCTAGTGCAAATAGCTGTATTAAATATTAAAAAAAGAAATTGTGCAATAAATTTATTCCAAAAGTTTAAAAAAAACTGTATTGTTTGAACATTTTTGCCAAATGGGGCAGACAGCGGGAAGCCAAGATCCAAAGGTATTGTGCTTAGATAGCTTACGTTTAAATTTTACGAGCATCAAAATTATTAGCAAAATAATTCTGTGAAAACGAAAATTGAAAATTCAAACCATAGATTCAAACATTGACAAATGACATGTTTTGACAGATCTTGTCAAGACATCTTCTCAGTCTATGACATCGTTTTCTTTTTAAATTATTGTTTTGACAAAGTGTCCATTAAGCTGATCTAATGGCATTATGGTAGGAAGCAAGGAAAACCTGTTCAGGTGGAGATTAACAGATGACTCCGCCCTTTTTTTTGGGTGGGAAATTATCAAATAACTTCTCCCGCTCTGGGCGGAGCGGGAGGGCGTGTCAGACTCTTACTGACTAAAACCCACCCGTGTTCCTTCAGTTGCCATGTTACCGGGGCCACGATCTCCCTTTCGGATTTTTTCACCCTGGAGTGTAAATATGGTGCTGTCCCACAAATAATGGGACAGCATAGGAGCTGATGGACGCTACTGCAGGTGCCAAGCTTGTAGCCAAACTCTGGGCTGACTCTATATAAACTGCCATCGACACGCTTATGCTGGGGCCGCATCTGCGTCTATCGTGACAAAGCTTCACACAATGATACGATACACGCAGATGTGACCAACCATTATCGGTTACCGACGCGATAGTTCGAGCTGCGTAGCACTTATCGCCCGGGTGGTGGTACATAATAAGAGTGGCGTGTGGTCGGACTAGCGTTGGTCATTTCGACTGTTGTTTCCGTACTACGTAGACGCTCTGTCGAAATAATAGAGGGCTATCTTGGATTATTGCACGATAATTCGTTAAAATTATGAAGCCGCTAATGTGACCACAGCATTAGCGCGATAACTTTTTAGCGAGCAAAACGTACGAAGCTTCGGCACGCATTGCTTTGTCACGATAGACGCAGATGCGGCTTCAGCATTAGAAGAAAACAATGATATTATGTTTTTATAATTTCTCTATTTGTTAGTATAAGTTATCCAGTACAATTCCCGTGTAAGTAAAGGTCTAGTAGTCACAAGCACGACTACAGAATCAATTTATGGGACACACACAATCAGCCTAATAATGTTCCCACTGCTGGGACACATGCCTCCTCTCTGTGAGAGGGAGTGGGCCGTAATCCACCACGGGGCCCCAGTGCGGGTTGGTAGATGTCACATGTCTTCGAATGTTTGGTTCTAGATTTTTCCTTCACCGTTTTGAGAGCAGTGGTGATGAAATAATTTAGACAAACTGTAACTCGTAAGTCACGGTCGTTACCACTGGGGCACCAGTGCTCTTACAAGAGACGGAAGGGCGAAATATGGGTGAACAATACGCTACACGAAAAATGAGACTTGACCGCGCCTCCCGCCGCACTTTCCGCCACCCCGATGACGCCCCGGCGCAGACCTCATACCGCTAAAGAGACCCATAAATCGTCTACTGCGCAAGTCAAATGTGTCACGTGGTGTGTCAAGTCTCATCTCTAATAGCACGACTTGTATAGTATTTCTATTTTATTAATGTCCTTCGGGTATCATCGCATTTCCGAATACAAACGAATGCCATTCCATGTCCATCAGTTATTAGATTTATCGTGTATAATAATTTGATTTCAGAACTAAGTACTTTATTGTTGTTTTGATTTCCGTGTGAACTATATAGAGCTGTAAAACTATTTTCCTATCTGTCGTGCCTGCGACTTTAGCAGCTTTCCTACCATTTCTCAAACAAATTACATTAAGTTAAAAGAGTATTAACAACTCTATATCATTACAAGTCGATTGAGAGCGTCCGGTTTGCACCAAGTGCAAAGGGCAACTGACAGAACCTCTTTGAGGAATACAGTGTGATTCTAACCTTATAATTTACCAACAGATAAAAGATGAGGGTAAGATGCCACCTCTTCGGAACCCTTCGCTGCTCATCGGGCAGAACGACCTCACATCACTCTCGTATCTGCACGAACCGGCCGTGCTCCATAACCTTAGAGTTAGGTAAGTAAATCATCATCATCCAGTCGAAAGACGTCCACTGCTGGACATAGAGCTCCCGCAACAACCAGGCCTGGGTCTTGCATCCAGCGAATTCTAATATTTCGAACCCCATCCATCAATCTGCCTAGCCTTTTCCCAATTACGTTGGGGTCGGCTTCCAGTCTAACCGGACGCAGCTGAATACCAGTATTTTATATGGAGCGACTGCCTATCTGACCTCACGATACCCGTTGGTAAGACTGGTTGTCTGACTGTCGGGTTTCTGACAACCCGTAACGACTGTCAAAGATCTACAAATGACAGCCGGGACTAACGGCTTAACATGCTTTCCGAGGCACGGAGGGGTCTCGTTATGTAGTTACCGGATGGTCACCCATCCACGAATCGACCGCGGCAAGCGTAACTTAACCTTCGATCGGTTCGTGCGGCTGTTATCATTCAGTCACAAGCCCCTCGGATTTCGGATCTCATCTGATAATAATTTATTTGAATTATACATAAAAGGCACTTTTGAACGTCAAAATTTACAAAAAATAATTGAATTGGTTCTAGTCGAGTCCAAAAGGTAGTTTTCGTGTGGAGAAGAATGGGCAAGAAACTCCACCTTTACTCTTTTAAAATGTTTCATAATATTTTGTATAGGTAAGGTACATTAGTTAAATAATAATTATTATATGTGAAGACTAGCTTCTGCCCGCGACTTCGTTCACGTGGAAGTCGTAAGATACCACAATTTACTACAATAACAGCCACATTTTTGTAAAACATCCCTGTATACCTACTACATTTGTAGTTTTATTCTCAGCAGTCAAAATATGCAGAGTCACGAATGGTGACTCGGGAGCAAGCGACGTACAGTTGTCCGTGTGAGAAGCAGCTTATCCTGAGGTTGATACCCGCAGCTTTCAGCCTTCGGTGTCGGACCCTGTGACTTGTTGATCGCAAAGCATACGTTCCCAGAGAACTGCATGCGCTTGAACTGATAATTTTGGGGAATTAGTGATATACGCGCTATAAACACTGTCTTACCATCGCCATAACCTGTTAGAATTTCCACCTCGATGACGTTTCTCTGCAAAGACGTGACTTTGAGCCGGGTTCCGTTACACAGATGTACAACCGGAAGTCCACTTGCCATTTGCGAATTGAGAAATTCTACGGGGTAATGTGCGGCATCATCTTCATCCACATCAGTATTAATGGAGGTGTATATCACTTCACTCAATTTGTGAGAGAATACTGTGGTTGATCGCTGCAGCTTGATCATTTTCGGAGTTAAAATGGAAACACGCCCAAGAATTCTCTTGGTACGGTATTTGACTGATGTCCCCGTATACCAGACGAATAAGATCTTCTTAAGTGGGATCTACTTTACCAAGAGTCTCTGGTAGAGTGCCTCGAACAACTTTTAGAAGAACATCGGAGAATTCTTGAGCATTTGAATTCCCGCCAAGCCGAGCTCGTATGATGATGGTCAAGCGCAGTCTATGAACTCTCGACCGTAGAGTCGACCTTTTCAACGAAGTATTCACTTTGTCAGTCAGGACTGTAACACCACCCATCATGTCTTGGTTCCTGCGGATGTCCTGCAGGGTTCTGTTTACAGCTTCCACTGCTTTCCTTTTTGCCATAATGCATTCATCCCATACGATGAAGCGCAATCCCTAAGCACACATCCCTTGTTACTGTTGCGTAACACCCCACAAACAGGCGTTTCGTTGCTGTTTAAATTGATGGGAATCTTAAACATGGCGTGCGCTGTTTTGTCACCAGAAAGCAGTGTGGCAACGATTCCAGAAGATCCACACACAGATTTTAAAATCGCTAGGACAAATCTGCTGTCAAAATCTGTAAAATTCCTTTATTCCTATAGTCTTCAGCTCTAAAATGATCAGAACACAACCTTGAATGTTTTGTGACTGTAAAGTACTTGTAACGTAGCAGTTTCCCATAGCTTACGAAGTTTTTCTTTTTAACCAACTTCAAAAAAAGGAGGTTTCTCAATTCGACCGTATATATTTATTTTTTTATGTGTGTTCGCGGATAAATTCGTCGTTTATGAACCGATTTTGATGATTCTTTTTTTGTTGGAAAATAAATATTTCAAAAGTGGTACCATGATAAGGAAACCAGGATCTGATGATGGCATCCCAGAGAAATAGAGGGAACTCTTCAAATATGGCAACCCTATAGCAATTTGGGTATTTTTTATAGTAACTCGTGCAGTTGCTCTTGGAAAGCACTATTTGGTTAAGTGGAACTGATGATGATGACCACAAATAGCCACCGGAACTACTAAATAATAAGTATTTCACGGGTTGCGATTCGATTACTTTAATAGGTTGCAATGCAATTTATGCTCGTCACAATGCATATGGAGAAGTGGAGTTGATGGTGAAGTACCAGGAGAACTTTCAATGATGAACGTCCCTGCATCGGGAAAAGCAATATTTTGTAAAAGGTGATGAGCAGTTGGCATTAAGCTAATGTAACTTAGACAAATTACAAATTGACCCACTAAAAAGCGAGAAATAAAAACTTTTTACAAAAAAAAAAAACAATCGACTCGTATTACAAAATGTAAAAAAAAAAACAAAAACAAAAAAAAACCGTAGTTGGGAATCGATCTTACAACTCCATGTTTACAAAGCAATCGTCCAACCGCTGAGTTAATTGCTTCGTTGAAATTTACTTAAAATAGCCGTTCCTATATATTTCATGATTGACTGCTTAGTTCCATAAAGGTATAGTGTGATGATAATCATTTAAAAAGTTAAATCGAAAACCATCTACAGTATCCTAATCTTTTGGCGCGTTTTTTTCCAAAAATACGAACATAATATAATATTGCTCGTCCCCCATAGTAAATAGCGTGATCGTTTATACCCTACAATTTGACCAGACTTATAGGGAATACCTATGCAAAATTTTAACATAATCTATCCGGTACAATTTGCGTCACGTTAGAACATACAAATTCGATATAATGTAATATTGCTCATCCCCATAGAAAATAGCGTGATAGTCTATACCCTACAGTTGAAATAGACAAACATTCTGAAAACTAAATTTTCTGCATAAGAATCGATCCCAGACCTCGTAGCAATAACTTTCTTTCAAAATATTCAATGTACAATTTTAACTTCGCTACGATTTTATTATATGTATGGATACATAATCAAAAAAAAAAAAAAATTAGTACAAAATGTGAAAAAAAAAGAAAAACAAAAAACCGCAGTTGGGAATCGAACTTACAACCCCATGTTTGCAAAGCAATCGTCCAACCGCTGAGTTAATTGCTTCGTTGAAACTTCCCTAAAATAGCCATTCCTATATATTTCACGATTGACTGCTTAGTTCCATAAAGGTATAGCGTGATGATAATCATTTAAAAAGTTAAATCGATAATCATCTGCAATATCCTAATATTTCGGCGCGTTTTTTTCCAAAAATACGAACATAATATAATATTGCTCGTCCCCCATAGTAAATAGCGTGATAGTTTATACCCTATAGTTTGACCAGACTTATAGGGAATACCTATGTAAAATTTTAACAGAATCTATCCGGTAGAATTTGCGTCATGCTGGAACATACAAATACGTCATAATGTAATATTGCTCGTCCCCCATAGTAAATAGCGTGATAGTTTATACCCTATAGTTTGACCAGACACACAGGGAATATCTATGTAAAATTTTATCAGAATCTGTCCGGTAGAATTTGCGCCATGCTGGAACATACATACAGACAAACAGACAAAAATTCTAAAAAATATATTTTCGGCATTAGAATCGATCCCCGACCTCGTAGCAATTACTTTTTTTCAAAAATATTCAATGTACAGTTTTGACATCGCTACGATTTTATTATATGTATAGATTATCCAGATATAAGACTTTTTCTCTAGATCATTTATTATTTTAGTTATTTTTATTATATTCGGGAAACTTACAGCTAACTTACACAGTGTTCTTAAATGATATAAAATTGAAGGCCATTTACAAGTTTCCACAGATAAACAAAATACGTATTAAACATAAATTAGGGAAAAAAATAGCACACGATAAATTACAAACTAAAAATCTGATTTAGCTAACAATTACTTTTCCGTAAAGAAGCTTTTTACCAAGAAATGCTTAAGCCGAGAAATACTGGTGTTGAATATATCCAAATAATGTTCACCAGACAGTTTATTAAAACGTCTGCACGCACGGATTAGAAATGAATTCTGCCTGTACGCGGACTTGGAATGAGGGACATGCAACAAACTAGGTTTGCGAAACATTTTGCAGTGTGTAACTAACCTTAAACTACTTAACAGCTCAGGGCAATCTATAGTACCATTTGCGATTTTAAATAAATACGTCATTATGTGCAATGCGTCTGCGTTCATAAAGTGGTAAGATGTGAAACCTTTTACAGCGCGCTATTGTAATTGGGAGTATATTGCCTAGTTTTGTACTATCAAATATACTAAATAATATTATAAACTTTCCAAGGATTATAAACGAATTAAGAATTGAGACTTACGACATTTAGTTCCGTGCTCGAACACAAACAAAGAGCGCACGCGATATTCAACTTTATTACTGATGTGTTAGCGTTTAGCACATAGTGGAGTGGTGGAGTACCTGGGGGCGGAGTTTGCGTGGAAATTGTCTTTGGAGTGCCTGGTCTTAAGCCGATGGTCCCGGCTGTCATTTGCACATCTTTGACAGACTTTATGGGTAGTTATGAGCCCGAAAATCTGACACCCAGTCTCGCCAAGGGGTATCGTGTTACTCAGTAACTGGGTTGTGGAGGTCAGATAGGCAGTCGCTTCATGTAAAATACTGGTATACAGCTGCATCCAATTAGACTAGAAGACGACAACAATTTAGTTGGGAAAAGGTTAGGAATATGATGATGATGATGACCATGGGTGAAGCCAGGATATTTTCTCTCGTATGGGCAGAAACTAGATAAGTATGGCACGATGCCTTACCAAAATACCTACAGAGTGACTTTTAATTCAACGTTTTACTTGTAAGACGAGATCGTAAGATCTATGTGCTATGAATTATTGTGAACTAGCTGCACTCCGCGGTTACACCCGCATAAAAAAAATAAATGGTGTTTTAATTCAGGCAAAATACCCATATACAAAAAATAATAAATAAGAAGTAAAACAGTAAAAACATTAAAAATATTTAAAAATTATCATTAAAAATTATAATTAAAAAATTATCATTAAAAATCATCATTAAAAATTTAAATTATCACAGTCCTCAAAAAAAAAAAACATTTCGTCATTTTTTATTCTCGTTTAAGTGAACAGAAATCCAGTGCACAAATATGGGACTTGCCAGGTTGCACGAGACAACCCTCAAAATGCTGTTATTGGTGCGTCTCAAACTTTGCCAAAAAGACGCGACCCTCGACCTCATGATGGCGTAAAAGTCCGGGACTCTTGCTTCGGCAAACATGCTTGAAGTCTCGATCCTATTTGAATATCGGGATAAAAAGGACCCTATATCGTAACCCAGGTCATAATCTACCCATGTGCCAAATTTCATCCAAATCCGTACAGCCGTTTTAGCGTGAAAGCGTAACAAACAAACATATAATCAAACTCACTTTCGCATTTATTAATACTAGCTGACCCCGGCAAACGTTGTTTTGCCAATTATTTGTTTGGGGTGGCCAACCCTTATCACTTAGGGGTATGAAAAATAGATAGTAGCCGATTCTCAGACCTACTGAATATGCTTATAAAATTTGGTAAAAATCAGTTAAGCCGTTTCGGAGGAGTAAGGTAACTAACATTGTGACACGAGAATTTTATGTATAAGATTAGTTAGGATGTGAAAACTATGTGGGTCATTGTTTTTTATTTCTCAGTTAGTTTTAATCATGGTCTGGCAGTTTGAGTACTTCATGGGGCCTGTACAAATGTCCTTTCTATGGTATTATTCGTCGAATCGTTAACCTCCATAAGTTCTGAGTTGAGCTGCACGATTACTGACAAATGATTGTACTGACTGGACAGGTCCACTCAAATCTGTGTGGTTCTTTCCTCAAAATACCATTTTGGACGCTAATCTGCATGGTCCTCATATGGCCTGACCAAGATTATGTCGGGACTTTATAAAAGACTGACCTCTATGATAGTTTGTGTATGGTTTCTGCCATAGATGTATTATTTAAATAATGAATCTATGATTTCTGCTCAGAGTAGTCTGACACTGACGTCATTTAGTTTTAAAACTAAAAATAATTAATTTTTGACGAGTAAAGTGTATTTTTAACTTGAGACAATTTATAGAAATAAATATAATTTAAAGGTAGGACAGGTCATCACAGATGCGTGTTTCCAAATGTTATTTTATTTCGCTACACAAATTAGATAGTGGTGGCCTAGGCCTGGGGTTGTGGGTTCAATTTCGGGCATGAGTGATATTTGTTTCATCATATCTCAGACCAAATAGAAAACCAAGACATAGCGCTGCGAACAATACAGTGAAGCATGTCAAAACTACACCTCCGCTCTGTGCATACACGCTCACACGCACTCAATTACAATCAAACTACATCTCACTAAGAGTTTATGAAACCGCCTTCAAGTTACTGTTGGCAGCGCTATGTCTTGGTTTTTTATTTGGTCTGAGCATCACATATACATATTATAAAGCATAAATTCAGGCATTTTGCCCATGGGGGTAGGCCAAAGACATTAAATTATAAACTACAGAACGCCACCTGCTACGATCCTTACATACCTTCTACTTTACGTTCCTACATCTCTAAAAAAGTTGAATGAAAATCGTAGACAATTCTGCAATATAGTCCGTATACACTGCCATTTGGCGAATACTTAAAATTCCTGTCTCTCAAACATAATACATACAAATTTTTCGGCTTTCAAACACCATTTGTGAATAACTGGACAAGAATTTCACCCATTTTTAAAAACTATGTCATTTTCATAATCTAAGTACGTGCCACTTGTCCAAACACTGAATCATGTGTGGCATTGTTAGTTTATAAAGATTTGTTACTGATAAACGAAAAATCAAACTTAGTTCTTTATGTATAGAGTTCAAATTGGTGTGATTTTATAATTTGTAAAAGGACTTTGTGAATATGTAAGATTTTAGAGAGATATGGGGTTACTGTCCTTGTCTACACTGTAAGAAATTTTGTTTAAAGATGCTTAGGTAATAGGTAATACAGGCTGGTATCTGCAACTCCACGTCAAAGCGCGTATTTTGCGTACGGGTGGGAAAATCGGTTATTCGATCCACCCCAGCTCCTCAAAGAAGGCCAGCAACGTCTTGGTGTCACTGACAATCTCACGTAGGGTACCTGGGACTGGGTTACCGAAGTACTTTGCCCTGTATGTGGCGACCACCGGGCAGTTTAACAGCACATGAGCTGCTTTCTCGTCGTCCTCCATGCAGGCTCTGCACAGCGGACTGTCTGTGACTCCTATGACAAAGAGGTGTTTATTAAATGATTCATGGCCAGTTACAGCTGCTGTAACTGTACGCAGCTGCTGTTTCTTTAGTCGGAGAACCTGTTTCGTGAAGCGGCCATCGATTATAGGGAGTGCCTCCTTGGCCTAGCTGCACTCACCGTGGTCCAACGATAGTTTGTGATGTTGGTCCCTGGTTCGTTTTCTTACCAGAGTGCGTAAGTACCCGAAGGGGAGTGGCGCGATGGGTTCAGACCCCACTAGTGCCATGCTCAACCCCCTTCTGGCAAGTTCGTCGGCTGCGTCCCCCGCGAACCGCGGTGTCCTTTGATCCATTGATTGTATATTACTGAGGCTACTCACCTGGTTAAGGTGCTGGTGGCACTCGTATATCATCCCAGAGTCAACAGTGTGACTGTTTAGCGCTTGCAGAACAGCCATGCTGTCTGAGAGTATTCGTATCGAGTGGTCCTTAATTCCCTGGTCATTATGGCTGAAGTGGCGAGAGATACACCCATGCATTCGACCTGGAACACTGTGTTATGGGCTCCCATTGCTCTGGCTAAGTGTATGTTGAAGTCTTCCGAGAAGATTCCTTAAACATAACATCACGCTTGTAATCTCCGAAGGGTTAGGCAGAGCTGTACCCATAGTCTACCCACATTTCGCTAGTTATGTTTAAGTCCCATGTAATATGGAGCGAGCCTATTGCCATCAACCAGCACGAATCCAGACTTCCGGGCTGCAACTGAGAAATTTCTAATGGATAAACCCAATAACACTTTCGAACACTTTCACATCAAACCCAGGATATAATTCAATGTACCAAAGATACAAATACATATTTATAAGGACCTCATGCCTGAAGGTATCATCATCATTCTACTATCTTTATTCCTATTTATTTGTGGTCGGCACAAGAGGTCGTGGCTAAGAAATAACAGCCGCACGGGTCGATCCATCAGGTTAAGCTACGCTTACCGGGGTAGGTCCGTGGATGGGTGACCATCTTTACATACATAGACTCCTCCGTGCCTCGGAAAGCACGCTAAGCCGTTGGTCCCAGCTGTCATTCGTGGATCTTTGACAGTCGTTACGGGTCGTCAGAAGCCCGAAAGTCTGACAACCAGTCTTACCAAGGGGTATCGTATTACCCAGTTACAGTATTTCTATTTTATTAATATCCCTCGACAATCATCGCATTTCCGAATACAAACCAATGCTAATTTCCATGTCCATCAGTTATTAGATTTATCGTGTATAATAATTTGAATTCAGAACTACGTACTTTATTTTGTTTTGATTTCCGTGTGAAATTTATAGAGCTGTAAAACTATTTTCGCATATGTCCTGCCTGCGACTTTAGCAGCTAACCTCCCATTTTTAAAATAAATGACATTAAGTTAAAAGAGTAATAACAACTCTACATACTTCCAAGTCGATTGAGAGCGTCCGGTCTGCACCAAGAGCAAAGGGCAACTGATAGAATTCCGACGACTGACGAAACACGAAGTTTGCCGACGGACATTAACAAACTAGAAATACTGTCAGTACAGTATTTCTATTTTGTTAATGTCCCTCGGCCCACACATCTGACCTACACAACCCAGTGGTTGTAGAGGTCAGATAAGCAGTCGCTCCATGCAAAATACTGGTATTCAGCTGCATCCGGTTAGACTGGAAGCTGACCCCAACATAGTTGGGAAAAGGCTAGGCAGATTGCAACATGTCTTTTTCTTCCATATTTCTCTATTTGTTATCATTTCGGTAGTCCCTTTCTAGCCATATTATCTTTTAGACAGTCCATCCATCTTTTCCTTGGAAGTATCTAAAGATATATTTAGTAAAAATGTTGTTTTGTCCTCAGATTCTGCGACCGCAACGCCATCTACACATACTGCGGCATCGTGTTAGTTGCCATCAATCCTTACTACGATTTACCTATTTACGGTAAGTTTTTAAAAGCTTCGGGTTGAAATATAAACATAAGATAGTTAATTGATTCAGGCGTGACCATGCGGGAATCCATTACAAAATACAATAGACCTGGATATATTTAGTAACCTGTTCCGCTTAGCTATTTCTAAAGAGCCATAAAAACCCTGAAAGAAATCGACATGTGTTTCACCTCTCAACGAGGCATCCTCAGGATGACGATTGACTTGTCGCGTACCCGAACACGGCGTGTTGCCACACCGAGCGCTGGACGCAGAGAACGCGAGCGCGAGCGTTTGGTTCATAGGCTATGGAGCAGGACCAGCATGTTTCCAAGCACTCTTATCTTGGATAATATAATCCACTAATTTGTAATATGCTTGTTTACAAAGTGTACTTTTAATATGAGTTTTAAATTTTCTTTCGTTTAATTGCAATATGTCACAAGGTATTTTGTTGTAACATTTAACACAGTACCCCATAAAAGATGTATGTACTTTAGATAATCTGAAAAATGGTCGGTCTAGTTTATCTTTATTTCTAGTATTAAAATTATGTCTATCACTTATTTTGTTAAAGAAATGTGGATTTTTCCTTACATACATAATATTTTCATAAATGAATTGGCAAGGTACCGTCATAATATTAATCCTTTTAAATAGTTTCCTCAGAGATTCGCGGTGACGTAGATTATAAATGGCTCTGATAGCTCTCTTTTGCAAAATAGAGATGAATTCAATGTCAGCAGCCCGAACCCACAGTAAAATGCCATACGACATAATGCTGTGGAAGTAGCTATAAAAACTATTTACAAAAAAATAAAAACAACCGACTTCCAAATAAACCGACTTTCAAAATGCCTGTGGCATTAAGTCCGCCTCTGTACATTTCTGTGCTTGAAGTATTAAATAAATAAATAAAAAACACTACAAAGTGAAAAATAACTTTAATTTAGGAAGGCGGTGTCTTTGGTTTAGAATTTTCGTTTTTTGTCACCGACTTCCGAAATTAAAGTTATTTTTCACTTTGTAGTGTTTTTTTGGAAGTCGGTTGTTTTTTTAATTTGTAAAATGTTTTTATTTTTCACGTTTTAAACCACTACCTGCTATGTATAATAAATAACAGTGACAGGAACTTATCATATCATCCACATACTAAGTGGGAAAAAGTACGTATTATTGAAGCTAACTCAAAAACTATTAAAGCAAAGCTAATAAAATTTATATGGGGCCACCTCGAGAGCATATCCTTTCAAACAAAAAAAGAATTTTCAAAATCGGTCCACAATTGACGGAGAAATCGGTGGAGATACAGAAAAAAAAACAAACATACGCAACGAACATGTAACCTCCTCCTTTTTGGAAGTCGGTTAAAAATAGACCAAACGCGCGGTTTCTACAGCTGTTAACTGTCTTATCTTTCTAACAGCACAAGCGGCCGAGCTTAACCGCGCCGCAAGAGATGTTACATGAGGTCCATTGTAATTTCTCGTCTAACGTGATTCACAAATATGTAATAATGTACAAAGTATACTTTTCCAGGTGATGAAACAATAATGGCGTATCGCGGTCAAGCGATGGGCGACTTAGATCCGCACATATTCGCCGTGTCAGAGGAGGCCTACACCAAGCTAGAGAGGGAGAGGAGAGATCAGAGTATTATTGGTGAGTTCCTGTTAAGCATTCTATACAGTGTGAGTCTTCATAATGTGCACATATCGAAATGAGGGAATCTATGCTTAATTTTATCGACGGAAAAAATGGTAAATTTTTTTTTTTTGTTTCTCAATTTTTTTTTATTCTCTTGGGCATCTTATTTATAAATTTTACAATGATTGTAAAAATTGATGTAAAAAATCAGATTTTTGCTAAAAAAACATGTTTATGTTCAATTGATATTATTTAAATTATTTGTGTTTTATTGTTATTATTTAAATTATTTGTGTTTTTAGTGTTATTATTTAGATTATTATTTTTAATTACCTTGTAAAACATTCAGACACAATAGAACTGTTTTGCATTAAAACAAAACAGTTATTATGTTATGAAAAACATAACATTTGATTGAAGAAGCAGTCTTAAATTCTACCTTTAATAATAAGAATAACGTACCTTCATTTCCTCTTTTTCATTACCTGTGTAGACTTTCACCATGGCAAGACTCGCGGTGATTTCAATCTGTCACTTGTCAAGTGTCAATCATAGAAGTCTTCAAAAATCAACAGCAAGCACATTGCTCAAATGTTATGTTTTTCATAACATAATAACTGTTTTGTTTTAATGCAAAACAGTTCTATTATGTTTCCTTCAAAACATAACATTTGATTGAAGACCTGTTTGTAATCTGCTGGTGAAAGAATACCTGAAGGATGTAGACGCTATGTGAATTAAAAAATTATACACAATGAAAAAATATTTCCATCTGTATACATTAAATTTTCAAATAAAATAAAAATAAGAGTTTTCAATCTATTTATCTTACAAAATGCTAAAATGAACACATCTTCCATAAAATCTTATAGATTAATAGCAAACTTATTTGCCTTATACACTTTAGCGGATAAGGTGAAAATGAATTCAAAATCAATGAGATCTAAACTGAATAATAATCTCATCAACAAAGGATAGTTGGATCACTCATATCCTTAATCAATATTGAATTTTGACTTATATCCTTAATTAATACAAGTTAGATTACTTACTTGGAAGTTATGAGATCAATCAAAATGTACAAATAATTTTGAATCTCATAGATAAGTAATTTTATAAAGATTTGGAAATATGAACTCAATGTCATACATGACAAAGTTAAAATTCTATTGTAACTGAAATTTTATTAAGATCTTTTTATTAAAATAGTCAATAGTTTAATCAAATAGTGACACATTAAATCTCATCATTTGTCAACTAAACGTGAATCATGTACTTACACAAACATACATTGTATTAGTGAATTAAATATTAACATAATTATAATAAGTTCTCTTCCTCTTTCACAGAGAGGACACTCTTGTCTCATCAATAGTCATCAGTGGGAACATTATAGGTTGAGCATTTTAAATTCTCTTGAGATGTAGCTCTCTCTTTTACTAATTTACACAAGTAATCTTTCTGTGAGCCTAGCGGCTTTTCCAGTTTCATATCATCTGATGATCTATTTTCCAGTCAGCCTCCCGAAGGCTACCACAAACCTTATACTTCCAGGAGGTTCCTCTATCTTAGTCTGTTTAAAAATGAATTTAGTCCATTTTGAGGAGAGACAACATTGTCTTTTAAGCAAGCTTAGCCACACCTGTTATTGTAAACCAAAATCGACAAGGATTATGGTAGATTCTAAGTAAACAACTAGATTTTCAGTGTCTTTGAACCACACTTTGGCCGCACTGTTATTCAACATCCAGAAGTTGTGAGATATCTTATAGTTGTAAATCTCTACCAATCAAGGGGTAGATTTTTTTTTTTTTTTTTTTTTTTTTTTCCATATGGATGACTGGATAATGCTTTTGAAACTTACTTAATGGACAAAAACTGTTTAGATTTATCATCTAACATCTGTTAGTACAATATGGTGGGATCAGGTTATTTAGGACTAATGTCATGCAATCTAAACTGCATTCGCAATTTATTTGCCAAACATTTAAACAGAGTTTTGGGAAAAACAACTGTAATACCTATACATAAGGTTCAGTTTGCGCTACAACTTTTTTTTTTTTTTTTTATGACTTTTTCAGCAGTACTAGTCAGTCTGAAATCAACTTTTAAAGTTGAATTTTGTTTAAGTGGAAATAACATCAATTTGAAACAAGGTTATAAATAGACCTTACACTATGACATTCACCTCTGAATAAGAGCTTTATAAGTAATTAGTGTGGATTATCTCCAAATATATTTTAGCAAGTCCCTTGTTCTTCTATCGACCACTGCCCCTTGCAATCTGACTGCCCTCCCCCCCAACTTTCCAAGCTAGGAGTTGCAGCTTGTCAAGTCTAAGAGGTTCTTACGTGGGTCCTGTATTGGTACTGGGTCTCCGAGACCTCTCGTCTCCAAGTACGGGAGCCGGGCGTACTGGGTCTAGTATGGGGCAATTTATACACAGTACGTCCACATCCCATTTCCGAGTTCAGATGACTGAGCACTCGGTCATAAATTGGGCGCAGAGAAAATCCATGCTAATCGATGCTGTCACCTGTGACTAAAAGCATTGCAGAAGCTTGCCAAGCCATCACTTGAGTCCCATATGACGTACTGTCGCACAACGGCCGACTTATCTGACGCGAAAAAGTTGACGTCGGGGACGCCCCACTTTGAAACATGGCCTCCGAGGCCTGGGGCCAGGAGCAACAGGAGCCAATCAGGCCGGTCTGTTTCTAAAAGCGGTCGGCTAAGTCGCTATAACACTTTTAACCTCTCCGGGAGGTAAACCGCTGACAGAGTGATGTTCAGCTAAACTGCTAACTTCATCCTTTTTCAAGTTAGGTTCAGGAGCGCTAGGGAAACGTATCCATCGCTTATCCTTAATATGCGACAAATGGTCTGTTGTCGGAATGAACTAGAATATTTGCACTCTGAAGTCTGGCTTTTTGGCTGCTTATTACTGCGTATATGGCAAACATCTCTCTCAAGTTTAAGGTTCCTGACAAGAGTAGAGTAGGTACTCTTTAATATTTACACCATACGAATTACAGATATAAATGTAGAAATTTTACATATTTATGGTGACACAATGGGCGGTATTATCACTAAAGGCAATCTTTTAAAGACATCTTTTGGATATGTATAGAGTAGCCCGTTTATGTGGGCTCCTTACCCCTCCTCCACGGCATGTGTGGACATGAAGTGGGTTACCTTACCATGTGTAGAGGAACTGAGCTGTGGTCTATTAATAGCCTCTGGCACCACATTAACTCTTGGCAAACCAGTGGAGCAACCTTTTTCAATTTCTCTCGGTCTGCCCCTCTCAACAATTTTTCTGAGGATGATATTATAATCTTCCTTGCTACCTTGCCTTGCCTGCAGAGGGTGTACATATTCTAAATCCTGATTGAGATTTAGAACTCTCTTAGGGAATTCACTTGTCACCCAAGTTTTGTTAGGACTTAGTCTCTGAGACATAGAAATAAAAAATTCACAGTCTCGCAAATTCTCTACCACTCAGTTGGCTGCCACTGCAAAATATGTCCAGGGAATTGGACAAATGCGAAAAGGTCACGCTGTTAACTACCAACAATATATATATATTATTTTTATTTTAGTTTTTAAACAACTCGTAGCTCGTTGGTGTGAACTATGTCATGAACAGCTACCATTTATTAATTAATAAGACATTGCTTCCATCTTACTCTTCATCATCTTACTTGAGTGTAAAAATAGGCTCTTTAATTATAATAATTATCATAATCTTAGAAATCTGCATAGATTAATATTTTGAGGTTTAATAGAAATTTACAGAATTTGCTCAAAATAGAATTGTTCCGAATATTAGTATTGTCAGTATTTGACATTGAAACAGAAATTTGTAGAAATTTCTCAAAATAGAATTGTTCTGAATATTATTATTTTCAGTATTAGACTTAAGTAATAGACTTCCTGTAATGATCTTATCATTCCCAAGCTTTAACATGGTTCTTTAGGCGGCCTGAATCTTATCAACAGTATAAATCTTGGCCTAGTTATTCTTGGTATGATCTTCATTGACCATGTTTTTTTTTTTTTTTTTAATTGTTACTAAATGTAGTAAAGAATAATACAGTACCTATTATGTATTAACATTATAAATTATGATGTTTGAATATTTAGCATTTCATGATAGTTATAAAACTTAATGTCCTGTCTAATTAGTAATTTTAGTATCTTAATAATTGCAGATTAGAGTTCATAAGAGGTGTCTGAACCTTTTTAATGTAACAACTGCATACCACATGATAGTGTTGCACTCTAACAATTTTAATACACTTCTGGATGGGTGTGTTTGAACTACTTCAAAAAGGGAAAGTCGGATACAATATCAGTGGGTAGGTTGCTGCCCAATTAACAAGTCCCTGTGAACCTTGCTTTAGCAGCTAGCTCCATTTGCGCTAGACCTCCATTAGAGATCCCAGACAAAACTCCCTCCGCAGGGCCAAATAGTCCATAGTTGTGTTTAGTGGCATAAGTATTCTAATTCAGTGTATGAAACACATGGGCTGGGAGCATACGGCCCTTCCTATAGTATAACGGATTGCTTTTATGATGGAATGTCAAAAACTGCTTGAGTAGTTCTAGCTCGTCTTCTATTGTTGCTTTGGGAATTACTACCTAATCATCAAATTTTACACTGAAATCTTTTAAGTTGTATTATTTCTGTCTCTTTAGACACGACCGGATTGTTTAGAAAACAACCATGCGCTTCTGAAATAGATATTAGCAAGAAGCAGTTTAGAAGTTTATATCCGCCCCTAAGACGACCCACTGACCTGTTTCTGAGTAAGGTTAGTGATATAATGTCGAAATTGTATCTATTTTATCAGATTTAACACTTACTTGGCTATTCATTCAATAAGTCCGACTTGCAGGAAATCGTTTCGATCTCTTAGCCGTAGTTCGGCGGTGAGAATGGGTGCCTTCTTCCTCCGGGGATAAAGAGCGTTCTTCACCACTATCGCACTTACAAACGCGAACGGTTGCCGCAGGTACCGGCGACACTTTAAGTAATATGATCTTTCGATCTCCATTTCGGCATTTCGCTGACTTAACGATCAGCGTAACACTATATATGACTTACCACAAGCACTATTATTCACTTTCTATAAAGTTTTACCTGAAACTTTACAATTTTTTATAGAAAATTAACGAGAGAAAATTTTTCCGTACGTTGGCGGCAAAATTTTTAGACGCTATGATTGACACTTGACAAGTGACAGATTGAAATCACCGCGAGTCTTGCCATGGTGAAAGTCTACACAGGTAATGAAAAAGAGGAAATGAAGGTACGTTATTCTTATTATTAAAGGTAGAATTTAAGACTGCTTCTTCAATCAAATGTTATGTTTTGAAGGAAACATAATGTAAATTGTTATTGAATAAATAAATGAAAAATGAAATGAAATGAAATTGAGGGTAGTTTTTTTTCTCAATTTTAATTTTATGTGGACGCCTACTTACTTCCAATCATTATGGAGTTTGTTTCATCGCGATAGCTGATTCAGTTTAAAAGTTACACAGTTTTGTTACGATTTTTTTTTAATTCCATAAAAAGTATTAAAAAAATATTTAGATTTTTTAAAATATTTTTTCTGTCGTTAAAATAAAGCATAGATTCCCTCATTTCGATATGCGCACATTATGAAGAATCACACTGTGTTTCTGTTACCATAAGTTCCTCGTGT
Source organism: Agrochola lychnidis (assembly GCA_963680765.1). Lineage (NCBI taxonomy): Eukaryota > Metazoa > Arthropoda > Insecta > Lepidoptera > Noctuidae > Agrochola > Agrochola lychnidis. Next base: position 12,858,405 of record OY796874.1, read on the forward strand.
CTTGATAGACAGCAAAGTATTGTTAGCAACTAGTGATGTGCCAGATATCCGAGGGAGAAAAATATCTGTATCCGTTACTTTTTGGCGGATCTTGAACGGATCTTTTATAAACTCAAACTCAACTCAAAGCATTTATTTCAAATAAACCAATTACAGGTACTTTTAAATTGTCAAGGGGTCGGTCAGTCAGAAAAATGAAGCTAGTTGCCCATTCCAAAGCGTAGTAGGTACCTATGGAGAAGAACGGGCAAGAAACTCCACGGACACTCTTTTAAATCAAAATATTGTTACAAAATATTGGTTACATCATTCGTGTTGAACTTATACATGTGAGAACAATGTAGAAAGACGTGCACGTTAAAAGCGTCCGTAATAAAAATAAAATAACAATTTAAAAATTTAAATAAATTTTATTATATTGTATACAGATACAGGATACAGACCTTTTTTCTCCCTCGGAGATCCGCGAATTACGGATATCCGGAACATCACTATTAGCAACTAACAGTGATAGCCTAGTGGTGTGAACGTCGGACTGCCAAGTCATAGGTCTCGAGTTCGAACCCAAGGCACGCACCTCTGACTTTTTGGATTCATATGCGTATTGTATAATTATCACTTGCTTCAAAAACGGTGAAGGAAAACATCGTGAGGAAACCGGCATGCCGGAGAGATATTTCTCGACGGCATGTGAAGCCAAGTCAGAGGCCCATGGGCGGCTTTAAAACTCAGACACCACGTTAGTCATTAACCACACGAAAAGAAGAAAAAGCAACTAACAACTGACTCCCTGTTTCGCGTTTGTGTTCTCATAAGCAATTTGAAAATATATGGTTCAATCGCAAATAGGAAGTAAGACGTACCTTGGCAAAAATTACGTTAAAATTATTAAAAAATTCGGAACAGTTTTTTTTTAAGTAAGCAGTAAGTATTAAGCTAATAGAATCTATCGATGAGGTTAATTTCAGAAAAAGAAAAAAGAAATAAACCGTATTTTGCATGGGGCGCGGTCGGCCGTGTCTCTAAGTCTTAAATTAATAATTTATGGCCTCTCAAATTGAGGTTTTTCTACTAAACACGATGAAATAAATGACAAAATAAGATTTTTTTAAACTTTTTGGTAATGTTATTTTCGGATCGGACAGGTTTTTTTATACATTATAATGTATAATGCGGTGCGATCGATTGTCTTATGATATTTTTTAATTTCTCCTCTACCTACCTATTTCTTTCACCTTTTTCGTCAGTAGGCTCAGTGACATAACATGTACGATTGCCAATTAGTTTTCTAAAGAATGCCAGATCTATAAAAAAAACATCTTGAATATCAAAAGCGATGTTTTTAAATAAGATTATGAAGCTCTTAAGCGCGTTTATTCTGAAAGTGGGCAACGTCGCAAATAGATATCAAATATTTCGCTGTTTTGATTAATTTGGAATGTAAACTATTGTGAATGTGAGGACTGGCAGTTTGAGTAGTTTTTGCGGCCTACCCAAATGTCCTTTCTTTGGTATTGTTCGTCGAGTTGAGCTCCTTCAAGTTCTGAGTTGAGCTCCACAATTACTGACAAATGCTTGCACTGACTGGACAGGTCCACTCAAATCTGTGTGGTTCTTTCCACAAAAACCTTTTCAGACACTAATCTACATGGTCCTCATATGGCCTGAACGAGATTATGTCTGGACTTTAAAAGAGAATGCGACCTCTGAGTTTGTTTCGGCCTTTCTTCTCAGAGTAGTCAGATAGGAAACGCCGAACTCATCTAGCTTATTTTTAATATTTTTTTACATGACGTGTAAAAGTGACTCCGATATCCTATTTACAGAATAAACAATTTCATTTCATTGGCAATATTACTGAATGGAAATAAGAAATGTGGCTAACTAGTTCCCTAGAATATTAATAATGAATTGCAATTATAACACTGAATTTGATGTTGTAACAATTTTAGGTGTAAAAAAGGCATTTAGAAAGTTTCCAAATACTTTTTATATCTGAAACGAAATATTCGGTATTACGATATTAATTATTGCATTTCATAATCAATATTTTAGTTCGCTAGTTAGCCACATTTCTTAATTTCATACAGTAATATTGCTAAATTAATCAAAACAGGTAAATATTTGATAGCTATTTACGACGTTGTCAACTTTTAGGATAGGACTCTCAGAATCATGAATTCTTAAATTTAAATAAAACTAATATTTTATTTTTAACAGTGAGCGGTGAATCCGGCGCCGGAAAGACGGTATCAGCGAAGTACGCGATGCGTTACTTCGCGGCAGTGGGCGGTAACGCTAGCGAGACGCAGGTCGAGAGGAAGGTGTTAGCTTCCAGTCCTATCATGGAGGTAAGATATCACATCATATCATTCAGACTCCTATCCCTAAAAGTGAGCGGTGGTAATTAGTTATTTATTTTAAAAAAAAATATTATACTTTGTAAGTAGTTGTTGTTTTTATTCTCTAAGAGGTGCTCGTGGCTAAGTAATAAAAAACAGTGGCATTCCAGGAGTGCCGACTGAAGTGAAAACTTGAAAAAAAATCGGCACCGCGGTAATTAACGCGTTGATGTCTTTTACTCTACGGTGTCGGTAACAGGTCGCGAAATCAATGGTATAGTCCCATCTCAAAAATGCCCAACGCGCCTAAAGAAGTTTTCACTTCAACAGCCGCACGGGTCGATCCATCAGGTTAAGCTACGCTTGCCGGGGTTGGTCCGTGGCTGGGTGACCATTTCTGCATACCGAGACTCCTCCGTGCCTCGGAAAGCACGTTAAGCCGTTGGTCCCGGCTGTCATTCGTGGATCTTTGACAGTCGTTACGGGTCGTCAGAAGCCCGAAAGTAACAACCAGTCTTACCAAGGGGTATCGTATTACCTAGTGACTAGGTTGTGGCGGTCAGATAGGCAGTCGCTCCATGTAAAATATTGGTATTCAGCTGCACCTAGACTGGAAGCCGACCCCAACATAGTTGGGAAAAGGGTAGGCATGTAGCGGTTACACCGCCACATACGAACTACGCATCATAGACATGACGTCACACAAATCCTGCATCGCGCAGTTAGAGTTTACCGAGCGATCGACATATACAGGATGAAATTGAAAAAATGCGACAAATTGAAATGGGAGATTCAGTAACTGTTACCTAATCATTATAAATTGTTATTTCCGAAATATAAATTGTGAAAAAAAATCGCGCGCGACTAGCGGTGCCTTTGTGTCGCGTCGCGTGTCGCGCTGGTCTGAACGAGCCTTAAATTGATACTTGATTTTTTTTTTGTTTGTTTTAAATTTATTTAATTTTACTGGAATGCCATAAAATCGTGTCTACGTGAAGACAATAATTTAGTTTGCACTATCTAAGACGATAATCACACGATCTTTTTTTCACAATTTATATTTCGGAAATAACAATTTATAATGATTAGGTAACAGTTACTGAATCTCCCATTTCAATTTGTCGCATGTTTTCAATTTCATCCTGTATACAAGATTCCGACTTCAAACCGTCGGGCAGTTGCCCGCCAGACACAACACCCGTCTGGTCGGAGGATCCTCCCTTTTCTATGGTGGATGAGTGAACTTTACACCCTGTTCCTCATACCACTAAAGGCAGACTGAAATACACTGATTGTAGTTGTTGCTTTTTTCGATCTTAAAACAAACCTTTTCTTCCCCAGGCAATAGGCAACGCAAAAACAACTCGTAACGACAACTCCTCTCGCTTCGGCAAGTTCATAGAGATACATTTCGATAACGGGTATCGGATATCTGGTGCTAGTATGCGCACCTACCTTTTGGAGAAGTCGCGCGTCGTATACCAGAGTGCGGGGGAGAGGAACTACCACGTGTTTTACCAACTGTGTGCTGCTGCGAGGCAAATGCCTGAGTTACAACTAGGTAAGTGTTTTTAGGGTTCCGTAGTAAACAAGGAACCTTTATAGTTTCGTCATGTCCGTCTGTCTGTCTGTCCGCGGTCTAGCTCCGAGACCCTTAGTACTAGAAAGCTGTAATTTAGCATAGGTATACATATTAATTACGCCGACAAAGTGGTATAACAAAATTATGAAAAATAGACGTAAAGTGAGAATGTTTTTTTTCTCTTAATAATCCCATAATGTGGGGTGTCGTTGGAAAGGTCTTTCAAAAACATTACGAGTTTGTCAAAACCATTTTTGGATTCAGGGATCCGTTTGCGAAATATTAAGCTTTAAAGTGCTAATTTTTGTTAGAGTCAAGTGTCCCCCCTGCCGGCTAAATGGTTGGTTTTGGGTGTGTGAAAAAAATCACAACAGTAGTTTATATAACGAAATTAAAAGGAAAACTATCACAGTTAAGTTGGCTTTACAAGTTAACGAGTAATAATCGACCAACTTAACTTTGCAGTTGCAAAAACATATTTTCCCATACATTCCGTATGGGAGAACATATTTTTCAACTACAAAGTTAAGTTTGTTTTTGGGATAAATTCATCCCAACTACGGAACCCTTCATTGTGCGTGGTCCGACACGCACTTGGCCGGATTAAAAAAAAAAAAACTAAAAATATCCTGTCTGCTAAGGAATTCAGTATTCAAAAAAATACCAGCCTGTATAAAATGCCCTGTATAATTTATGCTACCTGTATAAAAATCACCCTGTATAGGGTAAGTTTTTAACCAGTGCGCAAACTTTAACACGTGACTTTACTCATCATTATGAACAACTTTTACTATGGGACCAAACCTGAAATCGCGAAAAAAAAAAATCTGCTGTTCCCTACATTTATGTTCGCATAACTCGTCAAAATGTAGGGAACAGTTGTTTTGTTTTTTCGCGATTTCAGGTTTGGTCCCATAGTAAAAGTTGTCCCATAGTAAAAAAGAAAGGAACAGAAAAATACGTACAAAGGCAATGCTTATTTCTAAAGAAATCTCTTCCAGCATATCTGCGATAGGAAAGTAGTTAAAGAGAAGAGATGTAGGATGTATGATGAGGCATAGGTGGAGAACTAAAAAACAAAAAAAAACTTGTTTGGAGAAAATTGCGATTTATTTATACGGCATGATTTGGGTGTTACGAAAATGGTGAAAAGTCAATTTGACCAAAATCGCCGTTATTTAGTTCTCCACCTACGCCGACAATAATAACGTCCCGACATCAATCGTCGAGCAGTTGCTCGCCAGACACAACACCCGTCTGGTCGGAGGATCCTCCCTTTTCTATGGACGATGAGTGAATTTTACACCCTGTTCCTCATACCTCTAAAATATAAGATTACAAAAAACTTTGAAGTTCAGGTAAAATAATTTATTTTTTGTTCTAGATCATCAAGAATCGTTCCACTATTTGAACCAAGGCGGCAGTCCAAATATAGACGGTGTTGATGACCTCAAGACTTTTAATGAGACGAGAAGTGCTCTCACCACATTAGGTAAGTACTACATACTTACAATATTTATATTTTCTTAATGTCCCTCGGGAATCATCGCATTTCCGAATACAAACGAACGCTAATTTCCATGTCCATCAATTATTAGATTTATCGTGTATAATAATTTGAATTCAGAACTAAATACTTTATTGTTGTTTTGTTTTGATTTTCGTGTGAACTATATAGAGCTGTAAAACTATTTTTCTATCTGTCGTGCCTGCGACTTTAGCAGCTTTCCTACCATTTTAAATAAATTACATTAAGTTAAAAGAGTATTAACAACTCTATATCCTTCCAAGTCGATTGAGAGCGTCCGCTCTGCACCAAGTGCAAAGGGCAACTGATAGGAATCCGACGACTGACGAAACACGAGGTTTGCCGAGGGACATTAAGAACATAGTTGTACTGTACTGCGGAGGGTTTCCGAAGGGTTAAAAAGTGAATTCAGTTTGAAAAAGGACTGCTTCGTACGGGTGCAATCCTACATCAAATAACTTCTCCCGGTCTGGGCGGAGCGGGAGGGCGTGTCAGACTCTTACTGACTAAAACCCACCCGTGTTCCTTCAGTTGCCGTGTTGCCAGGGGGCCACGATTTCCCTATCGGTTTTCTTCGAACCCCCGGCAGGCATTGGCCCTAGCGGACCCCGTCAATTCTGCTAACATCTCTTTGAGGCGCGCGTGGAACACAACGCGCCGTCGACCCGGGCTTGGTCCTTATCGGACGGCGAGCTACCCATTGCTCACCGTCCGCAAGCCCGCGCCTACGGTGGCCGGTAATCTTCCTGTGATTCCCGACGCCCAGGGCGTCTCCTCCTGCGGCGGTTAGGGGCGCGAGGACGCGAAGTTTGCCTCTCCCTCACGTGCTCCGTCTCCTCCTTCGCGAGCATTACTGCTTCGCAGAAGGAGGTGACGGCCTCCCATTTCCTCTCGCTCCGTAGCATGGCCCGAATCAGGGCCGGACGCGAGAGGTCACCGCCGCCGATCGCTTCCACGAGGACACGGCGATGCCCTGCCCAAGCCGGGACATAAATAGTTTACAACCTGGTTTAACATATTGATTTTATTCCGGTAGCACGTTCCCGTGGGATCTTTTCCGACATGCACGCGGGCGAAGCCGCGGGCAAAAGCTAGTGTAGTAATATGGCGACATGTCTAAACATCGACAATTCTGTTCTATATTTATGCATCCTAATATTATATAAAGAGACTGGTGCTGCCCGCGGCTTCGCTCGTCTGAACCATAATTCTTTTTCTAATTAATAGAATTAGCCTAACTTACTCCTTATAACATCAGCTATCTCCCCGTGAAAGTCCCGTTAAAATCGGTGCAGCCGTTTCGGAGATTAGCCGGGACAAACAGACAGACAGACAAAAATTTAAATAAAAAACGTTATAAGTACCGTTTTTCTTCATATGCATTTAGTAAAAAGCTGTTATTTTGACATTATCGGACAATTCAATTTTATTTATTTGTATAGATAGAGATTTACAAATATTGTTTTAGGTCCCTCCAGAAAAAGGAACTAAAAAAAAAAAACAGTGGCACTCCGGGAGTGATGACAGAAGTGAAAATTTAAAAAAAAAGTCTGCACCACGGCGTTGATGTCTTTTACTCCACGCACCGCGGTATCAACGCGTTGATGTCTTTTACTCCACGGTGTCGGTAACTGGTCGCGAAATCAATGGTTTAGTCCCATCTCAAAAATGCCCAACGCGCCTAAAAAAGTTTTCACTTCAAAAATAGGAGGCCAACACCCATTTGCTGATAGGCTAAAGAAAAACCCGGGCTCGTATACATCCTCAAAAATTTATAACAAACTGTCAATCTCATGTCGAGTGATCTGCTTTACTTACCAGTCAACTGGCTTCGTAGGATTTCTGTAAATCAATTCACAAATCATTCCTCTGAAAACTCTCTGTAAGAAAATCGCGGAGACTTTTTTCGTCCACTGGATTTTCAACGCTCTGCTTAGCGCCGAGAATTGAAAATCCAACAGTGTGTTTTTTCAACGCGCTGGGACGAGAGTGCGTCCCAGTGCGTTGGATTCTCAACGCTCGGCTTAAGAGGCCGGCGACACGGCTCGCAACTACAAATCGAGATGTTTGCAAAATTCAATTCCAAGCACGTTGCGTTAGTGTGAGTGCCTGTCGGAGCGACATACACCTACAGTGAGCAATACTACCACGCACACATTGACAATTATTGCTTGACGCGATAGTACTACTAGCTTTCGAAAATTTATGATAAATTTGGATGTGTTCCGTAATACAAAAAAATATGAATGAAAACTTAATGTATTTCCATTTTTTTTTTTTCGATAATTTTAACTTGATAACATAAACTATGCTTCTGCGGAAACAATATTACAAATATTGTTGTTTATAATACAGAAAAAACAATATGAAAACATGTCATTTATGCTATAAAAATGTACGAAATGCAATTCGCTTACACTTAATTTAAAGGTAAGTTTTTGGAAATAAAAAGACGTAGGAGCCTAGATAAATACTGTCTTAATCCGAATATCAACATAATATGGTGGAAATATGCTCAAATTGTAAATGATTTATGTACTATGTTTGTATGGACAATTCACGCGTCGCCGCATTCTTAACACCGAGAGTTGAAAATCCAGTGCGCGATGTCGGCTTAATTATTTGTCTTGATCTTTACAGGAGTAACAGAAACGGAGCAGCGCGACATGTTCAAAATCCTGGCCACTATCCTGCACCTCGGCAACGTGGAGCTGAGCGCGTGCGACCCGGACGCGCCGGGTGAAGACGATAGTGATGACGGCGCTTATATTAGTGTGAGTAACATAGATAACATAACATCACGATTCACGCCTTGTTTCCCCGAAGGGTTGGGCAGAGGTGTCCCTGTAGCAGGTACACCCACATTTCGCCAGGTTATGTTTAAGTCCCATGTAATAGGGGGCGAGCCTATTGCCATCAATCGGGCACAAATACAGACTCCGAGCTGCTACTGAGAAATTTCATATAGAAAAATCCAATAACACTAACACAGATACACACAACACACATACACACAACACACACATACACACAACACACACATACACACAACACTCCAGCCCGTCCCATCCTTGATGTCCTCCCTCCGGTTGCCGCCCTAAGCCGAGGTTCGTACCCCACAGGGGGTGCCCTTAGCGAGCGTTCACCTAGTTTTAATTAGCATAGTTGAATAACCCCTGGCTGGAGGTTTTAAGTGTAGTAGCTTAAGGCACCCACAGGAAAGCCCGGTTAAGTAGTCATGATCTCAGAGGTCAACTACGAGATGCCCTACAAAAAAAAAAAAAACACAACACACACATACACTAACATAGATTTCATCGGGGGCTTGTGGCTAAGTAATAACAGCCGCACGGATCGATCGATCTGATTAAGCTTAGCTTGCCGCGGTTGGTCCGTGGATGGGTGACCATCTTTACATATCAAGACACCTCCGTGCCTCGCTGTCATTTGTAGATCTTTGACAGTCGTTACGGGTCGTCAAAAGCCCAAAAGTTTAACAACCAGTCTTACCAAGGGGTATCGTGTCAAACTCAAACTCAAAGCATTTATTTCAATTAAACCATTTACAGGCACTTTTGAATAGTCAAGGAATCGGTCAGTCAGAAATATGAAGCTAGTTGGGCAGTCGCAAAATACTGGTATTCAGCTGCATCCGGTTAGACTGGAAGACGACCCCAATATAGTTGGGAAAAGGCTAGGCAGATGATGATGATGAACATAGACATAGTAAAAGGAGTGGAAGTAAGCTATCTTCATAGAAACGCACCGCGCGCGGCTTGTATGTGTGGGGCCATAGTATCTATGCGTCGCCGCACGCACACTTAAACAAAATCTCGACCCGTTTATGAGTGCGCCAATCGGGGCTAACGCCGCACAAGGTTCGCGCGTCACGGCTTTTCGGCACCGCTAAATGTATGAAAAATGATAATCGCAGGAGAAATTATTGCTGTGTGTTTGGGTGTCTAAATAATTCATCGATTCCAGAGTTGTCTCTGTTCAGATTACTTACTGAACAGGAAAGGTTGGCAAGTCACTTATTCTAGCATATAATTTTTACTTGATGATGAGATATCTACTTATTTTTTGTTGTATTAGTTATCTATCAGACAGACGAAGTAGGCAGGCCTACTTTCCCATTAAAATGTATTAGGTACCTACTTTTGATCGGTCAATTGATATGCCGCTAATGCTTTGTTTACGTTTAGTCATGCCGATTTCTCAGTATTGTAGGTATAGTAAACTAACTAAGTACTTACAGTTATAAAATCGTAATTTCAAATATTTGACGAATTGTGAATCAGATAAATGGAGCAAAGTTCGAATCGTAACCATTCATAGCAACAGAACAAAAATTTAGCTAAAAGTGACAACCCTGAGACAGGCAAGTATGGTAGGCAATTATATCGCGGATTGGGCCGGAGATAGCCTACTAACTCCTTATACTATGATATAGATTTCACCGGAAAAACATGGGATAGAGTGGCCAGAGAGAAACCGGAATGAAGAAGGTTGGAGGATGGATGCCCGTGCCAACTGCCAAATGAAAATATACAAAATACCCTTCCAATCGAGCCACCTTGCATTTTTTGTCTATAGGTCTGTAATTTTTTAGATGGTCGTGAATTCAAATTTGGAACAATGATGACACCAAACTGATGGCCAGTATGACGGCTTCAAAACTTTTGGTAATCATGTGTGCAATGGTTTTTATGGTTCCGTACCTCAAAAGAAAAAAACGGAACCCTTATAGGATCACTCGTGTGTCTGTCTGTCCGTCTGTCACAGCAAATTTGCTCCGAATCTGCTGCACCAATTTAGTTGAAAATTAGTACATATATGAATTTCTGTCACCCAAACACGGACATGTAACGTATATAAATGAATTTTGAATTTGGGCGTCACTTTTCGTAGGCAAATTAGAAAATTTAAAAAGTTTTGCAAACTGTACAGTGTGACATATCAAATGAAATGGCTTGTTGTGAGGATTATTATTTATTTATTTATCTTTATTCACATAAGGGTAAATGTAACTATTATGCTAAGCCCCACAAAACCGTAGTAGTGGTTTGACTGTGGGGTCGGTGAGTCTCTATACATTAAATAAACTTTGTACAGACGTCAGCACATCAAGTCACTACAATCCGTCAAACTTTAACAGATTTTCAACTTAACTCTAAAGAATAAGGTTCAATATTGATTGGGAAAACCTGACAGACTGGAGCAGGTTGATGTGCTGGCGTCTGTACTTAAAACTAATTATTATTTATAGGTAGTATAAACTTTAACATGTTTAAGATAGTTAACCAATGTGTTTAACATGTTTCTAAATAATATTTTTTAAATTTATTTTTAAAACGATTTTTGTTCAGTTCACTCCTTATGTCTGCTGGCAGACTGTTCAATAGATATGGTATTCGTTTTGTTAGGGTTCGGTCACCATAGTAATTAGTGACTCTGGGTACATTGAATTTGCCAGCAGCCATAGATCGTGTGTTATGGTTGTTGATTACATGAGTTAGGTTATGCTCTTGGATACTATGGTGGTTAACCGCTAAAATATACTTATGTTTGTAACTAATCGGTAGAATTTTACATATTTTAAATAGTTTCCTATAATCTCCTTTACAACTGTTTTTAGTTTTTTGAGTAACAAGTAGTTTCAAGAATCGAATTAGAAGAGCTTCTAATTTATCCAAGTTAGTTTTGAATGTTAATCCATAGCTGTCAAGAGCATAACTCATAATAGAATCTACTAATGACATGTAAATACATCTTAATACGATAATAGGAACCTTAAAGCTTAGGTGGTACATTTTACTTAATAATATTCTTAATTTACTACAAATATAGTCTATGTGTTGGGACCAAGAAAAGTTCTCATCTATTTTCATGCCAAGGTAAGTTACACAGTCAACTCTTGCAATAGGTCTACATTTACAGTCCAGTAAGTTATTATGGTGGCACATATAATCATGGGTAAATAAAGCTGGAGTCGCACCATGTTGTCGCAAATATGGCGAATGAATTAACATTAATTTAGTTTTATCAGCGTTTAATATAATGCCATTGTCATGCGACCATTTAACAACAGCGTCTATATCTTGCTGAACTCGCTGATAGGTGTCGTCTATGTTAGAACCGGAGCGAAGAATGCACAAGTCATCCGCAAACATATACGCTGAACAATGCTGCACCACTCGGCACAAGCTGTTAACATGCATAAGATAGCAAATTGATCCACATCCCGAGCCCTGCGCCACCCCACTCCGCACTTCGACTCTGTCACTAAGCGCGTCCTCCACCTTCACACGGTAGGAGCGCGCGGTGAGGTAATCACGGAACCATGGGTTCAGTGGTTCTCCCACCCCACACTCCCGCATTGCATTGAGGATGGTATCAAATTGCAAAGTGTCAAATGCTTTTTTGTAGTCAAAAAATATTGTAATAACGAATTTTTTATCCTCTAGGTAACTATTAATTTCGTCTGTGAATTTTGCTAGCAATGTATTTGTACTTTTTCCTTTTAAAAAACCGTGTTGACACTCGTTAATAATGTTATTTTTTTGTAGATAGTTACTTAATTGGTTGACGATACACTTTTCTATAATTTTATCTATACTAGATAAAATTGATATAGGTCTAAAGTTTGAAACATTTTTGCGATCACCTTTTTCTTTTAGGATCTCAGATGTATTTTTTTTTTTACTTTTATAATAAATTATTTTAAAGATATTTAAGAAAATTGATGAAAATTGACCATATATTGACCTTATCTCCGAAACTACTGATCCTAAAATTTTGAAAAAAAAAATACAGAGAATGGTTCTTTACTCATAGATTACAGGAAAACCTATGAGAAGTCTATGGTCTTAAAATAACATGGTAAATCTCTCAATATTACAAACTTACATTTGCAATTGGAATGTATGGGAGAACATGTTTTTCAACTACAAAGTTAAGTTTGTTCTTGGGATAAATTCATCCCAACTATGAAATCCTTTATTATGCGTGGTCCGACGCGCACTTGTCCGGTTTTTGTCTATAGGTCTGTAATTTTTTTAGATGGTCGTGAATTCAAATTTGGAATGATGATGACACCAAAATGATGGCCAGTATGTCGGCTTCAAAACTGCCTGCAATTGTTTTTTTGGAATGTATTGATTATACAAGATGGCGCCGCTAGTTTAAATTTTGGCCAGCTTTACCCACTTCTATAGTTAGTCAAGTTTTGCCAGAATACTTTTTTTTGGTAGCGCTTCTCGTATTTGACCTCTGAGATCATGACTTCTTAACCGGGCTTTCCTGTGGGTGCCTTAAGCTACTACACTTACAATCTCCAGCCAGGGGTTATTCAACTCCGCAGGAGGAGACGCCCGGTGCGGGAATCGCGAGCCGATTTCCGGCCACCGTAGGCGCGGGCTTGCGGACGGTGAGCAATGGGTAGCTCGCCATCTGATAAGGATCAAGCCCGGGTCGACGGGGCGTTGTGTTCCACGCGCGCCTCAAAGAGATGTCAGCAGAATTGACGGGGTCCGCTAGGGCCAATGCCTGCCGGGGGTTCGAAGAAAACCGATAGGGAAATCGTGGCCCCCGGCAACAGGGCAACTGAAGGAACACGGGTGGATTTTAGTTAGTAAGAGTCGGACACGCTCTCCCGCTCCGCCCAGAGCGGGAGAAGTTATTCGATAATTTCCCACCCCAAAATAAAAAAAAGGGTGTTATTCAACTATGCTAATTAAAACTAGGTGAACGCTCGCTAAGGGCACCCCCTGTGGGGTACGAACCTCAGCTTAGGGCGTCAACCGGAGGGAGGGACATCAAAGATGGGACGGCCTGGGCCAGAATACTATTGTCCCTTTTAATTAATCCATAATAATTATGTTTATTTTTTTGCAGTCGAACGACAAACATCTTGCCGTCGTGTGTTCGCTTCTCGGCGTATCTGAAGCTGAGCTGTCTCGATGGCTCACACATAGAAGAATAGCATCTGCACATGAGGTAATTATTATAATTTTTAAAGTTTTATTAATTATCGTGGCTTTTTTGTTGGAAACGTAAAGAACGTGGTACTTAATATAATTGTATTTTATAATTTACTAGCTGACCCTGCAAACGTTGTTTTGCCATATAAATGTTTGGGGTGGACCATCTTTATCACTTACTACGCTACATACCCTACCTACCCTGCCTACCCTGCCTACCCTGCCTACCCTGCCTACCCTGCCTACCCTGCCTACCCTGCCTACCCTGCCTACCCTGCCTACCCTGCCTACCCTGCCTACCCTGCCTACCCTGCCTACCCTGCCTACCCTGCCTACCCTGCCTACCCTGCCTACCCTGCCTACCCTACCTACCCTACCTACTCTATCTTTCAAGTTGGATCAAACTGCACACGGTGTGCAAATTTGATTAAAATCGGTTGAGTAGCTTAGGAGTCCATCGCGAACAAACAACGTGACACGTAATTTATATATATTAAGATGATATACAGTCAAACCTGGGTAAGTGAGAACTGGGTAAGCGAGAAAACTCTATTAATGAGAGTAATTGCCAGGTTCCGTCATTTTAACCGTCTAAAACCTCTATAAGTCATAAACAGAAACCTCTATAAGAGAAAGTCGTTTAACACTCGTGGCCCTCTATAATTGAGACTGCTACTTGCCTGTACTTCTATAAGCGACAGTCGAGTGTAATTTAACATTTGCTATTTATGAGTGTGCAACTTTAATTTCATGGAAATAACATTGTATTTTTTTCCTCTACCTTTCCCAATTAGCCTCAACCTCTAGAAGTGAGAAAGTCCGCTCCTGTACTTCTATAAGCTAGAAACTCGAGTTACTGAGAAACCTCCATAAGCGAAAAAGAGATCGCGGTCCCTTGAACTCTCGCTTATCCAGGTTCGACTGTAGTTGGTTGTTGATAGGTATGGGCGTTATTTAACGTCACTAGTTACAATAACTGGCTACGGGGCATGTAACCAAATAACTAGTTTCGAGTCACACATAAAGACGTGATTTTTGTAACTAGTTCCATCACAATGCAGTGATCGAATGAAAAGAGTGAAACGAAACAAAAGTATTCGTTCCAAAAATAACGTATAACGTAGGTAACCATTTATATTTTCGTTTCACAAATAACTGTAACACTTCGATAGAATCACCGTGTTCAATCACCGAATAGAATTTGAAAAATAACTAGTTACTAAAATCACTAGTTTTCAAAACCGGTGACGTCCTTGTAGTCACTAGTTACGTTACGTTTCGCAAAAATCACGACTCACCCCTAGTTGTTGATTTGGTTGGTTGGTTTGTTTGACACGTGTCGATTTTTTTCAGGGTTTTTTTATGGCTCTTTAGAAATAGCTAAGCGGAACAGGTTACTAAATATATCCACGTCTATTGTATTTGATATAGTTGGCTTCCACGCAGACAGAGTCGCGGGCAGAACCTAGTTTTTAGTATGAGTATAAAGGTGCTGGACTGCACCGAAATAAGTCTACGAGTACCCAAAACCGAAGACATTTTTAACGAGATTCACACTATATTAGTAACCTTGAAGTCAAAGCATTTATTTCAATAAACCAATTACAGGCACTTTTGAATTTTCAAGGGGTCGGTCAGTCAGAAAGATGAAGCTAGTTGCCCAATCCAAATCGTAGTGGGTACCTGCGGAGAAGATCGGGCAAGAAACTCCACGGACACTTTTTAAAATCTTAATATGGTTACAAAATCTTGTTTACATCATTCATGTTGAAATTAAAACTAAAACTAAAAATTAAAACAAAAACATTTCAAAAATTAAAATAAGCCATAGCAGTTAAGAAATGATCAGTACCAACTGACGGCGCCCGCTCACGAACATGACGCATGGATCAGCATCATTCAGCTCAACCATTTTGAAGGGAACTTAATGATCCAACACACGTGCCACCATCAGCGAAACATTTGAGTGAGCATGACATACTCTCAGCCGCCAGGGCACATTCAAGTAATTCTGATAACCTCTGAAACTCAAATAAATATCTACTTTCTTTTGTGAAATTTATTTTTAATCGTTCGTGTCTAATGATATTTTTTAACCGACTTCAAAAAAAACAGTTTTCGATTCGACTCGTTTTTATGCTAGTATTTCAGCAATTTTCTAAAAAAATACATAACAAAGATTTAGAAGCATTCTCGGCATTGTATCAGTGTAACTATTTCTAGTCTAAGATATTTTGACTATTCAAAATTCAAAAGTCATTTATTCAAATTAGTCTGAGAATCAGCACTTTTCGAACGTCAAAATTACATAAGGCAGTCCCCCAAAAACGCCCACCCTTCACCACTTCCTAGTGCCTTTAGCTGGGAAGAAGTGGCGCAACAAACTCCCCAGCAGCACAGCTGTCTGTTCAAGTTAGAAAAAAAATAAAAATGACTCTATACAATAGTATGCAAAATTATTAAGCAACACAAAACATTATTTTAATTAAGTATAAATTATTGGCCATATGTCAGCTAGCACACGCCAATATGCCAACCAAAAACATCGAGAACTATACTCAAGCAGAATTAAAAAAAATAAAAACTAAACGTAAAAAGAACTAAATATCTAAATAAAAGCCTCCAGGCACAAAGGGCGTGCCCGCTTACATAAAGCTGTAATTGGAAGTTATAAATGATAAACTAGGACTATCGAGGTAAAATAAATGTACAGTTAATTACTAGTAACAATAACAAAACCATGATCAGCAATTATTTATATTGCCGGTATTTACTCAAGCGCATGTTTCGTGCTCTCCCGACGTCAAACGAAGCTCCTTCGAGCTGGTATTAAGGTGCTGATAAACTTGAGCATTCATTTGCAACCGAACATCGAACATTCGCCGTTTTTAAATTTGTCGAACTGTACAACGAACAGAGCCAAGCGTAGAGCCAAACATCGCTACGAACATTTTCACGAGCAATCTAGCGAATGCTCTTGTCAGCGCTTGTCAAGGGGTGCGGGAGGCATAGAGGGACGGCGGCGGAACAATGACAGAATGGCTCGACTCGGTAAAAAGTTCGAAGCAAAGGACATGTCCTAAAATGGTTTTTTATTATTCAATAATTCTAACCAGGATAAGTTCAATATATTTGTATAGACATCCCAAAAACTAGTGGTTCTAACTATATCATACATTTTTAAAGACCTCCAATTTTGAGATAAATCGTTTTTTATTTTAGTAAGAATTTACTCCTAAAACGAACAAACCTTTCTAATTATCTATACTCCGTTTGAAATAAGATTAGACATTTAAACAAACCTTTTTTACAGTCCGTTCAACCGATTTTGACTTCTATACCGTAGGCATAAGGATGGGATTAAAAGCAAAAAAAGTGGTTACAAACCAACTGTTTACTGCAGCTGTCATTTGTCATGCCGCCATCGCAATAGAAGTCAAAATCGGTTGAACGGACTGTAAAAAAGGTTTAGTTAAATGTCTAATCTTATTTCAAACGGAGCATAGGATAATATAGTGAACACACCCCATAAAATAGTAAACTTGTCAAAATTGACAAAATTGATACTATGTGTCAATTTATGTCACATTGACATATTCAAATAGTAAACTTGTCAAAATTGACACATGTTACTGTCATCACTGTCAATTGATTGACTGTAATGACTGTACCATGTGTCAATTTATATCATATTTGTCATAGTCGCCATCAACAGAAAAAATATTTGTACTTTAATGTTTTATAATTTTTCTCTTAAATGGAGGGGTTTAAAAATATTATTTCAGTGGTTCCTAGTTCCATATTTTGTCGTTTTTATTTAGATGTAGTTTGATGCTGGTTAGATTTTCTCGGAATAAAAAACCAACGTACAAAAAGCGGACATCTCCTTTACTGTCCTTTCTCTAGAACGCTCGCCAGAATGCTCGCTAAAACGCTCCCGTTTATTTATCTGTAATGTAACATTCGCTAGAATGCTCATCACAAGTGAATGCTCAAGTTTATCAGCACCTTTACGAAGCAAATACAAACCAAAAATATTTCTATTTTCCTATTTCTTCAGGTAATTGTATCGCGCATGGACGTCCAAAGAGCGTCGTTTGCCCGCGACGCGCTCGCTAAGAGAATGTACGGCGAACTGTTCGCGTGGCTGGTGTATGCCGTCAACAGGGCGCTGGACACCGGGCATGCTAAGAAACACTTTATTGGTGAGTTTATTATAATTATTGGTAAGATTATTATACGTTAAGGTTGAACTAGTCGCGGGCTCGAACTCATTGGTGGGCTTGGTCAAAACGCACGCTATCTTACCTGGCATCGTGTCCGACAGAGATAGTATCAGTGATAAGCAGTTAGACGCTGGTCTACATGCACAAACTCTAGTTCGCACGCACACAAACACCGTTCAGAACGATTTTAGTAAAACGAGCGCGTAAAAAATTACGAAAAGTCCTTTGGAAGGTGGAGTTTTATGAAAAAACTACTGCATAAATCAATTACGAATAAAGTTTATTATAATCTTCGACAATTGAGCTTTGTCGGAACGAGCTTTGTTTTGGAGATTTTATACTTCTTTTATTACTTATTAACTCCCAAAGTTGCGTTAAAATTAGCAGGAAAAACGAATCTTTGTTGGCTTATAACTTTTTAGTAGCTTTTTTTTTACTATTCTGCTTCTGTGCAGACAAAATTAATAATAAGACAAAACGATTTCATGTTTTACTTTGGATGTACAATGTGTAACAGTGGAGTAAAACCCCCCCCGAAATTTGTATGGAAAAAGTATCGGCTAGTTGCGCCTTAAGGGTGGGTCATTTTCAACACCACTGGACAGACACTAACCCAAAAATAAAGTAAATCTTATGGTTAAGTAGCTTATACAAAGTGTGATATTAAGGGTCTGTTTCACCACCTCCGGTCGAGATGAGAAATTTTAACAGAATCTATCCGGTAGAATTTGCGTCATGTTGGAACATACATTCAGACAAACAGACAAAAATTCTAAAAACTATATTTTCGGCATTAGAATCGATCCAAGACCACGTATCAATTACTTTTTTCAAAAATATTCAATGTACAGTTTTGACTTAGCTACGATTTTATTAGTATAATTAAAAAAATTACCACGTTCTTTACTACTAATCTAATACCTTTAAACGAGCAATACTTGTATATATATATATATATAATCTGAATCTAGAGAGCAGTGGTGGCCCAGTGGTAACGGCCGCGGCTTACGACTTGTAGGTCGTAGGTTCAAACCCAGACAGGCGCTTTACTTTGTGTAAATTATTTCATCACCACTGCTCTCAAAACGGTGAAGGAAAACATCGTGAGGAAACCGACATGTCCTAGAACCGAAAATTCGAAGACATGTGACATCTACCAACCCGCACTGGGCCCGCGTGGTGGATTACGGCCCACTCCCTCTCACAGAGAGGAGGCCTGTGTCCCAGCAGTGGGAACATTTATAGGCTGATGATGATGATGATGAATCTGAATCTCGGAAACGGCTCCAACGATTTTCATGAAATTTAGTATTCAGGGGGTTTCGGGGGCAATAAATCGATCTAGCTAGGTTTCATTTTTAGAAAACTACGCTCGGTCATCCAGTTATTAGAGTATTAATATCTCATTTTATAATCTTTGTTTCCAGGTGTCCTCGACATCTACGGATTCGAGACCTTCGAGATCAACTCGTTCGAGCAGTTCTGTATAAACTACGCGAACGAGAAGCTCCAGCAACAGTTCAACTCGCACGTGTTCAAGTTAGAACAGGATGAATATATTAAGGTAAATGTTTTTACTTAGAGTCTAATATTATTTGTTGCAGATATCTTGGAGATATTTAACATGACTACTGAGATTATATTATGTTCAAGTTTATTTTTCACATATTTTATACTATTAAGGTTGAACTAGTCGCGGGTTCGAACTCATTGGTGGGCTTGGTCAAAAAGCACGCTGTGTCACCTGGCATCTTGTCCGAAAGAGATAGTATCAGTGATGAGCAGTTAGACGCTGGTCTACATGCACAAACTCTAGTTCGCACGCACACAAACACCGTTCAGAACGATTTTAGTAAAACGAGCGCGTAAAAAATTGCGAATAGTCCTTTGGAAGGTGGAGTTTTATGAAAAAAACTGCTGCATAAATCAATTACGAATAAAGTTTATTATAATCTTCGACAATTGAGCTTTGTCGGAACGAGCTTTGTTTTGGAGATTTTATACTTCTTTTATTACTTATTTACTCCCAAAGTTGCGTTAAAATTAGCAGGAAAAACGAATCTTTGTTGGCTTATAACTTTTCAATTGCTTTTTTTTTACTATTCTGCTTCTGTACAGACAAAATTAATAATAAGACAAAACGATTTCATGTTTTACTTTGGATGTACAATGTGTAACAGTGGAGTAAAACCCCCCCCCGATTTTTGTATGGTAAAAGTATCGGCTAGTTGCGCCTTAAGAGGGTTTATGCTATAAGTTAGCAACGTCGTAAATAGCTGTCAAATATTTACCTGTTTTGATTAATTTGTCAATATTACTGTATGGAATTAAGAAATGTGGCTAACTAGGGAACTAAAATATTGATTATAAAATGTAATAATTAATATCGTAACACCGAAGTTTTAGATGTAAAAAAAGTATTTGGAAACTTTCCAAATGCCTTTTTTACACCTAAAACGGTTACAACATCAAATTCAGTGTTATAATTGCAATTCATTATTAATATTCCAGTTCGTTAGTTAGCCACATTTCTTATTTCCATACAGTAATATTGCCAAATTAATCAAAACAGCGAAATATTTGACATCTATTTGCGACGTTCCCCACCAGAATAAACACTTTTAATAGATCCTGACCTTGGCACCAGCTGTTACTCATGCAAACAAATTCACTTTCGCATTCAAAATTCAAAAAAATTCAAAATTCAAAAGTCATTTATTCAAATTAGGCTGAGAATCAGCACTTTTCGAACGTCAAAATTACATAAGACAGTCGCCCAAAAACGCCCGCCCTTCACCACTTCCTAGTGGCTTTAGCTGGGAAGAAGAAGTGGCGCAACAAACTCCCCAGCAGCACAGCTGTCTGTTCAAGTTAGAAAAAAATAAAAATGACTATACAATAGTATGCAAAATTATTATGCAACACAAAACATTATTTTAATGAAGTATAAATTATTGGCCATATGTCAGCTAGCACACGCCAATATACCAACCAAAACATCGAGAACTATACTCAAACAGAATTAAAAAAAATAAAAACTAAACGTAAAAAGAACTAAATATCTAAATAAAAGCCTCCAGGCATAAAGGGCGTGCCCGCTTACATAAAGCTGTAATTAGCAGTTATAAATGATAAACTAGGACCATCGGGGTAAAATAAATGAACAGTTAATTATTAGTAACAATAACAAAACCATGATCAGCAAGACGACCAGTCACCACAAGCTGCACCCGTTCACGAGCATAACGCATTTATAATATAAGTTATTAAGATTTTATAAAAGGATAAAATAAAACCATAAATAATAAACAATAAACAGTTTTTTTGCCCCTGAACATCAAAATAGATATCTTCTTTTCGTGTGGTTAGTGACTAACCTGGTGTCACAGTTTTAAAGCCGCCCATGGGCCTATGACTTGACTTCACATTCCGTCGAGAATTATCTCTCCGGCATGCCGGTTTCCCCACGATGTTTTTCTTCACCGTTTTTGAAACAAGTGATAATTATACAATACGCACATGAATCTGAAAAGTTAGAGGTGCGTGCCTTGGATTCGAACTCGAGATCTATGACTTGGCAGTTCGACGGTCACACCACTAGGCTATCACTGCCCTAAAAATAGAAATTCTTTGATCCAAATTAGTCTCAGAACTGCTCCCAAAACGACCGCACTTAGTTTTTTTTTATTTGTTCAAAATCTGTATTAACAATAAAATCTGCCAAACTGCGTAACAGTTTGTCGGCAGTTGTTCTCAGGTAGCAATGGATTACAAATTTTGAATTTTGAAAGTGAATGTGCTTAAACTTAATCAATATCATGCTAAGTAAACTATTTCGACCTCGCCGCCGAGGTCCTTTGCGATCGCGACCGCGTCCCCGAGTAAATGATACTCCCCTCCGACCCTTGCTCGATAACGAGGTGCCGGCAGTTGTTGCAGCTGAGCACGTAGCTTTAAATTCCCCGACTAATAATCATGATCAAAACTTTGATCCAGCCCGTCCCATCCTTGATATCCTCCCTCCGGTTGACGCTCTAAGTCGAGGTTCGTATCCCACAGGGGGTGCCCTTAGCGAGCGTTTACCTAGTTTTAAATAGCATAGTTGAATAACCCCTGGCTGGAGGTTTTAAGTGTAGTAGCTTAAGGTACCTACAGGAAAGCCCGGTTAAGTAGTCATGATCTCAGAGGTCAACTACGAGATGCCCTACCTAAAAAAAAAAAGCTAAGTAAACTATAAAATAGCATACCTATAGTCGAGATAAAAAATCTCGCATTTTACAAAAAGGCATTACTTCAAACGTGAGGTTTGTTACTGAAATAGCTATGGACACTGATAGATAATGTTTTTGTAGCACTCTTTTTAAGTTGGTCCTTAGACTTGACATGCGATATCAGTTTTGGTAGAAGCTCATTCACTAACGTTGGTGTACTACGTACCTGCTTGTGCGCTTACCAAAGTAGTTTGTTACTTTTGGAACAGCAAGTGTCTTTTTCTGAGATAAACGACTTCGGTATACATATGCCTTTTTTTTTTGGGTGGGAAATTATCAAATAACTTCTCCCGCTCTGGGTGGAGCGGGAGGGCGTGTCAGGCTCTTACTGACTAAAACCCACCCGTGTTCCTTCGGTTGCCATGTTGCCGGGGGTCACGATTTCCCTTTCGGTATTCTTCACGACCCCGTCAATTCTGCTAACATCTCTTTGAGGCGCGCGTGGAACATAACGCGCCGTCGACCCGGGCCTGGTCCTTATCGGACGGAGAGCTACCCATTGCTCACCGTCCGCAAGCTCGCGCCTACGGTGGCCGGAAATCGGCTTGCTATTCCCGACGCCCAGGGCGTCTCCTGCGGCGGTTAGGGGCGTGAAAGCGCGAATTTTGCCTCTCCCTCACGCGTTCTGTCTCCTCCTTGGCGAGCATTACTGCTTCGCAGAAGGAGGTGACGGCCTCCCATTTCCTCTCGCTTGGGTACATATGCCTACGTTCCACTTTGTGGTATTGATTATTAAATTGTTCAGTCAAGTTTTTTAACTTACTTTTGAGATGGATAAGGAGTGCTTTACAAATTTTATACAGTTTTAACAGAACAGTTATAATACCTTCGGTTAAAACATACTTTTTTTCATCTAATAGGAAGAAATCTCCTGGGAGATGATAGAATTCTATGACAACCAGCCCTGTATTGACCTGATCGAAGACCGGTTAGGAGTGCTAGCGCTCCTAGACGAGCAGTGCCGCGTGCCGGGCGGCAGCGACGCCGGCTTCGTGGCCAAGCTGCACCAGTCTTGTGCCAGCTACCATCATTTTATGAAGCCGAGGTTCGGAAATCAAGGTGAGTCATCATTTCAGCCGTTGACTGTTGGACGGAGATATCTCGGCCAGAGGCGTAGCCTGGACTAATATGGACGTGGGCGAAGTCGCATCAGCGAGGCCCCTTTTTCGTTCCCAAGATCTACCCAATAGATCTATCCTACCAAAAAAAACTTTTTTACAAAAAACACAACCAAACTACAAAGTGAAAAATAACTTTAATTTCGGAAGTCGGTGTCTTTGGATCAGATCAGTATTTTAGTTTTTTGACACCGACTTCCGAAATTAAAGTTATTTTTCACTTTGTAGTTTGGAAGTCGGTTGTGTTTTTTGTAAAAAAGTTTTTTTTTCACTTTTTAGTGGGTTGGTTTGTAATTTATCTAAGTTACAATAGCCTTATGTCTTAGCCTTGTGTTTAATATTTGAAGAGTTCCCTCGATTTCTCCAAGATCCCATCATCAGATCGTGACCAAATGACAATGGGACCAACTTGAAAGTATACCCTTTCAAACAAAAAAGGATTTTTCAAATCGGTCCAGCCGTCTTCGAGTAATCGGGGAACATACAAAAAAATAAATAAAAAAAAAGTTCCCGACGAATTGAGAACCTCCTCCTTTTTTTTTAAGTCGGTTAAAAATGCTTTGACACGACATACCTACTCATGATAGTGAAAAAATACAGTGTGAGTCTTCATAATGTGCACATATCGAAATGAGGGAATCTATGCTTAATTTTAACGACAGAAAAAATATTTACAAAAATCTAAATATTTTTTTTATACTTTTTATGGAATTAAAAAAAATTGTTACAAAACTGTGTAACTTTTAAACTGAATCAGCTATCGCGATGAAACAAACTCCATAATGATTGGAAGTAAGTAGGCGTCCACATAAAATTGAGAAAAAAAACTACCCTCAATTGAAAATAAACATGTTTTTTTTAGTAAAAATCTGTATTTTTTTCATCAATTTTTACAATAATTGTAAAATTATAAATAAGATGATATGCCCAAGAGAATTAAAAAAAAAATTTTTTTTTGATACAAAAAAATTAAAAAGAAAAAAAATTGACCATTTTCTCCGTCGATAAAATTAAGCATAAATTCCCTCATTTCGATATGTGCACATTAAGAAGATATACTGTATAAATGCGCGGTGGGAGAATATTGAAAAGCTATTCCGTCAAACTAACGGTTGCGGTCTTTGAAGGTAGTTAAAACGGCCTCGCAGTCGCGCTTAAGAGGAGTTTCTTGTGAGGCCCCAAACAAACACACTTTTAAATTTGTGACGTTCTTTTTCGAGCGTAAAAGTGATCAAATTAATTAGTTATCTGTGGTAAAGTCTGGGAGTATCGCATTTAAAGGGGCCTAGCGAGACCCCTTTAAGTGCGAGGCCGTGGGCGGCCCACTTTGCCCACTGCTAGCTACGCCACTGATCTCGGCGATAAGCATAAGTCCAGGGATGTGTGGCCGGCTTTGGGTTTCATCTCGACGGGTCTGTTGAACGCAA
Organism: Agrochola lychnidis; assembly: GCA_963680765.1. Classification (NCBI taxonomy): domain Eukaryota; kingdom Metazoa; phylum Arthropoda; class Insecta; order Lepidoptera; family Noctuidae; genus Agrochola; species Agrochola lychnidis. The sequence continues at coordinate 12,882,881 of OY796874.1, forward strand.
AAAATGTCGCAGTGATTTTTGCGGTTGACATCAGAAGGAATTTCAGATTTGTCTTTAATAAAAAATAATTTATATTTGATCATTTCGAGTTATTATTATTGACCACTTGGCAATCCAACTCAACTTAATTTTATCACGCATTAATAAATGTATTTGAATACCATTATACGTTTTAACCGACTTAAAAAGGAAGGCTCTATCAATTTGAATTGTATTTTTAATTGAGTAATATTGTGGCGGCATCTAGATCGCCACATGCAAACTACGCATCAAAGACCTGACGTCACACAAAATCCTGACGTCCCACAAATCCTGCATCACGCAATTAGAGTTTACCGCACGATCGACATATACAATGTCGCCCATCGGCATGTGCCAGTGCATTTTTAGAAAAGTGCAATGATCTAAAAATAACTTTAAAAGGTCTATCTTTAATATTTTTCATGTTATTCAATTGATAATGTTTCCAGTAGCGTTTGTCATATCGCCGATGTTATTGGATCGATTTGGTTTCTGTATATTTTTTCTAAAAGCTTATGAGTTAATTTATCAGATTAACTAACATTTTATTAAAATTTGTCAACTATGCAAAAAAAACGGAGGTGAAAACATTTTTTTCTAAAAAAAAAAAAACACAAGTGTAAGTTCATAAAACCATATAACGATTTTGAAAAACGAAATAAAAAAAAAGTCAAAAATTATCGAAAAATAACTTTAAAAGGGGGGTCCTTTTAAAGTTATTTTTCGATAATTTTTCATGAATATTCCGAAAAATGCGGCCGGGCACATGCCGATGGGCGACATTGTATACAAGATCCCGACTTCAACCGTTGGGCAGTTGCTCGCCAGACACGACACCCATCTGGTCGGAGGATCCTCCGTTTTTTTATAGAGGATGAGCGAACTTTACACCCTGTTCCTCATACCTCTAAAAAATCACCAAAAATTTGAAGTTTTTTAAGGTTTTCCTAACGCACTATTTATGGAATCAAACGTACAACTTCAAAGCAATGTGGCTGCCGTAATATTTAACTTACCCATCTTTCTTTCACAGCTTTCATAATCAAGCATTTCGCGGACAACGTAGAGTACCAATCTGGAGGTTTCCTCGAGAAGAACAGAGACACTGTGTCTGAAGAACAGCTGGAATGCATCAAGACCGCGAGTAGCTGTCGACTGATCCATACCATCTTCGCGGATAGAACGGTGGAGGTTTCTGCGTCTGCTACCCTCCCGCCGCCCTCTAAGAGGAGAACCACGCCCTCCGTACCTCTCGGCAGTCTCACAGTAAGTCAACTACAGTCTATCTTCTTAATATCCCTCGGGAATCATCGCCTTTCCGAATACAAGCGAATGCTAATTTCCATGTCCATCAATTATTAGATATATCGTGTATAATCATTTGAATTCAGAACTAAGTACTTTATTGTTGTTTTGTTTTGATTTCCGTGTGAACTATATAGAGATGTAAAACTATTTTCGTGCCTGTGACTTTAGCAGCTTTTCTCTCATTGTAGGGTGGTACGGAACCCTGGAAGTTGTCGTATTTTGTAATATTTTCACCAATTTTTTTAGTAACCCTGTACTCCCACTCCCACTGCTGGGCATAGGTCTCCCAACACCATACAAGCATTACCAATATGTTAATAATGCCATTACTAACATTAAATAGGGAACCATGATGGCAATATTCCCACTCATACGAATCTTCTTCTCCACAGCAACCTCCCCGCCGCACTTCCGGCCAGAAACACACAGTCGGATCCCAGTTCCGTCAGTCACTGTCAGCTTTAATGTCCACACTGTCAGCCACGACCCCTCACTACGTGCGCTGCATCAAGCCGAACGACACCAAGGAGCCCTTCTTGTTCGACAGTGCCAGAGCCGTCAATCAGCTCAGGTAACCAGAACAAAACAAGGCTTACATATAGGAAACTAAAGATCACTAATATGGTACTTAGGTGCTAAGGTAAAAAAAAAAAAACAAAAAACTACTCCGTCTTTCAGATAATAAAAAAGGTTAATAATAAAGCTTCCGAAAAAAAAAAAAATGGATACTAATGAAGCTTAGAGAGAAAATCTGTGGTTGACTGTAATACTAAATTTCCAAAAAAAATACTAAGTTTCCGAAAAGTCAATATGTTGTACTACAAAAGTTAGTGACAGAAACGAATCGCTGCAAAATCGACTCCACGTAGTCTTGCCCCTAGAGTGTTTTTTAAGCCCGCGTAGGTGCGGAGGGGCGAGGCGGTCCGCGAGCTGAGGAGCAGGTGGTTTTATAACATAGGTGGCGAGCGTTAAAACTATCTGCGACGATAAGCTCGCGTGGGACCGCCGGAGCCTCGCAGCGCCGGAGCCGTGACAGAAACCATGCCTGCATATTGCATGCTCGCTTGCATGCTGTATGCATGGTGTATGCTTGTTTGCATGTTTGAAAAATATTACGTCAGCAAATTTGGTATTGATTTTTCGGTATTTTCAGTATTTTATTCGGTCGTTTCTTTATTTGTATTCGCATATAAGCTGTCGGAAAATTAGTATTTATAGCAGTGAATTTCGTATTTTGAGTATGCACATATTTTAATTTTTTTCTTGGGCTTTTTTTGGTCCGTCTTGTAGATTATTAAGAAATATTGAACACGTGTTTTTTCTTTTTTGACGTAATCAAAAGATTACGGCGATACAATGAGTTAAAATGGGGCATGACGTCACGCCTTGCTAGATTTTATACGACGTTGTGACGTAGCGAGCCCCCACTCCCCAACTTTAATGCGTGTTTTCTAAGTTATTTTTGATTAATATGATAAAGCAAAAAATACGTGTCTAATATTTTTTTACCTAGGCAACTACCCTATTGTGCGTTTCATCTTTTCGTGTGGTTAGAGACTAACCTGGTGTCAGAGTTTTAAAGCCGCCCATGGGCCTCTGACATGGCTTCACATGCCGTCGAAAAATATATCTCTCCGGCATGCCGGTTTTCTCACGATGTTTTCCTTCACCGTTTTTGAAGCAAGTGATAATTATACAATACGCACATGAATCCGAAAAGTCAGAGGAGCGTGCCTTCGGTTCGAACTCGAGAACTATGACTTGGCAGTCCGACGGTCACACCGCTGTCACTGCTATAATTGTGTGTTAAATAGATAGTACAAAAGGGTAGAGTTAAATTCTGATTGCGACAAAGTTCGGCGCTATTTCCAATGTATACTAATTTATTAATTTGTTACAGAGCATGCGGTGTATTGGAGACAATCAGGATATCGGCCGCCGGTTTCCCATCAAGATGGCTTTACCAAGATTTCTACTCTAGGTAAAAAAAAATTACAGTTATCTGTGATTCCATCATTGTCATTGGTGCCGATTCCCTTGTTCACAAACTAAACTAAATTTAAGTTCAGTGTATCTTTTTCTTTCTATTTGATTAAGAAAAGGACAGAAGATAAATTTTAGTTTAGTCCTGTCAAATTAATCAGCGCCTGTCACTACTCCATACAAGTTTAGACGTGATTAAAAACTTGCCGACTAAAATTACGTCAATTTACGTCAAGCGCTGATTAATTTGACAGGACTAAACTAAAATGTATCTTCTGTCAAATTCAAATTCAAAAGTCATTTATTCAAACTAGGCTGAGAATCAGCACTTTTCGAACGTCAAAATTACATAAGACAGTCCCCCAAAATGCCCACCCTTCACCACTTCCTAGTGCCTTTAGCTGGGAAGAAGTGGCGCAACAAACTCCCCAGCAGCACAGCTGTCTGTTCAAGTTAGAAAAATGATTCTATACAATAGTATGCAAAATGCATAATGTAAGATCATTATGCAACACAAAACATAATTTAATGATAAATTAATCGCCATATGTCAGCTAGCACACGCCAATATACCAACCAAAAACATCGAGAACTATACTCAAGCAGAAATAAATAAAAACTAAACGTAAACAGAACTAAATACTCGTATCTAAATAAAAGCCTCCAGGCATAAAGGGCGTGCCCGCTTGCATAAAGCTATTTAAAGCTATAATTGGAAGTTATTATAAATGATAAACTAGGACCATTGAGGTAAAATAAATAAACAGTTAGTTACTAGTTACAATAACAAAACCATGATCAGCAAGACGACCAGTCACCACAAGCAGCACCCGTTCACGAGCATAACGCAAAGATCAGCCATTACCCCCCTCGCCATATTTGAGGGAAGGAGGTAACCCGACCCCCGACGCTACCGCAAGCAGTGACATCTAAGGGAGCATGACGAACTTGCGGTTGGTTGCTCAGGCAAAAAAAAAATATGATCAACTGTCGAGGTCGCTAGCTAACCACAAATTGCAATACAATTCATAACAAAAACATTGTAATGAGTAGATTATGTCAACAATAAAATAAAATAAAAATAAATTGACTTATACATTCAAATAAAATAAACTGTCAATAGGTAAACTAATTCTGGAGAAAGAACATAAGTATTGTCTTGAGTTAATCACAGCGACCAACTATTCTTATCATTTAAGTAGTCGTTGATACTATAGTATGCCTTTGAACAAAGGTTGGATTTTACTTTAGTTTTAAACGCATTAAAAGGCAAATCTAGCAAAGAAGAGGGTAGCTTGTTATAAAAGTCTATACCAAGCCCAACAAATGAGTTATGTACCTTATGAAGTCGGTGAAAGGGAGCTTGTAATTTGTCGTTATTTCTAGTGTTAACATTGTGTAAATCACTGTTTTTAGTGTATAAGTGTATATTTTGCCTAATATATAAAATGTTGGCGAAGATGAATTCCGATGCCACTGTAAGGATACCAATTTCTTTGAAAAAATCTCTCAGTGAAACTCTGGCACCTAGCTGGTAAATTGCTCGAACAGCTCGTTTTTGAAGCTGCTGTCCTTTTCTTAATGAAATAGAAAGAAAAAGATGCACTGAACTTAAATTTAGTTTAGTTTGTGAACAAGGGAATCGGCACCATTGTCCAAAAATAGCAAACACATCACATGATTATTGTTCTCGTATTGACACAACTTGTAAATACTTAATATCAACCCGTGACAAAATAATATCCATTCATCTACATTCTACACACACTGCCTCCGTAAGTCAAAGGGGCACATCTGAGAAAAAACTTTTCCAAAAAAAAAAAAAACAGCCGACTTCAAAAAAAAACTCTACTAAGTGAAAAATAACTTTAATTTCGGAAGTCGGTGTCTTGGGTTTTGTATTTTCGTTTTTTGCCACCGACTTCCGAAATTAAAGTTATTTTTCACTTTGTAGTGTTTTTATTTTTTTAAGCTATTGCATAGCTTTTATCGCTTTGAGCGCGGCGACCGAATCTAGAAATTCCGTAACGAAAATAAAACCGTAACGAAAATAAAACCTAACACCCCCCACTCCGCCTACCATGTAATGACGGTTCCCATGAAAACGTGATGTTGTCATGGGAACGTAATTTTTGTTTTATGTCATCACGTCATCTATTCTATTTTTATTAAATGGCAAGCAAAGCCTATGTCGACTATTCTGCCAATGTCATCCCAAGTGTAGCGTTGACAAATAGGAAGTATGGAGGTTACAAATGCTATGCAATAGCTTTACCGCGGCAGTCCTCGAGTGCCACACGTTTTTTTTTATATTTCTTTTTGTTTTTGCTTTCGGCAAAACTAAAAATAGCTCTGTGGTCGCATCAAAGACCTGACGTCACACAAAAATTCTGACGTCACATAAATGCTGCATCGCGCAATTGAGAGTTTACCGCGCGAACGACATTATATATGACTATCCGACATCAACCGTCGGGCAGTTGCCCGCCAGACACAACACCCGTCTGGTCGGAGGATCCTCCCTTTTCTATGGTGGATGAGTGAACTTTACACCCTGTTCCTGATTCCCCTGAAGCTCCATCCCTTTTGCGCAGTCGTAAAATGCGACTAATAAGCCGCAATACCGACGCTAATGAAACAGGCTCCTTTGCGACATTTTCAAAGTCAAAGTCAAATCATTTATTTCAAATAGGCCCATGTATGGCACTTTTGAACGTCAAAATTTACAAAATAATAAAATTGATTCTAGTCGCCCCTTCCAAAAGGTAGTTTTCGTATGGAGAAGAATGGGCAAGAAAATCCACCGTTACTCTTTTAAAATGTTTTACAATTGTTTGTATAGGTACGTACATTCCTATTCGCCAGCCACGATTCGATTACCAATAAATATGATTTGGCGTCGGGTGTAAAATTTGTGGCTGCAGCCTTAATACTTCAAACAACAGCCTTTGAAGTGTTGAGAAAAAATATTTATTTATTTTTACTTTCCACCAGGTACCGTCTCCTATGTTTACACAAAGAAATAGACCGTGGCAACATCAAGGCCACCTGCGGTCGTATACTGGCGCGCCACGTCAAGGACCCCGACAAGTACCAGTTCGGAGCCACCAAGATATTCTTCAGAGCTGGACAGGTAAGCACTTAGGCAACCTTCACATCTCGTTCAGGCGTTTATCGGACGTATATGCTAACTCAACATACGTTTCAGTACATTACTATAGTATACGACGCTAGCGCAACGTTTACGAGGAGTCAATGTAACTAAAAATGGATTTAAATTTTTTTTTTTTTTTCTTGTTTATAATTTTTTACTCACAAGGAGATTTCGGAATTTAAAATCTACTGTGTTACCAATCATTTAAAAATCAAGTACGGTCAGGTGTATGTTAGTATTAACATTTGAACTACAAAAAACGCCTTTATTGCTACGAAATAAAAGTGTTTGACAATCAATCTGCCTAGCTTTTTCCAACTATGTTAGGGTCGACTTCCAGTCTAACCGGATGCAGCTGAATATCAGTATTTTAAATGGAGCGACTGCCTATCTGACCTCCACAAACCAGTAAATGGGTAATACGATACCCCTTGGTAAGACAGGTGTCAGTCTTTCGGGCTTCTGACGACCCGTAACGACTGTTAAAGATCCACGAATAACAGCCGGGACCAACGGCTTAACGTGCTTTCCGAGGCACGGAGGAGTCTCGGTATGTAAAGATGGTCAGCCATCCACGGACTCACCCCGGCAAACATAGCTTAACCTGATCGATCGATCCGTGCGGCTACTTAGCCAAAAGCTCCAAGCTTTTAGCTCGAACGAGATAAAAGTGCTGGTATTGGTGGCGTATTAAATGGTAGAGATACGGGATTTATTATTTGTAAAATGTTTATTATTGTTTAAACATTAATACCTTAATATTAGTGTCCAAGTAAATAGAATTAAAAAAATAAATAAAATGTAGGAACAAATCATTGGGCATCAAAAATTCCGGGACATCGCCAAGCGGTTGGTCGACTCTTCACGTGACCAAAGGGTTGGTCAATTTTTAGGCCAAAGAATTAGCATTGTCATACAACGTGGCAATGCTGCCAGCCTTTTGGGCACCTTTCCCACTGACAGCGATTCGGATGAATTTCTTGATGCCGAATGATTTGTTCCTATATTTTATTTTTTCTTGTGTAAAAATTCATATTCGAGAAAAGTGAATCCGGGAAAATAGGTTGGACATAAACTCACAGAACTTCATAATTTTCAACGTTTCTCTTTTTGATAGGTGGCGTACTTAGAAAAGGTCCGCGCGGACATACAACGCGACTACTGCGTGCGCGTACAAAGTTGTGTGCGTCGGTTCATCGCACGACGCAAGTACTTGAGAATAATGTCTGCGTTGAGGGCGCTGCAGGCTCGCGCCAGAGGATACCTGGCTAGAAGGTAAGGCTTTATTTGATGAGACAAATGGTAATAAAAATATAGCAAATTAGACTGGCTAGAGTTCTAGCTCTAAGGAGGAAATGGCTGAAATATTATCTATGACTACAGGTTCTAAAAACTGCTGCAAATTTTTGCAGAATTTGCAAAATATACTGCTTTGAGTAAAACAAAAAAAAAAAAAAGAGATTTTTACAAATAATTAAAAACGCATTTTCTATATTTTAACAAGTTAAGCGTCTCGCATGATAAACTATTACATGCGACTTAAACACAACTATAAACAGCTCAGAACCGCTCGAAACGGTGATGCTCGCGGGAGGCCAGGTCCAGCAGTTGACGTATTTTAGCTGAATTGATAATGATAGGCATACCTCTGCCCGAAGGGCCTAACCCTTCGGGAAAACATAAGTGATGATATGTGTTACGATAAATTTGTATAACAAGTACAATTTTACCAGTAAAAATTTAAAAACTCCCGAAACAAACATTTCCTCGTTTCCCTTTCCTACTCCATCACCAGACCCTGTTCACCATCTATCTATAATCTATTCATTGAGACCATTCCAATGAGTTGGTAAGGGAGTTGGGTATCCTATAAATTCCAGGTGATGCTGCAGCATCAGTTCAAGGTTACTATATTCTTCTGATATCATTGAAGTAACAGAATACCAAATTTCTAATCGATCAGACCTGTGGAAGATACTCACATCCATTCATCACCTAGAAAAGAGCTGATAATCTTCAAACGGCTGAATCGATTTTGATAAAACATATCTAAGAACTATCGCAAAAAAAACTATTTTCAAGTAAAAAAAACCGCTTTCAAATCGGTTCACCCGTTTAAGAGCTACGGTGCCACAGACAGACACACATAATGGTCAAACTTATAACACCCCTCTTTTTGCGTCGGGGGTTAAAAAGAACTCGATTTTGTTACTACAAGACTCCCATACAGATTTAAACCCCAAATTATTTACTTTATTCTACCTTGCTAAAAACCTTTTCTCTTACCAACAGACGCGCCCAAGAAATCCGTCGTAAGCGCGCCGCAATCAAGATCCAACGCAACGTTCGCGGCTGGCTAGCTAGACTGAAGTACCAGAGGTTACGTCGCCTAGCCATAGGGTTGCAGGCCCACGCTAGAGGATACATGGCTAGGAACCTTTATAAAGACCGCAGGAAGATCAAAGCGGTGAGTTAAAACTAAGTTACTAAAAGTTGCCGTCGCCTTACCATCGGGTTACAAGCCCACGCTAGGGGTTACATGGCTAGGAACCTGTATAAAGACCGCAGGAAGGTTAAAGTGGTGAGTTACTACTAAGTTACTAGAAGTTACATCGCCCAGCCATTGGGTTTCAAGCCCACGCTATGGTTACATGGCTAGGAATCTGTATAGAGACCGGAGAAAGGTCAAACGGGTGAGTTAAACTCAAATACCAAAAGTTATGTCGCGTAATCATCGGGTTACAAGCCCACGCTAGGGGTTACATGGCTAGGAACCTATAAAGAGACTGGAGGAAGGACAAAGCGGTGAGTTATACCTAAGTTACTAGAGGTTACGTTGCGTAGCCATCGGGTTACAGGCCCACGCAAGGGGTTACAAGGCTAGGAACCAGTATGGAGACCGGAGGAAGGTCAAAGCGGTGAGTTACAACTAAGTTACTAGAAGTTACATTGCCCAGCCATTGGGTTACAAGCCCATGCTAGGGGTTAAAAAAAAAACTAAGTTTGTCAGGCGGCGAGGGCAATCCCTTGCAATGTTCAAATAATATCTGCTATTTAGTACCGTGATTATATATTATTAAATGTTCTTATTTTCCCAGGTTATCACAATTCAACGGTACGCGCGTGGCTATCTCGCGCGCAAACGTGCCAAGAGGCTGAGTAGACAGATTGTCATTGCGCAAGCTTCTGTAAGTATTTTACATTGAAAACAAAAGTAAAGTTTGGTATTATCAATTTGGGCTTGCGGACGGTGAGCAATGGGTAGCTCGCCGTCCGATAAGGACCAGGCCCGGGGCGGGGGCGCGACGTGTTCCACGCGCGCCGAGAAGAGATGTCAGCGGAACTATAGGGGCCGCTAGGGCCGATGCCTCGCGAGAAAGTCCAAAAGGGATATCGTGGTCTCTGGTAACACACAGGCAACTGAAGGAACACGGGTGGGTTTTAGTCAGTAGGAGTCTGACACGCCCTCCCGCTACACCCAGAGCGGGAGAAGTTATTTGATAATTTCACACCCAAAAAAAAAGGTATTATCAATTTACGACATTCGTGTAAAATATACTTGAATTTATCACACGGCATTATGCTCTTCAAATAGGCTAAGCGTATGCTGAGACGCAGGTGACGTAGCACAGCACAGTACAGATTTTGCAGGGTAGAGCAGGCGAGGCAGACATAGGCTGCCAGTTCATGCTGCGACGCAGCTACACAGACACATTCGCGTCCTAGCTAGTACAAACAATCTGTCATTGAAACAAAATTATCAATCAGTGGTAAAAAAAGTGACGATCTGCATGTGTCGCGCAGAAATCTGAGCCGGCTCTACAACGAGACGCAGAGCAGGACAGACATATGTATGTGACAGACACAGCTTGACTCAGTACGTTCATGCATTACAAAATCTGCGCTGCGTGGATCTGCGTAACTTGCGTCTCAACATACGCTTTAGCCATATTCTTGAATGCTACGCGGTCATCGTTTGCTACGCCGTAGCACAGTGCAAGCTACGTCGTATCTAAGCAAAATACCGACTTCGGCGCTACGAAAATATCAAATTTTTGCGTGAAGACGCATTCGTAATATGACAGACTGAGATCTGTTACTGGAGCGTAGGATTCTGGGTTCGATCCCTAGATGGAACGTTAATGGGTTTTTCCATTTAAATATTCTCAGTAGCAAAATGACAAAAGGCTCGCCTCACATGGGACTTAATTTTTTTTAAGCTATTGCATAACTTTTATCGCGGGCTTTGAACGCGGCGACCGCATCAAGAAATTCCGTAACGTAACGAAAATAAAACCTAACACCCCCACTCCGCCTACCATGTAATGACGGTTCCTATGACAACGTGATGTTGTCATGGGAACGTAATTTTTGTTTTATGTCATCACGTCATCATCTCAAGTGTAGCGTTGACAAATAGGAAGTATGGAGGTTACAAATACTATGCAATAGCTTTACCGCGGCAGTCCCCGAGTGCCACACGTTTTTTTTTTCTTATTTCACAGTTGTTCCCATTGTAAAAGTTGTTCATTTTTATGAGTGCTGCAGTCTCTTTAAGTACGTTCTTTTATCTGACATATTGCATAAAACATAACTGGCGAAGTTTGGATGCCTATCCACTTTTGCCCTTTGGGAAATACATGCATTTTATGACCTTTCCCTCCCCCCAGATCCGCCGCTTCCTCGCCCGCCGCCAATACAAGCGCCTGCGCATAGAGGCTCGCAGTTTGGACCACGTGAAGACGCTCAACAAAGGGCTGGAGAACAAGATCATTAGTCTACAACAGAGGCTAGGGGATGCCATGGAGAAGAACAAGGGAATTGAACCGCTGTTGGCGCAGATTGTGGATTTGAAGTAAGTAATATAACAATTCTCAGTAGCACCAAGGGTTTGGAGAACAAGATCATTAGTGTACAAAAATATTGGGGGATGCCACGGAGAAGAACAAGGGAATTGAACCGCTGTGGGCGCAGATTGTGGATTTGAAGTAAGTAATATAACAGTTCTGAGTAGCAACAAGGGTTTGGAGAACAAGATTATTAGTGTACAAAAGGCTGGGGGATGCCATGGAGAAGAACAAGGGAATTGAACCACTGTTGGCGCAGATTGTGGATTTGAAGTAAGTAATATAACAGTTCTCAGTAGCAACAAGGGTTTGGAGAACAAGATCATTAGTGTACAAAAAGGCTGGGGGATGCCATGGAAAAGAACAACGGAATTGAACCGCTGTTGGCGCAGATTGTGGATTTGAAATAAGTAATATAATAGTTCTCAGTAGCAACAAGGGTTTGGAGAACAAGATCATTAGTGTACAATGCCATGGAGAAGAACAAGGGAACTGAACCGCTGTTGGCGCAGATTGTGGATTTGAAGTAAGTAATATAACAGTTCTGAGTAACAACAAGGGTTTGGAGAACAAGATCATTAGTGTACAAAAAGGCTGGGGGATGCCATGGAGAAGAACAAGGGAATTGAACCGTTGTTGGCGCAGATTGTGGATTTGAAGTTAGTAATATAACAGTTCTCAGTAGCAACAAGGGTTTGGAGAACAAATTCATTAGTGTACAAAAAGGTTGGGGGATGCCATGGAGAAGAACCGAAATGGACGTCAACCAAAGGCAACTGACTTAAAAAAATGAGCATAGTTTTTTATTCAACAGAAAAAAAAAACTGGAGAAATATAAACTTGAGATAACTCTGCAGTTTGTCTATCGCGAGTTTGTTTATATTATAATATTTTATTATACTTACAGAGGAGCACGTGGCTAAGTAAAAACAGCCTCACGGTTCGATCCATCAGGTTATGCTACGCTTGACGGCGTTGGTCTGTGGAGGGTGACCATCTTAACATACCGAAACTCCTTCGTGCCTCGGAAAGCACGTTAAGCCGTTGATCCCGGCTGTCATTCGTGGATCTTTGACAGTCGTTACGGGTCGTCAGAAGCCGGAAAGTCTGACAACCAGTTTTACCAAGGGTTATCGTATTACCCAGTTAATGGGTTGTGGAGGTCAGACAGGCATCCGCTCCATGTAAAATACGTTATTCAGCTACATTCGGTTAGACTGGAAGCCGACCCTAACATAGTTGGGAAAAGGCTAGACAGAGATTATTAAACTTATAGATTTGAATTCTTTTATAGTGTCGTAATAGTGAATCTGCTGGACGACGGGTTCTCAGATAATGGCGGGAGGGGTTCACATCGGTGTCGAGTCGACGATGAAGTATCTGGGACTCGTCCTCGACAGCCGGTGGAACTTCGTAGAACATTTCCGACGTTTGGCTCCCAGACTCGAGCGGGCCGGGGCTGCATTGAAGCGGCTCCTGCCCAATCTAGGGGATCCAAACGCCTCCTGCCGGAGGCTCTATGCGGGGATCGTGCGGTCCATGGCCCTTTACGGGGCGCCGGTGTGGGCGCGTTCATTGAGGCTGCGGACAGCCCGCCGGTTGAACGCGTCCCAGAGGGTCATGGCCATCCGGCTGGCCCGAGAATACCGCACGGTCTCCTGCGAGGCGGCGAGCCTCCTTGCCGGATTACCGCCATGGGATCTGGAGGCAAAGGTCCTCGCGCACGTCTGGGAGTGTCGCGAGGAGGCGAAACGCCGGGGCTTAACCCCGATGCCGCAAGAAATTGCGGCGCAGCGGACAGAGCTCCGGCGGGATCTCATGGCGTCATGGAGGGTGCGATTGTCGCAACCCCGCGCTGGGCACGCCACAATCGCGGCGATAAGACCCGTCTTTGAGGAGTGGCTGGAGAGACGCCACGGCGTTCTCACCTTCCGCCTGACGCAGGTCCTCACCGGACACGGCTGCTTCGGGAGGTTCCTGTTCAGGATAAGGCGGGAGGAAACACCCGGGTGTCACCATTGTGTGGATCGGCCTGAGGACACGGTGGAGCAAACGGTGGAGGTCTGCCCGGCTTGGGCGGAGCAACGCCGTGTTCTCGTAGAGGCGATCGGCGGCGGTGATCTCTCGCGTCCGGCCCTGGTTCAGGCCATGGTACGGAGCGAGAGGAAATGGCAGGCCGTCACCTCCTTCTGCGAAGCAGTAATGCTCGCGAAGGAGGAGGCGGAACGCGTGAGGGAGAGGCAAATTTCGCGCCCTCACGCCCCTAACCGCCGCAGGAGGAGATGCCCGGGGCGGGAATCGCGAGCCGATTTCCGGCCACCGTAGGCGCGGGTTTGCGGACGGTGAGCAATGGGTAGGTCGCCGTCCGATAAGGACCAAGCTCGGGTCGACGGCGCGTTGTGTTCCACGCGCGCCTCAAAGAGATGTCAGCAGAATTGACGGGGTCCGCTAGGGCCAATGCCTGCCGGGGGTTCGAAGAAAACCGATCGGGAAATCGTGGCCCCCGGCAACAGGGCAACCGAAGGAACACGGGTGGGTTTTAGTCAGTAAGAGTCTGACACGCCCTCCCGCTCCGCCCAGAGCGGGAGAAGTTATTTGATAATTTCCCACCCAAAAAAAAAAAAAAAAGTGGTGCCTATTCCCTTGTTCACAAACTAAACTAAATTTAAGTTCAGTGCATCTTTTTCTTTCTATTTCATTAAGAAAAGGACAGAAGATAAATTTTAGTTTAGTCCTGTCAAATTAATCAGCGCCTGTCACTACTCCATACAAGTTTAGACGTGATTAAAAACTTCCCTACTAAAATTACGTCAATTTACGTCAAGCGCTGATTAATTTGACAGGACTAAACTAAAATTTATCTTCTGTCCTTTTCGTAATGAAATAGAAAGAAAAAGATGCACTGAACTTAAATTTAGTTTAGTTTGTGAACAAGAGAATCGGCACCATTGTCATGTAAATTATAACATAATTCTACATTTTCTTTTTTTGATGTGAATTTATTTCTTAATTTTTATTTCCAAAACAAACTTCATAAAATCGTTTTGTCCACTTAACAATAAAGAATAACGTTAATCGCAACGTTGCCAAAGAAATACAACGAGATCTGAACCATATAGGTATAAAAATGTTCATCAAAACACACTTCTACAAATTGAACATTCTAAAATAATATTTATTCTTTTCTTCCACAGAGCAAAATTAGAACTCTTAAAACTAGTAGAAATAGAAGCAAAAACACTTCGAGTGGACATATTCAGCAAAAACGACCTAATTAACTCTTTGCAAGAAGAGCTAGCTAAAGAAAAGGATAGCAACAAACAACTGCTACAGGAGAAGAAGGCGATAGAAATACAGTATGAGAAAAACAGAGTCGCGTGGGAGGCAGAGAGTGAGAAACTGGAGAATGAGTTGAAGAGTGTGAAGGAGCATTATGATCTGGCTATTGAAGGTAAGTTTCCTAAATTAAGACCTTTTTGAAGCGAAAACTTCTTTAGGCGCGTTGGACATTTTTGAGATGAGACTAAACCATTGATTTCGCGACATTGTAACGCAATTTACCGACACCGGTGAGTCAAAGACATCAACGCGTTGATTACCGCGGTGCCGGCTTTTTTTCAAGTTTCCACTTCTGTCGGCACAAAAAACGACGAAAATACACGAAATGTGAATCTCCACCATAAAAACTGTTAGTTATACAGAAACATTATTTTATACTCTTCCAAATACACTAGATTTGGTTGTGTCACATAAAAATTTCGTTGGGACAAATCGCCGTATATTCGTGGTAATTTTCCTTCAAAACCTGTTTTCTAGAGCAATATGTTTGTGTTCGCTTCAGGCATAATTATCGTGTTGCTCAGTAACTAGGTTGTGGAGGTCAGATAGGCAGTCGCTCCATGTAAAATACTGGTATTCAGCTGCATCACGCAGTGGTGGCTTACGAGTTGTAGGTTCGAACCCCTCTTTTTTTTAACCGACTTCCAAAAGGAGGAGGTTCTCAATTCGACTGTATGTTGTTTTTTTTTTGTATGTTTGTTACGCGATTACTCCGTCATTTATGAATTGATTTTGATGGTTCTCTTTTTGGTTGGTAGATCATACTTCAGAGGTGGTCCCATATAAATTTTATTAACTTTGCTTGGGCAGTTTTTAAGTTAGCTTCAATAATACGTATTTTTGCCTCACTTAGTATGTGGATGATATTATGATAACTTCCTGTCACTGTTATTTACATAGCAGGTAGTGGTATTCGAATTTGTGTGGGGTAGGTATCACAACTAAAAAGTGAAAAATAAAAACTTTTTACAAAAAAAAAAAAACAACCGACTTCAAAAAAAACACAACAAAGTGAAAAATAACTTTAATTTCGGAAGTCGGTGACAAAGAACGAAAATTAAAAACCAAAGACACCGACTTCCAAAATTAAAGTTATTTTTCACTTTGTTGTGTTTTTTTTGAAGTCGGTTGTTTTATTTTTTGTAAAAAGTTTTTTTTGGTTGAGAAATTATCAAATAACTTTTCCCGCTCTGGGCGGAGCGGAAGGGCGTGTCAGATTCTTATTGACTAAAACTCACCTTCGGTTGTCCTGTTGCCGGGGCCCACGATTTGCCTATCGGTTTTCTTCGAACCCCCGGCAGGCATCGGCCCTAGTGGACCCCGTCAATTCTGCTGACATCTCTTTGAGGCGCGCGTGGAATACAACGCGCCGTCGACCCGGGCTTGGTCCTTATCGGACGACGTGCTTGGGTTCGAACCCTGACATAGACAAACGCTTTACTTTGTGTAAATTATTTCATCACCAATGCTATCAAAACGGTGAAGGAAAACATATTGAGGAAACGGCATGTCCTAGAATAAAAAATAAATAAAAAAAACAGTGGCACTCCGGGAGTGCCGACAGAAATGAAATCTTGAACAATTTTATCGTGCAGGAAATAATGTAAGGCGCGTTGATGTCTTTTTAATGGTCAAAAGCTGGTGTCGTCACAGTGTCGCGAAAACAATTTTTTAGTCCCATCTCAAAAATTCCCGACGCGCCTAAAGAGGTTTTCACTTAAAAAAATCGAAGACATGTGACATCTACCATTCCGCACTGGGCCCGCGTGGTGGATTACGGCCCATTCCCTCTCACAGAGAGGAGGCCTGTGTCCCAGCAGTGGGAACATAGGCTGATTATGTTGTTATTCAGCTGTATCCGGTTAGACTAAAAGCTGACCCCAAGAAGGGGCTAGGCAGATGATTATAATAAATTACATTTCCATTTTGCCATTTACTTATTATAATTCAAGTATTCGAGAAAAACAGCCCATTTCCAATAACATTGTTATTATAACCCTGATCTAATTAATGCTTGTATTAAAGTGTATCTTCATGTAGGTAAACTTTATCTTCAATGTTTTTATGATAATGGCTATATGACGCGCTTTTGTCCGACAAAGATGTTGTAGAATTGATTAAATTGATAATAAGATCATTAACAATGAAAAACGATTAACCATCTTGTTTTAGGTTTTACAGACGTATTAGCTAGCTAACCGATATAGTTTATTATTTTTTATCAGCCTAGATTGTACCCTAGGCAAAGGCCTCCCCTTTTTTCCTTCCAAATCTCTCTGTTTTGTGCCATTTCTGGCCATGTTGGCCCTGCAAACATGATTAGATCGTCACACCACCTTCTCCGCGGTCTACCTCGACGGCGATGTCCTTCCTTAGGCCTCGGTCTCGAAGTCAGCGGGCAGCGGGGCGGCGGCGGCGGCGCGGCAACGCATAGTTTTATATGGAACCGCTCGCTCCCCGCGCCGCTGCCTTCGGGGCCAGTTACATATAAATCTATGCATTTTAACGCGCCGCTATCGCGCCGCTTCTGCCGTTTCCCCGCTGCCCGCCGACTTAGAGTCCACGACCTTAGGCGTTCAGTGTGTGACGATCTTTGCTCATGTCTCCTGGTACTATGTTTTTTTTTTAATGTACCTATAATCTTGCATACGTATTGGAGGGGCTTGTGGCTATGTAATAACAGCTGCACGGGTCGATCGATCAGGTAAAGCTACGCTTGCCGCGGTTGGTCCGTGGATGGGTGACCATTTTTACATACCAAGTCCCCTCCGTGCCTCGGAAAGCACGTTAAGCCGTTGGTCCCGGCTGTCATTTGTAGATCTTTGACAGTCGTTACGGGTAGTTACAAGCCCAAAAGTCTGACAACCAGGCTTACCTAGGGGTATCGTGTTACCTAGTCACTAGGTTGTGGAGGTTAGATAGGCAGTCACTCCATGTAAAATACTGGTATTCAGCTGCATCCGGTTAGACTGTAAGCCGACCCCAACATAGTTGGGAAAAGGCTAGGCAGATGAATCTTGCATGCGTATTACAACTTGATAAAAATAAGAAATTGCAAAAAGTTATTGTTTTTCACAGGACAATATATGTTTTTAAATATGAAAATAAACATTTTGTCTTTGAAAAACGTCCCTAAGTACCTGCAAAGCATTTTTATTTACGGTACTTTAATACAGTTGATAAATGTATCGATAAAACCAAACATTCTGGTAGATAACACGTTGATAAATTATTGATAACGAAATTATTAATTACTTCCATGTTCCATCGATGTCGATACAGCCGTGTTGGCAAATTTTTGGAGTTCGCGCAAAAACATCTGTTTTAAATTTAGTGAAGTGTTTTGAGAAGTAAAGTGTTGATGTGGGGGTGTTGCTTTAATGTGACGAAAAATATGCATACTGTAATATTCAAAGAGTAGGGGAAATAAACGATGGATGGACTGTGTGAAAGATAATATGGATAGAAAGGAGGTGACTTCCGAGATTACGACTGATAGAGAAATGTGGGAAAAAGGCCTCAAATAAATGGGAATAAGGACAGGAGAATGACGATGAATATTCGAGTATTAAAGTTATTTGAATACTTGTGTGTATGTGTGTGTGTATGTTAAGTCATAAGTCATTTATTTATTTGCTTAACATAGGTGTATAATAATAATGGTATATAAAGAGTTCGCTATGTTATGCCAGATGACGTACAAGTGTTTGTAATTTAGTAATCATTGAATTAGATAAGCCTGAACAATAAAAAATCAATTATAATATAATCACACATTTCATAATACAAATTAATTAATAAGAAATAGCAATAGAAATCAAATAAAAAATGTAAATGTCAATACAGTGCATGACAACACACAGACTGAAAAGAAATAATAAGGCTATGTCATTAATTCATTATACAATACTAAAATCAATATACAAAAACTGATGTCAATAAACAATACTAATGTCAATAAATAAGATTTATGTCAAGGACCACAATACATTTACGAGTATTTTCTTAGCATGTCAACATTCTGTCATAAAATTTTTGTCTTATAAATTCCGAAATACTGTAATATGCTTATGTTGTCATTTTAGGTTGTGTTATGGTATGTAGTTGCTAGGGAATTGTTTACACTATTTGTTTTTTGAACTTAGCACAACGGAGTTGTGGAGGAAATGCCTTTCGGGCGCAACCTTCTGTGATTTCTGACCTTAAAAATATTAAAGCCTAGTTTGAATAGTTTTGATTTAATATTTTAATTTAATCGACTTTAAATCCTGTATGTATGAGTACGGAGTGTGTGTGATTTTCTCAAAATGTTTCTCAGATTTTTATAAAATTCACATAAGCCTGCCTGTCCTCTGGAGCAGAGCGAGGTAGCAAAGCGGAGAAATGTGCCAATGTTAACCAATAGGAGCGGAGCTCTGAAGCGGAGTTTACATTCTATTGGTTAATATTGGCACATTTCTCCGCTTCGCTGCCTCGCTCCGCTCCAGTGGACAGGCAGCCTTATACTTAGTAATATTTCTTGGAGGGGTTTTTTAAATTATTGGTACACAAAGTGTTATCAAAAAGGGATCACCAGATGTTTGTTAGTTTGTAATCTTGTAGGTACTTTTGACTGGTAGAGAATGCATTTATATGTAGAATGAAGTCCACTTTATGTGTGAATGCCTTATGCATGAAAGATTAAAGAATGAAGTAAATTAGCCTGTAATCGTCCATAGTAGACATTGGTGCCGATTCCCTTGTTCACAAACTAAACTAAATTTAAGTTCAGTGCATCTTTTTCTTTCTATTTCATTAAGAAAAGGACAGCAGATAAATTTTAGTTTAGTCCTGTCAAATTAATCAGCGCTTGACGTAAATTGACGTAATTTTAGTCGGCAAGTTTTTAATCTCGTCTAAACTTGTATGGAGTTGTGACAGGCGCTGATTAATTTGACAGGACTAAACTAAAATTTATCTTCTATCCTTTTCTTAATGAAATAGAAAGAAAAAGATGCACTGAACTTAAATTTAGTTTAGTTTGTGGACAAAGGAATCGGCACCTTTAACAGGCTTAAATATGACCATAAAAACTGTACATATTTTTAGTTTTTTTATTACCTGGCTAGAGTTCTTGAAGCTGTCCATAGTATGTAGTTTCTATAGCAAGTTTCAACTCGGTCACTTAAATCGAAAAGTGACCAACACATAAAGAACTAAAGTGTAAGCAATGTAAAGACAATAATATCCACAATGTTAGTGTCGGAAGTCATAAGTGATGTGCCAAGCAAGCACTATGAAAATAGCCACAGTTATGACAGTAGTCTGGTGGAATGGTCGCAGGAGTTCAAAAGCCGAGCACAGTTATGGAAAGGTATTTACTTCAAAATAAGTTTTGTTTAATGCATTCTACACTCAGCTGGTCCAAATATATTGCACCACATTGAAACAACAAGTTGTAATTGTAACATCGTTTCCGTTTAATTGAGAAACTTGATCATAATTTAAACTTATAGTATTTCTATTTTTTCTTAATGTCCCTCGGGAATTATCGCATTTCCGAATACAAACGAATGCTAATTTCCTTGTCCCATCAATTATTAGTTTTATCTTATATAATAATTTGAATTCAGAACTAACTAATTTATTGTTGTTTTGTTTTGATTTTCGTGTGAACTATATAGAGCTGCAAAACTATTTTCCTATCTCTCGTGCCTGCGACTTTAGCGTCTTTAGCAGCTTTCCTACCATTTTTAACGAGGGACATTAAAAACATATTTGTACTGTACTTGAATTTATGGCACTGCGTAGCCTTTTGAAAACAAATGAATACCGAACCCATCATAGTTGTGAGCCGGCTAGGCCAAGCAAATTACGAATTATTTTCGTTTCGAACGAGCTAGTGTTATTATCCTTATCAAAACTAATATTATATTAAAGCGAATGTGAGTTTATTTGTTATGCTTCCACGGGTAAACGGCTTAACCGATTTTGATGAAATTTGGTATGGAGATACTCTGAACCCTGGAGCAGGACATAGGCTACTTTTTATCGACACACCACACTAGTGAAGCTGCGGGCAGAAGCTAGTTTAGCTTTAATCGCAATTAGTGCAACTCTTTTGAAGTATAGATATAAAAAATGCAAATATGAAAATGGTAAAGCTGTAACTGTACCTTTATTAACTGCCTTATTTAGTTAATTTTACGAATATCACCCATAATCAGCCTTTAATGTTCCCACTGCTGGGACACAGGCCCGGTCTCTGTGAAAGGGAGTGGGCCGTAATCCACCACGCTGACTCAGTGCGGGTTGTTAGATGTCACATGTCTATGAAATTTTGGTTGTAAGACATGCCGGTTTCCTCACTATGCTTTTCTTCACCGTTTTGAGAGCAGTGATGACGAAATAATTTACACAAAGTCTAGCGCCTGTCAAGGTCTTAACCCATGGCCTACAACTCTTAAGTCGCGGCCGTTACCACTGGGCCACCACTGCTCTTATATTACCTGATCTGCTTTAAATCAACTAGAGTCCTAAGGCTGCCTGTCCATTGGAGCGGAGCGAAGAAATGTGTCAATATTAACCAATAGAATTTAAACTTCGCGTCAGAGCGCCGCTCCTATTGTTTTATATTGGCACATTTCTCCGCTCCGTTGCCTCGTTCCTCTCCAGTGGACAGGTAGCATTAGTCGTTGGTCTCAAAGTGAACATTATGCTTAAGATTTCCGCATACAACTGTTACCCAGCTGGTTGTTCGTAAATTATTAAAAAGTTTAGTAATTATTTGTTTGGGGTGGACAACCCTTATCACTTAGGGGTATGAAAAATAGATAGTAGCCGATTCTCAGACCTACTGAATATGCATATAAAATTTGGTAAAAATCAGTAAAGCCGTTTCGGAGGAGTAAGGTAACTAACATTGTGACACGAGAATTTTATATATAAGATAAAGATGGACTGCCTTGAGTACTAGAACATTAACTAATTTTTTTTTTTGAAGTGCCATTGTGCTTAATATATATATATATTTTTCCAAGCATTTAAACTGGGCGGAAAGTGTCACTTTTTCTGTCTAGTACTTTTTACTTTTCTGTTTTTTTTTTTTTAATTTTTATCTCCGTCATCAGTCCGACGCAAAGAAGTCAAAGCCAACGTCAAAGTCAAATTCATGACGATAGCGATGACGATGATGATGATGAAGAATAATGTTTATATTATTTATGTACAGACGCCAGCACATCAAGCTACTACAATCTGTCAAATTTATTTAATAGATTTTCAACTTTATCGCTGAAACTTAAGGTTCAAAGTTGATTGGGAAAATTTGATAGTTTCGGGTAGCTTGATGTGCTGGCGTCTGTACGTCAGTCAAGATGTCAGAGGATACACATCATATGCAACTACTGTCGCTCGTTTTTTTATTTCCTCACACAATGCATAGTAAAACGTTGTATGACACACGTGCGTAAGATAATTTCCGACTCGTGTCGACTTATAAACTCGCTCGCTTCGCTCGCTCGTGAATAAGAATGCCACTCGTCGGAAATCATCTAGTGTCCGCACTTATAGCATAAATAACTATTTTCTCCTTCTTCCGCAGAGCGTGACAAACAGCACGAACAAGAGAAAAAGGCGTTGAACGCAGAGTTAGAAGCAGAGAGACAGAGTCGACAGAAGTTGTTGTCAGCGCAATATGAGTTGCAGGAGAGGATCGACTCTTTGCAGAGGTGAGTTAAGACCAGGCACTCCAAAAACATTTTCCACGCAAACTCCGCCCTCGTGCACCCCACCATTCCACTATGTGCTAAACGCTAACACATCAGTAATAAAGTTGAATATCGCGTGCGCTCTTTGGTTGTGTTCGAGCACGGAACTAAATGTCGTAAGTCTCAATTCTTATTTCGTTTATAACTAAAGTAATAACTGATCTAGAGATAAAATATCTTGTATCTGGATAATAAACTATATTTTCTTACTGTCAATAATTATTTTAGACATAAAAGTCTAGTAATCTGTTTATGTTTTAAATAATCTTTAAAAAAAGACATGATTTTCGAAACAAAATGAATCGACCAAAAATGTTCCAATTACGAAACTGTCTTATATTTGGAAAGAAAAAGATCCAATAAATCATATAATAAA
The DNA here is from genome assembly GCA_963680765.1 of Agrochola lychnidis. Classification (NCBI taxonomy): domain Eukaryota; kingdom Metazoa; phylum Arthropoda; class Insecta; order Lepidoptera; family Noctuidae; genus Agrochola; species Agrochola lychnidis. The sequence goes on from OY796874.1 coordinate 12,905,657, forward strand.
GTTCCATTTTGATTGTATGCGTAATATTTTCAGAATATTAATGCAAATTAACATACAATTTAGGGAGCCTCCTTTTGACGCTGAAGCAGATTGGGGCGGGCCGCATTATCAAAATCCTTATTCATCACTTTCATACATTTTCTTTGAACCAACGCGCACGCGGGCCGTGCCGCACTTTTTTGTATGAAAATGCGTAGCGTTGCGTCCCTTTGCGGCTGTAATATGCGGTTGGCTTTACAGTACTCGGGCCTTACGGCACATCAAGTGGACGTAGATTAGCAGAAAGGACTCAACCCATACTATGGTCAAAAATGAAAAAGGTCCTAAGGGAACCAACCTTTAGGTCCTTTTTCATTTTTGACCATAGTGTGGGTTGAGTCCTTTTTGCTCATCTACGTCCAAGTGTTAGAAAGAGACAATCATACAGGTATGAGTAAAAAAAAAAATCAATTTCAAAAGTCATTTATCTAAACTAGGCTGAGAATTAGCACTTTTCGAACGTCAGAATTACATAAGACAGTCCCCCAAAAACGCCCACCCTTCACCACTTCCTAGTGCTTTAGCTGGGAAGAAGAAGTGGCGCAACAAACTCCCCAGCAGCACAGCTGTCTGTTCAAGTTAGAAAAATGATTCTATACAATAGTATGCAAAATAACTTACATTATGCAACATAAAACATAATTCAAATGATAAATTATAGGCCATATGCCAGCTAGCACATGCCAATATACCAACCAAGTGAGAGGCGACACAACTTCATGTGCCATATTAATGACCGCATGGTCGGTTCTCCAATCCTTTCCGACCCATATGATCTCATAACACTCCTCCAGGAAAAGAATAGGGCCACCAGTATAGTGCACAAACACAGACGCATCCCGTCATTCCGACCTCGCCGCCGAGGTTCTTTGCGATCGCGACCGCGTCCCCGAGTAAATGATACTCCCCCCCGACCCTTGCTCGATAACGAGGTGCCAGCAGTTGTTGCAGCTGAGCACGTAGCTTTAAATACCCCGTATAATAAACAAGATGAAAATGTAAGTTTGATCCAGCCTGTCCCTTCTTGCTGTCCTGCCCCCAGCGACGCCCTAAGCCGAGGTTCGTACCCCACAGGGGGTGCCCTTAGCGACCATTCGCCTAGTTTTAATTTAGAATAGTTTATGCCTCTGGCTGGAGGCTTTAAGTGTAGAAGAAGCTTAAGGCACCCACAGGAAAGTCCGGTTAAGCAGCCAACACCTTAGTGGTCAAAAACTGCGAGATGCCCTAGTTAAAAAAAAAGGTTCTCCAATGGTTTGAACACTTTCGACTCTACCCACTTTTCATAGAACGCATACGCCATGCCGCCATATATATTGGAAGTGAACCCTCCAGGAGGGTTACCGGCGTTACGTTTGCGCTAAAGTTAATCATCGCAGACGGGCAACAGCATTAGGTTTAAAACTGTGTTATAAAACACTGTAAATCGAAGTAAAATAGTGTTTTCAGAGGGTCTTCGTTATAAGTAATTTCCAACCTTTAGTGAATATTAATTTGTAACCGTGAACATAAAAAATTAGAAAAATTAAAATGCTTGGGTTTTAAAACCAACGCTAAACTAATAAAATAAATCTTGTTAAAATATACATTACATTTTATTTTCAAGGTTTATAATGCTGTATTCGCTAAGAAAAAACCTACATTTAAAATGAGCCTACCGCGAGGGCTCCCGGCATTTCAAATGCGACTAGGTGAACCCTTCAGGAGGGTTCCCGGCACTGAACGTGATAACGGGTTGGCTGCTCTTAACATTTAGCTTTTATTTACAGTAAACCAGCACCTAAGGAGCACAGGAGATCATTATCAGATGCTAGTGACAAATCACAACAAGAAACTACAGTTGAAGATGTAAGTTTTTACAAAAATATTCTCACTTCTTTGACATTTACCACCACCGTGAAACATGCCAACTTTGCCCACTTTTTTCGAATAAGTACAATTTTAATACGATTTTTCTATGGAGACTTAAGTATTTTTCTTCATCCGCTACAACTGTAAGATCATGTGCGTGTGTTAGTATCGCAAAATTTACTATTATTCAACACTGAATACAATATTTTTTCGATTTTGTTGGCGGGCAAAGTTATGTGGACTTTTAGCCAACTTTGCCCATATTTTTTTTACGCAAATGTGACCTTTATGCAGATGACATAAGAACCTGTACAAGAATTTTGGTAAAGATGGCGTTTACTTTAGGAATGTAAACGACATTATGAATAGTTTTTTTTTTTACTAAAATATCTGGGCAATGTTACCCTGACCTCATTCGACGAGTTCCATTCCATACATATAACCTATTTTCCACCTAAGTCAATAAATGTTGCCATAATATTAAGATATTTTCACATCAAAGATATGCTTTTAAATGGATCTTGGGGCAAAGTTTCCCTTGGGGGCAATGTTGGCGGCATATTTCACCCACTGTTTTTGAAAGTCTCTGACTAGCGGGGAAATTTCGTAACACACTTACAGTAGCAATCATTTTGACATTTCAACAACATTCATTGCATTATTTACGAGCATACGAAGCAATGTATTAGCAATATACTTCAAAATCATTCAGATTATGATTGAAAGTGTGTTACGCAATTAGGGTGCAGGAATTTCATGAAATCTGTTGTGATTGATTGACTAAAATAACAACAAGTTTTATAAAAATGTAATTGAAAAAGTTCGTCTTTATGAAATCGCACAGGTGGTCTCATTATCTTAAATACTGTTATGTTTTATAATATTAATTACTTATCTTTTCAATACGACAGATAACATCAAATGTATTTTTAAAAAAAATAGACTTTGTTATGACTTGCCGCGAATCCGAACACGGCGTGTTGCCAAACCGAGCGCTGGTTGTAGAGTCAATCGTCATACTGAGGATGCCTCATTGAGAGGTCAAACACGTATCGATTTTTTACAGGGTTTTTTATGGCTCTTTAGGAATAGTTTAGCGGAACAGGCTACTAAATATATCAACGTCTATTGTATTTTATAATGGATTTTCGCAAGGTCACGCCTGAATCTATTAACTATCAAATGTATTTTCATAATTTCGACATTTCTCTGAACTAATCCTTAAAAGAAAGAGAATAAATTATAATGGTCTTATTAAAAAGAAGTAAATGTTTGTTTTTTTGCACGGAGGGTCTCGTGGCTAAATGACAACAGCCGCACGGGTCGATCGAAGATTTGACCATCCATTACATTTCGAGATACCTCCGTGCCTCGGAAAGCATGTTAAGCCTTTGGTAGTCAATAGCCCAGAAGTCTTGACATTCAGTCTTACCAAGGGGTATCGTGTTACCCAGTAACTGGGTTGTGGAGGTCAGATAGGCAGTCGCTGCATCCATGGTTAGACAGCCGTCCCCAACCAAATTACTGTAACTATAAACTTTTTTTTTTAGGACTATGGCTACGGGTCTGTCAGATCGGTGGAGAGTACTCGACCGACGCTGGAGGCTGTCAACTGGTCCGCAGGCTCACACAATGGACCAACACAACCGGTAAGTCACTGTCTACTGAAAAATACACATTTAAAAAATAAACTTTCACACTTTTACCATGAGGGCTGGCAAGAAACTTAGTACCTCTCTACAATACCTCTATTTTCTTGATGTCTCTCGGCAAACTTCGTGTTTCGTCAGTCGTTGGATTTCTATCAGTTGCCTTTTGCACTTGGTGTAGACCGGACGCTCTCAATCGACTTGGAAGTATATAGAGTTGTTAATACTCTTTTAACTTCATTTACTTTATTTAAAAAATGGGAGGATAGCTGCTAAAGTCGCAGGCACGGCAGATAGGAAAATAGTCTTACAGCTCTATATAGTTCACACGGAAATCAAAACAAAACAACAATAAAGTACTTAGTTCTGAATTCAAATTATTATACACGATATATCCAATAATTGATGGATATGAAAATTAGCATTCGTTTGTCCTTATTCGGAAATGCGATGATTTCCGAGGGACATTAAGAAAATAGAAATACTTTACCTACTTCATGTGCTACGATCTGAATAGAATAGAATCGTATGCGTCGACATCCTGCCGGACGCGATCGGCTGTCGCCGCATCCGTTCGTATCCTTTCCGATCCGATGCAATGCGAGCAGTGTTTTTTTACTCCCCTAAGAATAGAAAGAATGGACCTTTATCTCTTATCGTAGGAGCCCACGATAACAGAAAAAGGTCCATTCATTGCTTGAATGAAACCAAACCGTTTTGTCGAATCTTTATTATAGTATACAGGGTGGCAGGGACATCGACGCGAAAACTGTTACCATGGATTCAGTACATGATTCTGAACTCCACTGCGTTGAAATTATTCGTTGGTTATTTAATAAAAAATCTGCGGTTTTATAGAAAAGTGTAATAACCTACGCGGTCAAAATGTATGGAACAGCTTATTTATAAAAAAAATACCGACGAAAAATTTCAATGCCATCGCCATCCTGTACAAAAATATGAAATTTTGGAATCAATGTTGTAATGTTTACCTACAGGTGGCAGATGCGGGTTTGGTTCTCCGCATGAGAAACAGGATATCAGCTCTTCAGAGCGAACTGTCGAGGACACAGAAGAGGTCTACTGACCTTGAGGAGAGGATTATGAGTAAGATATATCTTGTTTTCTCATACTATAATATTTACTGTCGTCACCTAAGCCAGTACTCAAACACTCAAAACACTCAAAAGTCATTTATTCAAATTAGGCTGAGAACCAGCACTTTTCGAACGTCAAAATTACATAAGACAGTCCCCCAAAAACGCCCACCCTTCACCACTTCCTAGTGCCTTTAGCTGGGAAGAAGAAGTGGCGCAACAAACTCCCCAGCAGCACAGCTGTCTGTTCAAGTTAGAAAAAAATAAAAATGACTCTATACAATAGTATGCAAAATTATTATGCAACACAAAACATTATTTTAATTAAGTATAAATTATTGGCCATATGTCAGCTAGCACACGCCAATATACCAACCAAAAACATCGAGAACTATACTCAAGCAGAATTAAAAAAATAAAAACTAAACGTAAAAAGAACTAAATATCTAAATAAAAGGCTCCAGGCATAAAGGGCGTGCCCGCTTACATAAATCTGTAAATTGGAAGTTATAAATGATAAACTAGGACCATCGAGGTAAAAAAGTGTACAGTTAATTACTAGTAATAATAACAAAACCATGATCAGCAAGACGACCAGTCACCACAAGCAGCACCCGTTCACGAGCATAACGCAAAGATCAGCCATTACCCCCCTCGCCATATTTGAGGGAAGGAGGCAACCCGACTCCCGACGCTACCGCAAGCATTGACATCTAAGGGAGCATGACGAACTTGCTGCCGGTTGCTCAGGTAAAAAATAATATGATCAATTGTCGAGGTCACTACACAACCACAAATTGCAATACATACTCATAACAAAAACATTGTAATGAGTAGATTATGTCAACAATAAAATAAAAATAAATAAATTGACTCGTAAAAAAATAATTAAAAAATTGATTCATAAAGTCAAATAAAATCAAAAAATTATATAAACTTATATAAACTGTCAGTAGGTAAGTTAAATCTGGAGAAAGAACATAAACATTGTCTTGAGTTAATCACAGCGACCAACTATTCTTATCATTTAAGTAGTCGTTGATACAATAGTATGCCTTTGAACAAAGGTTGGATTTTACTTTATTTTTAAACGCATTAAAAGGCAAATCTAGCATAGAAGAGGGTAGCTTGTTATAAAAGGTTATACCAAGCCCAACAAATGAGTTATGAAAGTACTGATTGCGTACTGAGTACTGATTGCGTAACTTATTTTCGTAAACAATTTTGGCTAATTTGTTTCATTTTGACAGTTCCACAACATTCATTGCGTTATTTACGTTGTTGAGCAGATTTTTTTACAACTTATGAAGCAATGGATTAGCAATCTGTTTCAAATCGAAACAGATTGTGATTGATCGTGTATACTGGTTGAGAGATGATCTGCAACGGAAAATAGTGGTTTCAAATATGTATAAAATAAAGTTAAAATTTATAAGTACGTTATGATAGGTGAAGGAAAACATCGTGAGGAAACCGGCATATCCTAGTACCGAAAATTCGAAGACATGTGACATCTACCAACCCGCACTGGGCCCGCGTGGTGGATTACGCCCCACTCCCTCTTACAGAGAGGAGGCCTGTGTCCCAGCAGTGGGAACATTATTATAGGATGATGATGATGATTGCTGTTAGTGTTAATCACGTTTTATTATTTTCTCCACCAGATCGGCACTCATCGCCACCTACAAACCCGAACATAGATCGCTACAAACTAGAGGAGCTGGAAATTGAGAACAAGAAGTTAAGAGAACACCTTGACAGGTTACGAGCTGCTGGAGACACCATGCTGGTCTCCAAGGAAGTTATAGGTAAGAACAGAGAAATACACGTAAAAACATAGAGGACAAGAAGTTACGGGAACACCTGGAGAGGTTACGAGCTTCTGGAGACACCATGCTGGTCTCCAAGGAAGCTATAGGTAAGAACTTAGAGAAAAACAGGTAAGAACATAGACAACAAGAAGTTACAAGAATACCTGGAGAGGTTACGAGCTGCTGGAGACACCATGCTGGTCTCCAAGGAAGTTATAAGTCGGTTATAATTATAACTTACTGAAAAATATCTTGTCCGTATTTCTCCATAAAAATCCACGCATTAGAACTGGCAACTTGCTTTCTATTTAACTATCATACTTCATGACTATTCAAAAGTGATTTAAAAGTTTTAGTTAACATGCTAAGCTCAGATCAGACACTGAATAGTACAGAAGGCGCACTCCACATTTTAAGTATGAAGCTACAAGTACGCAGCAGGCTCGTCTTGTCGGGCCAATTCAGTGAGTGTAACGTAGTCAGAACATATAAGAATTACGCGATAGAAAGAGAGGCAACTTCTATGCGAATGTAACTGTAGGTAATTAGCGCTGTGCGATCTGAATTGCACTTTATTGTGTCGTAGTAAGAGTCGCTTTTTATTTAAATGATTTTTTGGAGTGAACCATCTGTGGATTAGATACTAATAAAATTATTTATCTGAAACGACAAACTATCGCACTTTTCCGGATTCTAGGCCGTTTAGGCTCATTTAGTTTCCTTTAGAGCATGGCTTAGAACCATGACTCAAGAACTATGATTAGTATCTATAACTTTGAGTATGTGTTTTTTTATGTCCTAGATCAAATGAACGTGATGCAGAAAGAACTGGACAGAAGAAGAGACGAGTGCGTACAACTGAAGAGTGTTCTGACCAACCAGGTATGTTTTAAACTTTTTTTTTAACCTGTGCTGTCCCACTGCTGGGCAAAGATCTCTCCCATACTTCGCCATGCGTCTTTGTCTGCTGCCTTTTTTGGCCAATCAGTCAAGAAAGAGTCTAGGTCGTCGCGCCAGCGTTTCTTAGCTCTGCTTCGGTGACGATGCCCGTCTTCAGGCACCCACTGCTTGACGACCCTGGCCCATCTGTGCTGATGCATCCTGTACGTGTGGCCCGCCCAGTCCCATTTCAGCCTTGTGGTCTTATCGCCAACATCAGCGATGCCTGTCTTCGAGCGTATTACTGTGTTGCGAATTCGATTCGTTAGTTTTATGTTCAAAATGCTACGCTCTAGGTTTTAAACTTATGTAGTTTTAATTCGTTTAAAGGGGAAGCGTCAGGTTAGCCCGCGAAATTCAAATTTTCTTACGTTTTTTGCATTTCGCAGGTCAGTGTCAGGTTTTATGTTGATTAAAATATGATTCGCGGTCGTAACGAATATGGCTGTACTCAATTATAATCATTACAATTACTTTCAAACAGTTTTTGATCCATTTTAGTAAAAAAGTTTTTTTTTTTATTGAGACTCGCACCGGAGATCACAAATTAAACTAAAACTCATTCATAAAAAAAATAGAAAAAAAACAAAGTAAAATTAAAATAAAAGCAAAAACTCCTGTACGAGGCCGAAAGACTCCGATCTCAGCATGATGCTGCGACATTTAAAAATAAAATTCACAGCGCTGGTATTCTGATAGGGCCCGCAGTGATGTCAAAACCAAACTTAACTTTGTAGTTGAAAAACATGTTCTCCCATACGGAATGTATGGGAAAACATGTTTTTGCAACTGCAAATACAAGTTGGTCTATTATTACTCGTTAACTTGTAGAGCTACTTAGCTGTGATAGTTTTCCTTTTAATGTCGTCATATAAACTACTGCTGTGATTTTTTTCACACACCCAAAACCAACCATTTAACTTGCTGACACTTGACCCTAAAAAAAATTAGCACTTTAAAGCTTAATATTTCGCAAACGGATCCCTGAATCCAAAAAAAAAACTTTTTTTATCATTTTGTTTTACCACTTTGTCGGCGTAATTAATATGTATACCCATGCCAAATTATAGCTTTCTATTACTAAGAGTCTCGGAGCTAGACCGCGGACAGACAGACAGACAGACGGACGTGACGAAACTATAAGGGTTCCTTGTTTACTACGGAACCCTAAAAATCAATTTATGAAGTCCGCGTGTCTCTGGACCCGACGTAAAATTAGTTACTTGTCTATGCCATAGTGTCATTTTCATGCATAGTTCCATTCAAACTGAATTCCATATCATTCTATTAGTGTATTTATAAAATACAGGCTGTGTATACATACGTCACATTGGACGGACTTATCTTAAAAGTATTCTGGCTGCCACTCTCCTATCTCTGATAAGGAATGATAACAATAACTGAGCTGTTTGCTCGTGTCACAGAAATATCCGTATATAAAAAGTAACGTATGTATGTCTGTCCGTTGGTGCACATAACTCGAGAAATTGTCACCCGATTTTCGTGATTTTTGAAGTGAAATCTTCTTTAGGCGCGTTGGGCATTTTTGAGGCGGGACTAAACCATTGATTTCGCGACACTGTTACGACACCAACTTTTGACCATTTAAAAGACATCAACGCGTTGATTACCGCGGTGCCGATTTTTTTTCAAGTTTTCACTTCTGTCGGCACTCCCGGAGTGCCACAGATTTTTTTTTGGATTCTTATTTATGGTTGGAATTTCTTGCTATTCTAGTGGTCGCGAGCGTGACTGCTGTAGGTGTGACCCTGGGTTCAATTCCCAGGTCAGGCAGATTTACTATCAGGAATTTCTCAGTAGCTGCCTGGTTTGATTCTGTGCCCGGTTAATGGCAATATGCTTGCCCTATATTACATGGGATTTATAACTGCCGGAATTTGGATGTGCTATCCACTTCTGCTTACATCTTCCGAAAATACAGTCGTGATGTTATGTTAACCTCTAATGTCGTTAGAAATCGATATAAAAGATAATCGAAAAACAATCGAGAAAATCCAACTTAAATTGACTTTTCGTAGATTATACAATTTTAACTTTTGTCCGTTACGCTTGTCGGGGTTGGTCCGTGGATGGGTCTTTACATTCCGAGACTCCTCCGTGTCTCGGAAAGCACGTTAAGCCGTTGGTTCCGGCTGTCATTTGTGAATCTTTGACAGTCGTAACGGGTAGTTAGAAGCCCAAAACACCAGTCTTACCAAGGGGTATCGTGTTACCTAGTAACTAGGTTGTGGAGGTCAGATAGGCAATCGCTTGTATTCAGCTGCATCCGGTTAGACTGGAAGCCGACCCCAACATAGTTGGGAAAAGGCTTGGCAGATGATGGGTAAACAAAAAATCTATTTCACCTCGTTATAATATTAATTTAGATTGTAAATGAAAACAGGCACAACCGAATCAAAACATTAGTATGAAACCCAAATATTTTACTTTTCGTAACATCATATATTTGTTGTGGATCAAACCTGACACATTTCTTTTGTAACAAGCGGAAATACAAAGCACTTTGTTTATTTTGAAATAATGTCATAATAACATGTTTACTAAAAGATATTTTAACTAGAAATAAAGTACTTCACGATATTTTGTTTCTTGAATACTAAAAGGAATGTGATCGTCAGTTTTTTTTTTGTTGTGATTTTAACAACTTTTAGTTGACATGTTTGTTTACAAAATATTTTTTGTTTTAAAAATACACTGAAGTGAAAAAAAAAAACAAATTTTAAAATGATCTTGGTTAATTCAAGAAGTGATTTGTACTACCAATGGTTAAGTTACTTTTAAGTAGGGAATAGTGTTTAATAGTGTCAAAGTGATAATTTATTGTTTTAACAAGTTTTTCTGCAACCTATGTTAAAGCTGTCAATGTTGACATAATTGTCTTTTAGGTTAAAGTGTCCAAATAGACACTACTACGTTTCAGAAGCCCATTTTTCGTAATTTAAAACGTTAAAAATCTACATTGTGTTTATTATAACTTGTCCCGTGACGCGATTGGAAGCACTGTTCTGTCAGTTACCATTTTGAACTTTGAATTTTATCAGAGTACGTTTCAACAAATAGTTCCTATGCCGTAATGTTGGCTGCACTGTAGTAGGATAAACACGAGTACGCTACGGTGCCACGTAATTCGTCCTGTACGAGCTACGCTGTACATTCTTGTGGTAGTTTGTACGTCATACTCAATAATGCACATCCATATTGTTTAGCTGTGCATTTCTCTAACATAGCATTTAAGTGGAACAAATGTCTAATTATATTTAGTAGCAACAAATCCATCAAGGGAATCATTCGTCTACTCATTTACATAACGTAACATACCTAGCAGGTTCACATAACAAGTACATAACATTTTCACTGTTGGGCATTACAACCCCAACAGGTCCGTTGTTAAAGTTTTAACAGTGGAGCCAACATTACGGCAAAGGAACTATTTGACAAAACGCATTTTAGTATTGAAATTAAGCTTGACAAGCAATGGTGCCAACATGACGACAAGGGACAAGTTATAATGAACGGTCTGTAGTCGCAATCTCATCTCAGTGACAATCAATGTCAAAAATTTAAGAAAATTAGAGTAATTTTTGTCAGATTGAGACTGAGACTAATGCGAACGTTCGTTATACGGGAATTGGGGCTTTCATGAAAAAAAAAAAAAGATACGGAATTTGGTGTAAAACCATCTAACAGATGAGGTAACCAGAACATGTCCAGAGGTCCTCCAAAAGTGTAAATTGCCTAGCATTCAAAAGTGTAAAAATGGCACTTCCTTTGACCGGGGTGAGAATATCGAAGAAACTGTACATGGACCAGCCGGTACATAGAAGTAATTACTACTATTGTCAGAAAGAGGTACAGGTGAGGTTCGTTTATCGTAAAATTACTAAAATATCACGCCTGTGCTTCATGAAGGAGTGGGCAGAGATGTTCGGTACAGTCAAGTTATAAATTCCATGTAATAAGGGTGTGCTGTTTATATTGTTTTTTTTTTTTTTTCATAGCGTTTATTTAAGGGGGAAGCGTCAGGGTAGCCCGCGAAATTCAAATTTTCTTACGTTTCTTGCATTTTACAGGTCAGTGTCAGGTTTTATGTTGATTAAAATTTGATTCACGGCCGTAATAAATATGGCTTTACTCAATTATAATCATTACAATCAGCAATACAACTCCGTAAGTTAGCAAAGGTGTCAAATGTCATGACTTCATGAAATCATGACATTTGACATCTTTATCTTCTTCTTAATCACTATTGCTGATTGTAATGATTATAATTGAGTAAAGCCATATTTGATACGGCCGCGAATCATATTTAGATCAACATACAACATGATACTGACCTGCAAATTGCAAAAAACGTAAGAAAATTTGAATTTCGCGGGCTACCCTGACGCTTCCCCCTTGAGAAATGATTTTTTGTAGAATCAAAAATTTGGTCAAGGTCATGGACGAACAAAAAAAATTGGACAGATTCTCGCTAACAAAAACTCTGTCACCTAAGTCGGCTAGCTCGCTGTACGTACAGGCCACATTCACACATTAGTCTTTCATTACCAGAGGTCGGAATTAGGTAGAGTTATTTATGTACTTGCATCGAAATATTGATATTAATGTGGATCTTCCCGGGATTTCTAATAGATAATCCCGTGTGACCAACAATATTACAAATACCTAAATAATAATAAAAACCTCAGAGACAGATAAGACAAATAAAACAAAGATAATTAACATACAATTTTTATTAGTATTAAATTCACAATACAAATTATTAATAGTCTTAAGCAAATTCTCATACTTATACTTCGCCCTTTTTATAAATACGAAAATACTTTTGCTTCTAGCCTAGACTCGTGAGGTTTTGCTTTAAATTGTGTAAAAGTTAATAACTTTTTATTTAATAGATCACGGGATTTTTCTGCTCTTCAAAATTAATCCCGGGATTTGGGGCATATCCACTTTATTCTTTCGTTGTATGAAATCAGTGTAAGTACATAAATAACTCTACGTAATTCCGACTTCTGGTCATTACGCCCGCAAACGTCAACACTCAAACATAAATATTCCCACAAAAACGGGACTCAGTTTACTCTCCGATCCAGATGACCCTATAACACTTCTCCAGGAGAAAAATAGGGCCACCAGTATAGTGCACAAACACAGACGACACCCATCATTCCAACCTCGTCGCACGTCGTCCTTCGCGATCGCGACCGCGTTGCCGAGTAAATGATACTCCCCAACCCTTGCTCGAAAACGAGGTGCCAGCAGTTGTTGCAGCTGAGCACGTAGCTTTAAATACCCCGTATAATAATCAAGATGAAAATCTCCAGCCCAATCCAGCCTGTCCCTTCTTGCTGTCCTCCCCTCAGCAACGCCCTAAGTCCTTCGTACCCCACAGGGGGTGCCCTTAGCGAGCGTTCGCACAGTTTTAATTTGGAATAGTTTTTGCCCCTGGCTGGAGGCTTTGAGTGTAGAAGCTTAAGGTAGTCACAGGAAAGCCCGGCTAAGCAGCCATGACTTCATAGGTCAACTGCGAGATGCCCTAGTAAAAAAAAGGGACTCAGTTTTGTCGTAACGAGATTTCTGCCGACTTTTTTTGTTCGTTCATGGTCAAGGTATAAATTGTTCAGAAACAGTTAACAGCTTAGCCCCACTTGGACTGAAAATTGCTTAAAACGCATAGAACATCATTCTATCGCTGTCATCCTCAAATGATTGACAGAAACAAAATGAATGAATGAATGAAATTAACCAATCCCAGCGTGGTTTAACCAGACTCGATAAATCGAATGAACTTCAAGATTTGCACTAGCCCCTGGAGCCTCACGCTTCATGGGGCTACAGAGGCCATTGCATAACGAGGAGTAGACCGGGAGGCGCGGTAATGGTAAGAAAGACGTGCCCTTAGGATATGGAAGGATTTGCGAGCCATAACCGATCCTTGAGTAGGCAATGGACGGGTGATATTTGTCTATGGATCTTTTAACGACGTCGCCGCCAGGTTACATCATGTCCAGCTCCATCAGTGCGTCTTTTGGCGGGGTGAAACAACTTTCTCGACTCTTGTATTAAATTCCTTTAGCGCCAAATCAGGTGCAAGCTGTAAACTGTAAATAAGTACGTAGTTGGGTCAGCTGAACCTCGGGAAACGCCAAAGCCAGCCAGCATAGTGACCTTAACCTATTTTTAACCGACTTCCAAAAAGGAGGAGGTTATATGTTCGTCGCGTATGTTTGTTTTTTTCTTTTTTTTTTTATGTATGTCCACCGATTTCTCCGTCAATTGTGGACCGATTTTGAAAATTCTTTTTTTGTTTGAAAGGGTATGCTCTCGAGGTGGTCCCATATAAATTTTATTGTCTTTGCTTTAATAGTTTTTGAGTTAGCTTCAATAATACGTACTTTTTCCCAACTTTGTATGTGGATGATATGTTAAGTTCCTCTCACTGTTATTTACACAGCAGGTAGTGGTATTCGAATTTGTGTGGGGGTAAATACCACAACTAAAAAGTGAAAAATAAAAACTTTTTACAAAAAAAAACAACCGACTTCCAAAAAAAACACTACAAAGTGAAAAATAAGTTTAATTTCGGAAGTCGGTGGCAAAAAACGAAAATTCAAAACTAAAGACACCGACTTCCGAAATTAAAGTTATTTTTCACTTTGTAGTGTTTTTTTTGGAAGTCGGTTGTTTTTTTTTGTAAAAAGTTTTTTAAGCATTATTCTTGCACGTAATAGAGTCGATTTTGTCTTCTCTAAAATAAATATATTTTTCTTATTGCAACGCAGAAACCGTGGTTCCAAGCTCTGAAAAACGTTGTGAGTAATAAAAATGAATGTAGTGATCAATGTTTTATAATCAAATGCTTGAATTAGATGTTTTTATACTCCGTTTGAAATAAGATTAGACATTTAACTAAACCTTTTTTAAAGTCCGTTCAACCGATTTTGACTTCTATTGCGTTGGTGGCATGACAAATGGCAGCTGCAGTAAACAGTTGGTTTGTAACCATTTTTTTTTGCTTTTAATGCCATCCTTATGCCTACGCAATAGACGTCAAAATCGGTTGAACGGACTGTACAAAAGGTTTGTTTAAATGTCTAATCTTATTTCAAACGGAGTATAGTAAACCATTGTTTTTATTTGTTTAACCATTTTGTGTAAAAAGGGTTTTTTCTTCGTGCAGACAAAAATGAGTTTAAAGTTAGCAAAAAATTATAATTATGTTTAACATGTGTAACGCCGATTATTTTTCCAAAATTTTATTTTATTTAATTATTATTATTTTTGACTTCTTTTTTAATTTTCCATGCCTTCTATTGCTGCCATTGCATGGTACATAATTTAGTTTTTTTTACGTATGTAGATAGTATGCATATTTTTAGTACTTATTATGGGCTATTAGCACACCTTTTTTTTACTTTTATGAAAATCCAATTAACCTAAGATTTTAGAATAGACTCCCTCAGAAATATAATAGAGTTTTGTTACTAATAAAAACTCATACCGTCTCATAACAAAATGAGTTCTAACTTTGATCCAAGCTTAACACGAGCGGAACGCGCTATCGGCAGAGGCTCCTGCACCAACGAGTTTCGACAGCTGTAGTTGCCGCTCCTATATAGATAATTCCATCCATGAAGATGCTCCCCACTCCGCTCCGCTCCGTACTAAAGTACAGCTTACTGTACAGCAATCGTGGAGTGGGGCGCGTCTTCGTGGATGGCACTATCTGTATGACAGTTTTTCAAACCTTATTTCGACTTGTCGCTATCGTTGTCGTAAAAAATAGCTCGATGGTTTAAAGGTAAATCTTGTTTTGTAATAAGACCGAAATAGTCCAACTTGTGAATAATTTACACAATAATTATACTCACACCAATTAAGTACAAGCAATTGCACTCAAAGTAGTTCCCAGTACCAAATAACCTACTAACCCAAAACGTCCTATTAACTTACATTCAACTTTGAACTCTAATCCAACAGACGGTGAACTTAAAGTCGCTCGCCACATCGAACTACGGGTCGGACGTCGATATTATCAACGAGGATGGTGAATTGGCGACGGCTTATGAAGCTCAGAAAGGAATTAACAGGTAATCTTGAAAATCTTTAAACGCCAAGTAGATTTAAAATTAAAATAAATTTGGACAGAGTACCTAAAAAAATTCTATGTTATGTTATTAATGCACTGAAAGAGAAGGACATGAAAAAATATACTTTATTATTAGTGTGAAAAAGTACCAAACTGTACAAACATCAGCGCTGATACAGGACATCCTCGATCCCGTTTGCATTTTCTGTTACTAAAAATAAAGTTAATTAAAAATGTCTAAGGGGCCTCTGCGAGTTGGCTTCGGCCCCTCGTACGCCTTCCAAAGGTCCGGAACCCCTAGGTCCCGAGAAATGTCAAAGTTAATTATTTAATGTCCTTAGGTATTGACGTGCAACCACAGAACCAAGTTTTCTACGAGTTTTGTCGACGGAAGAATAGACAAAATGACATTGTGATGTGAATCTGTTATTTTGTCTATTCTTCCGTTGACAAACCCCGTTTTTATTGTGGTCATGCTAATCGTGCTGAATTTATAGTTAAAATTTGAGCGTCGATGACTACTCTGTATACTCTGATCTACGTTCTTTTCGGTCTGCACTAAGCCTGAACTTATAATAATCTGACATCGCTAACGCGCAAGCGTGGTAAACAATGCTCGTTCCTTCGCCGTGTGAGAAGAGGCCTTTACTCTCATCATCTGTCTGTCTTTTCATAACTATGTAGGGGTCGGCTTCCAGTCTAACCGGCATCCTAATTGCGTAACACAGAAAGTTAAGCTCAACACACACAAGGCGGGTGCGTGTCGGGCGCGGAGCGGGTCGGGACGGGAGTGCGGCGGGCTTGAAAAGCGTGCGCGACTCCCGCTCCCGACCCGATCCACGCCCGACCCGCGCTTTCGTTTCGTGTGCTGACATCAATATAATACAAGGAATTACAATTTAAACAAGCCTGCCGTACTCCCGTCCCGACCCGCGCCCGACACGCTCCCGCTTTGTGTGTGTTGAGCTGTAGTCTACGAGTTTTGAATGATTTGCTAATCCATTGCGTCATAGGTTTGAAAAATTCATCTGCTCAACAACGTAAATAACGCAGTGAACGTGGGTAAACTGTCAAAATTAAACGCATTGCGCTAAATTGTCATTTTATGTTTGTTTCGAAATTATCCCGCGGATGCAGCTGAATACCAGTATTTAACAGAGAGAGACTGCCTATCTGACCTCCACAATCCAGTTACTGGGTATCACGATACCCCTTGATAAGACTAGTTCTTAGATTTTCATAGCCCTTACTCTACAGACAGGCCTGTAATCTGCTGTTATCAGAGCTGGGCAAAATACATGCTTTGCTTTAATTAAAATACAAAATACTATCTCGCACGTATTTAAAATACGAAATACAAAGTATTTTTAAGTCTTGTATTTGAAATATAAAATACAAAATACAGTATTTTAACTATTTTTATTTTAAATACAAATTACAAAATACAGTCAGGTGTTAGGTTATGTAAATAGAATAGAACTAATACAGCCCAGTGTTGCCACCTTTAAAGATTTACATATTTAGCGGTCGCCATTTTGCTTACGAAAGCTATCGAGGGCAATTTTTTGCAGAACGCACCCATAAATAAGATCGCTAAATGTAATTTATATTCAAATGTATTTTGAAATACTAACTACAAAATACCTCAGCGTCAGGTATTTGAAATATCAATTACAAATTACATTTTAAGAAGTAATTGAATTACAAATACTAAATACGTATTTGTATTTCAATTACGTATTTTAATTACAAGTAATTCAAATACTGCCCAACCCTGGCTGCTATATTATCACAGACTGGTAATAATCTTCTTTCTGCTAACAGGCAACTACAAGAAGAATTGATCGCAGAGAAGAAGTTTTATTCAGAACACATATCGAAATCAAAATCGGAGATCGAGAAGCTAAGAGAAGAAAATGAGAAATATCAAAAGTGAGTACAATATTATTATGAATAAATTCTGTAAATAATCTTTTGTAAGGCGTGTGAGTGTGTACATTAAGATATTGTTATATCTAAGTTATCCCCGAATTTACAAACGACACCTTTTAAAGAACACATCTTAAAGTTTTGACAACAATTCACAACATCTTCACTGAGTTAAAAATCAGGGCTTGAAACCGTTTTTCAAATACCTGTTAATATTGTTCATTAAACCGTTATGATACCGTTCGTCGATTAACCGGTTAATTACAGATACGGTTTCGACTAAACCTGAATAATGTTTGTTACCGGTTATTATAGAGAACAGAATTTTAAAATAAATGAATACCAGTTTTACTCAGAAACACGTCCGCCGCCGCCGTTTATCACATTAATTTGCGTATTCGTTAGCGTAGAGCGAGAGCTTTGTTATTGTAATATATAAAAACGGTTTCTCCAATTAACCGGTTACAATACCGGTAACCGAAATCTAAACTGCAATAAATATATGACCAAAACCGGTTTGAAAAATTAAACGGTTTCCGAGCCCTTTTCAAAGCAATTACGAGTTTGACTATAAATAAGTTTCGTTTAAAAATTCGGACGTAAATGTCACTCATTTTCATTCACAGCATCATTCTAGTTTTATCTCAGCTATTTTTGAGCCAGCACATTGTTAATCAGCTTCCTGATTCAGATGTTTTGTTTTAGTTGATTCAGAGTTGGTTCCATAAAAGTTGTTCATAACACATAAAGGATTTAGACCAAACGAGCGAATGCACATTCTACCTCCACTCTAACAAATTCTTTTCGTGTAAACAGGTACAGAACATTCGTTCGTTGGTATCTCCCTACTGAAATGTCAAGAATATCAACAAAAAAATGCTCTATTTAGCTCTTGTTCTGGTTTTACAACGTGTAACGTTAAATGAGCAAAACCTCAAACACCGCAACTGATTTTTAATCCAATTGATCTATTTCAGAGAGAAAAAAAAATCATTAAAAAAATTGTAAAGGTTTTATGTGCTGTTTTAGTTCGTAAGATTCGTATTTGCATTGAAATAAAAGCTATTATTATCCCGCGTACGAGAAAATTTAAATTGGTCGACAATAATTTGTGTTTGTTTACCTATTTTGGCGGGTTTGCCCATGTGATGGCTTGACCTAATAATAAATAGACACGGCAACGTTATTAAAGAAGATTTTTTGAAAAACGTGACCTATAAAAGTATTAAAAAGTGGTTCAATTGATTCTGCTCGTTATTCTGATCAAACTATTTTCAGGTTTTGCGCATTTAACTTTACACGTTGTATGTTCGTTTAGTCTAAACCCACCTTAACATAACATCACGCCGGTTCCTCGGATTTTGACCCAAATTTCGTTTTTTTAGTAAGGGGGTAAATGTTGTTCATATTCCTGAAAAGTTTCATATCCCGCAAGGATGCCAAAATAGTTATTTATGCAACTGTTGTATAATAAGGGGTATTTAAACACGAATGTGGGTTTATCACATGAGTGTTTTAATACCCAATTATGTACAGTTGCCTATATCCTCTATAAAAGGTTCCGAAACCATAGGGCGTTGTACAATATTGTTTTCTCGACTTTTCTGGTAATAATTGGTTAGAAATGTTTTGCTGCATTTGAAATATCTGGTGGTGTGTTATCAAAGCACTCATTTTTGTAAACAAAAAAGTAAAAAAAAAATTGCCACACTATTATCGAACAAAAATGGCGGGATACGACGTGAATTCGAATAACCTATAAGTTTTTTTTTAATTACGGCGCTGTGGTAGTGAAACGCGCGTGCATGACAATGTTCTTTTTTTGATATTCGAGTTGCATAATGAAATTTAGTACAAAATTATAACACTCATTTGGATGATATTATTTGTTACTATGACAGTGGCTGTTTTAATGTTGGCAGTAAGCTAACTGTTTCAGAAACTTTTATAGAGGTTTTATAGCATGGATGTAGATAAAAAAAAAAATTGCAGCCAGTATATTTATTGTTCGAAATTCAAACTTATAGATGTCGAATTGAATTTAATATGTCAGAGATTATGTTAGATTATTTTACGAACATTACTAAATGTTCTGAATCAGGGGGCAGATTATAACGACACCGGAAATTTCAATTGTCGTAAAAGACAGGGAATACAATGTCCTTTACGACAATTTAAATTTCCGGTATCGATATGATCAAAATCCATTGTCCCCGTCACGAGAAGCTATAAATTTTGTAAACACACATTCAGGGATTTGCAATCTTTGGGTAAAATAAAATAAAAACAGTTTTGTACTATTTTTTAACAAGGATATAATTATATTAACACACACATCTAATTACAAACAAACAATATAACCTAATCCGCGAAAACACCACAAACAAACAGACGCATTCGAAACTCGAAAGACAGCAGAGACAACGTCAGCGTGAACTTACTTCAAAATCGTGGCCCAAATGTTTACGTTCCATGAATCAGATGCGTTCCAGTACCACAAAACCTTAGACGACAGCGCTTTATATCGCTAAAATATAACCTGATCAAGTGAAATTGCTCATTAGTTTCGTATAACACGTACGTTACTTTGACTTCATTGAATTTGGGATTATTCGTTGATTAAATTGTCGCTACGTAAATTGGTAGAAGTTCTTTATTTACAAAAATTATAGCTTCTCGTGACGGGGACTTTAGTTATAACATCTACATTTCAGTGGTGAAGACTATACGAATATCCAAGTGGAATTCCGAAGACATTGTTATAACGACTCGACGAAGTATATTACATGTACTTGCTCACAAGTTATCGTACATTTGACACTAACAGTATTAAAAATCATATGTTTTTAGTTCATAAGTTATATTAATTTGACCTTTATGCCATTATGTTTAAGTTTAAAGAGTAAATTTTTGATTTGTTATTCAAATAAACGTATTTTTATTATTTAGTTTTTATTGTTTGCATTTCATTCTCATACAAATTGTTTTATCATCCTCATTTATACAGGGTTTTTGGTTAAACGAGGGACATACTTTAAGAGCGTTTATTCTGAAAGTGAGCAACGTCGCAAATAGATGTCAAATATTTGGCTGTTTTGATTAATTTGGCAATATTACTGTATGGAAATAAGAAATTTGGCTAACTAGCGAACTAAAATATTAATAATGAATTGCAATTATAACACTGAATTTGATGTTGTAACCGTTGTTGTAACTTTCCAAATACTTTTTTACATCTAAAACTAAATATTCGGTGTTACGATATTAATTATTGCATATCGTAATCCATATTTTAGTTCCCTAGTTAGCCACAATTTTTAATTCCAAACAGTAACATTGCAAAAAAGAAACTTTTTACAAAAAAAAAACAACCGACCTCCAAAAAAAAACACTACAAAGTGAAAAATAACTTTAATTTCGGAAGTCGGTGTCTTGGGTTTTGTATTTTCGTTTTTTGCCACCGACTACCGAAATTAAAGTTATTTTTCACTTTGTAGTGTTTTTTTTGGAGGTCGGTTGTTTTTTTTTGTAAAAAAAAATATTTTTCACTTTTTAGTTGTGGTACCTACCCCACACACATTCGAATACCACTACCTGCTACCAGTGACAGAAACTTATCATATCATCTACATACTAAGTGGGAAAAAAATACGTATTTTGTAGCTAACTCAAAAACTATCCAAGCAAAGTTAATAAAATTTATATGGGACCGATTCGAAAGCACACCCTTTCAAACAAAAAAAGAATTTTCAAAATCGGTCAACAATTAACGGAGAAATCGGTGGACATACATAAAAAAAAAAAACAAACATACGCGACGAACATATAACCTCCTCCTTTTTGGAAGTCGGTTAAAAACAGGTAAAAATTTGTCAGCTATTTACGACGTTGCCAACTTTTAGGATAAACGCTCTTAAGGGAGTGTAGTACTCATGAAAATGAACAGCTTTTGAAATAGGATCAACTCAGTTTTTTTTTTTTAATTCTCTCGTTTATCTAAAAATTAAAAAAATACAATAATACTTTGTTTCTAAGCATCTATCACAAGTCATGGTATTAGATTGGATTTTTTGCTAACCATTCACAACAGCTAACATAAGGTTTGCGAATCAGAGACTTGATCAGACTTTCAGAAACCAGAGTATGATTATGTTGTACCAATAATTTATCATTTAGATTATGTTTTGTGTTGCATAACGTAAATTATTTTGCATGCTGTTGTATAGAATCATTTTTTTTTCTAACTTGAACAGACAGCTGTGCTGCTGGGGAGTTTGTTGCGCCACTTCTTCTTCCCAGCTAAAGGCACTAGGAAGTGGTGAAGGGTGGGCGTTTTTGGGGGACTGTCTTATGTAATTTTGACGTTCGAAAAGTGCTGATTCTCAGCCTAGTTTGAATAAATGACTTTTGAATTTTGAATTTGAAAGTTGTGTCCGTTTGTTAATGTGGACACAAGAAGTAAGTATTCAGGTTCCTACAGTCACGTATAGGGGACAAATGTCCCGCGACACGTGTCGCAAAGAGAGCTAGATAATCGACGAGTTGATGACCGCATAAGCCGATGAAAACACGGACGTAATAAAATCGCGACGATTTTTTTTTCGTGCTCTTGATTTTCAACGCTCTGCTTAGCGCCGAGAGTTGAAAATCCAACAGTGTGTTTTTTCAACGCCTTAGGATGAGAGTGCGTCCCAGCGCGTTGGATTCTCAACGCTCGGCTTAACACCGAGAGTAAAAAATCCAGTGCGCGATAAAATCCCGCCGTGATTTTATTACGTCCGTGCGAACGTCGGCTAATGGGCGGCCTTATGGCACACGTCCATCTGTTTTATATTCTGTAACTGTTAGCCTGCATCATCCCACTACTGGGTAAAGGCCTCCCCATGACTTCCAGCTCTTTCGATCCAGGGCTAATGTTTACACATACAACATTATAGAATAAAGAATCCCAAGGTCTTGTACACACGGCTACACATCAAGCTATATTTTCAGTATAAGCTGACCTCGCATTGTACTGAAATCCTATACGATGCGAGATCAGCATAAACTGGCACTGAAACTGGAACTCCATACATACAAATGTATAGCTTGATGTGTGTATAGTGCTATAGTCCGTGCAATCCACGAAGACGCGCCCCACTCCGCTCCGCGCCGTACTAGAGTTCAGCTTACAGTACAGTAATCGCGGAGTGGGGCGCGTCTTCGTGGATTGCACGGACTATACGTATATACAAACTAAAATGTATTTACAAATGTAATGAAATATGGGTATAATGAGTTAAAATCATAGAAATCTGAGGTGTGATAAGGAAAGAAGATCCTTCGACTGTAAACAAAATAGGATATTTGATAAAATTTTGAAAAGATAAGCAATTATAAAAATATTATTGTCTTTTCTCTAACTTTTCTTGAAAGGCTGCCATCAGTAATGGCTTTATTTTATAAAATTATAAACCTGCTGTAGTGTAGATCTAACAACAAAAAATCAATGTATTTAAAATACACTAACATTTTTTATACATAGTAGGCACTCTTCTTCATAGAAATGGTCTACATCTTGAAATGGGAAATTTTCTTCAACATTCTTAATTATCTAAATAATATAAAAGGTTAAATTAATTTAGCTGGCAAAACTTCACAGACGTGATTGATATCGATATTTAATGAAAATTATTTAATAACAATAATATTAATTTTTATATTGATATAAAAATAATATTTAATATAATTAATTAATTAATTAATCTAATTAATATTAATATTTTAATGAATGAATTATCGTCATTAAATTTAATAAAAAAAAAGTTTTTTTTATATAATTTCAGTGAAATTTTGCTAGTCAATTTAATTTGACCTTTTGAATTTGATGTTTAATTACTATAAATATTAAATTTAATTTAAAACTATTTTACTATATTGAATACTTAAACATAGTTTCTTGTTGTAGGTTACTCAGTTCAGATTTGAGCGCTGAACCTAAGAACAAGACTCAAGAGTTTGCGCAGAATGAGATCATCAGGCTGGCGGCAGAGAGTTTGGCGTTACAGGTAAACCGCTAAATCATTATGTTTCTTTTTCTAGATTTAATAAGGGTTGACGCACTGGCTTGCATGCTGTCAACCGCAAATTCTAAACCTGTACCCTAATTGCGTAATACAACACAATCTGTTTAGATTTGAAACAGATTGCTAATCCATTACTTCATAAGTTGGAAAAAAAATCTGCTCAACAACGTAAATAACGCAATGATTGTTGTTGAACTGTCAAAATGAAACAAATTAGGCATAATTGTTTACAAAAATAAGTTACGCAATTAGGGTACTGCTTGAAAGATGATATATTTACAAACCTACAAAATAGTTGAATATTAGTAATAAGCTGCCATTTCACCAGTGTGCGGCACAATGCAGCACTTTGCTGCACACTGTACAGCACGAATGTTTCTCTTGGTGGACTCACGCGAGTGAACATTAACAAAATGTGCGCGCACAACTGTGAAGTTTTTTTCGCGCAGTCGTTCAAGCGATGGACTCGCGACAGCGCACACGCACACGACTTCACGCACTCATATTTGTTTCCACCGTCAGAGCGAAAACATTTATTTGTTCGCGTACATTGGACGGCACCTGGCGGATTTTCATTTGCCCGTACTGTTAACGACGGAACTGAAAGCTGATCGCTCCCGCAGAGAACATGTTCGTGTACAAATGTGGTGCACAGCACATTTACACCAGCCCGTCCCATCCTTGATGTCCTCCCTCCGGTTGACGCCCTAAGCCGAGGTTCGTACCCCACAGGGGGTGCCCTTAGCGAGCGTTCACCTAGTTTTAATTAGCATAGTTGAATAACCCCTGGCTGGAGGTTTTAAGTGTAGTAGCTTAAGGCACCCACAGGAAAGCCCGGTTAAGTAGTCATGATCTTGGAGGTCAACTACGAAATGCCCTACATATAAAAAAAGCCCATCCCATCCACGCCTCGCCTCGCTGGTGTAAAACCACCTTAAGACTCCATAGTCTGCAGTCGTGCATGTAAAAAAAAAAGCATAATTCTTTCTATCTTCAAAATTAGTAGGAGGTTATGCATTTAAAGATTAGTATTTGCACATCGATTTTTCCATGAATTAAATAATCAATTTTAGAAAAATTCTTTAAATTCTTATTCTGTCAACAGGAACGCGTCGACAAATTATCAGAAAGCTGTCGTCGCTACAAGAATCAAATAAGACTGCTGGTGAACAAGCTGAAGGAGGTCGGCATCGAGGATGTCAGCTATATACTTGAAAATAATGGTAAAAGATACTAACTTAATACTTTTATGCATAGTTCTAAGAGCAGACTGAAAAATAGTGACGGTTTGGACATGTCAAAACATCTACTTTACTGTTCGTCATATTATTATTATTATTATTTATTTATATCAGAGAAAAACTCCATAATAGGTTACAAAAAAATCATAAAATGTTCAAAGTCAAAGTCAAATCATTTATTTCAAATAGGCCCATGTATGGCACTTTTGAACGTCAAAAATTACAAAATAATAAAATTGATTCTAGTCGCCCCTTCCAAAAGGTAGTTTTCTTATGGAGAAGAATGGGCAAGAAACTCCACCGTTACTCTTTTAAAAATGTTTTAGAATTGTTTGTATATGTACATACATTTGTTAAATAATTATTATATGTGAAGACGATGCACCTAGAATAAAATTACTATACCACAATAGGTAAAAAGAATTAAAAATGAAGCAACGATAGATAATTTAATATGTGATAGATACATTGTGCTCACATATTTACAAACATTGTAAAAGTAGACGATTTTCCTAAAATTTTACAATTAATAAGTGTGTGAGGAAGTAATCACAGAATGTAAAATCAATGTCATAAAACACAAAGTAATAAATTTTACAATTAAATTAGCAACCAGTTTGATTTTGTCTTGATTCTAAATTGTCCTATGGAGCAGGACCAGCATGTTTCCAAGCACTCTTATCTTGGATATAATCCTCTAATTTGTAATATGCTTGTTTACAAAGTGTACTTTTTATATGAGTTTTAAATTTTCTTTCATTTAATTGCAATATGTCACAAGGTATTTTGTTGTAACATTTAACACAGTACCCCATAAAAGATGTATGTACTTTAGATAACCTGAAAAATGGTTGATCTAGTTTATCTTTATTTCTAGTATTAAAATTATGTCTATCACTTATTTTATTAAAGAGATGTGGATTTTTCCTTACATACATAATATTTTCATAATTGAATTGGCAAGGTACCGTCATAATATTAATCCTTTTAAAAAGTTCCTTGAGAGATTCGCGGCGACGTAGATTATAAATGGCTCTGACAGCTCTCTTTTGCAAAATAAAGATGGATTCAATGTCAGCAGCCCGACCCCACAGTAAAATGCCATATGACATAATGCTGTGGAAGTAGCTAAAATAGACCAAACGCGCGGTTTCTATATCTGTTAACTGTCTTATCTTTCTAACAGCATAAGCGGCCGAGCTTAACCGCCCCGCAAGAGATGTTATATGAGGTCCCCATTGTAATTTCTCGTCTAGCGTGATTCCCAGGAAAACCGTTTGATTAATAAATTTGTTAGTGTGTTAGTAACAGAATTGTACAACGAAAATAATTATATTAGTATTGTTAATATCTATACCTAACGGATGCCTATGGCTGTCCTTATCCACAGATTTTGGAAAGGACAGTCGAAACGGGCAGCAATAGCATTTAGGATGCTGTTGCTGCTGCTTCGTAGACGGTGCAGGATATTAGTATTCTTTGTTGTCTTTATGTAGGATACTTTATTTACTCACACGTATTTACATGATTTAAAAACTGACAGACTTAAAATAATAATATGTAAAAGTATACAAAAAAGGGGGGATAATCATAGGACATCAAAAAATTCGTCCGCGTTGCTGACAATAGGAAAAGTGCTCAAAATGCTGGCAGCATTACCACGTTGTATGGTAATGCTGATTCTTTGACCAAAGAATAGGCCAGCCTTCTGGTCACGTGAAGAGTCGACCAGCCGTTTGGCGATGTCTTGAAAAAACCGGCTAAGTGCGTGTCGGACCACGCACAATGAAGGGTTCCGTAGTTGGGATGAATTAATCCCAAAAACAAACTTAACTTTGTAGTTGAAAAATATGTTCTCCCATACGGAATGTATGGGAAAACATGTTTTACAACTGCAAAGTTAAGTTGGTCGATTATTACTCGTTAACTTGTAGAGCCTACTAAGCTGTGATAGTTTTCCTTTTAATTTCGTTATATAAACTACTGTTGTGATTTTTTTCACACACCCAAACCCAACCATTTAGCCGGCAGGGGGGGGGACACTTGACTCTAACAAAAATTAGCACTTTAAAGCTTAATATTTCGCAAACGGATCCCTGAATCCAAAAATGGTTTTCACAAACTCCCAATGTTTTTAAAGGACCTTTCCAATGATACCCCTCACTATGGGTTAAAAAAAGAAAAAAAATTACATCACCACTTTACGTGTATGAGAGGTACCCTAAAAAAAAAATGTTTTTCATAATTTTATTTTACCACTTTGTCGGCGTAATTA
The DNA here is from genome assembly GCA_963680765.1 of Agrochola lychnidis. Lineage (NCBI taxonomy): Eukaryota > Metazoa > Arthropoda > Insecta > Lepidoptera > Noctuidae > Agrochola > Agrochola lychnidis. The sequence goes on from OY796874.1 coordinate 12,932,660, forward strand.
AAATATATACCTATGCCAAATTACAGTTTTCTAGTACTAAGGGTCTCGGAGCTAGACCGCGGACAGACAGACAGACGGACATGACGAAACTATAAGGGTTCCTTGTTTACTACTAACCCTAAAAAGTAGGTGGGCACTCAGACCCCATGGCCTTAGTGTTTCAACCCCAAACGGCTCAAAAATGTAAGTCCCAATAAGATTGGAGTAATTGCGCCGTTTGAGGTTTAATTTAGTAGTGCATATTAGAATTGAGTTTTTAGATCAAACGAATCGAACTTGTGATTGTTTATTGTTTCGTCTGCATAGAATAGATAGCGTCCCTAATTAATATAGCTTCATGGCTAAGTAATAACAGCCGTACGAGTCGATCCATCAGGTTAAGCTACGCTTGCCAAGGTTGCCCGTGGATGGGTGACCATCTTTATATACCGAGACTCCTCCGTGCCTCGGAAAGCACGTTAAGCCGTTGGTCCCGGCTGTCATTCGTAGATCTTTGACAGTCGTTACGGGTCGTCAGAAGCCCGAAAGTTTTGACAACCAGTCTTACCAAGGGGTATCGTATTACCCAATTACTGGGTTGTGGAGGTCAGATAGGCAGTCGGTCTATGTAAAATACTGGTACTCACCTGCATCCGGTTAAACTGGAAGCCGACCCCAACATAGTTGGGAAAAGGCTAGGCAGATTGATTTTGATTAATATTATAAATCCATGACGAGCGACCCGAAGAAAATAGGACCATACTATATTTAATCTGGGTACATAAATTAGTTTCTCTGACGCCTGTATCCGCTAGCAGCAGTTAGCATAAGCAAATAAGCATAGCAACCTATAAAGTTCCCACTGCTGGGACGCAGGCCTCCTCTCTGTGAGATAATTACGGTGCACTCCCACCGTAATTCACCCAAACTCAAAGCATATATTTCAATTAAACCATTTACAGGCACTTTTGAACTGTCAAAGAATCGGTCAGTTAGTCAGAAAGTCGAAGCTAGTTGCCCATTCCAAAACTTAGATCTCTATGGAGAAGAACGGGCAAGAAACTCCAAGGACACTCTTTTAAATATAGATATTACAAAATCCTGGCTACATAATTCTTGTTGCTTCTATATGTGAGAACAATGTACAAAAAATAATCAAAGTAATTGAAAATATAAGATTAACAAATAAACCTGGCAGATAAGAGATGACCAGTCTCAACTGACGGCGCCCGTTCACGAACATGACGCGTGGATCAGTACCATCCAGCTCAACCATTCATTGCTCACCTCGCGAGCACAGTGAGGGTTGGTTGCTAGCAGGAGTTAGTAGTGCATAATTAGTTGATATCCAACACAATATCTACCTTTTCATCAGATTTTACATCTATCACTATCAATGAAACATACTTCATAGATATGGTATAACTATTTTCTTAATGTCCCTCGGCAAACTTCGTGTTTCGTCAGTCGTCGGATTTCTATCATTTGCCCTTTGCACTTGGAGCAGACCGGACGCTCTCAATCGACTTGGAAGTATATAGAGTTGTTAATACTCTTTTAACTTAATGTAATTTATTTTAAAAATGGGAGGAAAGCTGCTAAAGTCGCAGGCACGACCGATAGGAAAATAGATTTACAACTCTATATAGTTCACACAGAAATCAAAACAAAACAACAATAAAGTATTTGGTTCTGAATTCAAATTATTATACACGATAAATCTAATAATTGATAGACATTGAAATTAGCATTCGTTTGTATTCGGAAATGCGATGATTCCCGAGGGACATAAGGAAATGTTAGACTGAATTATGTTTTGTTCACAGACTCAACAGCCCCGCCGAACGCGTCGATGACGCTAGAAATGGCGGCGGTGACGCGCAAGAAGGAGCGCGAGTACCTCGGCATGTTCGAGTACAAGATACAGGACGAAGGACTAATTATCAAGAAACTTATCGCTGGTAAGTTATCATTTTCATCTCTCTAGTCTGCTCCCAAGTACTAAAATGTAAACACATGTGTCAGAAAACGTACTATCGAAGAAACGCAAATATCGTCGCCCTCCCCGCTAACTGTCGTATCTCACAAACTGACGTATCTGCACTGACATTACCTACGTGTTCAGAACGTTTCGAAAAAGTTCTCTCTAATCGTCGTGTCTGTGTCGTTTACCGTTTAGAAGATAATCACGTATTTTGTTTTGCGCGAATTTTGTTTGAGGGAAAAAATATTCTCACCACCTGTCGTATATGCACACATCTACAGTTAGTGAGTTAAAGATTAAGTCAAGAGCTATTTATAAGAAGTTATTAGCCACAGCTAACGCAACTATATTAACATGATTGTAGCGCTCGACCGAAAAACTGTTGCCCTGGAAAAATATCAATTGCTAGTTACGACAGTTAGCGGGGAAGGCGACGATATGTACACTGTAAGGACTATTCTTGCTTGCCGCGCTCGGCCACTATAGTATCGCTTACCTACGAAAAAAAGCGGCCAAGTGCGAGTCGTACTCGCCCATGAAGGGTTCCGTAGCAGCAAGTAACGATAAGTTTACGATTTATGACGTATTAAAAAAAAACTACTTGCTAGATCTCGTTCAAACCAATTTTCGGTGGAAGTTTACATAGTAATGTACATCATATATTTTTTTTAGTTTTATTATTCTCTTATTTTAGAAGTTACAGGGGGGGGGACACACATTTTACCACTTTGGAAGTGTCTCTCGCACAAACTATTCAGTTTAGAAAAAAATGATATTAGAAACCTCAATACCATTTTTGAAGACCTATCCATAGATACCCCACACGTATGGGATTGATGAAAAAATTTTTTTTGAGTTTCAGTTCTAAGTATGGGGAACTCCAAAATTATTTGTTTTTTTTCTATTTTTGTGTGAAAATCTTAATGCGGTTCACAGAATACATCTACTTACCAAGTTTCAACAGCATAGCTCTTATAGTTTCGGAAAAAAGTGGCTGTGACATACGGACGGACAGACAGACAGACAGACAGACAGACAGACAGACAGACAGACAGACATGACGAATCTATAAGGGTTCCGTTTTTTAACGGAACCCTAAAAAGGGTCGTGTGCACGGGATTTTGTTTTCAAAATGCTTAGATATGCGTTACTCTGATGGTACCTGTGGTATGGATGCCAATTTGTAGTGCCACCACAGAAAAGTACAGAAGGTGCACTCCGCATTTTAGGTATGAAGCTACAAGTATGCGGCGGGCCCGACTTGTCGGGCCATTTCAGTGAGTGTAACGTAGTCAGAAGATATAAGAGTTACGCGATAGAAAGAGAGGCAACTTCTAGGTGAATATAACTGTAGGTAATTGGCGCTGTGCGACCTGAATTGCACTTTATTGTGTCGTAGCAAGAGTCGCTTTTTAGGGTTCCGTTGCCAAATGGCAAAAAACGGAACCCTTATAGATTCGTCATGTCTGTCTGTCTGTCTGTCTGTCTGTCTGTCTGTCTATCTGTCTGTCTGTCTGTCTGTCTGTCTGTCTGTCTGTCCGTCCGTATGTCACAGCCACTTTTTTCCGAAACTATAAGAGCTACGCTGTTGAAACTTGGTAAGTAGATGTATTCTGTGAACCGCATTAAGATTTTTACATAAAAATAGAAAAAAAACAAATAATTTTGGAGTTCCCCATACTTAGAACTGAAACTCAAAAAAATTTTTTTCATCAATCCCATACGTGTGGGGTATCTATGGATAGGTCTTCAAAAATGATATTGAGGTTTCTAACATCATTTTTTTCTAAACTGAATAGTTTGCGTGAGAGACACTTCCAAAGTGGTAAAATGTGTGTCCCCCCCCCTGTAACTTCTAAAATAAGAGAATGATAAAACTAAAAAAAATATATGATGTACATTACCATGTAAACTTCCACCGAAAATTGGTTTGAACGAGATCTAACAAGTAGTTTTTTTTTAATACGTCATAAATCGTAAACCGCAATTTACCTTTCATACAATGTTACTTGCTGCTACGGAACCCTTCATGGGCGAGTACGACTCGCGCTTGGCCGGTTTTTATTTAAATGGTTTTGCGGAGTGTACCATCTGTTCTAATATGTGGTGCCACTTACAGTTACTTGAGTGCTTTGATTTGACTATTTTTTTTTTCACCATTCAGCTTAATCAACTATCAACTTTAGCGTAATGTATTCTAAGCAGATTTTTGAATCAATTTAAAAAAAAAAAAAATTAATGGAATTTGAACCTTCTCACGTATGAAATTGAATTTCTTGTTCCAAAACTTTATAATTATAATATTTACCAATCCAAATTAAATCTTACTTCACAGACTTAAAGCCCAAAACAGCAATAACCCTCCTTCCCGGGCTACCGGCATACATTCTGTTCATGATGCTGCGACATATGGACCACGTCGATGACGAACCTAAGATGCACCAACTCATGAAAGCAGTCAGGACAGCTGTCAAGAAAACGCTGAAGAAACGCGCGGAAAGCGTCGAATATAACGCGTTGTGGCTTGCTAATATGCTTAGGTAAGTTTACAAAATTTACTGTTTAAGAACGCGGCGACGCATGAATTGTCCATACAAACGTAATACCTAAATCATTTGCAATTTGGGCATTATTCCACCATATTATGCTGTTATTCGAATTTAGACAGTGTTTATCTAGGCTCCTACATCTCTTTTTTTTTCAAAAAACTTTTCTATAATGAAGTTTAAACGAATTTAATTTCGCACATTTTTACAGCGTAAATGACATGACATGTCTTCATATTGTTTTTTCTGTATTATAAACAACAATATTTATAATATTGTTTCTGCAGAAGCATAGCTTATATTCTCAAGTTACAATATTATCGAAAAAATATGGAAAAATATTAAGTTTTCATTCATCATTTTTGGTATTACGGAACACTTCCAAAGGAGACGTTTCATTTTTGTATGGGACTCCGGCCATAACATGTACACTTTAGAAAACCTGGGCAACGAACCCCTGAATACAATAAAGCCTGTTTTTTTCCATAATATCTACTACTTTTTAGGCACAAAATAAAAACCGAAAATGTTTGACGTTTGTCAGGAGAAATACGACCATCGACAGCTAGCCATTTTCGTCCAGAAGTACCTACAAATCTACAATCCACAAAAGCAGTTTTTTTCTAAAATGATGAATCACACTTTCTAATTAATCAAAAAAGTTGTATCAGTTAGCTATCTTATAGTACAGAAATACATGCCTTTCATATTTATTTAAATAACATCTACGTGATATTATTATGTCAAAAAGGTAACATGATTTCTGGACGAAAGCAGTATGCAAGTAAGACGACGCACTGTGGGAAAGCCCCATACAAAGCCGTCTCAAAACCGTTTTACGTGAAAGTCGTTGTAATGGAATAAAATTAATAAATTAGTATAGTCTAATAAGTAAGCTTTCTTTTCGCAATTTTTTTGCTTTTTTAAATTTAATCATAATATATATAAATAGGCATCAAAGCTAACTCATGTTCAATGAGGTAATTTAAACGCAATACGTAACTATAATTCAAAGCCACATTACTCAAAATTTTTAGATATAAATTTACAAGTATTGTACAGTTTTGGAATGCTTATAATGTCCTCATAACGTTTAGTAAATAATATTATATACATTGGTTAATAAAATAAAATTAACCAATATAGTTTAAGATGGTATATTTTTTGTGTATTTTTTAGTTTTAACGAGACTTTTTCCCTTTACCGCTGCTTGCCGCTGTCGAGATATTTGTTCTATTAAGATCTTTATACATTAGTATATACAAGGAGAAAATAAAAATTTGCGCATACTTGCGCTTTTTCTGACACGGGATCAAAACATATCGCGAGATAAAAATTTTTTTTTTTTCATTTTCGTTTTATTTCTCATAAAATTATTTTTTATCTATTAAGGTCAAATTGATAAAAAGTTAATTACAGTGATGAGTATTATTAATGGTTTTTTTGTGGGTTTGATACAGTTTTGACCACCTTACTTGATGAAATATGGCCAATTATCTATTAAGGTCGAATTAAAAACAGGTTGGTTATGGGAAGAGTGCAAATTATCAGTTTCTTATCTTTTTGCACATTGCACTATTTCATTGGTCAATAAAAGGAAGGCGAACCCTGAAACATTCACAGTTGTTGGTCAGATATTCAGTTGCCCTAAAAAGCAGTTATTGCTTATTTTAAAATATTCGCAGAAGTTGACTGATTTGAAAAATGGGTGAATTTGTTTGTAGTAAACGAGAGTTGTGCAATTTGTTGATAAATGGGCATAATGTAGAAGACTACTTACAAGAAAATTTCAATTTGTCACCAGAGGATATGGCAACTGTGGTCTCCTACATTCAAATAAACTTATTACTATAGTACAGCCCAACTGTACGTAAATAATTATAACGTATTATATGCCTTCCTCTGTGCATAAAATACTTATTTACGGCGAAAAAATCATAGAGTACTATGCTATTTTACCTATCGGACAATTGTGCGAAGACGCGCAAGAATCCCGAAATAAGGATTACAAAAAAATTTTACTTCATCATTCTAGAAAGTGTTCAAGAGCGGCTACCAATGAAGACGTGTTCCATACCTTATTGTACACTTCTGATCCATATATATCAAGTTTGAGAAATATCTCCGAAACAATATCGAAAGAACTTTTAGATGAAGCCAAGGCCCTTCTTGTTGTCAATGAAAATCTGTAGGAGCTTGCTAAATTGTGTACATATTTTGTTTTCTCGTTTGGTACTATGTTTATTCCGTTTTATGTAAATTAAATAAACATATATTGTATTTTTTTTCATAAAAAATGCATGTATTTTTTAAAGTTTAATTTTAAAATTAATTAATAAACAGAATTTTTAAAATCAAAATTATTTCCATTAAACTTTATACATCCAAGTATATGTGTGCAAAATTACAGCTCATTTAGTTTTGAAACAACTGAGATACAGAGTTTTGAGACGAAACATACGCGATTTTCCCACTGTGCGACGCCATGATGAATAAAATATGGCAGTAATTTGTTAAACTATTATTTTTTGTGCCGAAGTAATCAGGGGAATAAACAGGAAAGAATATTTTTCCTCAATTCGTGGAATTTTTTCCTTTTTTTACATTAACGTACACTTTATGGCCGAAAATGAAACATCTCCTTTATCATACATTTTCGAAAGCTAGTAGTGCTATAGCGTCATGCAATAATTATCAATGTGTGCGTGGTAGTATTGCTCACTGTAGGTATATATCGCTCCGACAGGCACTCACACGAGCGCAACGTGCTTGGAATTGAATTTTGCAAACATCTCGATTTGTAGTTGCGAGCCATGTTCGCAGGCCTCTTAACATTTGAGTTTTATAAAACTGAAATCTGAAACATCAACTTTAAATCAATGCAAACAATATTTAATGTTGCTGAACCACCACACGTTGAAAATATTCGTCAGTTATTTAAAAAAAAATTGCTGTTTCATAGAAAAGTGCAATACCTACGCGATCAAAATGTATGGAACAGCAATTAAAAAACAGTTTCTAACTTGAACAGTCAGCTGTGCTGCTGGAGAGTTTGTTGCGCCACTTCTTCTTCCAGCTAAAGGCACTAGGAAGTGGTGAAGGGTGGGCGTTTTGGGGGACTGTCTTATGTAATTTTGACGTTCGAAAAGTGCTGATTCTCAGCCTAGTTTGAATAAATGACTTTTGAACTTTTGAATTTTGAAAAGTGATACTCCGGGAGTGCCGACAGAAGTAAAAACTTGAAAAAAAAAATCGGCACCGCGGTAATCAACGCATTGATGTCTTTTACTCCACGGTGTCGGTAAATTGCGTTACAGTGTCACGAAATCAATCTCAAAAATGCCCAACGTTCCTAAAGAAGTTTTCACTTTAAAAAAAAATACCGACGAAAAATTTCAACGCAGGGGGTCCATGGTAATAGTTCTCGCGTCGATGTCCCTGCCACCCTGTATAGGCGTGTTGTTTGTATGTACATTTTGTTATTTTCTCCTTACAGACTCTTAAACAACCTCCGCCAATACAGCGGCGACACGATCTACCAATCAGCGAACACGCCTCGTCAGAACCAGCAGTGTCTGCGGATCTTCGACCTGTCGGAGTACCGCCAGGTGCTCAGCGACATCGCCGTCTGGATATACCAAGGTAACATATTATACGACACAATCTACCAAGGATATATCAGAGGGGCATTTCCCGTAATTTTGAAGAACTTTCGCATTCACATGTCATTTGCAATCTGTCAAAAATTCAACCTATTTACCAAAATTTTTGACAAGTTTGACAGTTTGCGACTTGAATGTCAACACTCTCGCATACACTCTCTCATTCACTGTCACAGACACTCTCACATACAGACACACTACGCACTGTTATTCACACTCTCACTAAAATACTTGTTTTTATTTGATATTTTAAGTAACTACGGATTTGTTTTAATAGATTAAGATTATGCTGTACTATGGAAAATCGGAGTCTCCTAACACACACACTTTGCTTAAAAGGAGGCTCCAAACACGAAACCCTTTTTTGTAAACTTAAGCATAATTTTTTTTTTGTTTTAATCTGAACGTTTTATAAGAGTTGTTCAGTTTGATGATCTGTACTACACGCTTAGTTTGACCACATCTTTCTGATATAACATAAACACAAACATAACATCACGCATGTTTTTTTTCTGATATATCCTGTATAATCTATTCTTTACACCAGCATAAACTGCACTGCCGCGATTAAGAATGCGGCGACGCATGAATTGTCCATACAAACATAATACATAAATCATTTGCAATTTGAGCATATTTCCACCATATTATGTTGATATTCGGATTAAGACAGTATTTATCTAGGCTCCTACGTCTTTTTATTTTCAAAAACTTACCTTTAAATGAAGTGTAAGCGAATTGCATTTCGTACATTTTTACAGCGTAAATGACATGTGAAAACATGTGAAAAAATAAAAAATGGAAATACATTAAGTTTTCATTCATATTTTTTATATTACGGAACACATCCAAATTTATCATAAATTTTCGAAAGCTAGTAGTACTATCGCGTCAAGCAATAATTGTCAATATGTGCGTGGTAGTATTGCTCACTGTAGGTGTATATCGCTCCGACAGGCACTCACACTAGCGCGACGTGCTTGGAATTGAATATTGCAAACATCTCGATTTGTAGTTGCGAGCCGTGTCCGCCTTTTAACGTAGCTTAACTCTGTTAATACAATATGTACATTGTCTCGAAAAGAAGAATGGTTAATAAAATGCTAATTATGAATCTTACTCGTCCGCGTGGAATTTCGGCCTCCAACTTATCCCGTCGCATCCTATCTACCCGTGCTATTACTTCATTTACAGTTAGCGTTCTTTCTGACTTTTTGCTTTTTGCTCGGCTCCTTAGGATTGTGGCGTGATGTTACATAGCCTAAAACCTTCCTCAAGAATTGGGCTATATAATGCAAACATTATTTTTCAAATCTGATTAGTAGTTCCGGAGATTACCCCCTACATACATACAGACTGACAAAAAAACAAACAAATTTTACCTTTTTATGTATTATTGATGTAGATAATTGACCACATTTTATATCCCACTCCACACCAGCTTTTAAACCTTCAACTTTGTTCCCCAGGTCTAATCCACCTGCTCGAGCGGCAACTGGAGCGCCTGATCGTGCCGGCCATCCTGGAGCACGAGGAGATCTCGGGCCTGTCGGGCCCGGCGGCGCGCCCGGCGGCGGCGGGCGCGGGCCCGCAGCGCCTGAAGCTGGAGCTGACCGCCACGCACGACCATCTGCACACCTTCGCCGTCGACCAGCCGCTCAGGCTTATGATCTTTAAGCAGGTAAGATCTAAATTTTGTTTTCCCATTTCAAATTTCGCAGTAGCAGCCTGAAATCATAATCATCTTATATTTAAATAAATATTTATTCCACAATTTTCGCTATTGCACCTACCACTGTTTGTCTCTGCATCATCCAAAAGTTGACTGGTAGAAAATGCTTATGGCATTAAATCCGCCTCTGTACATGTATGTGCTTAAAGTATTAAATAAATAAATAAATCTGGATTTGTGTCCGATTAAAAGACTTTCCCAAAAAAAAAATTCCATCACCGTCTCCATCACCGTCACCATCACCATCATCATCACCATCATCATCATCCTGTTTACAACCTCACAGAAAATGGGTTGGTACCATCTGACGGCCAACTCTAGCACCGCGCGCGCTCATTAGTCAAAACAAATAACGCGCGCTTTCCCGACTCACTTCCGTCGCTTTTCACGATATCACTCTCACAGATTGCAGGAAAGCTAGAGAAAGATTATACATTAAAAAAAAATGCATTGTGGGAGTGCCGACAGAAGTGCAAAATTGGACAATTTAAAAAATACTTCCAATACCTTTAAAGTAAAAATACTTGCATAGAACATTGATCCGTAACGTAATATAAATAAAGAGCACAATCGCGTTTACCAAAATAAGGTGCCCAACGCGCCTAAAAATTTTTTCACTTCAAAAAAAAAAAGTAGACTGAGCAGCAAAGTAGTAGAGAATTAACACTTAGACAGTCCCCCAAAACGCTCGCTCTTCACAATTTCCTAGTGTTTCGACTAGAAGTGGCGCAATAAACTCTTCTGTAACCCAACATTTCTCAACATCTGTATACCTCTATCATAGTCATAAGCTTCATATGACTAGACTAGAGTAATCAAAACACAATCGACACATTAACGAACAAGAACGTTTCCCAATGCAAAACTTTGTTGTAGATAGGTACATAATTGAAATTACGGGTACTTATGAGTACTTACATAATTTTACATACATACATAAACTCACGCCTTCTTCCCATGGGGGTAGGCAGAAACTACAGAACGCTACCTGCTACGATCCTTACATATTCCTTTTGCCTCGTTTACGTTCATACATCTGGTCATACACGCACGCCGGTTGCGAGTATTACGCACCTGGCCTTTCTGAAGAACATCACCAATAAGGTCAGTATATGTCCTCCTAGGGCGTCCCCGCCCGGCCTTTCCCTTTACATCAGCCTTGTAAATACATTTTGTTAGTCGCCTTTCATTCATCCTCTCAACATGCCTAAACCATCTCAGCATACCCTTTTCAATTTTTGTCACTACATCTTCTTTTAAATCACACCGCTGTCTTATCACATAAAACTTATTCTCGCACGGCCAGTGCAGACGTGTTTTTTGTTGTTTTTACCTAATAAGTATTAAAATTTGTTGTATAATGTATGCAATATTGACTCGTGATTAGTATGGACTAAAAGTGTAATAAGTACGAAAGTGAAGTGAACAGATTAAGTGAATTTATTCGCGAACGCGACATCGCGCTGTTCGAGAACGCCGAAGTAGGCTCTTCCTCACCTCGGGGGAAAGAGACGGGCTGCGAAAAACAAATAATTCGTCTCTGTTACGCCACAGTGAACCGCGGAGTGTGCGGCAGTTACACCTGAGATTTGAATTTTTGAAACCATAAAAATGCCTACTAATTGCGGCGCTTGTGGTTCAAAAATAATAGATTTCTATATGGAATGCTCGAATGACAAATGCAAGAAAAAGTTTGACTTAGCGTGTCTTGAAATAAATATAGACCCGTTTAAGGCGTATACTCAGGCATATAAGAAAACCTATGTGTGCCCGGAATGTATTTGTTCTAAACCAAAAAGAGGGAACAGTGAAACCCCAGTTAGCACAAATACACCCAAGATCACCATCTGTACACCCATGAAAAACGTAAACATTCAGCGTGGGAGTCAGGCTCGTTCTTCACCCATAATTATGGATACGGATTCTTTACTGCTTGAGGAATTGAGGGAATTTAGATCTGATATGATAGCTCGCATGGACAGCCAGGCAAATGCGATATCACTCTTACTGAACCAATTTTCCCAAACAAAATCCGAGTTAGATAACATAATTAAGATCATGAGGGTACTTGAAGAAAAAGTGGATACTAAGCTGTCCCAGGATAGGCAAACTCGAGACATAACAACTGAGATATCCGACAATCTTCCTTCTGCCTCTACTTTTGCAGCAGTCGTTAGTCAATCGAGCAGTCCGAACATGCCTAAGAAAACAACTAAGCATACCTACGTCAAAACACAAAATGTAAACAAAGGTGGGGCCACAAAGTCTGCTATATTACAGGAAAAAACTACGAGTATTACTAACCCAATAGAGGCTGAAGAACCAATTAATGCACAGACAGAGGATAACGAATCGGGCTGGACGACTGTTCGGAATAGAAAAGCTAACAGGCAACCTAAAGAGGTCAGAGTAGGTACAAATACGGAGTTGAAGGCTATTCAAGCTACGGAACGGAAAAAATACCTACATGTTTGGCGATTACATCCGGAAACCACTCCTGAAGCCATAACCGATCATGTAAAAAATATGTGCGGTCCAGATGTACTATTGTCCAGATGTATTAAAGTGGATAAAATCAGACATAAAACGGAGCGAGACTACTCGTCGTTTATTGTGGGAGTGCCAGAACAATGCTTCAGTATATTGAATCAGGCAGAAATCTGGCCCATGAACGCGGAATTCAGTGAGTGGATTTGGTTTCGCAAGTCAACCAAAAATACACCGAAGTAATACCATCGATATTTTATACCAAAACGTTAGAGGTCTTCGAACGAAGTTAGACGAGTTCAGAGGAAATATGGAATCATTAAATTCAGACTTATACGCAATCACGGAATCTGGTTGCAATGATTCCATACAAGATCCAGAAATTGTCCCACCGGGATTTCAAATACTTCGGTGTGATCGAGCAGATGGTAGGAAACAGGGAGGCGCGTTTCTAGTGGCCGCACACCGGTATGAGTTGCGACAGGTACCTATCGCGGACATTTCGATAGATACCTGCGTTTTCGAAATGGTTTGTGCAACAGTTCATTTAAATTATAGATTTTTATTCCTGTGTTGTGTAATTTATATTCCACCAGGTAGTTCTGAGAATGAGTACATGATTTTATTCAGAACAATAGAAAAACTATGTGATAGATATAGAGAAGTAATTGTGATTGGAGATTTTAATTTATTTTCGTGTCCTTTAAATGTTAGTAATTATTATGAATGTTTCGTATCTTATTGCGAGTTCACTCAAAGTAACACAGTACCCAATAGTTTAGGTCGCCAGCTGGATTTGGTTCTGAGTACAGGTTTTAGTGGAGAGGTGTCAGTAGTGGCGGCCGCCGAGCCACTTGTACCCGTCGACGCGCATCATCCACCGCTCGCGGTAAGCGTGCGCCTCGCGCGGCCCGCTGGCGTCCCCGACCCCGCGGCCGCTGCCCCCGCTTCTTCCCCCGCCGTCGCCGTAGACTCACGCGCGCCCGGTACATGCGCACGTAATAGTAGACCACAATGGAACTTTTATAAAGCGGATTATCAATTGCTTTATTCGAGGTTCGTTTCTATTGACTGGAATAGTATGTATGAGATGAGCAATTTGGAAGCAATCTTGGATTTATTTTATAGTAATATTAATGATATTTTGGATGAATGTGTTCCCAGAAAAAAACTGAATATAAAGTCACGATACACTTACCCAGAATGGTACACGCGCGAAATAATAAAAGACCTAAAAACTAAAGCTAGACTTCACAAGATGTTCAAAACAACTAAACGGAGTGGTGATTATGAGGAATATTCCAAGTTTAGAGCGTTAATAAAAAAATCTATAGAAGCTGCACACAAACTACACCAACATAAAATCCAGTGTCAGTTTGCTAAAGATCCGAAATCATTCTGGCAATACATACGATTAAAGAAAAGGGCAGTTACCAGGCAAACTATTATAAAGGATGGTCAGCATTTATCGGACGACGAGTGTGCTATACAATTCGCGAGATTTTTCGAATCGGTATACAGCAGGGAGCCGCCGCGACTAGATCCACAGGCGGCGGCGGCGGCGGGAACAGCGAGCAGTGCGCGAGTGCAACTTGACTCGCTGAGCCTTAAGGACGTGAGAGACGCACTCGAGCGCCTAAAACCGAAGCGTTCAGCAGGTCCGGATGGGATACCAGCTTTTCTTTTTAGAGATTGTAGTAGGGTGCTCGCGGAACCTCTACTCTATATTTATAACATTTGTCTTAATTCGGCGACATTTCCAACCCAGTGGAAGATCACGCGTGTCATTCCTGTACCCAAGGGTAAAGCGGGATCTGAGGTCAGTGGGTATAGACCGGTAGCCGTGCTATCGACGCCGGCTAAAGTGTTCGAGTCTGCAATCCAGCGCTGCATGCAGGAGCAGGTACGCGGACAGTTATCGGATGCGCAGCATGGGTTTCGACCAGCGCGAAGCACTGCCACCAATCTTCTCAACTTTATGGCGCAGGTGGTGCCGGCTGTAGATGCGGGGGCGCAGGTTGACGTTGCGTATTTTGATTTCAAAAAAGCTTTTGACACCGTGGATAATGATATTTTACTAAAGAAGCTCGCGGACGTCGGATGCGCACCGCATCTATTGCAGTTTTTTGCCAGCTATATGCAAGACAGACAGCAGTACGTTGACTGCAATGGATGTGAATCTGACCCATATTACACTTGGTCTGGTGTGAGTCAAGGCAGCAACTTGGGGCCTCTCGAATTCATAATAATGGTAAACGATTTGCCACAAGTCATTAGACATGGCTCATGTTTACTATTTGCAGATGACCTGAAGTTGCTGCTCGAGGTTAAATGTGAGTCTGATGGCAATCGCATGCAGGAGGACATAGACAGGATAGTGCAATGGAGTCACGAGAACAAGCTCTACTTCAACGTATCGAAGTGCTCGGTGATGAGTTTTACCCGCGCATGTACACCGCTACTTCGCGAGTACGTGGTGGACGCAGCGCCTATGCAACGAGTCACACAGGTACTTGATTTAGGGGTTTCTGTTACTCCTGAATTGTCATTTCGCGATCATGTATCTAAGATCTGCAAAAGGGCGTTCAGAAATCTGGGTTTCGTGCTGAGACAGACACGAGACTTCACCAACATAGCAGCAGTCAGGGTTCTGTATGATGCACTAGTCAGGAGTCATCTGGAACATAGTGCTATCATATGGGCTCCACACGAAGCCAAATACTCTGTTATGTTGGAGCGAGTTCAGAACAAGTTTACGCGACACTTGTACAGGAAGCTTTACGGGGTATATCCATTTTACCCGTTAATGTATCCCACTCTAATTGTACTGGGTATGGTCGGGTATAATGAATTGAGGGTGCGACGGGAGTTTACACTGGTCGCTTACTTAGTCAAGTTACTCCGAGGCTTTGAGCATAATCCAGGGGTGCTGCAGCGTTTGAGTCTTTGCGTACCGGACCGCTATGTGTGGAGGCGGCGGCGCCCGCCACTGCTGGCCGTGCCGACAGCCAGAACCAACTTACTCGCCAAAACACCACTAACCCGAGCAATTCGGGTCATTAACGATCTTCATATTAAAATTGATTTATTCACATGTAATTTGAGTGAATTCGTAAGGTTACTATTGTTTATTTTATGTTATACCTAATGTAGATTTGTGTAGTATGTTATTGTGGTGTATGATGTATTTTATTGTCTCGTAACAGATATTTTATTGCATATTTAATTAGAAAGTTACGGAAACGTTACGTTAGAAACGTTGCGGTTTTTGTTCAAGTTTCTCATATATTTTTTATTTTATTTTGTCAAAGTTATGTTCCTATGTGTTATTTGTTGTGAGTAATGTTTCCTATACCTATAACATATTATAGAACTTAAAAGTTCCTAATAGTTTTTAAATAGTTAATAATTTGTATTATATAAAGACAGCATAATTATAAGAGACCTCACTATCGCATTAGGTGATGAACCTGTAATGATAGTTATAAGGGAGAGATAAATAAATAAATAAATAAAAATAAATAAATAAATCATTCCTCAGCCCATCATTCATAGTCAGACCACAATTACATAATTTTACTCCACGCATAACACTTTGTCACAATCACAACACCAATTTATCTCGTCTGCTCGACGTCCGTATGTCACTGCAGGGATCCAGTAGAATATCAGCGTTAGGTATATTTGCCTGGCACATGCTGAGTTGGACTCCCATTTGCTGCAACCTTGAAACGCACACCGCACCTTATATTATATTTGATAATTTCGAAGAATGTCATAATGTCACTCCATTTCTATACTTATGTTTTTTCTTTTTTATTGGCATCTTGTTTTTATATACAGGATGTTTGGCAGAACGTTGAACATACGAAAATGGTGGATAGGTGGCGTCATCTGCTACTTACTCAGCCCTAATTTATTTGGCCCTGGCGCCCTGGATATTAAAAATTTTTTTGCTTTCTTCTAGTTTCACAACTTTCTTAACTTTAAAGTGTAATTTTTATTAAAAAATGGGTAAAACAGGCATTTTTTTAAAAAATCTTTAATATTGGCAGATTCTTTTAACAGAAAGATGTAAAAAATACTTAAATCCTAATTTCAACCTGCATTAAAAAAAAATATCCAGGGCGCCAGGGCCAAATAAATTAGGGCTGAGTAAGTAGCAGATGACCCCACCTATCCACCATTTTCGTATGTTCAACGTTCTGCCAAACACCCTGTATTATATCCATGTAATTTGTTATCATTTAATTGTGTCTTTTATGTTCACTAAATAGATGTTTTATCTATCTATCTAGACATCACCTAACAGCATTTTCCTCCTCTTTCCAGCTATTCTACTACATCTGCGCGTACAGCTTGAACCAGCTGCTCCTGCGCAAGGACCTGTGCTGCTGGGCCAAGGGGCTGCAGATCCGGTACAACATCAGCCATCTTGAGACCTGGATCAAGGAGCATCTGGCAGAATATGGACAGAAGAGCGTAAGTAAAACGGATTTTATGTACACCTTTCTTCTAAAGTTTGTGATCATAAAGATTTTTGCTACTAACTACATAACTTATATGGAATCCAAAGAAATCATAAACAATAAGATAATTCGATACTCTTAGCAGATTGGCTGATATCATTCTTCCCATTTTTAACCGACTTCCAAAAAGGAGGAGGTTATATGTTCGTCGCGTATGTTTGTTTTTTTTTTATGTATGTACACCGATTTCTCCATCAATTGCGGACCGATTTTGAAAATTCTTTTTTTGTTTGAAAGGGTGTGCTCTCGAATTGGTCCCATATAAATTTTATTAACTTTGCTTGGATAGTTTTTGAGTTAGCTACAAAATACGTATTTTTTTCCCACTTAGTATGTTGATGATATGATAAGTTTCTGTCATTGGTAGCAGGTAGTGGTATTCGAATGTGTGTGGGGTTGGTACCACAACTAAAAAGTGAAAAATAAAAACTTTTTACAAAAAAAGAAAAAACAACCAACCTCAAAAAAAAACACTACAAAGTGAAAAATAACTTTAATTTCGGAAGTCGGTGGCAAAAAACGAAAATACAAAACCCAAGACACCGACTTCCGAAATTAAAGTTATTTTTCACTTTGTAGTGTTTTTTTTTTGAGGTCGGTTGTTTTTTTTTTTGTAAAAAGTTTTTTTCTGTTCGGTTTGGTTGGTGGTAGGGCTTGTTCTAAGTCCGCCTGGCTAGCTACCACCATCTTATCTAAGTCTGTCGCCATAACAACAATGTTTACAGCATTGTTGTGTTTCGGCAGTTAGAAGTAAGATAGCCAGTTCCTCTGTGGTTGAGGATTCCGGGTGAAGCTCGCTTCCACCTTCGGCCTGATCATTACTTACCATCAGGTGAGATGTAGGCCAAGAAAAAAATAAAATTAAATTAAATAGTTTTTGTTTCCTTCAGGTTGAAGAAATCCTCGGCGTCCTGAAGCCGATAACGCAAGCAGTGCAGTTGTTACAAGCCCGCAAGTCGATGCAAGACGTACAGAGCACCGTGGACATGTGTGCCAACCTCAACGCGATGCAAGTGTGCAAGGTAAGTCCATCAAACAGTACCCACAAAATTAAATAACTCTATATGGTTTAATTTTTAAACTCAAATTGTTTTTGGGGAATACAAATCACGCTAAGATTGCTTATTATTAGTAAGTTGGATTTTTTCCTACTATATAGAAATAGCATTGTTATACGAGGGGCAATAATAACCCATTCTATCGAGGTCGTTTTACTCCCGAGGGAGTAAATAGAAACCGAGTTATAATGGGTTTTATCGCCGTGTGTTACACTCTACTTTTCATTACGATTGCGAGAAAATAAAATAATACAAATCAATATTAAATAGTTTATTTTATTTAAAAAAATATACAATTTGTTCAATCTGAATTTTTAAGGAAACTTTTTATCCCGGTATGCGGTAGTAAAAAGCTAGCTTACATAAGAATAAAGACTTTTTCGTTTTTGTGGGCTCGTTGGTTACAGACAAAAATTACTTTTTCCCCTAGAGCAAGATATGCTATTTTTCCCCGCTCTGGTACGCTACAATGACCGGACTTTTTGAGCAAGAGGAGTGAAAAAGTTTTTTGCGTTTCTGACTTTTCTATTACTCAAACCTCAGTTGGTCCAATAGAGTTTTTTGACTCTTATAAGAAACAGGATCGATTGGCATCAAAAAAAGTTTTGTGAAAACTGCCCATTTTCTTGCTGACTGTAATTATTTTTTTCAAAATCTGTGAATGCAGATCAAAATGTCTCAAAAAGTTAAGAACGCGGCGACGTATGAATTGTTCATACAAACGTAATACCTAAATCATTTGCAATTTGGCCATCTTTCCACCATATTGTTGTTATTCGGATTTAGACAGTAGTTATCTAGGCTCCTACATCTTTTTTTTTTCCAAAAAACTTTTCTGAAATGAAGTTTTAAAAATTTTAATTTCGCACATTTTTACAGCATAAATGACGTCTTCATATTGTTTTTTCTGTATTATAAACAATAATATTTATAATATTGTTTCTGCAGAAGCATAGCTTATATTATCAAGTTATAAATTATCAAAAAAAAATATATGTATATATGGAAAAATATTAAGTTTTCATTCATCATTTTTGGTATTACGGAACACATCCAAATTTATCATAAATTTTGGAAAACTAGTAGTGCTATCGCTTCAAGCAATAATTGTCAATGTGTGCGTGGTAGTATTGCTCACTGTAGGTGTATATCGCTCCGACAGGCACTCACACTAGCGCAACGTGCTTGGAATTGAATTTTGCAAACATCTCGATTGGTAGATGCGAGCCGTGTTTGCAGGCCTCTTAAGGACAGTCTCGTAAGACCGTTTTCCTGTAGCTACATCGGTTAAGATAGCTGCCCTTACTGCCCCATCTCAAAAATCCACCCTGTAGATACCCATCACGTTTGCTGAGTTTTGCTATCTGTTTTTGTTATCTGTGGTGGGAACGAAGTCGAAAATCTGAAGTTTAACTTACTGTATAAAGCTAAGACCGCACAGAGCGATTTTCACCCGCGCCCACCGCGATGGGGCGGGACCGCAAAACTCGTACGAACATGTAGCACATGGAAATGTAAGGTCTATTTATAACCTCGTTTCTATATTTATAAAATTGATGTTATTTCCACTTAAAAAACATCAACTTTATGCAAAAGTAAATAAAGTTGATTTTAGACTGACGAGTACTGTTGAAAAAGTCATAAAAATATGAAGTTGTAGCGCAAACTGAAACTTATGTGTAGGCATTTCAGTTGTTTTTCTTAAATTCGTGTTTGTTTACATTTTTCGCAAATAAATTGCGTACGCAGATTAGATAGTAAATTTCACGATGCGATTTAAGTCCGCGGCGTGCGCGACTGTGTCGTGTGTGTTTCGGTCCCGACAGCGCGGCGGATACGGCTGAATACCGCTCCGTGAGTTCTTAGCCTTAAGAGGCCTCCCTAAATTGTAAATAGTAATTCTGAAAAAGTCACGCTTACAATCAATCGATTTGATTCGATTGTTTTTCTTTCCATAAGACAGTTACGTAATTGGAACATTTTCGCTCGATTAATTTTTTATTCGGAAATCATCTCTTTTTTAAAGATTATTTGAAACAAAAACAACAATTATTGACAGTAAGAAAATATAGTTTATTATCCAGATATAAGATATTTTTTTCTCTATATCAATTATTACTTTAGTTATAAACGAAATAACAATTGAGACTTACGACATTTAGTTCCGGGCTCGAACACGACCAAAGAGCGCACGCGATATTCAACTTTATTACTGATGTGTTAGCGTTTAGCATATAGTGGAGTGGAGGGGTGCATGGGGGCGGAGTTTGCGTGGAAATTGTGTTTGGAGTGCCTGGTCTTAAGAGGAAACACACTCTAATATCTTTTTTCTCAAACGTTTTTCTCATAATTATTATTGTCGATGCATCGAACTACCAACTCAAATAGTGATAGATGTCGGTCATTTAAAAGAACTTTTTCGCGATACTAAAGCAATTATTTTTCTTTTTCCCTCGCTAGATCCTCAACATGTACACACCAGCAGAGGAATATGAAGTGAAGGTAACTCGGGAGTTCATCCACGAGATACAGAAGAAGATGCTGGAGAAGACTGGCACCAACCCTGACAAGGAACCGGTGAGATATCTAATCTAATTTATAAGATAACTATTTGGCCAGAAAACATGTTTTTCAGTAGTAATAGGGTTCTTTTCGTAGTAGTACACACGGCTACACATCAAGCTATACATATCCAGTATAAGCTGACCTCGCATTGTACGGAAATCCTATGCAATGCGAGATCAGCATAAACTGGAATTGTATAGCTTGATGTGTAGCCGTGTGTACTAGAACTCTGTGGAGAATCCGAGGATGTGATACAGCTTTCCAAAGAAAAATAATTCCCCACAGAGGCAATGCTTTTAAGTTTTGTACTATAGTTGTTTGACCGGGATCACTGTTCCGCTTCTTAGGCATGTGTGTGGCGAAAGGAGGGGGCAGTGCAGGTCACTCATTCATCAACAATCACAGCGCCCGGCGTCCCGCCCGCTGCTTATTCGTCAACGCTGCCTCCCACACATTCCTCAAACGCGGAACAGTGTTCCCGGTCAAACTTATATCTCGCTTTGTAGTTGTCTCTCTCTGTCGGGTTTACCTACTCCGGTTTCAGATCGTCATTTGTCACTTAAAAGCTTTGAAAAGTTTTTTGGAATTACAGTGTTGTATCTACAATATGGTTGACATTGGCATAGGGGTCATCAGGGGTAGTTTGGTTGCAAATGACCTCTCCTACATCCCCTCGTATTACCGACATATAACTAATAACCCAGTATAATATTGTAATACAAAATTAAATAATAATAATTAATTGGTAAGTAATCAAAGTCACCTATCTGCAATACCAGAAGCCACCGCGTTTCCATCCCAGAGTAAGTCTTTATAATGTGCACACATCGAAAGGGATCTATGCTTAATTTTATTGACGGAAAAAATATTAAAACATGTAATTTTTTATTTTTGTTCTGTTTGGCGTTTTATTGAGAATATTTACGATTATTGTAAAAATGTATGAAAAAAAATAATAGATTTTTGCAAAAAAAAAAACATGTTTATTTTCAATTGAGGGTAGTTTTTTTTCCACAGTTATGAGGACGCCTAATAACTTCCAAACATTATGGAGTTTGTTTCATCGCGATAGATCATTCAGTTTAAAAATTACACCGTTTTGTTACAATGTTCTTTAAAAAATCCATAAAAAATTAAAAAATATTTTGATTTTTTAAATATTTTTGCGTCGATAAAATTAAGCATAGATTCCCTCATTTCGATATGTGCACATTGGTGCCGATTCCCTTGTTCACAAACTAAACTAAATTTAAGTTCAGTGCATCTTTTTCTTTCTATTTCATTATGAAAAGGACAGAAGATAAATTTTAGTTTAGTCCTGTCAAATTAATGAGCGTCTGTCACTACTCCATACAAGTTTAGACGTGATTAAAAACTTGCCAACTAAAATTACGTCAATTTACGTCGCTCATTAATTTGACAGGACTAAACTAAAAAATGTCTTCTGTCCTTTTCTTCATGAAATAGAAAGAAAAAGATGCACTGAACTTAAATTTAGTTTAGTTTGTGAACAAGGGAATCGGCACCATTATAAGGAACTCACACTGTATTATATTCCATCACTGACACGTCAACATTATACTTTGACTCTGGGATGGAAACGCGGTGGTTTCTGGTATTGCAGATAGGCGATTGTGATTACTTACCATCAAATGGGCGATAACCCGACCTGACATCCGAATGGGTTACAAAGGCTAGACTGACTGTCTTTAGATCATCGGAAGGCTACTTGAAGTAGTAATTTCTGATAAAATAGTGAGAAACTAACTAAAATGTTCTTTTTTGTTACAGCAAAACCTTCTAATGGACTCAAAGATGATATTCTCAGTGCAATTCCCCTTCAACCCGTCATCCATACGTCTGGAAGCGGTAGAGTTGCCAGAAGTGCTGGAACTGGAAGGTCTACTCACCAAAATATAAGAAGACCGAGTAGGATAAATGAAAAGACCGTCGGAATAAGGTTGAAAACAAGCCTATAGTTGTTTTTATTATATTGATTAACTTTAATAATGGTCTACTGGGTAAAATGAGTAGACCATGAAAAGACGCAGTAAAAGCTTGTGTCAAAAATGATTATTATTTTATATAGATTTTGTTCATAGCTAAGAAGAGACATAATATTAGAAGACCGTAGAAATAAGAAGGTAAATAATGTTCAAACAATAGAATAGTTTGTTTGTAAAGTTCAATTCATAAACAATCTTGGTCTTTTCACTAAAAGACCGAGTAGACCGGAAAAGACCAGAAGACTAATAAGGTTATAAGTTTAAAACAATAGTTGTTATTATTTTCAAACGTAAAAAAGTCGGTCTAATAACTGCATAATAATAGGTTAATATGAGTTTTATTTGTGTCCATTTAGGTGTCATAGTTCTGGAAAATTATTTATTCATATACGGATCTTTTTTGGCGATATCATGTTTAGATATTGCCATCAAAACTGTTTAGTTTCACTAGCAAATTTTTAGTATAGTTGCGCGGCGGACGCTGCTCGTGTTTATCTATGGCGCCTTTTACACGTAGCGTACGTGCGTAGATTTTCGCGTTTTTGACGCTCCAGCTTCGCGTCCCGCGTCCCGAGTACTTGACGCACAGGCTATAAACAGCTTGCCCTATATCTCTTCAATTAGCTCAACTTTTATCGTTCCTGCATTTTTATTGCCATACGAAATAATCGTTCAATATGGTGCCATTATTATATTCTATAATTGGTGTTAAAACATATTATATTTATTATACTCGAGTTATTTTTACATTCCTGTAATAATTGATTTCTACAATGTTTCGGATAATTCATAATTCACGGGTTCCGTATTATAAAAATTAAACGTACTTGACATTCGAAAAAAATAATCTTTGCATTTTCTAAAAAAAAAAATTGAAGTAATTTATTTGGGCGCCGATTACTAACAAGAAAATATTATTAATCTTTACTTTACTCAATACTCATTTTATATTCGAAACATTAAAACACAGCAAATAAAATTCTCTATAGAAAATTCAAACAGTTGTATCTTGTCGTACTGAATACGACGACGCATTTACGTTATTAATCATTTGTCGTATAGCGATCGGTGTTCAAACTGAAAATTAAAATAATGATATCGTATTCAAAATTAGACCAAATCACGAATTACTAGAGTTCATTACGGCTTAATGAGATATTAGCAACTGCAGAAATAATATAAGTAGTACATAATAGAGGTAGAGTAGGACTCTTTAGTTGATTTCTATTGACTTTTGAGTTTTTGTGTGCTGAGATACGATAAGAAAAAGCTTACTCTTATATATTTTTTCACCTTTTAAAATATTTTTTTCTAATTTGCATTATTTGTGTAGCTTCCTCTTTTCAGTTCCTAAGTAAATTATGCGTGGCGATTATAGCACTCTCCTTGTTATGTTTTATAACTGGCCAACATTTATAACATACATTCCTTGTTATATGAAAATGAAAACGGCTCTCTAATAACACTTAAGAAAATGTGAAGGTGTTAGAGTTTGTCTTGTGTTTGCCAAATGTGTTTAATAATCATTAGCTTCCCAAAATAAGTCTTCCTTTTAATAATTTGAAATTAAACAACGATTCTTTAGTCATTCTTATATTTAAATTTATTGCGAGTTGTTCTTATTTCAAGCCAGATTAAGCTTTTATATTGCATATTAAATATTACTTTCTTTTTTTTAACTTGTTCTAAATAAGGCTATATTTAGCCTTTCCTTTGACTAACGTCTTAAAGTCAAAGGACCGTAATGTTTCCTACCATACATTAAGAGTCTATCTCAGCCATTCCTATTTAAAATAAGTTTTATATCAACGAAGTTCGTTAGTTTCATTTTAAATTAAGGTTTATACATTTTTTTATATTAATTAACCGAATTTTGTTATAATTTATACTGATTAGTTCAAATTGTTCACCACTGTTGGACACCACATTTGATTCTGATTTTCAATCAACTTTGAATTTAACCGAAATATAATTAACATGACTCGATCGAACACAGTTAATACTTTATTCCTATTATTTCGAAATGTAATGTAAAAAATCTAAATGTTATTTAACAACAAGCTTGATGTTGTTCATAATTGTTGTTTAATAAATAATAATATATTGTGATAGTCGTAATCACTTTTGAGATTATAAAATTATTGTCCAATTTAAATATTATCGATACTGCTTTGAGCTGATGAAAGAAATTAATGAAAACAAAAAACACCTTCAATCGATTTAAAAAAATGTTGCAGCTATGACTGGCATACAGGCAGTAAGAGTCAAGTTAAAAATATTTGTGGCTTTAATGTTTGGCAGCGAAACACTATAAATACTGCCTACGAAATATTAGAATAGTATACTTAATAAAATTCTCAATGCCGAAATTGCACCATAAGTAACTCATGCTTATAAAAAAAATCTATGTGTTCGTCGTGTATAGATTCCTTATGTGTATATAACGATGTTGATATATTAAATGTGGTAAAATTGTGGTGAATCATTGTCGATTTGTCCAAAAAAAGCGCTGTATATGCGGAAAAATAAGAAAGGTTGAAATAAAAAATGCTGCAGCAGCTTTATTGACAAATGTTTAGTGTCATTCCATTATATTTAATTTAATGTTATCGTAGTTAATAAAGTTTATTAGAGTATAGAAAAATTATAGTTGATTTTGGAAAAGTTTCAAAAATATTAAAAGATGTCAATAGCACATTTTGCTAGGCTTGCGTAGTAGACTTGAGAATCTATATTATAACTTTCTAATATTGTTGCAACTTTTTCAAAAAATATGAGGACTCAATAAATTATAATATGTAGAAATAAAACAGTGTTACCATTTACGCTAGGTGCTTTTGAAGCTACACTATATTTATTATTATAACCGCCTGTTTCAATGTACACTGATAGTATTACTGCGTAGTAAAAATAACACACGCCCGGTTTCTACAGCCAAAATCTGATCGTTTTTGCTACCAACCGTATATTTTTACGGTTAACAGGACCTTTAAAAAACCCTGGTGGTTTAATAATAAACATAACAAATGACATTTAGTTTACCGGTCTTAAAATTATGTTTAGTTTCTGTTGTGTTAAACTTCCAATCAATATAGCACTACGCAATTGTGTCAGTATATGTTCAGATAGGCTGCTAGACTAGTAAAACGTCATTCATTGTCGTCCAAACTAGCTAGAAATCATCTGTATATTTGTATACATGAGAAAAATATCGTAATAGTTTTTGGTTATTAAGGCAGCTTACAGACGAACGACACTTCATGTCGATGACGATCGCAAACATCGCCGCCTGTCGTTAACGACTGCCGTCGATGATGACAGTGTCGCTCGTTTGTAAGCAGTCTAAATGTCATTTGCTTCACATTATATTGGAAGTTGTAGCCTGACATCTTATAAATAAACGGATCATATTAATCGTTCGTAGTGAAATTTGTTCGTATTGATGACAGCTGGTATTATGTTAAAATAGATAATAATAGAAATATCGTACGTTATTACGCAAAGCAGGCACTAAGTACTTATTTAGAAAATTTTATTTATCAGTATTTTGTATGTAATCGTTATTATTTATTTATTTATGTGTTATGCATATACGACAGTACGTTAATCAGTTTTTCTTCTTCATGTAAAATTGTCGTATTCCTTATTAAAAATGTAGTAGTGTGATATTTATGAATTACTACTCCTTGTTGTACTTAATGTATTAAAAAATAGAGAAATATATGTATGTTGTGTTGTATATACGTGAAATTATATTTATTAGGTGCTCAAGTTGAAATTATTCGAGTTTATAAATGCATTCCAAATATATTTAAAATGTATAATTGTATCTAATTCGTCAATTTATTAAAAATGTTATATACCTATTTCGTTGAAAACTATATCAGAGTAATATAAAATGGTTGCAAGAAAAAGTAGCAACATAAGGATTAATTTAAATATTAACCACGATTGGAAATGTTAAAAACCTATCCTAGCAAAATGGAATCACATTTCTTTGAAATATTAAAAGTTTAAAGCTTTTCTCGCTAGTAGCTAATCGTGTTAAATAATATTATTCTAATTAACACGATTATGACAAAGCTAAAACAAAAATAAAATCCTGAAAAGTGCAGCATCAAACTCAATGCAAGTTTATTAGGTCAAATAAAGTATGGCAAATTAAGAAGTGTAGCCTATCTACTGTTTATAAAATGCCCTAAAAGCATAGGTAAGCGTTCTAGGAAAAAAAATCCTGTGAAAAACACTGCATAAGCACAATCTACAAGAAAAATGTGTGGAAACAAACATAAGCTTTGCCATAAAAGACATGACAGTGTAAGCAATGTCATAAAAAAACATGTGTCATAAATATAATGTAAATGTTATAAAGATACTAAGCGTGTACGCCATGTTATAAACGCTATGCCGTAAAAAAATCGTTTGTTATATACCGCAAGTAACTACAAAAACATTAGCATTGATTTTAATTCCTTGTCATATTCAATATGACAAAAGATTAACAGATCTCTGCTGTCGTTTCATTTGAAATAATTATAAAAAGCAATATATTGCATATCTATCTAATTATTTTAGTATTTAATTATTGAAACAATCTTATGATTACTTAGATAATTGCGGATTTTAAATCATAGAGAATTATGTTGAAATTATTTTACGTGTTAACAATGTGTCCTGTACTGTGAGCACTATACATTCCTTATAGATGTTATGTTATTAAATCATTTATTGAATAAACTTTAGTTTTTATTTCATTGTTACCAGTTTTAACGGGGATCTGATTATTCTACATCGTGGCTCGTTTCACACGGGTTGATCGAAGGTTAAGCTACACTTGCCGAGGTCGGTCCGTGGATGGGTGACCACCCATTACATACACTAATTCGTAAGCTCAGATCACAAAGCACGGAGTCACCGAGATTTTAGAACCCACAGTACTTTCTCAATTCGTGGCGCCCAACGTGCTTTGAGCGTACAATTTCTGTCACGCCATTTAGTCTTCAGTTTCTACGTGAGACGTCAATTGATACGTAGTGCGAATAAGGCCTCTGCCTCAAATCTTGCGGGCAGCGGGGCGGCGGCTCGGGCATCGCAGACCCGTTCTCGAAACCAGGCGGGTAAATTCTGCGGCACTATAGCGGCGTAGTGTTATGTTCATGGTTCTGTCGTCGAGATATTAGTTTTTTTTCGCGAACGAAATGTCTGAACAATGGCGACAACATCTTTTTGATTAAAATTTATTCCTAACGCTCGATTTTAAAGTGCACAACACTGCAATGCAGACGCGCGGGCGGTCACCGCTTGACTGGAGTGCACCGCTCGTTGCCCGCCGCCGCGCCGCTCCCGCGCCGCTGTTTTCGATGGCCGGTCCATTTGATTTTACGCATTAGATCCTGCCGCTCCCGCGCCGCTGCCGCCTCCGTCCCGCTGCCCTCAAGATTCGAGGCAGAGGCCTAAAGCAACCTATCACTAGGCAACATTAGGCGCGCGACATGTTGCACAACATGTTGAAAATTAGCGCGGAACTTTTGTTTAGCAACGTTGTCTGTCTGCGCATAATCAGTCGTCAACATGTCGCCAGAGGAACTAGTGTTGATTTCAGTGGTGGAGGCTATAATTTTATCGAAAAATGCATCAAAAAGAAAAAAAAAACGGTGGGTTAGAAATTACAAAATAAAGAAAATGTATTCAGTGATCTCCGAGTGGTTGATGGATTTGATGCTCAACTGCTGAATGTTGCACGGAAACAACCAAGCCGCGTGTCATAGTATAGCGCTCCAGCTAGCAACGTCGCGCGCTGTTGTGCTACGTTGCCGAACATGTTGAGCGTCAATTCTTGCCTGTAAGCCTCGTATGTCTGTGCCTTTCAACATGTTCGGCAACGTTGCACAACAGCGCGCGACGTTGCCAGCTGGCGCACAATGCGACGCGCGACTTGTTATTTGTTTCCATGCAACATGTAGTTGAGCATCAAATTTTGTCTTTGCATGTCATTTTGTTTTTGTTGCTGAACGCAGAGTACTCTGCGTTCAGCGCTCGGTGTGGCAACACGCCGTGTTCGGGTTCGCGACAAGTCAATAGTCATCCTGAGGATGCCTCGTTGAGAGGTGAAACACGTGTCGATTTATTTCAGGATTTTTTATGGCTCTTTAGAAATAGCTAAGCGGAATAGGTTACTAAATATATCCACGTCTGTTGTATTTTGTATAGAAAGGTTGACGATGCTGCCGAGATGTGTCCGTGCTCTATGTCCAGAGCCGCGCCGCCCGTATGTGCGAAGTGTGCGGCGCATACAGGCGCCAGGGCACTAGGGGCGCCAGAGGCGACCCTAATGCCCATGCCTTTAATTAAATATCAGCGCCAATTATTGTTTTTTTTTACACTAGCTCCTCCGAGAAAAAAAAAAAAAACAGTCATATTGTAAATATCTTGAATAAAGAATAACTTAATTCGCGTTTTCCTTTTCTCAGTAATTGCCAGGTGGTAGCGAACCGTGTTTTTAAATTTATTTACGAAAATAATGTAAAACTAGAGAACACATTTACATAAAAATTTGAAACAAAAAAAAAAATTACGCGGTGAAACAGGACGACAAAAAAAAAGCGCTTTATAGGTTTCGCACACGGGCGCTGCCGAGGGTCGGCGCGGCCCTGTCTATGTCTCCATGTGTGGTGTCGTTTGGTGAGGTCATAACGGATCTGAAAGTATAGGTATAGCTGACCATCTTTGATAGTTTGGACAGTTTTAGTTTTTGTGCACGTCTTTCTACATCGTTCTCACCAGAAGCGTGGGGGACGTGGGTCACCGCCTACGGCCTCGTGGCCCGAGGGGCCTCGTACCTCGAAGGTTTATTAGGTTAACATAAGCCGTGAACGTGTCGAAAAATACGTCCTAAAACGATAAATATATTGACATGAGCCCACCAGGAGGGTTCCCGGCACTGAACGTGTTAAAGCTTGATATTACGCAAACGGATCCCTAAATAGAAAAATGGTTTCCACATAGAACGCAATATTTTTGAACGGCCTATCCTACCTACCAAAAAATTTGACAATCGTTCAACATTTTTTAGGGTTCCGTAGTAAACAAGGAACCCTTATAGTTTCGTCATGTCCGTCTGTCTGTCTGTCCGCGGTCTAGCTCCGAGACCCTTAGTACTAGAAAGCTGTAATTTGGCATAGGTATACATATTAATTACACCGATAAAGTGGTAAAACAAAATTATGAAAAACATTTTTTTTTAGGGTACTTCTCATACATGTAAAGTGGTGATGTTTTTTTTTTGTTTTTTTTAACCCATGATGTGGGGTATCATTGGAAAGGTCCTTTAAAAACATTGGGAGTTTGTGAAAACCATTTTTGGATTCAAGGATCCGTTTGCGAAATATTAAGCTTTAAAGTGCTAATTTTTGTTAGAGTCAAGTGTCCCCCCCTATGCCAGCTAAATGGTTGGTTTTTATGTGTGAAAAAAATCACAGCAGTAGTTTATATAACGAAATTAAAAGGAAAACTATCACAGCTAAGTAGGCTCTACAAGTTAACGACGTTAACTTTGCAGTTGTAAAAACATGTTTTCCCATACATTCCGTATGGGAGAACATGTTTTTCAACCACAAAGTTAAGTTTGTTTTTGGGATAAATTCATTCCAACTACGGAACCCTTCATTGTGCGTGATCCGACACGCACTTGTTTTTTTTCGTCTTCTTGCGCCACCAGAGGACCTCGCGAAATGTACCTCGCCCACATCAAATTTTGATCTAGCCACTGGTTCTCACATGTATAATTTCAACATGAATGATGTAACCAATATTTTGATTCAAAAGAGTGTCCGTGGAGTTTCTTGCCCGTTCTTCTTCATAGGAACCTACTACGCTTTGGAATGGGCAACTAGCTTCATCTTTACCTGACTGACTCCTTGACTATTCAAAAATGCCTGTAGAATTGGTTTAATTCAAATAAATGCTTTGAGTTTGAGTTTTTCACTGCCCAAACCCTCAAGATATATCGCAAAAAGTTACCTATCAGTCAATACCCCCTTGCCCTTGCCTTGTGCATAGATACCAAGCAATCTGCCTAAAAAATACAACTAAACATTTGACAAAATAAGACATGGTTTAATTAACATATAATTTATTAGTACCCCATTATCTTGGAAGATACTGACGATGATGACGATAGCTAATCTGTAACTAAGCAAGGTATGTACTGATAATTATTTGTCATAGATAGATTATTAGATACTTAAATAACCAATTTTATGAAGATTTAGGTGAATAAAGTAGGAAGCCAGGGTTGCCACATTTATTTTGGGACGAATTAAGTATTTTTTCATGTCAGTAGAACGAAAATAAAGTACAGACGCCAGCACATCAAGCTACCCGAAACTGTCAAATTTTCCCAATCAACTTTGAATCTTATACATCAGTAATAAAGTTGAAAATCTATTAAATAATTTTGACAGATTGTAGTAGCTTGATGTGCTGGCGTCTGTACCTACACAACATAAAAAAAGAGTAGGTTTCGATTATTGGAAGATGTCGGAAAAAATCATGCGGACTAGGCACAGATAAATCTGTGTTCCCTGGCGTCAGGCGTGCGCTGCGTATACCGTAAGACATACGTAAAATTAATGTTCTACAGGATTGTACATCTTAAAAAATTCATCAACAAAGTCCATGATATGTCTATTTTCTAAGGATGACCCACAGTAACCACTTTTATCATTCAGAATGTGATAAAAATTGAATTGCTTTCGGAACGATTTTGACCGGTATTATATTAAATCCATAACCAATAAAATGTGTTGTATAAATTGGGCATTTCGCTTTTAGATTAATATAATGCCTTGACATCTTATCATTTATACGAATACTTTAAAAGATACCACAGATTCAAAATTACACGTAACGAAATAATTATGGTTGATAGCGACGGGCGCAGCACTAGGAGTCAATGACATTTTCCTCGGTTATTAAGTATGTAATCCCTGTAGTAAGTTCCCGTGGGATATTTTCCGAAATATACGCGGGCGAAGCCACAGGCAAAAGCTAGTTTATTTATGATTCTTTTGTACGTGTGTATATTTGTTTGTACTCCGTTGACCGGAGTTCAGTGGCATTTTAGAATCTAAACGGCTTGATGAACTTTTTTGTGTGTTTGAGTGGTCCTTGGATGGATTAGATTCACAATTGGACCCGGTGGACGGCGCTGTTCGGGCAGGACAACGTCTGTCAGATCCGCTAGTACTATAATATTATAAAGAAGTGAAATTTGTGTTTTTGTATGTCCACCTACTGATAAGATTCCGAAAATTCTATTTTATGGTAAAACAAGAAATTTCTAGTACTAGAGATTGCCACATTACTCGGACATTTATGGCCGCTTTCTCCATAAGAGTCATTTTAACTTTCTCTGTGACAGATTTCAGTTATCTACTTACCTTTAATCTTTCACCAATAAGGCTATAGGAGTATTAAACACTCTGTAGACTAATCTACGACGGAATGCTTACACAGGGTCAAATTAAAATTGGTAGCGAAACTCTAGTATCTGTCGCAGTAAGGGGCAGCACAGACGACACACTTTTTGTGTGATCGAGTCTGTGGTATCTTATTCGTAATGTGAGCTACGGAATAAAGATTCAAGTTAATGGTTCCTGTATTTAAATTTTAAACTGACAGAAATTACTATCGAGCGACACATCCTATAAAAAATAACCTGCATGCGGAAAAACATCGGGACAAATAAGAGATTACGTGCGCCACAGACTCGATCGTCAAATTAATCAGAGCCTGTCACTCTCCATACAAGTTTAGACGTGATTAAAAACTTGCCGACTAAAATTACGTCAATTTACGTCAAGCGCTGATTAATTTAACAGGACTAAACTAAAATTTATCTTCTGTCCTTTTCTTAATGAAATAGAAAGAAAAAGATGCACTGAACTTAAATTTAGTTTAGTTTGTGAACAAGGGAATCGGCACCATTGACGACAAAATGGTTTTTGTTTCTAAACTCAAAAGTTCAAGTAACTATACGTTATTTGAAATATCCGTTTAAAAAAAAACATTACATGATACTCGCACGCACACACACACTCGTATAGTATATACAATGTGTTACAAAAACCCTGTCCGATCCGTAAAGGGCAAATAGGTACTGCAATAACATTACCAAAAAAGAACATCAATAAAAAACTTATTATTTTTAAACATAAAAAGTAATTGCTATGTATAAAATTCACGTTTTAGTACCAAAATTATCCTAATTCCATAAAAAATTTGATCATTTTCAACAGGGGTCATACATAAGTTATGACTTGTAGACACCCGCTAAACGACGCCCCCCCCCCCCCCCGCGCCCCTTGTAATATCCCGGCAAAGTTGTTGAAAAACATTGAAAAAAAAAAACATATAAAAACACAGGGCAGTTGTGTTTTTATAATTTTTTAATTATTTATTTTTATTTTATACATTTTAGTGTCAAGTTTTATTTTTATTTTAAAACCTGTCATGCTAGGTGACTTTAATATTTAAGCACTAAAGGTGGTTTTATACTCTCACGGCGAGACAAGGCGAGGTGTGGATGGCGTGGGGATGAAATGTTTGTTTTGCATGTACACCCTACCTATTTAAAATGTACGCTAATAAATTATATAGTTTTGGAATCTGCTCATCAAGGCCTTCAATTGGATACCCATATTGTAATAAATGAAGTAATTATTTTATTTACACATTTGAATATGGAGCTATAACTGCCGCCATTTTGTTTTTAAAATGGTCTATGTTACCTACTCGGGATGATGTAAGGATTCTAACGATACCCCATACATCCAAATTTGTCCAAGCATTTAAAAGTTATGGTGCCACATAAAAACTCACATACATACACTACTTTTTGGCAAGTCTTGTAAAAAAAAATTACGATTTTTAATATCATTTTTCCTAAAAATTACCACTTAAATAGCCTCTCAGTACGATTCTCAACACTCTCACTTTATATAAAAAAAGAGACAGAGAGAGCTCTCTCTCTCTGTCTCTTTTTTATACAATGTTTTACAAAAACCCTGTCCGATCCGTGAGAGTGTTGTTAAGAATCGTACTGAGAGGCTATTTAAGTCGTTTGGACGGGGCATAACGCTTTTTTCCTTATGTGACGATTTTTACAAGTCAACTCCTACCGCAAGCCTGCTAGTATAGCTGTAGATCATAGTACTCGTAATTACCACCGCCTTTGGATATGTACCTATTGCTAGGGGATTCCCGATGTGTTGCGGATTTAACTACAAATTATGCACAAAATTATAGTGCAATTTGTACTTAACTGCAAACGTACAAAGTGCATACCTATTTCGCAAATTACAACCGCATTGTCATCGGAGAAATCATTGTTTTGCGACGTATGTAACGTACCTCCTTGAAGTCCTTGCCACGGAGGAAACTAAAATGGCTGATGTTGAAGATACTTCTTATTTTGTTTGGGGGATAAATATAGCACACTATTTTCTTTAACAATACCCTCGAGTATTTTGCTACTCAGTTTGTGCTGACCCTTAAGTGCCTGCACACGGCTGCCAACCGCGTCCCCGACAGAGGAAACCTTGGTTGGCGACAGGCAGAGCTGTTTGAAATTTAATATAATAATAATAAATCGTTTATTTATAAAAAATTTGGTAGTAAACCAACATGTACACGGTTGAAAACCACCAAGGTCACCTCTGTCAGGACGCAGCTGGCGACCGCGTAGCAGGCACTTAAGAATGTAATATATAGGGTCTAATATAAAATAAAAATCTGCAATGTAGGTAAATCTAAATCTAAAAAAATCGAAATAATCAAATCTGTGGTAGTAATTTCGTGAAAAGGGACGGAAGTGTGTCACAGGAAGCCGGGAAAGTGTGCGGTATTTGATTTAACCAATGAGCGCGTGCGGTGCTAGAGTTGGCCATCAGAAACGACCTTGACGAGGCCCCGCCCCTTTAATGTTGCTTATTACCAAGGTGAGATGTCAGATGTTATTACACATCATATGCCACTACTGAAGGGATCGCTCGCTTTTTAGGGTTCCGTAGTAAACAAGGGACCCTTATAGTTTCGCCATGTCCGTCTGTCTGTCTGTCCGCGGTCTAGCTCCGAGACTGTTAGTACTAGAAAGCTGTAATTTGGCATGGATATACATATCTATTAATTACGCCAAAAAAGTGGTAAAATAAAATTACGAAAAACTTTTTTTTAGTGTGCCTCCCCTACACGTAAAGTGGGGATGTTTTTTTTTTATATCCCATGATGTGGGGTATCGTTGGAAAGGTCCTTCAAAAAAATTGTGAGAGAGTGTAAACCATTTTTGGATTTTGCTAAACATTAAGCTTTAAAGTGCTAATTTTTGTTAGAGTCAAATGTCTGCCAGCCCTGCCAGCTAAATGGTTGGTTTTGGATACGTGAAAAAAATCACGGCACTAGTTTATATAACGAAATTAAAAGGAAAACTATCACAACTAAGTACGCTCTACAAGTTAACGAGTAATAATCGACCAACTTATATTTGCAGTTGCAAAAACATATTTTCCCATACATTCCGTATGGGAGAACATGTTTTTCAACTACAAAGTTAAGTTTGTTTTAAGGATAAATCATCCTAACTACGGAACCCTTCATTTTGCGTGGTCCGATACGCACTTGGCCGGTTTTCTAAATTAAAACTAGGCGCACGCTCGTTAAGGACACCCCCTGTGGGGTACGAACTCCGGCTTAGGGCGTGGCTGGTGGCAGGACAGCAAGAAGGGACAGGCTGGATCAAACTTAGATTTTCATCTTGATTATTATTCGGGGTATTTAAAGCTACGTGCTCAGCTGCAGCAACTGCTGGCACCTCGTTTTCGAGCAAGAGTCTGGGGGGGTGAACTTGAGTAACATAAATTAAACTTAAATATTTACACAGGTGGCATCGATTTCATTGTTTACGATTACACAACTGTAAACGACTCAGTATTTTTGCAATTCAACCCGTATGTATTTTTTCTTATGTGTCTTATTTGGTAAACATAATAAGAACCGTGCGAAAATCACAAGTTTTGCGTCAATTCCGGAGATACCTACAGTAAGAACTTTGATCTTTGTAAGAAACATAAAGAATATTTTCAACAAGTACAATGAAAATTAAAAACCCCCGACGGAAACATTTCCTCATTTCTCTTTCCTACTCCATCACCAGACCCTGTTCACCATCTATCTATAACCTATTCATTGAGACCATTCCAATGAGCCCAAACACGATACCTGTGCTGTAAGTTGGTAAGGGAGTTGGGTTTCCTGCAAATTCCAGGTGATGCTGCAGCATCAGTTCAAGGTTACTATGTTCTTCTAATATCATAGAAGTAACAGAATACCAAATTTTAAATCGATCAGACCTGTGGAAGATACTCACATCCATCCATCAACTAGAAAAGAGCTGATAATCTTCAAACGGTTGAACCGATTTTGATAAAACATGTCTAAGAACTATCACTAGAAAACTTGATTTCAAATAAAAAAAACTGCATTCAAATCAGTTCACCCGTTTAAGAGCTACGGTGCCACAGACAGACACACACACAGCGATCAAACTTATAACACCCCTCTTTTTGCATCGGGGGTTAAAAAAACGGGTTGGGTCTAGAAACGAGCCGTCTCGCTAGAAAGAGTGTGAGGCTTCAATCGAATTAAGTCTCGTGCAGACTAGCACGACACGACTATAACAAAACAATTTCCAAGAAAACTTCACGGTAGAACAATTACCGGTATCGCGCCAGTCTGTAGAAAGCTTTACATACAACATAACATCACGCTTGTAATCCCCGAAGGGTTAGACAG
The DNA here is from genome assembly GCA_963680765.1 of Agrochola lychnidis. Classification (NCBI taxonomy): domain Eukaryota; kingdom Metazoa; phylum Arthropoda; class Insecta; order Lepidoptera; family Noctuidae; genus Agrochola; species Agrochola lychnidis. Next base: position 12,969,056 of record OY796874.1, read on the forward strand.
AGGTGTACCTATAGTACACCCGCATTTCGCCAGTTATGTCTAAGTCCCATGTGATAGGGGGCGAGTCTATTGACATCAACCGGGCACAGATACAGACTCCGGGCTGCTACTGAGAAATTCCTGATAGAAAAATCCAATAACACTTTGCCCGATCAGGGAAACCAACCCAGGACCACATGCTCAGCAGTAGCGCTTACGACCACTAGACCAACGAGGCAGATTTTATTAATTAAGAGGTTTAGATATTTAAGAAGTGTCATGTGTGTAAATCAATCGAACAAGGATGATGCCTCAGTAAAAAAAAAGATATTCTATTTAGTTCGTCAGTCAGACAATGGTGCCGATTCCCTTGTTCACAAACTAAGCTAAATTTAAGTTCAGTGCATCTTTTTCTTTCTATTTCATTAAGAAAAGGACAGAAGATAAATTTTAGTTTAGTCCTGTCAAATTAATCAGCGCTTGACGTAAATTGACGTAATTTTAGTCGGCAAGTTTTTAATCACGTCTAAACTTGTATGGAGAGTGACAGGCGCTGATTAATTTGACAGGACTAAACTAAAATTTATCTTCTGTCCTTTTCTTAATGAAATAGAAAGAAAAAGATGCACTGAACTTAAATTTAGTTTAGTTTGTGAACAAGAAAATCGGCACCAACAAATATTAGACACGTATTTTTTCTCCTTTATTAATAAAAAAATACTTAGATAAAACGCATTAAAGTTGCGAAGTGGGGATCGCTACGTCACAAGTAAGTATAACTCTGGTTTTGAAACCCTCAACCAATGTTAAGATCAAGGTCTTGTACTCTTGACGCACATATTAAAGACCTCGCTCTAGAGCTCTCGACTCTGAAAGTCTTAAGTCTGAAGACTTACGAAGCTGAGACGTGGACACTCACAATATACGCTGATCCACAAATTCAAAGTCGCTCGACGAGCTATAAAAGAGCTATAAATGTCTCTCAGTAGGATCGAATCCGGAATGAGGAGATCCGAACAAAGTAGGTAACAGAAGGGTCACAACTCATAGAATATTATAAAAATCTGTCGTTAAGAATGCGGCGACGCATAAATTGTCCATACAAACATAATACATAAATCATTTGCGATTTGAGCATATTTCCACCATATTATGTTGATATTCGGATTGAGACAGTATTTATCTAGGCTCCTACGTCTTTTTATTTCCAGAAACTTACCTTTAAATGAAGTGTAAGCGAATTTCATTTCGTACATTTTTATAGCGTAAATGACATGTTTTCATATTGTTTTTTCTATATTATAAACAACAATATTTTTAATATTGTTTCCGCAGACGCATAGTTTATGTTATCAGGTTACAAACTATCGAAAAAAAAAAAAAAATGGAAATGTACATAAATTTTTCATTCATAATTTTTTGTATTACGGAACACATCCAAAACATTTTCGAAAGCTTGTAGTGCTATCGCGTCAAGCAATAATTGTCAATGTGTGCGTGGTAGTATTGCTCACTGTAGGTGTATATCGCTCCGACAGGCACTCACATTAGCGCAACGTGCTTGGAATTGAATTTTGCAAACATCTCGATTTGTAGTTGCGAGCCGTGTTCTCCTCCTCACCTCCGTCTCTTAAGGCCCGGCCATATTGACCGCAGAACCGATGACCACTGGGTAGATGTATTCTTGAGTGGACACTGCGAATCAGCTAGTAAGCAGGACACCTTCAGGCTATACCAAGGTAGAGCTAAGATCTTTGCAGGGTGTACGTAGCAGCCGAGTGAGAGTGACCAATGATTGAGCTAAATTGGGAAGGCTTGTGTAGGTACTGCTGATGAATGAACGATGTAATTTCTAAGTGAGTCTTCCATAACTCGGACTTAAGGTTTAAATTAAACATCATAAAAAACCCTACATTAATTGGTCAGTGAGCAAGATCATCCATGTTCGTTAATTCTCAGTAGGTAATAGATTTGGTGAGGTATTTTCCTGCAGTTGGATAGTAAAATTATGGACTGGTATTTTTATTAACCGACTTCTCAGTTCGTCGGGATTTTTTTTTATGTTCCCCTATTACTCAAAGACGGTTGGACCGATTTGAAAAATTCTTTTTTTGTTTGAAAGGGTATACTTTCAAGTTGGTCTCATTGTCATTTGGTTACGATCTGATGATGGAATCTTGGAGAAATCGAGGGAACTCTTCAAATATTATAGGCACATCTATAGCGATTTGGGTATTTTTGATGAGCAGTTGACATTCATTTAGATAAATTGCAAACCAACCCACTAAAAAGTGAAAAAAAAACTTTTTTTTTACAAAAAATACAACCGACTTCCAAACTACAAAATGAAAAATAACTTTAATTTCAGAAGTCGGTGTCTTTGGAAGTCGGTTGCATTTAAAAAAAAAATTATTTTTTATTGAATGGATGCAACTGGGTTATACTCTCGATGTTACTAAGAAGCTGTCAAATTGGAGATTGTAAGCGTGTTTTAAAGCCAAACAACAGATTATTTAACCTCGTAATTTTAATTTAGCAAATAAAAACCAATGTCTTTCACGTTGATTCTGCAAAAAGGAGGCAAAAAGTGTTACAAAGCCTTCAAAGCAATAAATAAGTCGTCAAGATACCCATTGATAAGGCAGGTACAGAATACAGCTTGTTTATAAAATATAACGGTTTGTTTAATGTTAATTGACGCGCGAAATCAACTCTGTATCCAATTTGAAAACGTTTCTCTGACTCGACACGGTGTAAAACTACAAAACAGTGTGTCTTAACGATTGGCGCGAAACGGACGTGTCCGCCATCTTTACCATAGATTATACGTGTGATATAAACTTATTAAATTAAAGTGCGGCAAGGATTTTTTTTTAATTGGATTTAAAAAAGAGGTGCGTTCATTCTTTTTTATTTTGTTACAATGGTTTTTTAATGTTTATTTTATAGTGTTTTTAAGTGTTTTTGTTTATGTATTTAGGATAAGGATTTATGCACGCAGTTAAATGTGTGGTAATGGTAAAAGAGATTGTGTCCTAATAATATTACTTAAATATTTGAATACCTATGTGATTATGAATCACTATCGATTCGTCTATCTAGATTTGACAGAAAACTAGATGATGCGGCAAAAATATTGCTCTAAATAAGTAGGTACCGTTTATGTTTGACAGGACGTGAAATTGATGAGCAGCTAGGGGACCGAATTATTTCATATCTTTTGATTACTTGGGAGCTGAGAACGTAGATTTTTTTTTTTTTTTTGCCTTAAAACAATAATACAGTTTAAGTAGGTACAGACGCCAGCACATCAGGCTACTACAATCTGTCAAATTTATTTAATAGATTTTCAACTTTATCGCTGAAGTGTAAGGTTCAAAGTTGATTGGGAAAATTTGACAGTTTCGGGTAGCTTGATGTGCTGGCGTCTGTACATACTACAGGGTGAGTTGTAACAATATTTTTATAATTTAAAAGAGTGTTCATGGTTTTTCTTGCCTGTTCTTCTACTACTACGCTTTGGAATGGGCAAATATTTTAGCTTCATCTTTCTTACCGAACCTTGACAATTCAAAATTGCTTAAAATTGGTTTAATGGAGATTTAAATACTTTGAGTTAGCGTTTCTGAAATGAGACAGCTTTCGTTACAGCGAAAATAGAGCTCATGAAACCGTTTCGCACAAAGTTTTCTATACTATAGATTTTTTTCGGGTTTTTGCTTCAATTTAAAAACAGCGAGAGTCACTAGTAAAAAATAAACATAAGTACCTATATACCTAAACAAAATAAACAGGCAGAAAAAAAAATACGTGGGACTTAAACATTACTGACTAAATGTGAGTGGACTACAGGGTCAAATAATAATGGGTATCAAATGCATGTAAACTGTAAACTTTTGTTTGATAAATAATAAACAAAAAAATAATAATAATAAAAAAAAACCTTGGACCCTGTTCCCGACACCGGTGGGCGACTATTTTTTATATTTTTAAATGTTTTTTAAATTTTTTTACAAGAATATTTTAAAATATAAATAGTATGTTTTGAAATGAAATAAAGGAAATAAAAAAAAAATTGCTAGCTAAATTTAACAGACGTGATGGGTATCAATATCTAAACACGACAAAATAAAAACTAAAATGTATTTTTTTTTTTGGGTCAATGACCTCTGGTAGTCTTGTTACTTGAAGTGTGAGTTGATAAAATTTGTTTTATCGTGTTAAGATATCGATACTCATCACATTCTGTGAAGTATACACAAAAAAAAAACTGATATTTTAAGAGCATTTATTCTGAAAGTGGGCAACTTCGCAAATAGATGTGAAATATTTCGCTATTTTGATTAATTTCCCAATATTACTGTATGGAAATAAAAAAAATGTGGCTAACTAGTTCCCTAAAATATTAATAATGAATTGCAATTATAACATTGAATTTGATGTTGTAACAATTTTAGGTGTAAAGGCTCTTTCAAACAGGCGCGATACGCGACGCGACACGAAGGCACCCCGCTCGTCGCGCGACGAGCGTGTCGCGCTGGTCTGCACGAGCCTTAAAAAAAGCAATTGAAAAGTTTCCAAATACTTTTTTTACATCTAAAACTAAATATTCGGTATTACGATATTAATTATTGCATTTCATAATCAATATTTTAGTTCTCTAGTTAACCACATTTCTTAATTCCATACAGTAATATTGCTAAATTAATCAAAACTGTACCCTAATTGCGTAATACAACACAATCACAATCTGTTTCAATTTGAAACAGATTGCTAATCCATTGCTTCATAAGTTGGAAAAAAAATCTACTCAACAACGTAAATAACGCAATGAATGTTGTTGAACTGTCAAAATGAAACTAACGATATCCATCACGTATGGGGAGTTTCACAAAGTAAATTTTATTTGACCCTATTTAGGTGCACCTCTGCCTAACCCTTCGGGGAATACTAGCGTATTGATATAATATGATTATTCACAATCAATCTGCCTAGCCTTTTCCCAACCACATTGGGGTCGGCTTCCAGTCTAACCGCATGCAGCTGAATACCAGTATTTTACATGGAGCGACTGCCTATCTGACCTCCACAACCCAGTAACTGGGTAATAAATACCCCTTGGTAAGACTGGTTGTCAGACTTTCAGGCTTCTGACGAACCGTAACGACTGTCAAAGATTCACGAATGATAGCCGGGACCAACGGCTTAACGTGCTTTCCGAGGCACGGAAGAGTCTCGGTGTGTAAAGATGGTTACCCACCACCACGGCAAGCGTTGGATCGACCCGTGCGACAGGTGACTATTTACAATGTTTCTATAATAAAGATAAGGTTTATTCATATCTTTAGGCATGGATTTAAGAAAATATTAATTTATTCAACTTTTTGCTAATTTATAGGATTAGATAGATATGATATCCATTTTAATCTGTATAATTTGGCTTAGAGACAATATAAAAAAATAAGCTAATTACATGTCGCGTGTACCTATCGCATCACATTTTTATTAACCTTTATTAAAATCAATCAAAATGTGAGACGCAATATATATCATTACGCTTGTAATCCTCGAAGCGGTAGGCAGAGGTGTAGGTAGGTGGTAGCTATAGTTTCTATAACTATTTAGTTACACTATTTAGTTGTACTATTTTATGATAGGTACTATACATGGTGGCAGGGACATCGACGCGAAAACTGTTACCATGGATTCAGTACATGATTCTGAACGCCCCGTCGAACATTTTTCGTCGGTTATAAAAAAAAAAATCTGCTGTTTCATAGAAAAGTGCAATATCTACGCGGTCAAAATGTATGGAACAGCAGATTCTTTCTAAAATAAGCGACGAAAAATTTTAACGCTACTTTCAGAATCATATACTGAATCCATGGTAAGTGTTAACAGTTTTCGCGTCGATGTCCCTGCCACCCTGTATTTTAGTTATAATATTTAGTTTTACTGTTTATTTAGTTGTACTATTTAGGGTGGATTTGACCAAATGCCATGTCATACCAGAGTAACTATACCTTGAATAATTTTACTCATTGGTCTTACTCTCAGATAACTTCGTTTGCGTTTTTCCATCACGAACGTAGAGTAGCCAATACTGGGTATTGAAATATTGTTTGTTACTCTTGAGTTGATGAATTAACATGTAAGCCAACTAAAATGGAATCACAATTTTAAATAAAGCGGAACGCAAGATTTTATGTCCACATAATTTTGCCGGTTTATATTAGTAATATCTGAATATTCACAAGAGTTGTTATTGTCAGCTGTTGAGTGAGGCTTTTCGAGTTGGTTTGTTTGGAGATCTTGATTTTTTGTTGTGGATTTGTGGTAATTTTAAATAAATAACATGTCTGAAGGAAAAAAGAAACGTAGCCCAAATTGGTTACTTTCTGAGAAAAACTTGCTGGTGGAATTCGTGGTAAATCATTTCAGTAAAGTAGAAAATTAAAAAAACTGGTGATGTTACGATGAAGCAAAAACTTGCCGAAGGGCAAATTATATCCCACGAATATTATAGTCAAACGACAAACTGCTTGATCATATTCAATTTGGTAAACGTTGCGTTATTAAAAAAATATCGTTACAAATCACAAAACTACAAGAAGATAATTAACATGCTGTCATGCTGTGAACGACAAACTGTGAACTATTTAAAACAAAGCATACGAAAACAGCTGGTAATGTAGCGGCGGCCATTATATTAATCTCAGATAACTTGTTTACTCGGTGCATTTTGGCGGTATATCGTTTTACTTTCAAATAGACAGTTACCTATTCTGGAATTAAAATTTGGTAAAACGAAAAGTTGTCTAACTCTAGAGTAATTACTGATTTTATTTCCAGGATAAGACATAAACAAGTTTGGTCGAATCCGTCCTTAGTTGTATTTTTAGCTATACTATTTAGTTCCCTTTAAAAATGGTTGAGCTGAATGGTCAATGCGTCATGTTCGTGAATGAGCGCTGTCAGTTATAAGGCCAAGCCTACACTGCGATAAAAAATCGCGCGTAATTTTTATCGCAATTCTGTAACATATGGCACTTTTATCTTATACTGAATGATTCTTTTACCGTCTCAAAATTTTTACAGGATGTTCTACCCATGAATGTAAACAACTTTCACTATGGGAGCAAATCTGAAATCACGAAAAAAATCTGCTGTTTATACAAAACCTACTTGATCAAAATGTATGAAACAGCAGATTTTTTTTTTTGTGATTTCAGAGTTGCTCCCATAGTGAAAGTTGTTTATATTCATGGGTAGAACACCCTGTAAAAATTTCGAGACGGTAAAAAAAATCATCCGGTAAATCTGTACGCACTGGTGATTTAAAATTTGCGCTCGTTGCAATGCCGTAGGACACTGAATATAAACCCTCTCGAATAAAATTCGCAGTGCTGAGGCTTTGGAGTTAACTCAGAGCTCCCCCCCTCGCTGTGCTTGGATCTTTCGTAAAGTTCGGGATTCAATATATTATGAAAAAATTTACTTTACCTAGATGTTTTTGACTTGACAAGTCAAAAACTACAAGAAGATAATTAACATGCTGTCATGCTGTGAACGACAAACTGTGAACTATTTAAAACAAAGCATACGAAAACAGCTGGTAATGTAGCGGCGGCCATTATATTAATCTCAGATAACTTGTTTACTCGGTGCATTTTGGCGGTATATCGTTTTACTTTCAAATAGACAGTTACCTATTCTGGAATTAAAATTTGGTAAAACGAAAAGTTGTCTAACTCTAGAGTAATTACTGATTTTATTTCCAGGATAAGACATAAACAAGTTTGGTCGAATCCGTCCTTAGTTGTATTTTTAGTTATACTATTTAGTTCCCTTTAAAAATGGTTGAGCTGAATGGTCAATGCGTCATGTTCGTGAATGAGCGCTGTCAGTTATAAGGCCAAGCCTACACTGCGATAAAAAATCGCGCGTAATTTTTATCGCAATTCTGTAACATATGGCACTTTTATCTTATACTGAATGATTCTTTTACCGTCTCAAAATTTTTACAGGATGTTCTACCCATGAATGTAAAGAACTTTCACTATGGGAGCAAATCTGAAATCACGAAAAAAAATCTGCTGTTTATACAAAACCTACTTGATCAAAATGTATGAAACAGCAGATTTTTTTTTTTGTGATTTCAGAGTTGCTCCCATAGTGAAAGTTGTTTATATTCATGGGTAGAACACCCTGTAAAAATTTCGAGACGGTAAAAAAAATCATCCGGTAAATCTGTACGCACTGGTGATTTAAAATTTGCGCTCGTTGCAATGCCGTAGGACACTGAATATAAACCCTCTCGAATAAAATTCGCAGTGCTGAGGCTTTGGAGTTAACTCAGAGCTCCCCCCCTCGCTGTGCTTGGATCTTTCGTAAAGTTCGGGATTCAATATATTATGAAAAAATTTACTTTACCTAGATGTTTTTGACTTGTCAATAAAAATAACAGGTAAACTCGTAGCTTTACTACGTACTGCTGAGATAAGGAAAAATAACTAAAAATAATACTGGGATTTCCAAGACCACATTGTTATAAAAATGTGAGTAAGAAATCACCTTCAAATCAGTGAATCTGTTACAACTTACAAGACAAGTTTTTTTTTTTCCGTTCTTGGCAATTGAGCCGGTGTCGACTATTCTGCCAGTGTCACTTTGAGCAAGACAAGTTGTTATAGTTTGATAGGCAGAAATGCTTCAAAGGCAGAATAGTCTGCAAAAATCTCACGGCCGAAAACTTAGGATTGACATTTGACACTATTTGACAGCTCACTTCACCTAACCCTACATTTCGAGTTACGCTAAAAGTGATAATGGTGCCAATTCCCTTGTTCACAAACTAAACTAAATTTAAGTTCAGTGCATCTTTTTCTTTCTATTTCATTAAGAAAAGGACAGAAGATAAATTTTAGTTTAGTCCTGTCAAATTAATCATCGCCTGTCACTCTCCATACAAGTTTAGACGTGATTAAAAACTTGCCGACTAAAATTACGTCAATTTACGTCAAGCGCTGATTAATTTGACAGGACTAAACTAAAATTTATCTTCTATCCTTTTCATAATTAAATAGAAAGAAAAAGATGCACTGAACTTAAATTTAGTTTAGTTTGTGAACAAGGGGATCGGCACCAATATCGCGAATCCAACCAAATTTCATAGTCACAATTATTACTCAATAGCCCTTTTATTTTGTGACTATTAAATTTGGTCGGATTCGCGATATTATCACTTTTAACGTAACTCGGAATGCAGCCTAAGTTTTCATCAATGGCGGCGTAGGGTAGGCTTGCAGAAAAAACATTGACATATCGATATTTTTTGTTCGATATATCGATATTTTTAGGCGATATTTTCGATATATCGATATAAAATAATCAAATATCGAAAATGTGTCAAATTCGGTATACTTCTAATAACAACATCGTTGTCGCCACTGACTAAAAGCCTTTTTTTATTATATGTGGTGTGACTTTGCTTGCTTTGCTCGGAAAAAAAAGAAAATATCAACAAGTGAGTGGGCATACATAAATAAATAAGCTGACATAGTAAAAACAAACACAATAGAAGTTCACAAAGAAAACAGTACCCTAATTGCGTAATACAACACAATCACAATTTGTTTCGATTTGAAACAGATTGCTAATCCATTGCTTCATAAGTTGGAAAAAAAATCTGCTCAGCAACGTAAATAACGCAATGAATGTTGTTGAACTGTCAAAATGAAACAAATTAGACAAAATTGTTTACGAAAAAAAAACTTTTTACAAAAAAAAAACAACCGACCTCCAATAAAAACACTACAAAGTGAAAAATAACTTTAATTTCGGAAGTCGGTGTCTTGGGTTTTGTATTTTCGTTTTTTGCCACCGACTTCCGAAATTAAAGTTATTTTTCACTTTGTAGTGTTTTTATTGGAGGTCGGTTGTTTTTTTTTTGTAAAAAGTTTTTATTTGTCACTTTTTAGTTGTGGTACTTACCCCACACACATTCAAATACCACTACCTGCTACCAGTGACAGAAACTTATCATATCATCTACATATTAAGTGGGAAAAAAATACGTATTTTGTAGCTAACTTAAAAACTATCCAAGCAAAGTTAATAAAATTTATATGGGACCAATTCCAGAGCACACCCTTTCAAACAAAAAAAGAATTTTCAAAATCGGTCCACAATTGACGGAGAAATCGGTGGACATACATAAAAAAAAAAAAAAACAAACATACGCGACGAACATATAACCTCCTCCTTTTTGGAAGTCGGTTAATGAGTTACGCAATTAGGGTACTGGTCTTTTTGTTTCATTTTCCATTTTCAAGGTTATTGTAAGGAATGAAAGAAGTGGCAAAATATATCGATATTTTTTTTTTGATATATCGAAATTGATACTGATATTTTTTCTAAATATCGATACGAAATACACCGATACTTTTTGGCATTTGCATCCCTAGCGTAGGGTAGATTGGCACCCCGGGCAGTTTTGTACTGAGCACCCCTACTTAAAATTAAACACTAAATACTAAACATGCTTACGAGACTTTATTTTACTAAAATATTCGATCAGATTATCAAAATTAACATCCCTGTTTCTTTCAATTGATAAAATCGAAAGATTGGTTACTCGGGCTTGATTCATTGTGGAACTTAAGTAAGATTTTATTAATTTTAACTTTGAAAAGCTTCTTTCACATCATCATCAGCCTAAAATGTGCCCACTGCTGGGACACAGGCCTCCTCTCTGTGAGAGGGAGTGGGCCGTAAGGGTCAACTCACACCGAAAGAGCGGCGAAGGGCAGCGAAGCGCAGCGACCCGCTTGGTAGAGAAGGCGCCCGTTTATGGAATTCGCCGGAATTCCCGCGGCGCCGCGGGCATCCGCGCGACTCGTTCGAGTTTTTCATGCGATAATAAGTATTATAGTAATGAAAATAAAGTTAAAATTCATATGACACTGAAACTGCGCTCCGCTTCGCTGCCCTTCGTCGCTCTTTCGGTGTGAGTTGACCCTAATCCTCCACGCGGGCCCAGTGCGGGTTGGTAGATGTCACATGTCTTCGAATTTTTGGATCTAGGACATGCCGGTTTCCTCACGATGTTTTCCTTCACCGTTTTGAGAGCAGTGGTGATGAAATAATTTACACAAAGTAAAGCGCCTGTCTGGGTTCGAACCTGAACACGAACCTGGGTTCTGTTTCACATGAAGACATCGAAACACAAATTGTTAAAAAAATCCTTGACGTAGCGCTGTGAGATGTTGTACGAGTAAGTTGTTGTTGTCACTCTTTGGTGTTTGGCAGCGCGGGGCGGACTGCCCCTTCCGCCCCCCTTTTACCCCGCCACTGGTTTTCACGCTAAGATTTAACAGAATTGTTCCGTGATGACACTTAATACAGCTCACTTCACGCGCAGTCAATAAGGTCGTCATAGTAAGTCGTCGAAATCATATTTCAATGGAACTGCGCGGTCAAAAAAATAGGGAATTCCTCAACTCGGGACAGTTCTCGAGCTAGGGAATTCCTATTATAATATAATTGGTGTAGGTAGACAGTGTGGAGGAGCTCGTGGCTAAGTAATAACAGCCGCACGGGTCGATCCATCAGGTTAAGCTACGCTTGCCGGGGTTGGTCCATGGATGGATCTTTACATACTGAGACTCCTCCGTACCTCGGAAAGCACGTTAAGCTGTTGGTCCCGGCTTGACAGTCGTTACGGGTCATCAGAAGCCCGAAAGTCTGACAACCAATCTTACCAAAGGGAATCGTTACCCAGTTACTGGGTTGTGGAGGTCAGATAGGCAATCGCTCCATGTAAAATGCTGGTCTTCAGCTGCATCCGGTTAGACTGGAAGCGGACCCCTACCCAACATAGTTGGGAAAAGGCTAGGCAGGCAAATTGATTTTGGTGTATAGAACTGATAGTTCTAAAAACAATCTAAGAAAACCACACGTTTTCTTTAAAACTCTTATTATATCACTCTAACAAAAAGTACACACGGCTACACTACACATCAAGCTATACAGTATACATCTTATTTTCATTTTTTTTCATTCAGCAAAATTGATTTTCAATCGTATTCAGCTGAAGAATAGTTTATCTGTGGTCTTTGTTAACCATCAACTTTACACTATCATGTGCAAGTGAGATGCACAGATACAGTATTCAACGTGTTAGACAAGAATAGAAACAAAACTTATGTTTGACATTTTGACATAATCATAACATAAAGACATAATCATCAGACACTGACTATCTGACTATTGAAAAATCCAGAATCATGCTATCTATGGAATAAACGCTTTACGATTCTTTATCTGAGGATTGAAAAATCAGCCCTTAATAAAACACGAAATAAATAGCGACCGCATGACACTTGTATGAAAAATTCGTACCCAATTCTCTCTGCGGCGAACGACGAAAGAAAAAAAACAAATAAATAAGCGCGAGAGAATGTGACAACCGGCGACGGCGGGCGTGTCTGAATAAAACCAGTTTATTCAGGTTAGCACGAGTTTTAAAATTATATTCTCTGTAATAACCAGTAACCAAAATTAATTAGATTTAGTCGAAACCGTTTTTGTAATTAACCGGTTAATCAATGAACTGTATTATAACGGTTTTATGAACAATATAAACCGGTTTCAAGCCCTGATCGATTTATAAAAAATATCAACCTTGCATCCACCATTCCCTTCTGGAATCGTAGGTAAAAACAGCGACCCACGTGTGCGTGTCTGCGTCCCTGCATATTCTTTGGCCGTCGTTTTAGTGTAGCGCGCCACCGCGCGCTTCCAGGGGTAGGGGTTTAGCTCCGCCCACATACGCAAGGTCAGTGAGCCTACTAATCACCTTAATGTATAGTCCTCGATCACATGATAACATGTGATAAAAAAGTAAACAAAATGGAGCAGATGACGTATGTGGATGCGAATTTGTAGTGTCACTTACAAATTATAATATTTTAATAATAAGCATATATTTTTATTGAATAAAAACGTTTACAAAAAGTGTACATTTAGTCAACAGTAAGACTTCCCAAACAATTATAATGCCTAAAAATAAACTATACTCCGTTTGAAATAAGATTAGACATTTAAACAAACCTTTTTTACAGTCCGTTCATCCGATTTTGACTTCTATACCGTAGGCATAAGGATGGCATTAAAAGCAAAAAAAGTGGTTACAAACCAACTGTTTACTGCAGCTATCATTAGTCATGCCACCAACGCAATAGAAGTCAAAATCGGTTGAACGGACTGTAAAAAAGGTTTAGTTAAATGTCTAATCTTATTTCAAACGGAGTATAAAACATGTTAATTACAAGTGCAAGTAATAATGTTAGGTAGCGACCCGCCCGATCTAGGTTAATTCATACCTGTGTTTCAGGCCAAATTGGGTGCTTTGAATCGATTATTTTAATACTTAAACCCGAAATTCTAATTTTAACACATTCGAGTTCACCGACTTTCCATAGGGCTCATGTGCCATGCCGCCGTACATATGCAGCATAGTGAACGGCCTGTGTACCCTCCAGTAGTGCTATTCTGTAACCATCTCACCATGAGTGCTATTCTGTAAAAATCTCACCGTGATAACTTAGGTGAAGTGAGCTGCCAATGGAGTCAATCCCTAGCAACTGACAGCTCACTCCACGCTCACTTCACCTAAGATAACACGGTGAGATGGTTACAGAATAGTACTACAGTGAAGTGAGCGTGGAGTGAGCTGTCAGTTGCTAAGGACTGACACTATTGGCAGCTCACTTCACCTAAGTTATCACGGTGAGATTTTTACAGAATAGCACTACAGGAGGGTCATCGGCATTACGTTTACGCTAAAGTGAACCCTCCAGGAGGGATCCCGGCACTGAACATGTATCACCTTAAAGATGTTTTTCATGTGAAAATTGTGGTTTATTTTATAACTTAAATTTTCGTCAATGATTTTTCAAAATCAAACAATATTTGTTGGAAAAAATGGTGAGTTATATAATTATAAAGTTGAAATACAGATGAATGTGTATTACTAAATCCCTTTGGTGAGTGATTGAACAGGGTTGTTTTACTCTTTTACCAGATACTACTGCACGCGTAGCATGACCACCGTAGAAACGAGTTTTGTCGACGGAAGAATAGACAAAATGACAGATAAACAATCACAATCTGTCATTTTCTCTATTCTTCCGTCGACAAAACTCGTTTCTACGGTGGTCATGCTACGCGTGCTGGAACATAATTATGTCAATTATAATTATACCTTATAATTATAATTGACATAATTATGTACCTGACTGTCACTGACACGTGTACGGTACCGTGTCAGGGACAGTCAGGGTTCCGTACATGTTTAATGTTTTAAATCATAATATTTATGAAGTAAGAGGATTTAATAAGAATAATATTAAATATTATTAAATCATGAAGCAATATTTAAAGATAACAGATAATGATATAACGAATCAATATTTTTAATAGCAGTATCGTAATCGCGATGAGCAGAGAGTGCGCGGTGGCGACATGTGATCACTCGCTGGTATTCGTATGTACCAAGCCTGAGTCTCTCTCGCGAGTGTTCTGCCCGAGAAGCGAGAGTCACTGCTCTCTTTGACAGCTCTTGCCGCAGCGACAAATGAATACTCGCCTGCGGTGTGAACAATCAGCGATCAACTATTAAGGCGACGATAACCGACTTTTATTGATTTTATACTGAAGATCACGTCTAAACGAGTAGTGTTAATGATTTGGAAAAAATATATGTTAAATTAGAGCATTTTCTTAATAACTTAATATAGGAATATTTTAGATTTTAATTTTTTTTAGTTTTTTTTTTTCATTTGTAAAGTTATGTCTAACGCGGATAAAGTGAGAATCACGAAAAATCCATCAAGTGTATTTTTCTGAAACTCACTATTTTAAATACAATTTTAATTAAAATACGTTTTGTTTTATGTACTTATAATAAATTAATATTGCGACAGCGCTCCTTGATGGGCGAGTCCTATTACTGGCAGGACGTACGACGCGTTGCGTGAGCTCAGTACAGAACACGCAAGCTAACCATTCAAGGTCGCTGGCATATATCTGCGTCTTAATATACTTACGTATATGTATATTTATTAAGTATCTCTTTTACTAACACGGGACTACAATATTTTCTACGTTTCTTGAGCGAGAAAATAAATCGTTGATGGTTAGTAGCTTCCTTGTCAGCGGTGGAACAGTTGCCAAATGGCAAACGTAAGGTAGGATGCCTTCAGGGTTGGTGGAGCGATGGTCTTATCAGCTACCATCATAGGGTGGCTGGTAGCATCAGGATGAGTGTAGGTGAGCTGAAGTACGATTTCAGAGGCTTATTGGATGATTCGCACGAATTTCCTCGCCCGAAAGGGGCAAATCGAAACTTAAAAAAATTCGCCTACAAATAAATTAACTGCGTAAGGCGATTCTCACGCATTTAATTTATTTGTGGGCGAATCGACAACTCTAAAAATACGTATTAGGCAATTGGCACATTTTGAATTTTATGCAGTTAAGACGCAGATATATGACAGTGACCTTGAATGGTTAGCTTGCGTGTTCTGTACTGAGCTCACGCAACGCGTCGTACGTCCAGCCAGTAATAGGACTCACCCATCAAGGAGCGCTGACGTAATTAAACGCATTATTAATTTATTACACGTAAAAAAAAGATATTTTAATAAAACACGTATACTAAACGATCAATAATTTAATTATCTTTAAAATGGTGAAGTTTTCAGAAAAATACGCTTGATAGATTTTGCGTCATTCTCAGTTTTTTATCCGCGTTAGAAATAACTTTACAAATTAATTTCACTATGTAATATAAACATAATCAAAAATATGCCTATATGAAAATATTAAAAAAATGCTCTAATTTAACATATATTTTTTCCAAATCACTAACACTACTCGTTTAGACGTTATCTTCAGTATAAAATCATTAAAAGTCAGTAATCGTCCCCTTAAGGAAAAAGCTATAGTAGACCGCTATATGCTGATCTGATGATGGTGGGGAAGATGCCGCCGATGATCTGGACATTATTAGTAAAATTCTCAAAGGAGTCTCCCTAAAAGGGGTTTAAGTTAGTGCGAGAAGGGACCCTAAAACCGGTCTTCTACTAACCGCGATTTAAGAAGTTTGACAACTTCTTAGGCACAAAAATAATAACGTCGTAAAAATTCTGAGGACTTCAATTAAGGCATGAGAACTACTTAAAAACCTGGGTCAAGAGCCTTTCCAACCAATTATGTAAAAACAAATTTTTTTAACCGGACCGGAGTTCTGAGAAACTTCTAAAGAAAAACCCTGCTTATACAGATATATCAGAAAGGTGTGGTCAAAATTAAGAGTGTGGTAAGTACATTTCATAAAAAACTTTTTACAAAAAAAAAAAACAACCGACCTCCAAAAAAAAACACTACAAGTGAAAAATAACTTTAATTTCGGAAGTCGGTGTCTTGGGTTTTGTATTTTCATTTTTTGCCACCGACTTCCGAAATTAAAGTTATTTTTCACTTTGTAGTGTTTTTTTTGGAGGTCGGTTGGTTTTTTTTTTGTAAAAAGTTTTTATTTTTCACTTTTTAGTTGTGGTACCTACCCCACACACATTCGAATATCACTACCTGCTACCAGTGACAGAAACTTATCATATCATCTACACACTAAGTGGGAAAAAAATTAAGTATTTTGTAGCTAACTCAAAAACTATCCAAGCAAAGTTAATAAAAATTATATGGGACCAATTCGAGAGCACACACTTTCAAACAAAAAAAGAATTTTCAAAATCGGTCCACAATTGACGGAGAAATCGGTGGACATACATAAAAAAAAAAACAAACATACGCGACGAACATATAACCTCCTCCTTTTTGGAAGTCGGTTAAAAAATACCGCGAAAAAGTAATCAATCGTATTTCTTAGGTCGAGTAGGTGTTGAAGTTTTGTATGGGACAACTGATTATTTGTTTTTTACAATTTAGTAATGTGAACTTTATATACAAGAACACTTTATATACGTTTTAATAGAAACGGGTTTTGTCGACGGAAGAATAGACAAAATGACAGATTGTGATTGTGTATCTGTCATTTTGTCTATTCTTCCGTCGACAAAACCTGTTTCTATGGTTGTCATGTTACACGCGCTGTAGAGCTTCATCTCTTTCCCACACTGAAGTAATATTAAAATAATACTGCTTTATTAGCTTGTGGTAGGCCCCCAGGAGTGCCGACAGAAGTAAAAACTTTAAAAAAATATCGGCACCACTGGAATCAACGCGTTGATGTCTTTTTAATGGTCAAACAGTGTCGCGAAATCAATGGTTTAGTTCCATCACAAAAATGCCCAACGCGACTAAAGAAGTTTTCACTTCAACTATACACATACAAATGATTTTGGGGATAAGAAACGGGCACCATAGCTGTCTGATACATGCTGTCTAACTTCGCGTTAGGTATACAATGGTGCCGATTCTCTTGTTCACAAACTAAACTAAATTTAAGTAAGTTCAGTGCATCTTTTTCTTTCTATTTCATTAAGAAAAGGACAGAAGATGAATTTTAGTTTAGTTCTGTCAAATTAATCAGCGCCTGTCACTACTCCATACAAGATTAGACGCATATTAGACGTGATTAAAAACTTGCCTACTAAAATTACGTCAATTTACGTCAAACGCTGATCAATTTGACAGGACTAAACTAAAATTTATCTTCTGTCCTTTTCTTAATGAAATAGAAAGAAAAAGATGCACTGAACATAAATATAGTTTAGTTTGTGAACAAGGGAATCGGCACCAATGTAGACGGGGTCGTCCACTGCCCCGCGGCCACTGTGAGCACGAAACATAGCTCTGGCAAACAGTTGAACCGTGTCAAACCTCTCCGTGCACATCCTACGTAGCAGTGGTTCAAATTCGTTTCGCGTTCCGTTGGGTGCAAGGTTACATAACAGTAGTGTTAGCGTAGGTCAGGGACAGTATTCGGAAGCGGTTCGGTCACGTAACGGTGAGCACAACAACAGTTTTGCAGCCGAAATAGTAATATTCATTCGCAAAGTTATTAAAATTTTATAGGACCACCTCGAGAGTAGTGATGTAACGAATGTCATATTTTGGACATTCGCGAATGCGAATGCGAATGCGAATATCTGCTGTCAACATTCACGAATGCGAATGCGAATATTCAGTTTTTGTTTAAATTTGTCGCCATTTGTCTATGGCTTGGTGACTTTAGCGGCAGTCCCGTTCGAATGAAGTGCGTTCCGCCTGTTTTTCGTTCCGAGAATAACCGAGTTAATACGAACGCATCCGATTGAAGTGTCATTCCGCTCGCGCCGGTGTTTTCGTAAACAAAACAAGTGAATTTTGAGGTTACAGTGTGAATGGTAAATAAATAAATGATACCAAATGATAAAGAGAAGACTGATAATGTGATTATGAGGTTAAGTTACTTTTTATTGCATTAAAAAACATAAGAAATTAATGGAATTGGATTTTCTTATATTAACCAACTATTATTACCTACTTAAAAAAATTATACACGCAAAAACATTTGCAATAATTTTACGAATGCGAATATTTGCGAATGCGAATGCGAATGTGAATGCGAATATTCGTTACATCACTACTCGAGAGCATACCCTTTCAAACAAAAAAATAATTTTCAAAATCGGTCCATAATTGACGGAAAATCAGTGGACATACATACAAAAAAAAAAAACAAGCAACCTCCTTTTTGGAAGTCAGATAAAAAACAAAAACAACAGACTTCTTTCTAACACGCATCGTCATACGTAGGTCATATCAATGGAATTGCGCCCGCGCACGGTCACGACATTCACGACGTCATAAAATATTATTTCACTCGTTATACCGATAGTTGCACGGAGGTATGTATTGTATGTAGATTATAATCATGTTATTCACTGTGATTAGTGACGGTTTGTGATTATGATAATTAGGTGTATTATAGAACGTGGAGAGTTTTTGTGTATTTTTTTTTGTCTATGAAATATTTACTGCCTATATTAAAACCCTTTGGTTTAATCATTATTTTGTGTTGCAAGCGTAAACGTTGATCGTGAATTCAAAAACTCGTTATTACCAAAGACAAATATATACAATAAATAAGTACAAAGAAATTTAAATATAAATATATTATTTAAATATAAATATAAGAGATAGTCCGGTCTGGCAGCGATCATTTTTAGAATGCTGTTGTCTCATGACAATGGAAGAAAGCGAACAAGAAAGCGGCCTCCTTACTACAGTGCCTGCATGGTAGTCCATGCAGGCGCTGTAGTAAAGAGGCCGCTTTCTTTCGCATGATGGCATGGAAACCATCTGTGCGAGCCTCTGCAAACATTCCTGAAGCGCTACAACGCTATGGCAGCCCCAACAACATCCAAAAAGCATTTGAATACGCAGGACGTTATAAGCTCGGCGCGTGTATGACACTCACAGGGAACTCGTGTAAAAGAAAAAAAAAACAAATACGGTTTTAAATATACAAAGAAAAATATACTTCAAATTTTACTTAGGTACAAAAATAAACAATTTATTTAGGTCCATGAGCTTCTCAAGCGGTTACTTGTAAGAGGAAATAACAAAGCAAAACTAAAAACCTGATGAATTTTAATAAATATTTTAATCTATTCGATAAAATTGATCGATAAGTTATTTAATATTTTCCTGTTTAATATCTATTAGAACTTATTTAAAGTAGGTATTTAGCTTTAAATACTTTAATAAAGATAATACATTGATTATTTTTATTGACCGGCCCCCCAAGGGCTTTAAAGCAGTATTTACATTGTATGCTAAAGATAAGCGCACATTATAGCCGCGTCGAGCCGCAACGGATCGCATTTTAATACATTTTTTTGACGTGATAACGTCATATAAATCGATGAACGCCGACTGCACGCACGAAAAAGTGTCACGTTCCGCCTGAGCCGAGCGTGCAAGCGAGAGCGCGGAACAAGCGATAGAGACGCACGATCGGCCTAAGCGGTCGGCTTTTGACGTTATCACGTAAAATTATCGTCTGTAAATCCACTTTACAGACAACCAATTTTTTACAAAAAAACAAAACAACCGATTTAAAAAACAAAACGTATTATTGATGCTAACTCAAAAACGACTCATCAGAACTTGAGCAAAGACTAAATCGATTTTAATAATTCATTAATTATTACAATCGATTCATAAATGACAAAGGAGATGTTTCATTTTCGGCCATGAAGTGTACGTTATTATAAAAAAAGGAAAAAATTTCACGAATTGAGGAAAAATATTCTTTCCTGTTTTTCCCTTGATTATTTCGGCACAAAAAATAATAACTTAACAAATTATTGCCATATTCTATTCATCATAGCGTCGTTTTACTTGCATACTGCTTTCGTCCAGAAATCATGTTACATTTTAACATAATAATATCACGTAGACGTCATTGAAATAAATATGAAAGGCATGTATTTCTGTACTATATTAAGATAGCTATCTTATAAAACTTTTTTGATTATTTAGAAAGTGTCATTCATTATAAAAATAAAAAACTGCTTTTGTGGATTGTAGATTTGTAGGTACTTCTGGACGAAAATGGCTAGCTGTCGATGATCGTATTTCTCCTGACAAACGTCAAACATTTTCGGTTTTTATTTTGTGCCCAAAAAGTATTAGATATTATGGAAAAAAACAGTCTTTTTTGTATTTAGGGGTTCGTTTCCCAGGTTTTCTGAAGTGTACATGTTATGGCCGGAGTCCCATACAAAAATGAAACGTCTCCTTTCCGAGGTAAAAACAAAAAAAATATACAGGCTGGCAGGGACATCAACGCGAAATCTGAAACCATGGATTCAGTACATGATTCTGAACCCTTCTGCTTTGAAATTTTTCGTCGGTCATTAAAAAAAATCAGCTGTTTCACAGAAAAGTGCAATACCAACGCGATCAAAATGTATTGGACACCAGAATTTTTTTAACCGACGAAAAATTTCAACGCAGGGCGGTTCAGAATCATATACTGAATCCATGGTTTCAGTTTTCGCGTCAATGTCCCTGCCACCCTGTATACAACAGAATTGAGAACCAGTTATTTTTTTAATGTTCATCAAAATAGTGTCGTTTTGGACATTTTAATTGATGAACAATTAAAAACAATGTCGTAAGACAAGTTTTAAAGGTTACTTACATGATATGCAAAAAGAAAAAAAAAACGTGTGGCACTCGGGGACTGCCGCGGTAAAGCTATTGCATAGCATTTGTAACCTCCATGACAACACACGTTTCCCATGACAACATCACGTTGTCATGGGAACCGTCATTACATGGTAGGCGGAGTGGGGGTGTTAAGTTTTATTTTCGTTACGTTACGGAATTTCTTGATTCGGTCGCCGCGCTCAAAGCCCGCGATAAAAGCTATGCAATAGCTTAAAAACGTGTGGCACTCGGGGACTGCCGCGGTAAAGCTATTGCGTAGCATTTGTAACCTCCATACTTCCTATTTGTCAACGCTACACTTGGGATGATGACGTGTTGACATAAAACAAAAATTACGTTCCCATGACAACATCACGTTGTCATGGGAACCGTCATCACATGGTAGGCGGAGTGGAGATTGTTAGGTTTTATTTTCGTTACGTTACGGAATTTCTTGATTCGGTCGCCGCGCTCAAAGCCCGCGATAAAAGCTATGCAATAGCTTAAAACTCAGGCCAGTCATTTGTAAATCGATAGATATAGGATTGATATTATAATATTAAGTCAAGGTTTGACAGATAAAGACATATTTCACTGTCTAATCTCCTAATCTAATTCGTAACAATTAAGTCCAAAGTATGAATGTACCCACTTGTGAACTAAACTAATATTATGAAGAGATATACCTAAAATTGCTTTGTTTGTTTGTAAGAGGTAATCTCTGAAACTATTACAAACAATATTTCACTGATAGAAAGCTATACTGCGTTCACATCATAGTTTTCAAAAATGTAAACATGCATGTGTTTTTGGGAAAATAACTTTAATACCCCCTTATAAAGTTCAGTTTGAGCTACCACTTCATTTTTGAAGTGAAAACTTCTTAAGACGCGTTGAGCGATTTTTGGTAAGGGATAAACTTATGGATTCGCGTCACCGATACGCTCGTGCCGTAGTACTGTATTATAGACGCTAGATGGCGCTAATATCAGTTTTAAGTTTTTACTTCTGTCGGCAGTCCGACAAGTAATTTAAAAAAAATGAGTTTTTCATTTGTAGTCATTCTGTAATCTACTAATAATATACACTGCCATAAACTTGATCTTTATTTAAGTGGAAATTACATCAATTTGGAAACAAAGATTTGAATTTATGGAAAAAACTGTTGCCAAATGCTATCTATACAGGGTGGCAGGGACATCGACGCGAAAACTGTTACAATGGATTCAATACATGATTCTGAAACCCCCTGCGTTGACATTTTTCGTCGATTATCAAAAAAAAGTTTGCTTATGGAACAGCAGATTTTTTTGTTTAAATAAAATTTTAACGCAGGGGTGTTCAGAATCATGTATTTGAATCCTTGGTAACAGTTTTCGCGTCGATGTCCCTGCCACCCTGTATAGGCGGCGAGCCTATTGCCATTCCGAGCACAAATACAGCTGCTACTGTGAAATTGACAATGGGAAAACCCAATACACTTTTCCCAACTTAGGGAAAAGTGTACCATACTGACTCATGCTAGATTCATTACTTCGTTAGCCTAGAGTTCGCAAATGACATGTGACTGTTTCAAAATTACCCTAGGCCGATAAAAGTTTTAGGTTTTCCGAGGCCTGCGAACACGGCTCGCAACTACAAATCGAGATGTTTGCAAAATTCAATTCCAAGCACGTTGCGCTAGTGTGAGTGCCTGTCGGAGCGATATACACCTACAGTGAGCAATACTACCACGCACACATTGACAATTATTGCTTGACACGATAGCACTACTAACTTTCGAAAATTTATGATAAATTTGGAAGTGTTCTGTAATACCAAAATTTTTCGATAATTTGTAACTTGATAATATAAGCTATGCTTCTGCAGAAATAATATTATAAACATTGTTGTTTGTATTACAGAAAAAACAATATGAAAACATGTAATTTACGCTGTAAAAATGTGCGAAATTAAAATCGTTTAAACTTCATTTTAGAAACGTTTTTTGGTAAAAAAAAAAGACGTAGGAGCCTAGATAAACACTGTCTAAATTCGAATAACAACAAAATACAGTGGAAATATGCCCAAGTTGCAAATGATTTAGGTATGTTTGTATGGACAATTCATGCGTCGGCGCGTTCTTGAGGTCGGCTTTCCCCGGAGAAAAGCGGCCGTGCCCCGCCATCCGCACAGCCCTGTAGGGCTCGTCATCAGAAATGGGCTTCCCAACATTATAAAATGAAATTAATTCCCTTTAACTATGCTGTCTTGAAGAAGTAGTCCACTCAGAGCATCCGTCCAAATAGCACCTGCGACTCAGCAGCCTACTGCTGGGATGTATTTGTTTTACAGGACGTTATTACATGAAAGATATCGATAAAACAAGTTTCGTATGTACGTAAGTATGTGTAATTAATAAACATTCTAGTGATTTTTATCGATAGGTATCTTTCATGTTAAGGGGACGATAACCGACTTTTAATGATTTTATACTGAAGATGACGTCTAAACGAGTAGTGTTAGTGATTTGAAAAAAATATATGTTAAATTAGAGCATTTTCCTAATATTTGAGTATAGGCATATTTTTAATTATGTTTATATTACATAGTGAAATTAATTTGTAAAGTTATGTCTAACGCGGATAAAAAACTGAGAATGACGCAAAATCTATCAAGCGTATTTTACTGAAAACTTCACCATTTTAAATATAATTCAATTATTGATTTTTTTGTATACTTGTTTTATTAAAATACTTTTTGTTTTACGTGTAATAAATTAATAATGCGTCTAATTTGGGACAGCGCTCCTTGATGGGCGAGTCCTATTACTGACTGGACGTACGACGCGTTGCGTGAGCTCAGTACAGAACACGCAAGCTAACCATTCAAGGTCACTGTCATATATCTGCGTCTTAATAACGTCCTGTAAAACAAATACATCCCAGCAGTAGGCTGCAGGTGCTATTCGGACGGGTGCTCTAAGTAGACTGCTTCGTCTTGAAAGTAGCAATTGCGAGAATTATATCAACAGGAAAACGTGGTAAGTATCTACTTAAATAATTTCCCAACCGGAATGCAAATGTTATCTCCAAAAGCCTACAAATTAACATAAGTAGGTGCAAATGACTCTAATGAGTCGTCAAAAGGTACACACAACCTTATCTTATTTAAATTTCAATGATATCTCGAGTAATATCAGAGAACAATATAGTGTGTGACCGGATAGCGAACGGTAAGTACTTTACCTATTGTTTGTACAACATTACACTTACGGGTGATTTTTTTAAACAATGCACGGTGTAGTACTCTACGGGCGGTTGTAAAATTAGAGGTTAGTGTTAGAAAAATTGTGATTAGTTAGCTGAAATTAAACCAATTGTTATTTCCAGGTAAGTATTAAAATAATACCCTGTAATGATAGATTTTTTAGATTTTCACAACGTGTTAGGTACAGAATTTTAAGCGCAAGTCTTGAAAGTAGTTTTCAGAATTATAAATTTTATGGGTTAATTTAAACCTAAAAAAGTGATTTGAAATTAGAGCTACAACTCTCACAGCAAAATAATCAGTTTGTTTATTAAAGAAAAAAGGTTGAATCATGACTATGACAAAACAACTAAAAAAAAAAACGTGTGGCACTCGGGGACTGCCGCGGTAAAGCTATTGCATAGCATTTGTAACCTCCATACTTCCTATTTGTCAACGCTACACTTGGGATGATGACGTGATGACATAAAACAAAAATTACGTTCCCATGACAACATCACATTTCCCATGACAACATCACGTTGTCATGGGAACTGTCATTACATGGTAGGCGGAGTGGGGGGTGTTAGGTTATATTTTCGTTACGGTTTTATTTTCGTTTTATTTTTTTTGATTCGGTGAATAGCTTAAAAACTGACAGTTACATCTAAACCAGGCCCGTACAACATACGGCCCTCGGGCGACCATGTGGCCCGCGTAAGTCCTCCATCCGGCCCGCGACCTAGTTAAAACTTTATAACACATCAATAGATATATAACGCGAACAGTATTAAATTCTCCCAATGTCAGTTATTCGATGATCTATCTATCGACTTTGAGTAAAATGTACATGTTTGTAGGTATTGCAACTAATGTACCTACAATATTTAAATCTCACTTTGGCATTGGACATTTCTTTTGGCCCGCTATCACAAGACTAAAAAAAGCGGCCAAGTGCGAGTCGTACTCGCCCATGAAGGGTTCCGTAGCAGCAAGTAACGATAAGTTTACGATTTATGACGTATTAAAAAAAAACTACTTGCTAGATCTCGTTCAAACCAATTTTCGGTGGAAGTTTACATAGTAATGTACATTATATATTTTTTTTAGTTTTATCATTCTCTTATTTTAGAAGTTACAGGGGGGGGGGACACACATTTTACCACTTTGGAAGTGTCTCTCGCACAAACTATTAAGTTTAGAAAAAAATGATATTAGAAACCTCAATATCATTTTTGAAGACCTATCCATAGATACCCCACACGTATGGGATTGATGAAAAAAAAAATTTTGAGTTTCAGTTCTAAGTATGGGGAACTCCAAAACTATTTGTTTTTTTTCTATTTTTGTGTGAAAATCTTAATGCGGTTCACAGAATACATCTACTTACCAAATTTCAACAGCATAGCTCTTATAGTTTCGGAAAAAAGTGGCTGTGACATACGGACGGACAGACAGACAGACAGACAGACAGACAGACAGACAGATAGACAGACAGACAGACAGACAGACAGACAGACAGACATGACGAATCTATAAGGGTTCCGTTTTTTAACGGAACCCTAAAAAGGAACAGACTGCAAGCTTCATACTAACGCTTTGCGCGAGATCACTACTACACGCACAGCTTTGTGTGCGTGCAGTGTCACAGACAAGGCGCGCGGGGGGTGCACCGGCGCCCGCTAGAGGCAAACTGGTTTGAGCCGGCTCATTCGGAAGCCAACGTTCAGGGGTACGCCGCGCGCCGTGTGCCAGAGCGGTACGAGTGACGCGGACATTTAGGTTAATAAAAATGGCAAATTGTTGTAAGTACTGTGTGTATCAATAATAGTATGAAAAGCAAGGTTTATTTTTTTTATCTAAAGGATTTTGTCAGGTTATTATCTATATCTACCCATACCTACTCATTTTTAATGCTTATTGCAGAATTATGTAGTTACGAATAGGTAGTATCCTAAATAAAGATGGCCATAAAGTTTTCCCATATGAATTATTATTTATTAATCTTATGGTTTACCGCCTATATTAGCGAGTTATTGTTTGTCTCCTATTTGTTTCGTATTTTTGTTTTAGTAGGTTTGTAGGTACCACTTACGTTCGTGAAATAGTAAAACCAGAAAGGAAACTTTATAGTTTCGCCATGTCCGTCTGTCCGTCTGTCTATAAGTCACGGTATTTTAATAAGTAACCAACTTCAAAAAAAGCAAGCAACGTATGCATCTATGTATGTATAACTATTTGACAGTATAAATAATTACTTACATACTTTACTATCGTGTTTTATTAGCATATAAGCTTAATCAGCCTAGGTATAATGTTTCACTGTTGGGAAATAGCCCTCCTCTTTCTGTGAGAGCGAGTGGGCCGTAATCCACCAAGCGGGCTCAGTGCGGGTTGGTGGATGTCATATGTTTTCGAATTATTGGTTCTAGGATATGCCGGTTTCCTCACGATGTTTTTCTTTACCGTTTTGAGAGCAGTGGTAATGAAATAATTTATATAAAGTGCCTGCTTGGGTTCGAACCCTAGACTCGTAAGTCGTGACCGTTACCACTGGGCCACCACTGCTCATTTTATTACCCGACTTCAAAAATGGGAGGGTCTCAGTTCAACAACGATGCACGCATTGTGTGTATAATTATTTCACAGTATGATTAATTAAATAGGTATTACTTAATTTTAAACAAACTGTTAAAATAATTACCGGTTCGGTACCGTAATTGGAAAACGGAAAACTCACGGGATCACCTCAGTCACAGTGCGTGTCCGTTCGTCTGTCCGTCTGTCCGTCTGTCCAGCTGTCCAGCTGTCCAGCTGTCCATCCGTCCATCCATCCGTCCGTCCGTCTGTGCTCATCGCCGAATCTCGACTCGCACTTACCCGGTTTTTTAATCTGTAATAACCGAGTGACAGCCCTATGAAAGTAGGTAAGAATTTTGAACTCTGTTAGGAAGCTTGCCTTCTGCTCGTTTTTTATTCTTGTGCCGCTATGGTTACAAAAATATCAAACCTGGCCCTCCAGAAGATTATGTTGGACACCCCTGATCTAAACTATGGAATTAACTAAAGTAGGTAATTCTAATAAAGACTTACTCCTAGGTAAAAGTTCTTTGAACTGACGGGGGCCGCTAGGGCCAATGCCTGCCGGGGCTGCGAATATGGGCCGAAAGGGAAATCGTGGCCCGCAACATGGCAACCGAAGGAACACGGGTGGGTTTTAGTCAGTAAGAGTCTGACACGCCCTCCCGCTCCGCCCAGAGCGGGAGAAGTTATTTGATAATTTCCCACCCAAAAAAAAAAAAGGTAAAATTTCTTTATGCTTCCGGAAACATAGTAATTGCGAAAAAAAAAACGATTTTTGTTGAGAAAATTGTTCAAATAACCTTTCAACAGACAGCTGTCAAACGCATTAAAAAAAAATGTCTGCCCGTGACCTTGGCGTGGCCCCCCCGCCTCTTTTGGAACTGTTTGCGTTAAATACCCCGATTTCTCGCTATTTTACCATGAAAAGTTTATAACCTGTATTATTTAAACATCTTCCTATATTAAAATCAGCGACAAAAGACAGCATTGTATCGTAACAATAATAATTAATATTAGTATCGCTCAGTGAAAAATCTGCCTAGCCTTTTCTCAGCTATGTTGGGGTCGGCTTCCAGTCTAACGGGATGCAGCTGAATATCAGTATTTTACATGAAGCGACTGCCTATCTGACCTCCACAACCCAGTGACTGGGTAATACGATACCCCTTGGTAAAACTAGTTGTCAGACTTTTGGGCTTCAAAGATGACACGAATGACAGCCGGGACCAACGGCTTAACGCGCTTTCCGAGGCACGGAGGAGTCTCGGTATGTAAAGACGGTTATCCACGGACCAACCGGGCAACCCCGGCAAGCGTGGCCTGTGAAATCGCTCAGTGAACGTGGAAGAAAAATTAGGAAAATTATTTAGTTACAATCATTGTGTACGTACGACAGTGCCTACGGTCACAATCCCATAATGTTCAACAGTGTATTGTTGCCAGTAAACGGTTTACTAACTCGCACGTGCAATGTTTTGATGTATGGAACAAAAGAGGTATCAATCGGTGCTTGTACGAAAACATAGTAGGAAATCAGTAGGGGGGGTAACATCGTATTAAACTAAGAGCGGTTCTACACTGCATCCGATCCGAATCCGAGAAATATCGATCCGAACTAACCGTGGTATATTCACTGACGTGCATAAACCAACCCTTCTTCCCCTCTTCTTCTTAGTAAACGGGGTTAGGTAATGCAGAGTACTGGCCGTACTATTTCTATCAGGGGTCGCGCACTAGATCCGAACTCTGTACGTCCGAATTTAGAACATTCCCAATTCGGATTGAACTCGGGTCTTGAATTCGGATTCGGATTGGATGCAGCGCAAGAATAAGTCATGATACCACTCTTTAAAATGTTTACGCGATTTTGAAGTGTCCGTGCGATTATAATAATTGATACCTAAAACATAAAATAAAAATCATTTATTGCAGGTCCTTGACCCATATTAAGTATAAAAACAATACACAAATTGACAATTTCATAAATGTCACTATTTATGCAACTAAATAAGAGATAAATAAATAAAGCCAATATTGAGCGAATAAATAAATAAATAAAGTCTGGCTGTTTGTGTATGTGAGTTTAAATGTTTGTAATCGCACCCACGATACAGGAGAAATTTCTAGTGTGGGGCAACGTTTAAAAAAAAAAAAAAAAAAAAAAAAAAAAAAAGTTAACACTACATACAAACTTACAAACCATTTTTCCTTTTTATAATATTATAAGTAAATATGTATAAGTATAGATTTGCTCCCTTAGTCCCATAGTAATTTTTATTTTATTTTCATGAGTAATACACACCTAACCAAACGCATTGTAATAAAATAACTTCTTCTAACACTATTTTTCTCTTTTTTCAGATAAAATGGTGCACATCAAGTTAAAATACTTCTCAGCGACACACAGAGACTTTGTACACTTATAAACAGACATTTAACAAATGACATTAGTTTATTAAAACAGTGAAAAAAGTGATATTAGTTCTAGTCAATATTTATTAAAATTATATTTAAAATGGTTACCTCGGACCCTGAAGCCACGCTGGACTCGGTAAGTGTATTTTTTTATTATTATGTTTATAAAATATTCGTTTTTAGGGTTCCGTAGCCAAATGGCAAAAAACGGAACCCTTATGGATTCGTCATGTCTGTCTGTCTGTCCGTCCGTATGTCACAGCCACTTTTTTCCGAAACTATAAGAGCTATGCTGTTGAAACTTGGTAAGTAGATGTATTAAGATTTCACACAAAAATAGAAAAAAAAAACTTGTTGATTCCACATACATGGATTTTTTTCATCAAACCCATACGTTTGGGGTATCTATGGATAGGTCTTTAAAAATGATATTGAGGTTTCTAATATCATTTTTTTCAAATATCACACTTCCAAAGTGGTAAAATGTGTGTGTGTTGTCCTCCCCCCTGTAACTTCTAAAATAAGAGAATGATAAAACTAAAAAAAATGTATGATGTACATTACCATGTAAACTTCCACCGAAAATTGGTTTGAACGAGATCTAGTAAGTGGTTTTTTTTATACGTCATAAATCGTAAACCGCAATTTACCTTTCATTCAATGTTACTTGCTGCTACGGAACCTTTCATGGGCGAGTCCAACTCGCACTTGGACGCTTTTTAATGTGTATTATACAGGCTGACGAACTTATGAGACAGAAGTTTGTACGTTGGCAACCTTATACAGCGTATAACAGAAATATGTGATCATATTTAAGGCAGTGGTACAATCCATCAAACTGAACAACTCTCTTAATGACACCAATATCGAAATCGCGTAAAAATAATCAGCTGTTCCATACAAAACTTCAATACCTACTCGACCCAAATGTATGATAGCTGATGATTTTTATAAATATTATTTAAAAAATATAATAGACGTGGATATATTGGACATGAATTCAAATGATCTCCGAAGAGATGCCAACAGCATTGACTGGTCTCCTTTAGTCTGTGTTGAGTCGATTGACGATAAGGTCAACCTGCTGACGGACAACCTTGTGAAGCTGTACGATGTTCACGCTCCCATTCGTGCTATAAAAATTAAACATCTTCCGGCACCGTGGATTACAGAGGACATAAGAGGTATTATGCACAGGAAGGCTGTAACCAAAACCAAATTTAAGTGTCGGCCCTCGCCTTCAAATCGGGATATCCTTGTGGATGCTCGCAATCGCTGCAATAAGGTGTGTAGAGATGCCCAACGCCGCCATATCCACACCTCAGTTGAAAACGGAGATCCAGCTAAAGTCTGGAAATTTCTTAAATCCTTGGGAGTTGGAAAATCGCGACAAGAATCGATTCCTAAAAACTTAAATATTGATTTACTGAATCAACACTTCTCATCTTCGACCCACTGTAATGGGACCATGAAGGCAGCTACAATAAACTATCTTTCGAACCTTCCAACTCCGGACCATTCCCCATTTATTTTTAGTCAATTCTCTGATTGTGATGTTAAGAAGAGCGTAGTTTCAATCACATCTAACGCAGTTGGTAGTGATTGCGTAAGTCGGAAAATGATACTCCCTGTCCTAGACGAAATCCTTCCTATCCTATGCTATATCCTAAATTACTCTATAACCTATGGTGTTTTTCCGTCGATGTGGAAAGAGGCAAAAATCACTCCTTTACCCAAAAAAACTAATCCTACGTCCTTTTCCGAATACCGTCCTATCTCTATCTTGCCTTTTCTCTCCAAAGTCCTAGAACGCCTTGTCCACAATCAGCTTAGTGCTTTTCTTTGTAAAAATAGTCTGCTGAATCCTTTTCAATCCGGTTTTCGTCCTGGTCACAGCACCACTACAGCCCTAGTTAAAGTCACTGATGACATACGGTTAGGCATGGAAGGAGGAAATCTGACGGTTCTTTGCTTACTGGATTTCAGTAATGCGTTTAATACTGTCGATTTCGATATCCTGCTTAGCATGCTTCGCTCGCTTAACATATCTCCAACGGCGATTGACTGGTTTCGTAGTTACCTGTATGGCCGCCGGCAACGTATATGCATAGAAGAGTCTTGTTCTTCTTGGTGTTATACTTCTGCCGGTGTACCTCAGGGTGGCGTTTTATCTCCTTTACTCTTCGCAATTTTTATAAACTTTATTTCCAAAAAACTTCTTTCTTCCTACCACCTTTATGCAGATGATTTGCAAATATATAAACAAGCTGCTCTTTCGGGTTTGGCTGATGCAATTAATATAATAAACAAGGATTTGGGTTCAATTTGCGAGTGGAGTGAGGCACATGGGTTGCAGGTTAATCCATCGAAGACTCAGGTCATTGTTGTTGGCAGCTCAAGGATGACCCCCAAGATAAACTGGTCGCAGCTTCCTCAAGTTCAATTTAACGGAACTGCTATTCCAGTAAGCGAAAAGGTTAAGAACCTTGGAGTTTGGATTGACAAACATCTTTCTTGGGGTCCCCAGCTACAGGACGTAAGTCGCAAAATTTTTGCATCTGGTAAGTCCTTGAGACGACTGCGGAACTTTCTTCCGACTGCCACTAAAACTGCGCTTGCACAATCCCTTTTACTTCCCATCCTTGACTACGCTGATGTCAGTTATCTTGATCTCACTGAGGCACAGCTAGATAAGCTTGAGCGACTTCAAAACTTTTGCATAAGATTTATATTTGGCCTGCGCAAATATGATCACATTTCTGAATTTCGTACAAAGCTCAAGTGGCTTCCCATACGTCTTCGCCGGAATGCTCATATCTTATTTCAGCTCTACAGTATTCTGTTCAATCCTAAAACCCCCTCTTATCTTAAAGAACGTTTCAAGTTCCTTCATGACACACATAATAGATATCTGAGGTCATCGGAAAATTTGAGACTAGAGATGCCGATGCATTCCACCGGCTTTTATGACAAATCTTTTAAGGTTCAAGCAGTACGGTTATGGAATGCCTTGCCCGTGTCGATAAGGCGTGCTCAATCTTTGTCCACTTTTAAAATTCTGGTAAAAAAACACTTTCTCTCTCCTTAAACATCGTCATTACATATAATTCCTTGCTCTTGTTTCATGTTTATAATTTTATGTATATCTGTCTAATATATATATATATAGGTATATGCTTTATGTATCTGTGTATTCTATTGTATATGTAAATGGTACACCACTGACTACCTGCAGTATTGTCTCTCCTTTTCCATTTAAATCCATCCAAAGGTTGTCTGTAAAAGATCGCTTTTAGCGATAAGACCGCCCATTGTGTCACCCAATGTAAAATTTCTATATTAATGTCTGTAATTTTTATGGTGTACATAATAAAGAATATTCTATCTATCTATCTATCTATTTAGTAACTTATTCCACTTAGCTATTTCTAAAGAGCCATAAAAAACCCTGAAAGAAATCGACACGTTTTTCACCTCTCAACGAGGCATCCTAAGGATGACATTGACTTGTCACGCGCGTTAAGCGCGTCTCTGCATTCAGCGCTCGGTGTGGCAACACGCCGTGTTCGGATTCGCGGCAAGTCAATCGTCATCCCGAGGATGCCTCGTTGAAACTACCGAACGGATTTTCAAACGGTTTTCACCAAGTGAAAACCGTTTGAAAGTCCGTTCGCTAGTTTTTTAGTTTTTCGCGTTCAGACAGACAGACAGACAGACGCGGCAGGGGACTTTGTTTTATAATATGTAAGGATATTGACGCAGAAAACAATGTTGACAGCTTCAAAAAATATTACCAAATTAGCTGGGAATTTTATTTGTACGGTCTTATCCCAGCACGATCTTACCCCAACTTACTTTATTATCTAATTTGGGCAATCTTCCCTCAAACATCAGCCACTGCAACGAAAGGAAACCAAAACAAAACAGTGTTTCGTTATCCACTACTGTACCGCTTCGGTGAGTTTCAAAACAAAACTTATTGAAGTGAAAACTTCTTTAGCATCGTTGTGATTTGAAAGTCAATGAAACGAAAAAGCAACAGTAAAAAGAGACAGACACATAAATTCATAAGATTTAACGTGGGAGAAAATGAGATAGGAAGCATTATACAGTGTTTCTTATGTTCGTGGTTCTCTTTGTGCTCTGCTTCGTACCCCCTCCATTCGTGTTTACCAAGGCATAGTGGGAGTTTGCTTGGGCCTCAGCGTTGTACGTGTGTTAATACGTGTTTGTGCGCGTACAATTTTTTTTTTTAATTTTTGAAGGTTTCACTTCTACCACGTGTGAATTGCACATGTTTTTTTTGTTATAATTTATCCAATGCCATTCAGATTATAATAATCGATTGGGTAATTTACTTACAATGAATTAATAGAATTCTTTTGAAAGTATTTATTATACTTTCCTTGATTAGATACAAAATTTAAAACATCAGTATTTTAATTTATCAGCAAAAAAATATGATAAGAAGTGTTTTGATACTTTCCGCCGGGATGTCCCGGGGCAAAGTAATTTTGATACTGTGATAAGATACTTTTCTTCCTCTTCTCTGAGCAAAGGCCTAACTTTCAAGTTTTATTATCGTGTATGTATCTACTGCGACTCTCGGCCATGCATGCTTGGTTGACAAACAAATGAACCGCGCAGCTAGCCTGGCAAACCTCGCTGTGCACATCCTGCATAGCAGTGGACGGTCGCCTTAAGACGAAAGCGCCAGGGTAGCGCGCGAAATAAAAAAATCTTACGCTTTTTTTTCAAGCTCAGTATAAGGTTGTTTGTTGATCATAATATGATTTGCGACCATAACATATATGTAATTATATGAAAATAAATAAATTATCAATACAACTTCCTTCCTTTTTAGGGTTCCGTAGTAAAAAGGAACCCTTATAGTTTCGTCATGTCCGTCTGCTTGTCTGTCGGTCTGTCTGTCTGTCTGTCTGTTTGTCCGCGGTCTAGCTCCGAGTACTAGAAAGTTGTAATTTGGCATAGGTATACATATTAATTACGCGGACAAAGTGGTAAAACAAAATTATGAAAAACATTTTTTTTTAGGGTACCTCTCCTACACGTAAAGTGGTGATGTTTTTTTTTCTGTCCCATTGTGTGGGGTATCATTGGAAAGGTCCTTCAAAAACATTGTGAGTATCTCACTACCATTTTTGGATTCACGGATCCGTTTGCGAAATATTAAGCTTTAAAGTGCTCATTTTTGTTAGAGTCAAGTGTCCCCACCTGCCAGCTAAATGGTTGGTTTTGGATGTGTGAAAAAAATCACAGCAGTAGTTTATATAACGAAATTAAAAGGAAAACTATCACAGTTAAGTAGGCTAACGAGTAATAATCGACCAACTTAACTTTGCAAACCATGTTTTCTTAAACATTCCGTATGAGAGAATATCTCTTACAACAGTTACAACTACAAAGTTAAGTTTGTTTTTGGGATAAATTCATTCCAACTACGGAACCCTTCATTGTGCGTGGTCCGACACGCACTTGGCCGGTTTTTAAGTTTGGCGTAGACTAGGTAGACTGTAAGATCTACGATCGTGGGTAGGTACGATATTTTTAGTGATAGCCAACTCGGTTAAGACGCAGATATATGACAGTGACCTTGAATGGTTAGCTTGCGTGTTCTGTACTGAGCTCACGCAACGCGTCGTACGTCCAGCCAGTAATAGAACTCGCCTATCAAGGAGCGTTGTCCCAAATTAGACGCATTATTAATTTATTACACGTAAAACAAAAGGTATTTTAATAAAACACGTATACTAAAAGATTGATAATTTAATTATCTTTAAAATGGTGAAGTTTTTAGGAAAATACGCTTGATAGATTTTGCGTCATTCTCAGTTTTTTATCCGCGTTAGACATAACTTTACAAATTAATTTCAATATGTAATATAAACATAATCAAAAATATTATAAAAATATTAAAAAATGCTCTAATTTAACATATATTTTTTCCAATCTACTCGTTTAGACGTCATCTTCAGTATAAAATCAGTAAAAGTCAGTTATCGTCCCCTTAAAAAGGAAAATTAAAAGGCCTAGAATTCTAGATCTCACAGCAAAAAAAAAACAGTTTTGGAACGAAGTGCACTGCAGCCATTATTGTATCGCTTCACTTTCGTATCACTTTAGAAGTTTCAAAACAGAAGTCGTCATAGATAACACCAATGCCCTTCAGATTATAATTTTCGATTATGTAATTTCCTATCGTTCTACTTACAAAGAATAAAATCGAGTCCTTTTGAAAGTAATTAGCATACTTTCCTTGATAAGATACAATATTATAAGTATCAAGATTAATTTAAAGTATCATCAATATTATAATTGACATACATGCGAACTATGTATCAAACTGACGTCACGCAAAATCCTGCATCGCGTTTAGTATACCACGCGACTAGCATATATACAACGTCCCAACATCAATCGTCGGGAAGTAGCCCACCAGACTCGACACCCGCTGCCTAGTCGAAGGATCTTCCCTTTCCGATAGAGGATACCTGTTGTGTTCCTGGGGGCCTACCACCAGCTCATAAAGCAGTATTATTTTAATATTACTTCAGTGTGGGAGGTCTACAGGACGTATAGCTCCATCTCTTTCTCCCACGGAAATAATATTAAAATTGTAATAAGAACCATCCTTACTCTCAAATAACTAATTTAATTCCGAATATAACTATTTAACCTCAAAATAGATACTAATCCCCAAATGAATCTTAAAGTCGCTACTCCAATATCATAATCTAAAACTGTATAATAAAACTACATTTTCACAATATTTCAGGGATAAGGAAAATAATATGCAACACCAAGATATTTTGTCTGTCATTTATATTTCTTTGCCAACATCAAATTTAATATTCTACACTATACCATCACATCTCCTATTCCCCACATAATATCACAATTCAATCCGTATTCTAATATTTACCATGAAACTAATAGGTTATCTTAATTTACAGTAGATTTCTAACCAATACCATGCCAATCTATCTTTTTACCGAACCAGCCACTAAGCACATCTTACCGTCACGAGCGCCAGACCCAGAAGGCCGTTCCCGCGCTACGTTCTGACACATCGAATCTTTGGGTGTTGCCAGTACAATATCCAATAATTACGTATTTATAAATTGAAACCTAACAAAATAATACAATTTATGAGCTGGTGGTAGGCCCCTGACTCGACACCTGCTGTCTGGTCGGAGGATCCTCCCTTTCCGATAGAGGATGAGTGAACTTTACAACCTGCTCCTCATTCCTCTTTAGACAAATGATAATATAAATTCTGTTTACACTTTCTAGGGACCGGGATATCCCAGGTAATGATATCTTTCTTCGCCTTCGGCTTTTCCGACTGTCATTCGACATGACATTCAGATCTTTGACAGCTGTTACGAAAGTTACGTATAGTCAGAAACCCAAAACAACCAGTCTTAAGGTGGTTTTATACCGGCGAGGTGAGGCATGGATGGGATGGGCTAGAATTGAAATCACGCTTTTACACCGAAAGATGTCCAGCGCTGCCACGCGCCGGCTCGCGAAGTCTCGCGCCAGCACGCGCTATCACGCGCCGCCCGACCAGCTGTGTCTGGCGCACCGGCCAGCCGAGAATATAGTATGCAGCGATGTCTCGCGATGGTCGGAGCAAGCCGGCGAGTGCCAGCGCGTGCCAGCGCGAGACATCGCGAGACATCGCGAGTTAGCGCTTGACGGAGAGAGACCGTGGCTTCGATGGCCGGTGCGATTTACAAAGTAAATAAATACTCTATTTATACAGCAATAAAGGTCAATATAGCACTAACAAATATTTCAATTCTCGCCTCGCACATCCTCGCCTCGCCTCGGCGATATAAAACCACCTTTAAGCTGCCTGTCCACTGGCGCGGAATTTAGAATCAAGACAAAATCAAACTGGTTGCCAATTTAATTGTAAAATTTATTATTTTGTGTTTTATGACATTGATTTTACATTCTATGATTACTTACTCACACACTGACTTATTAATTACAAAATTTTAGGAAAATCGTCTACTTTTACAATGTTTGTAAATATGTGAGCACCTTGTATCTATCACATATTAAATTATCTGTCGTTGCTTCATTTTTAATTCTTTTTACCTATTGTGGTATAGTAATTTTACTCTAGGTGCATCGGCTTCACATATAGTAATTATTTAACAAATGTACGTACAGACACCAGCACATCAAGCTACTACAATCTGTCAAATTTATTTAATAGATTTTCAACTTTATCGCTGATGTCTAAGGTTCAAAGTTGATTGAGAAAATTTGACAGATTCGGGTAGCTTGATGTGCTGGCGTCTGTACATATACAAACAATTGTAAAACATTTTAAAAGAGTAACGGTGGAGTTTCTTGCTCATTCTTCTCCATACGAAAACTACCTTTTGGAAGGGGCGACTAGAATCAATTTTATTATTTTGTAATTTTTGACGTTCAAAAGTGCCATACATGGGCCTATTTGAAATAAATGATTTGACTTTGACTTTGCGGCCATATTGAAAAAAAATGAACATCACAAATGTAATGTGTAAACAATTAGGCTAACCTCATCATCATCTGCCTAGCCTTTTCCCAACTATGTTGGGGTCAGCTTCCAGTCTAACCGGATGCAGCTGAATACCAGTATTTTACATGGAGCGACTGCCTATCTGACCTCCACAACCTAGTGACTCACACATGGGCCTATTTGAAATAAATTATTTGACTTTGACTTTGACTTTCGAGGCAGCGGAACGGAGAAATGTGCCAATATTAACCAATAAGAGCGGAGCTCTGAAGCGGAGTTTAGATTCTATTGGTTAATATTGATGTTTTTTTAAATAACCGACGAAAAATTTCAACGCAGGGGGTTCAGAATCATGGTATCCATGGTAACAGTTTTCGCGTCGATGTCCCTGCCACCCTGTATTATATCATATTATAGAATAGTATAGATAAACGCTTTGAGTTTGAGTGGCTTTGTCGTCAACTGCCACTCACGGCCATGCACGCTACGCACCAATGCGTAGCTGGCAAACAAACGAACATGACAAACCTCCGTGTGCACATTCTGAATGGATGTAAACTAAACAGTCGAGGCTTAAAGCTCTGGCTATACTGAGCCGAATCCTGTTCGAGATGCGGAACGAAATTCGCTCGCGCCGATTGTGTCTCATACGGTGGTTTTTAGGGTTCCGTTGCCAAATGGCAAAAAACAGAACCCTTATAGATTCGTCATGTCTGTCTGTCTGTCTGTCTGTCCGTCCGTATGTCACAGCCACTTTTTTCCGAAACTATAAGAGCTATGCTGTTGAAACTTGGTAAGTAGATGTATTCTGTGAACCGCATTAAGATTTTCACACAAAAATAGAAAAAAAAAACAAATAATTTTGGAGTTCCCCATACTTAGAACTGGAACACAAATTTTTTTTTTTCATCAATCCCATACGTGTGGGGTATCTATGGATAGGTCTTTAAAAATGATATCTAGGTTTCTAATATCATTTTTTTCTAAACTGAATAGTTTGCGCGAGAGACACTTCCAAAGTGGTGAAATGTGTGTGTCCCTCCCATGTAACTTCTAAAATAAGAGAATGATAAAACTAAAAAAAAAATATGATGTACATTACTATGTAAATTTTCACCGAAAATTGGTTTGAACGAGATCTAACAAGTAGTTTTTTTTAATACGTCATAAATCGTAAACCGCAATTTACCTTTCATTCAATGTTACTTGCTGCTACGGAACCCTTCACGGGCGAGTACGACTCGCACTTGGCCGCTTTTTTTATTTTAATTCATCTTCATCAGCCCGTCATAGGTCTCGATCAGCTCACGGTAGCCTGTAAGACCTTATGGGGTCGTATCGACTGCCCAAAGCTCCATGGCCTTTTCTGCCGATTATTTGTGCCCGACAAATACATTGGACACCGTCAGAGCCGCCGACACAATTTGTTTGCGCAACTGTCATGCAAAATTGTAGCCAGAGCCAAATCCCCAGTCTGTCGTACCCTAAAGATGCTAAATGCCCTTCTGACTGCCAACCTTGAATGTGATGTGTTTGCGG
Source organism: Agrochola lychnidis (assembly GCA_963680765.1). Lineage (NCBI taxonomy): Eukaryota > Metazoa > Arthropoda > Insecta > Lepidoptera > Noctuidae > Agrochola > Agrochola lychnidis. Next base: position 13,008,567 of record OY796874.1, read on the forward strand.
ATGAATGGAGTAAAATTGGACGTAGATAAGCAAAAAGGATTCAACCCACACTATGGTAAAAATGAAAAAGGTCCTAAAGGAACCAACCTTTAGGTCCTTTTTAGGGTTCCGTAGTAAATAAGGAACCCTTATAGTTTCGTCATGTCCGTCTGTCTGTCTGTCTGTCTGTCCGCGGTCTAGCTCCGAGACCCTTAGTACTAGAAAGCTGTAATTTGGCGTAGGTATACATATTAATTACGCCGACAAAGTGGTAAAACAAAATTATGAAAAACATTTTTTTTTAGGGTACCTCTCATACACATAAAGTGGTGATGTTTATTTTTTTTATTTTTTTACCCCATGGTGAGGGGTATCATTGGAAAGGTCTTTCAAAAATATTGGGAGTTTGTGAAAACCATTTTTGGATTCAGGAATTCGTTTGTGAAATATTAAGCTTTAAAGTGCTAATTTTTGTTAGAGTCAAGTGTCCCCCCCCCCCTGCCGGCTAAATGGTTGGTTTTGGGTGTGTGAAAAAAATCACAACAGTAGTTTATATAACGAAATTAAAAGGAAAACTATCACAGCTAAGTAGGCTCTACAGGTTAACGAATAATAATCGACCAACTTAACTTTGCAGTTGCAAAAACATGTTTTCCCATACATTCCGTATGGGAGAACATATTTTACAACTACAAAGTTAAGTTTGTTTTTGGGATAAATTCATCCCAACTACGGAACCCTTCATTGTGCGTGGTCCGACACGCACTTGGCCGGTTTTTAATTTTTGACCATAGAGTGGGTTGAATCCTTTTTGCTTATCTACGTCCAATTATGCGTTATGTCTGGTGTTCTGTGAGAGAAAGTATATAAACACGCATTAAAGTTGGGGAGTGGGGGCTCACTACGTCACAACGCACTATTAAATCTAGCAAGGCGTGACGTCATAACCCATTTTAACTCAATGTATCGCCGTAATCTTTTGATTACGTCATGAAAGAAAAAAATACGTGTTCAATATTTTTTAATAATCTACAAGACGAACAAAAAATGTTTTTGGACACAGGTCTAACCCCCGTCTCACCGCTCACATAGGTGCCTCTAGCGGTGACTAGAAGTCGTGCACGGACTAAAGCGTGGAGCTTAGAGTTTAGCGTACCTAGAGTTGTTTTTAAATTCAATGGTATTAAGATATTTTAGTGTGATTTTAGGAGTATGAGGAACAGGGTGTAAAGTTCACTCATCCACCATAGAAAAGGGAGGATCCTCCGACCAGACGGGTGTTGTGTCTGGCGGGCAACTGCCCTTTGGTTTGTAGTTGAAATCTTGTATGTATGTCGATCGCTCGGTAAACTCTAATTGCGCGATGCAGGATTTGTGTGACGTCATGTCTATGATGCGTACCTATACTCCATAGGTTTAGGTAGTATAAAGGTAAACAAAAAAAACCACGTGATGAGACAGCTGTCAAGTAACCGACTAAACGTAATACCTGTCACTTCAGTTGTTATTCTACGTCACAGGTGAACTCTTCAATTTAGCAACGTTATATTTCGTTGACGTTTAGAAATTGGGCTCTTTATAATAGACAGATTACAAAATATTATAAATGTAACAAAAAAAATTGTGCGCAAGCAGTTACAGCTACGAAAAGTAGTTTAAAAATAAACGATAAAGTATAACATATATAATAAAAGAGGAAACTATAGTAAAACACTAACATAAATTTAATTTGGTTTAATCGTATTTTTAAACAAGAAAGTGTCATCTATAAAAACTCTTTTTACGATTTGTTTACCTTTTTTTAACTACCTAAACCTATGGAGTATAGTTCGTATGTGGCGGTGTAACCGCTACATGATAGCCAAAATAAATCATGTTTTATATTAATTAACAGATCCTTTGAATACAACGTAGGTATTAGGCTAGTTTCACAGCCATCCGGGAGACCCGTACGGGCTCCCGGAACACGGGCACACGTGAGGTGCTAGAACATTGTTTCACAGCGACGCGGATTGGTCCGTACGCGACCCGCTCCGGGTAGAGCCCGTACAACTCTAGCAATCGTATCGTACTAACTCCCTTTCAGAGCACTGCGGGCGCTACCCGTACGGGTCTCCCGGACAGCTGTGAAAGTCTTTTTCATCGTCACCACTGCTCTCAAAACGGCGAAGGAAAAAAAACATCGTTAGGAAACCGGCATACTCTAGAACCGAAAATTCGAAGACATAATGCCATCTATCAACCCGCACTGGGCTCGCGTGGTGGATTACGGCTCACTCCCTCTCACAGAGAGGACGCCTGTGTCCCAGCAATGGGAACATTATAGGCTGATTATGCTATCGTATTCCTTAATGATGCTGTGAACTAAGAAAAAAAAACAGACTGAACCTCGCTGATATCGATTTCTTTTTATTTAACGACTAACAATTTATTATTTTACGACAAAGAATCCAATCAAAATCGTTATGGTTCATTAATGCTAAATGACAATCAGTTTGTTAACTAAAAGGACGATTCTATCTTCGTGCACCGAGGTGGTACACTTTTCATCCTTATATTCTTAGTAATAAGGTTGAAAGTGGTCAACCGCCAGAGTCCACGATGGTACCAACGATATCCACCTCTTCATTTGTTTACATTATCATCACATAACACATATAGAAAAGATACAGTGACTTGACATTGTTGACCGTCATTGGCACGTTGTTTATTATTACTTCATAGAAATAAGCTAAACATATTGACAAATAATATAAAGTAATATGTAAATAAATAACAATCAGAATTACTGAATAAATAAAATAAAATAAATTCAGTTGACTTTGTGCTCTGTAACGTGGTGGTTGATAACATGAACACGTTTTTGCTTGCAGTGTGCACTTGCGCAGTGTGGTGATAAAACTATATAAATTGAAGGCTTTTATTGTTCTGATGTTTTAGGATTGAGAACAAGTTAAGTGTTTTTAAATAATATTTAAGTTAATAGTCTTAAAAACGTAATAATATAATAAATTATCACGACTTCCACACACGAGGTTGTTGACATGTGGAATGTGAGCTCGGCCATCATTGTACTGAATGTCGTAACGGCCAATGGCCTTATGACCGAGAGCCTCGACCGACATCTTTTGAGGCTCTCGTTAGGCAGTCGGATCAAGGGCCTGATACAAAAGGCTGTACTCCTCGATACGGCTCGCATTGTGAAGAGGTTTCTGTCTCTGCAGCCCTAACCACCGGTAACTTGTTCTCGATACCGACGGACAACAATTTTTTTTTTCATATATTTTATTAATGATTTCAATAAAAATATTTAAAAATGTCTTCAGGTATGAAAATAAATAAACGAGATAAAAATACATATGTACTACATGTATACAGGAATCCGCTGGATGCGGAAAGCACAAAACCGGTCCAAGTGGCGGTGCTTGGGGAGGCCTGTGTCCAACAGTGGACGTCTTTCGGCTGAAATGATGACGATGAAAAAAGAGGGGAAAGAATTATAGGGTATCAAAAAATTCGTCCGCATCGCTGTCAACAGCAAAGTTCCCAAAAGTTCCCAACGTGGCAACATTGCCACGTTGTATATATATATATATATATTTCAGTTATTGCGGATCACACATAAAGGTACATACAATCCATATAGTATTAGTAACAAAGGCTTAGAAACTATGTTAGTAGGAAAACTTACAAACTAACCAAGCAACTAATAACTACATGGCTCAACACATGTTGGCACGTGCCTCCGCATCCAGTGCCTAATAAAGGGGTTGTCCACCTTGTCGACCAATGTTTTAGGATGCTGTTGGAGCTTCCGCGCAACCTACCCATTATTGACGCCGTCCGCTTTCTCATTAAGGCATGAAAATCATCAACACGGACTTCCGCGAACATCTGCGAAGCGCTACAGAAGCGTGGAAGCCCCATCAACATCCTGAACCCATTATTATATTGAACGCGCAGGACGTTGTAGGCCCTCTGCGTATACTTCACCCACAAGCTGCACGTGTAGAAGGTTTGCAGTAGGCCTTGCATAGCAATGCTGATTCTTAGACCAAAAAATAGGCCCGGGTTACGTGAAGAGTCGACCAACCGCTTGGAGATGTTTCGAAAAACCAAGTGGGCACTCGGACCCCATGGCCCTATAGTTTCAACCCCAAACGGCTCAAACATAAAACTCCCAAATAGATTGGAATATTTTATTGAAGTGTTTTTAAAATGCAATTTGGTAGCAAACGGAACATTAATTATAGAGTGTCAGTTGAAATCAATATATTATTTAGAGTATATTAGGGTAAGTTCGGCACCGGGATAAGACCGTAACTACGAATAAAATTCTGCGACGGTCGGGGCAGAATAAGCCCGTACCTGGACGGGCGATTTTCGCGTGCCCGTTTTTCAATGCTGTGCTTAGGGCCGAATGTTGAACATCCAACAGAGTGTTTTCTTGACGCGCTGGAATGCGCTCTGTTGAATTCTCAATGCTCGGCTCAATACGGAGAGTTGAAACTGCAGTTCGCGAAAAAAAATCATTGCGTAATAAAATCACGCAGAACGAAATTTTGTCAGGATTCAAAATATTGCCAAATTAGCCGGGAATTTGATACGGATACGTAACCCAGCGCTGAACTTACCCCAACTTACTCTGGGTGGCAGGGACATCGTCGCGAAAACTGTTACTATGGATTCAGTACATAATTCTGAACCCCCCTGTGTTGAAATTTTTCGTCGGTTATTTAAAAAAAAAATCAGCTGTTCCATACATTTTGACCGTGTAGGTATTGCACTTTTCTATGAAACAGCAGATTTTTTGAAGTGAAAACTTCTTTGGCATCGTTGTGATTTGAAATTCGATGAAACGAAAAAGCGACAGTAAAAAGAGACAGACATAAATTCATAAGATTTAACGTGGGAGAAAATGAGATAGGAAGCATTATACAGTGTTTCTTATGTTCGTGGTTCTCTGAAGCTGAAGAGTTTGTTTGTTTGCTTAAACGCGTAAATCTCAGGAACTACTGGTCCAATTTGAAAAATTCTTTCAGTGTTAGATAGCCCATTTATTGAGGAAGGCTATAGGTATATATCATCACGCTAAGACTAATAGGAGCGGAGCACCAATGAAGAATGTGTCAAAATCGGGGGGTTTTATTTTTCCTTTTGAGAGCTTCCGCTGCGTGCGCTGCGTAAACGGTTAAAGTTTCGCAAAAATCATGTACAACAGAATTGTTCCCCTTTAAAAGTACTAAAAAAAAGTCCGCGACAGCATTCTGTCTATCTTTTAAGGTTGGCTCACTATAACCTTTTTTATGCTAACCAAATTTGTTCTAAAATAATGCATTATTTGCGAAGGTGTTTTTATAAACACGATATTAATCCTTATCCAAATAAATACATTACTCATCAGAAGTATTTAATTTAAAACAAAATTGCCCTTTACATCATTCGATTTCAATGAATATCTTAGGAGATATCGCAGTTTTAAAATAACATCGCAGTAAAATATTGATCAAGTCATCATAAATGCGCGCGCAGTAGATGTGTATTGAAAATGTAAACTCTGAGTCTGAATAAATCTATGTAATATACACGAATAAAATATAAATTAATTATCAAACTTTGTATTACTATGATCATTACTAAAACCTACAATTATCTTCTTCCCGAAATTTTGATTATCTGGAAGCCAAAATTTTTGAAGGTTTCACTTCTACCACGTGTGAATTGCACACATGTTTTTTTTTTTTAAATAACCGACGAAATATTTCAACGCAGGGAGTTCAGAATCATATACTGAATTCATAGTCACACTTTTCGCGTCGATGTCCCTGCCACCCTGTAGAGTATAGTATCTTTTAATTCACGATGCGACGCGCGCTTTACTTGTGGTTATTAAGTGTACAAACACACTCTAAATGTGTGCGTAAGCGCAGCAGCTCTCGGTACCGTCCGAGACAATGGTGAAGTCGGAAGTGGGGGTGTGTGCGTGTGTGTGTTACGAACTGACACTACTCATCTTCACGCACACATTCACACCGTATTACAAAGACGTGCACGTTAGGCATCCTAAACCATAATTGCTTAGATGTTTTAGTAAATTCGTCTGCTCAACAACGTAAATAACACAATGAACGTGGCTGAATTGTCATCAATTATATTGCGATCAATTGTCATTTTATGTACGTTACTCCCATAGAGGAAAGTAATAAATATCGGTTACCCCGCTGTCTGACAGTCTGAGTTTTCTAGGGCTTGATGTGACATATTTACGGCCTATACCTCATAGATCCTTTGAATAGTTTAGCGTGCGTGACCAAATAGAGCAATGAGGTTATGTATAACCTCATTGAAATAGAAAGTTAATGCGTTATATTATAGTATTTGGTTAAATGACATGTCGCGATTTTAAGTCATAAGAATTTGACAATTAATTTGTTAAAGTACTCATACTTAATTTGTAAGAACACGTTGGTAATTAATTCTAATTAATTAAGGAGTTACTTAGCAGATATTTATTTAAGTATTTTTACTTAAGTTCAAGTTAATCTAGTATTTTTTCAAACCACAAACAGTGTTGTGCTGGCTCGCATTATACCTTTATCTTGACGCGCGACATGATCCTGAGAGAGTCATCTCTTTGCTTGGACTTTGTATTATTCTAATGTTAGGTAAGTAATAACAGTCGCACGGTTCGATCGATCAGGTTGAGCTACGCTTGCCGCGATCAGTCCGTAGATGGGTGACCATCTTAACATACCGAGACCCCTCCGTTGGAAAAGTACGTAAAGCCGTAGGTCCCGGTTGTCATTTGTAGATCTTTGACAGTCGTTACGGGTCGTCAGAAGCCCGAAAGTCTGACAACCAGTCTTAACAAACGGTATCATGTTACCCCAGTTACTGGGTTGTGGAGGTCAGACAGGCAGTCGCTCCATGTAAAATACTGGTATTTATCTGCATTCGGCTAGACTAGAAGCCAACCCAAACATAGTTGGGAAAAGGCTAGGCAGATGATGATTTATTTCAGCTGTTAGAAAGTAGATACCTAGTAGTCCTGTGTACAGGATTTCTTCTGGGGAAGAAGTGTTTCTGCCTCCACGCAGCGATGCTGTCTTCCGTTTTAATGGGTGGGGTGCTAGTGTGTGTGTGTGTGTAGTGTGTTACCTGTAGTGTGTGAGTGTGTTATACACAATTCATGAGACATTTCAGCTTTGTCTCTGGGATGGTTACGCACCGCGATGATTCTGATATTGCAGATAAGCGAGGCTGTGTGTGTGTAGTGTGTGAGTGTTATACAATTCATGCGACTTTTCAGCTTTGTCTCTGGGATCGCAACGCACCGCGATGCTTCTGATATTGCAAATAAGCGAGGGTGTGCGTGTGTGTGAGTAGTGTGTGTTGTGTGTGAGTGTGTTTGTTATACAATTCATGAGACTTTTCAGCTTTGTCACTGGGATGGCAATGCACCGCGATGCTTCTAATATTGCAGATAAGCGAGGGTGGCCAACTACCATCAGCTGATGGCCAGCCTGCCCTAATTGCGGAACATACAATTCCTTCGCCATTCATTTTGACAGTTCAACAACATACATTGCGTTATTTACATTGTTGAGCAAACACATTTTCGAATATAATATGAAGCATTGAATTAGGAATTTCCTTCAAAATCATTCACATTGTGAATGAAAGTGTGTTACGCAATTAGGGTGCTATTCGATTGCAACACAATTAGAAAAGTCTACTTGTTTTTTGTCTATAGGGCCTAATTAAATTAGTTAGCAAAACTCCACGATTGTAATGGGTGCAAAATTAAAAAAAAAATGGTTTCGACGACCACAGGCTTGCTAGCAAATTTTATTCGACATTGTTTCAGTAAATTGTTGATTGATTGACTGAGTCTGTTTTTTTAACAAAATCCTTTATTTTACAGCGTTCGGAAGTAAATGAAGTGGAAATGGACGATGTCCGAAAAAACGGCAAAAACGGCAACGTAAGTTTTACTCCATTATCCTACTATATCATCATCATCATCCGTCTATAAATGTTCCCACTGCTGGGACACAGGCCGCCTCTCTTTGAGAGGGAGTCCTACTATATAATCACACTAATATTATAAAGGCGAAAGTTTGTGGGGGTGTGTGTGTGTGTATGTTTGTCTCTTCTTCACGCTCAAACGGCTGGACCAATTTGGATAAAATTTGGCACACAGATAGTTTATAACCTGGATTAACATAAAGTATACTTTTTATCCCGATATTCGCTCAGGATCGAGCGGGTGAAACCGCGGGGCGCAGCTAGTTAAAAATATTAGTAAAGTAACAAAGTAGGTACTTTGTATTTTTTCCCCCGAACTAATTCTGAGTGTTGTTGTCATATAAGAATATACTGATCTTGAAATCTACAAATAGTTTAAAAGCCTGTCAAACTAGTTTTTTTAATTATAAACTTTACCGTCTCTACTAAACCAAACTGCTTTGGTTTAACCGGTTTAGTTAACCAGTTCTTATTTTATTTTCCGGCTATTGCCCGCTTTGATGTCGGAAAATATCCCACGGGAGCGTACTACCCGAATTAAAAGTACCTACCCTATATGTTAATCCAGTACCCTAATTGCGTAATACAACACAATCACAATTTGTTTCGATTTGAAACAGATTTCTAATCCATTGCTTCATAAGTTGGAAAAAAAATCTGTTCAACAACGTAAATAACGCAATGAATGTTGTTGAAATGTCAAAATGAAACAAATTTCGCGAAATTGTTTACGAAAATAAGTTACGCAATTAGGGTACAGGTTATAAACTGTTTGCCAAATTTATCTGTTTAGCTGTTTTTTGTCAATCAGATAAAACAGACAAAAATTCTAAAAACTATATTTTCGGCATCAGACTCGCTTCCACATCTCGTAGCAATTATTTTTTTATAAATAAAAAAAAAACAAAATTCAAAAGTCATTTATTCAAACTAGGCTGAGAATCAGCACTTTTCGAACGTTAAAATTACATAAGACAGTCCCCCAAAACGCCCACCCTTCACCACTTCCTAGTGCCTTTAGCTGGGAAGAAGAAGTGGCGCAACAAACTCCCCAGCAGCACAGCTGTCTGTTCAAGTTAGAAAAAAAAAGATTCTATACAATAGTATGCAAAATAATTTACAATAAGCAACACAAAACATAATTTAAATGATAAATTATTGGCCATATGTTAGCTAGCACACGCCAATATACCAACCAAAAACATAGAGAACTACAGATAAGCAGAATAAAAAATAAATAAAGTAAACGTGAACAGAACTAAATATCGAAATAAAAAACTGAAATGTTCATTGTACCTACAGTTTTGATTTCGTTATTATTTTATTATAAAGTTTGGCAGGGACATCAACGCAAAAACTGTTACCATGGATTCAGTACATGATTCTGAACCCCCCGTGTTTTTTTTGTGTTAGAAATTATCAAATAACTTCTCCCGCTCTGGGCGGAGCGGGAAGGCTTGTCAGACTCTTACTGACTAAAACCCACCCGTGTTCCTTCAGTTGCCTATATGTTACCAGGGGCCACGGTAACCCTTTAGGACAAACCCGCAACCCCGGCAGGCATTGGCCCTAGCGGAACCCTTCAGTTGTGCTGGCATATCTTTGAGACGCGCGTAGAATACAACGCGCCGTCGACCCGGGCCTGGGTCCTTATCGGACGGCGAGCTACCCATTGCTCACCGTCCGCAAGCCCGCGCCTACGGTGGCCGGGAATCGGCTTGCGATTCCCGACGCCTAGGGCGTCTCCTGCGGCGGTTAGGGGCGTGAGGGCGCGAAATTTGCCTCTCCCTCACGCGTTCGGCCTCCTCCTTCACGAGCATTACTGCTTCGCAGAAGGAGGTGGCGGCCTCCCATTCCCTCTCGCTCCGTATCATGACCTGGACCAGGGCCGGACCGGAGAGATAACCGCCGCCGATCGCCTCCACGAGGTCACGGCGATGCTCCGCCCAAGTCGGGCAGACCTCCACCGTATGCTCCACCGTGTCCTCCGGGCGATCCACACAATTTGACACCCGGGCGTTTCCTCCCGCCTTATCTGGAACAGGAACCTCCCGAAACAACCGTGTCTGATGAGGACCTGCGTCAAGCGGAAGGTGAGAACGCCGTGACGCCTCTCTAGCCACTCTTCAAAGAGGGGACTTATCGCCGCAAATGTGGCGTGCCCATTATTCTGAACAACCCTGCGTTGAAATTTGTCGTCGGTTATTTTTTTTTTTTAATTAGCTGTTCCATAAATTTTGACCGCATAGGCACTTTTCTACGAAACAGCAGATTTTTTTTTTTTAAACTGACGTAAAATTTCAACTCATGGTCCATGTACTAAATCCATGGTAATTGGTAACAGTTTTTGCATCGATGTCCCTGCCACCTTGTATGTAGTTAAAGATGATAGTTTTGCATTCGCACCATCGAAATCCACTCACGACTTGACTTCATTCTGGTCAGTTACCTAGCCTTTACCTAACTAAGTTGGGGTTGGCTTCCAGTCTATCCGGATGGAGCTGAATACCAGTATTTTACATGGAGTGACTGCCTATCTGACCTCCTCAAACCAGTTACTGGGTAGCATGAAACTCCTAGCAAGACTTCGACTCCATTCTGGTCCTAAACCCAAAACGAAACCCCTAACTAATTGCATTGCTTGTTCCAGATCATAACCCACGAGTACTTAGACTACGAGCCCACTGGTTGGCTGGAGACCACGCTGATGCGCGTGGGCAGCTCAACGGACGACTTTATGAAAGAAAACCGCTCGGCTATGAAGACTGTCACATTGTTCATAGTAAATGGCATCGTTTTAGGATTTTTCTTCGGTTGTCTGTATTACTGGCTTAATTATAGTGAGTATTTTTTTGTTTTTAATTGTTACTAGCTGACCCGGCAAACTTCGTTCCGCCTAACAGTCAATGAATGTGCATAACCCTACCTGCCCTACCTGCCCTACCTGCCCTCCCTGCCCTACCTGCCCTACTAAGTGAGAAAAATACGTATTATTGCTAACTCAAAAACTACCCAAGCAAAGTTATAAAAAATCCTCCTATAAAAACTTAGTTACTAACATTATAAAAAAAACCTCTGAAGTATGACCTACAAAACAAAAAAAGAATAATTAAAATCAATTCATAATTGGCCGAGTTATCGCGTAACAAACATATAAAAAAAAAAAAAGTTAAATTGAGAACCTCCTCCTTTTGGAAGTCGTTTAAAAAGCGTTCACATTCAAGTCTCGCAATCTGTCAAACTTGTCAAAAATGTTGGTTAATTGATTGTATTTTTGTCAGATTGCAAATAAGATGCGAGTGCGAATGTTCTTAAAAATTACGGGAATTGCCCCTCTATTCTCAAAAGACTATCGACAGCTGATAGCTTTCGGCGGGCCAATTCAAATGCGTTGTTGGGCCGCGAGCCTGGGGTTGTGGAGCCTGGTTCTAAAAATCTTAACCATATATTTTCTGTTCCCCAGGTAACGATCCCTTAGAGCTATGCCATGGCTTCGGCAGTTTAATCGCATTCTTCAGCATCATATACTTCTTCATCATCTACTTCACGGTCGTGAAGAGGTTCTGTGCCGCCTGGTTCCAGAGGGTGGTGTGGAGTAAGGTGGAGGTGTTCTGGGCGAAGATGTGGACTATGATGTGAGTAGACCGAATAAATAAAAATACTTTAATTCAGACCTTGATCCATATGATGTTAGAAATATATTATATACACTACATATGCTATGTTAGTAACAAATAATACAACATTTCAGTTCATATATCTGTTGCACACACCTGATGCACCGGGTACATGCACATGTATCCAATTCGCCATGATGACGCTACTAGGCTTATCACTAATGACTTTCAGAATGCCGTTGACGCTCCCACGGATGATATTTGGCAAACATTCTTGATGCACTGCAGTAACTTGGAAGCCCCAACAATATTCAGAAGGCATTATAACGCTAAATTCTGAGGGCATTGTACCCTTTGCGTATATCGAACCCACCATTGGAATCTTTTGCAACCTCTCGAAGGCGTTCGATTGCGTAAACCTTGAAACACTTCTGCTGAAACTAAGTAGAGCACTATGGGATTAGGGATACAGCTCTTGATACACTAAGATCATACCTGAAAGATAGAAAGGTTAAATTTCAAGTAAACGGCATAAATTCATTAGGGTCTGAAATGGCAATAGGCGTTCCTCAAGGTTCGATATTGGGTCCATTCCTCTTTTTAGTTTACATTAATGATTTACCCCAATTACTTCAAAAACAACTGAAGATGGTGTTATTTGCAGATGACACATCATTGATCTTTAAAATAGACCGACGGTCACAAAAACTTGACGACGTGAAAAACTCTATTCTTCAGGTCCAAGATTGGTTTACGGTAAATAGTTTGGTAATATAATAAATGAAAAAAAAAAAAAAACATTTTTTTTTTTTCATTTAGTACCGAATGTTAAATGTAGCGAATGTGACATATATATTGGAGAAAAACTGGAATTTCTCAATCAAACGGTTTTCCTAAGAATCTCAATCTCGCTAGACGAGAAAAAAAAATCTTCCATACGTGGTGGGTGACGGTAAATTTATTGAAGTGAAAACTTGTTTAGGCGCGTTGGGCTTTTTTGAGATGGGTTTAAACCATTGATTTCGCGACACCATGACGACACCTCATTTTTGTGCTCTTTATTCATGTAACGTTACGGATCAATGTTTAATGCAAGTATTTTTCCTTTAAAGGTTTTGTAAACGCGATTGTGCTCTTTATTTATATTTCGTTACGGATCAATGTTCTACGCAAGTATTTTTACCTTAAAGGTTTCGGAAGTATTTTTTTTTTTAAACGCGATTGTGCACCAATGTTCTATACAAGTATTTTTCTTCCACCAAGGCGATCTTGTTCAAGTTTTCACTTCTGTCGGCACTCCCGGAGTGCCACCACTTTTTTTTTCTAAAATCCGAATTTTAGATTTTTTACTCATTTTTGTTGCTATATTATGTTACCGATATCTATCAAATATTCTGCGAAGTATCGCCAGCTTATTAAAAATACATTGTATGGGCACATTAGGCTACGTTCTCAATGTGCCGTATTTTTTTTGCCGTGACATAAAAAAATAAACAAAGAAATGATCGAGTTTTATTAATCGATTTTGTCCTGTAACTCCAAACTGAACGCAGTGTTGTTAAAATATCAATTTTCCTACTTTAATAAACGTGAGTAAGTAATTTTTCATAAAATTAATTGACTAATTTTAAAATTTATTGGCATCGAGTTTTTTATACACACTAACACGTTTTTAAAGTAGTAAACAATTAAATTAAAATGTAGGGAGACATAGTATTATTGAGGATACTAGGCAGTACCGATAGGTACGCGATGGAAACACGATTTGGCTCGATGGAATAAATTCGCAAAGTTACCTCGTATCGTGTAATATTTTCCTATATTTCCCTACTTTTTTAAATACATAAGTAATTTTATATTGTGATTCATTTACTAAAATAAAGTTCGTAGATGACTAGACCGTTTATACGCGATAGTTTTTTATTTAAGAGCAATATGATGAAAATCACAACGAAAAACATTGAAAAATTGCAAAAGAGAGTTTTTTTTACGTGATCACGTCTAATAAGGCGATTATCACACTGCACCGCATCACGCTGCATGTTGCGTGTCAACAATCTGAATAAAACGCGCGTGGATACATTTTCTGTGTGTTGAACTGTGCGTGTTTTCTATACAAACGGAGATACTTACAAGCAACGTTAAAACACGCATTCACGCGCTACGCTGCGTGGTGCGGGACAGTGTGTTAATCGCCGTAATCGACGAACGGCGGCTGCAGTCGGCTGCACGCACGAAAAAGTGTCACGTCCCGCCTGAGCCGAGCGTGCAAGCGAGAACGCGGAACAAGCGATAGAGAGGCACGATCGGCCTAAGCGTTCGGTTTGTGACGTTATCACGTAAAATTATCGTCCGTAAACCGACTTTACAGACTACCAATTTTTTTACGATTTACATGTAAAGAAAAAGACTTAAACAAAGGGAAACGTTCGGCGCGCTCTTAAACTAAACTACCAAGACCAGAAAATTGTCCATTTAGGGCCGGCGGGCGGCGCCCAGTGGCAGCACGGCACGGCAAGGGATTTTTGTACAACGAATAGAAATAAAACTTATATGTATGACAGTCAAATTGAAACAATGATGATGCCTAAGGACGTCGCGGCATGCTTAAGGATACCGCGGCATCGTTGCCGTTGGAATTTAAATTTTACTGTCATGCCTTTAAATTATATTTCTATTCGTCGCATAAAATTCCCTTGCCATGCCGTGCCGCCACTGGGCGCCGGCTCTTAGAGAAAATTGTCTCTAAACTATTACAAAAATAACTACGAACTGAATTATGTATCTAATTACGTTACTGCCGAGTCTCTAGAGGTCGCAACTCGCAAGAGCTACTGCTGAGCCTGCCTGGTCCTGGGTTCCATTCCCAGGTCAGGCCAAATGTTAATATAGGAATATTTTAGATTATGTTTATATTACATCGTGAAATTCATTTGTAAAGTTATGTCTAACGCGGATAGAAAACTGAGAATCACGCAATATCTATCAAACGTATTTTTCTGAAACCTTCACCATTTTAAAGATAATTTAATTATTGATCTTTTATTATGCGTGTTTTATTAAAATACCTTTTGTTTTATGTATAATAAATTAATAATGCGTCTAATTTGGGACAGCGCTCCTTGATGAGCGAGTTCTATTACTGGCTGGACGTACGACGCGTTGCGTGAGCTCAGTACAGACGCACGCAAGTTAACCACTCAAGGTCACTGGCATATATCTGCGTCTTAACAAGAATCGTTGACCGTGTGATTAACTTATTTATAATTGTACTCATACAAGAACAATTGATCCAATTAAAGTTTTTTTTTTTAAGTTCGCCGACAATCACTACGGTCAATATTATCCATTTGATGTATTGCGATTAATTGACGCTCTAAAGGAGCATATTAATAGTCATTGTAATGTGACTCTTATTCCATTGTGATAGAGTATACAGTAAAATGATTCCCGAGAGTTATATAAAACTTGTGGCAATTTATATTTTATCACAATGGTGTTAGAGTTACATTGCAATGACTTAAACGTAAATCACGTAAAAAAATCGTGCGTGTGCTCCTTAAAGATGATGGTGTAACGTAGAAAAATATGTAGCTGGTGTCGTAATAAAACAATGTTTTGTTAATGATGTTTAATTAAAAATAATTATTAATAATTGTATTGTTAGGACAGTCAACAACAAAAGACAGGAGTCAAAAAACACAATAGAAATCTATTGTAAAATACAATAGACGTGGATATATTTAGTAACCTGTTCCGCTTAGAAATTTCTAAAGAGCCATAAAAAAACCTGAAAGAAATCGACACGTGTTTCACCTCTCAACGAGGCATCCTCAGGATGACGATTGACTTGTCGCGAACTCGAACACGGCGTGTTGCCACACCGAGTGCTGAACGCAGAGACACGACGCTGTCTCTGCGTTCGTTGTAGGTTACCTCGTTGAGAGGTGAAACACGTGTCGATTTCTTTCAGGGTTTGTCATGGCTCTTTAGAAATAGCTAAGCGGAAAAGGTTACTAAATATATCCACGTCTATTGTATTTTACAATAGATTTGCGCAAGGCCTCGCCTGAATCAATTAACTATTTTGACAGGAGTCAATAATTATTTGAAAATATTATTAGTTATTATATTGGTTTTTGAAGTCCATTATCCTCTAGTAACAATGGGTCATTTGGATTCTCAGTGTGTAGGTAATTCTAATTATTTATTAATCGTTTTTTAATCTGTCATCCATCATTTACATGTCATCTTCTACATCCATGTACCCAATAAATATAAAATGCTGTTCGTTACTAAGCACATCACTTCAGAACAGCTGGACCGATTTGGCAATTTTTTTTAAATGTTCCCGAATCAGGACGATGAGTGGGGGATGTGTCCGAATCAAGTTTTCGACGGAAAGAAAAATTAGAAAAGTTGTCGGGAAAATTAGAGAGAATTGTGAAAGTGCATTTTCTATGGGCGTTTTGTATGAATTATTGAACAGGACAACGTCTGTCTGTCGGGTCAGCTAGTTAATCATAAAACAGAATGTAGAGTGCGCGCAGGTGCTGGCGTACTTAATTCTATAGGTACTGTAAAATAGGCTGCCGGCGCCGGTTGCTGAATTGGCTGCCGGTGCTGACTTTGGAAAAAGTGTGAAATGCTGTTGGCAATTTGGCATAGGTAGGGAGTAGATAGGCGGTATTCATATATTTCCATAATCATTAATTTCCATATTTCAGTAATCAAGTACCTGGAACCGAACTAGTTAGATTAGATTATATATTTTGATTCGCAAAAAAAGGTTAGGTTAGGTTAGAACTGTGACCCGTTACGCACGAGCCGAGTTAGCGTAGTGAGCAGTACCGCGGCAGCAGCCGGCGAATGCCAAAAACTACTAGATCTAGAACATAAAGAAAAAATACTTTAGTTAGGGTTATTTAGTTGGGGTTCTGAATACTGGAAGGTTTTCCATACAATCCACACCGCCGCCGGTGTCCATTATAAGAGCCGGCGGCCGATGTTTTTAATCTTGGCTGCCAGCTTTAATGTACTGCCGGTTCCCAACAGCATTATTTTTGGGTACCGGCGCCGGCAACGGAGGCACTGATATTTTTTAAATATTAAATTTAATCTTAATATTATTAGTCTTATATTAATTAAATAATTCTATACTTATTATGACCTTACATCTTAGAGTATATACTTTGCATAAACGACAAGACGGCGGCACACGATTAGTTCCAATTTCAGCCGCGCGCATACTTACCTTGCTCGCAGTCTACATCGTGTTTTGACACATCGTGCTTTAGAGACTGTCACATAGGTATGAGTGACAGACAGAGACAACGCTCTACAAACCCCAAGTTTTTTCGCGATAGAAAGAGAGGCAACTTCTTTGAGTTAAAAACATTGCCGGAATCAGAAAAAAAAGGCGCATCTGCCTGATATATAACTCAAATCTGGAAAAAATTTTAGATGCGTCTTTTTTTCTATCGGGGGCAGAACTATAGGTACACTCCAATTCAAACTTAATGACGGCTCGGAACATGAGGCGAGTCGCTGCGCAGTAACGAATTCATGTGTCAGCGGGGGTGAGGGGTGCGGTACTACACTGCGAACAGCGCACTTCCGAACCGCCATTGCGACCAAAATTACACTTTATCGTGTCGTAGCAAGTGTCGCTTTTTATTTAAATGATGTTGCGAGTGGTAGCCCAGTGGTAACGGCCGCGACTTACGAGTTACGGGTCGTAGGTTCGAATCCAGACAGGCGCTTTACTTTGTGTAAATTATTCCATCACCACTGCTCTCAAAACGGTGAAGGAAAACATCGTGAGGAAACCGGCATGTCCTAGAACCGAAAATTCGAAGACATGTGACATCTACCAACCCGCACTGGGCCCGCGTGATGGATTACGGCCCACTCCCTCTCACAGAGAGGAGGCCTGTATCCCAGAAATGGGAACATTTATAGGTTGATGATGATGATGTTGCGGTGTGAACTATCTATTCTAATCTGTGACAGTGCCTAGTTTAGCTTGAGTTGCAGTGGAGCAGCGAATTTACTCAAATCTTCATCAAGCTCTTGAATGTCGCTCAGTCAGCAGTGATAGCCTGGTATTCTCGAGTTCAAACCCAAGGCACGAACCTCTGACTTTTCGGATTCATGTGCGTATTGTATAATTATCACATGCTTCAAAAAACGGTGAAGGAAAACATCGTGAGGAAACCGGCATGCCTGAGAGATATTTCTCGACGGTTTGTAAGCCAAGTCAGAGGCCCATGGGCGGCTTTAAAACTCTGACACCAGTACCCTAATTGCGTAATACAACACAATCACAATCTGTTTCGATTTGAAACAGATTGCTAAACCATTGCTTCATAAGTTGGGAAAAAAAATCTGCTCAACAACGTAAATAACGCAATGAATGTTGTTGAACTGTCAAAATTAAACAAATTAGGCAAAATTGTTTACGAAAATGAGTTACGCAATTAGGGTACGGATTAATCACAAATCACACGAGAAGAATATCACTCAAATACACATTTGTCTTCCACAGTTGGTTCCGGTGGTGTGTCTGCATTGTTGTGCTGGCTCTCATCGCAATATACCTTTATCTTGACGCGCGACATGATCCTGAGAGACTCATCTCTTTGCTCGGACTCTGTATCATTCTACTGTTAGGTAAGTGGCATAGCTAAGTAATAACAGCCGCACGGTTCGATCGACCAGGATAAGCTACGCTTGCCGCGGTTACTCCGAGGATGGGTGACCATCTTAACATACCGAGACCCCTCCGTGGGGAAAGCACATAAAGCCCAGCCCAGCTGTCATTTGTAGATCTTTGACAGTCGTTACTGATCGTCAGAAGCCCGAAAGTTTGACAACCAGTCTTACCAAGCGGTATCGTGTTACCCCAGTTACTGGGTTGTGGAAGTCAGATAGACAGTCGCTCCATGTAAAATACTGGTATTCAGCTGCATCCGGTTAGACTGGAAGCCGACCCTAATATAGTTGAGAAAAGGCTAGGCAGATTGAGACAAGTGGAATCATTCCTTTCAATGATGTAGCAAGTAAAAGAAAAAAACATAACATGACGCCTGTAATCCCGAAGGGTTAGGCAGAGGTGTACCTATAGTACACCCACATTTCGCCAGTTATGTTTAAGACGCAGATACATGACAGTGACCTTGAATGGTTAGCTTGCGTGTTCTGTACTGAGCTCACGCAACGCGTCGTACGTCCAGCCAGTAATAGGACTCGCCCATCAAGGAGCACTGTCCCAAATTAGACGCATTATTAATTTATTACACGTTAAACAAAAGTTATTTTAATAAAACACGTATACTAAAAGATCAGTAATTTAACTATCTTTAAAATGGTGACGTTTTCAGAAAAATACGCTTGATGGATTTTGCGTCATTCTCAGTTTTTTATCCGCGTTAGACATAACTTTAGAAATTAATTTCACTATGTAATATAAACATTATCAAAAATATGCCTATATTAAAATATTAAAAAATGCTCTAATTTAACATATATTTTTTCCAAATCACTAACACTACTCGTTCAGACGTCATCTTCAGTATAAAATCATTAAAAGTCAGCTATCGTCCCCTTAAGTCCCATGTAATAGGGGGCGAGCCTATTGCCATCAACCGGGCACAAATCCAGACTCCGGGCTGCAAAAAAAAAAAAATTTGTTTGGGACTCACATAGGAAAATAAACATTAAATTGGGAACAAGTAAGAGAAGCATGAAGCATGAGATCCTGGGTTCGATTCCCTGGTCGGCAAAGTGTTATTGGGTTTTTTCATCAGGAATTTCTCAGTAGCAGCCCGGAGTCTGGATTTGTGCCCGGTTGATGGCAATAGGCTCGCCTCCTATTACATGGGACTTAAACATAACTGGCGAAATGTGGGTGTACTATTGGTACACCTCTGTCTAAACCCTCGGGAATTATAGTCGTGATGTTATGTTATGTTGTGTAAAAGAAGTAAAGAAAGGAACTTAAAGGAAGTAAGTATATACGCAAATGCGATTGCTGAACGAGCGTTCTCTTGATTTTGATTCTCTGGTATAGCAATGTTTACGGGTTTAAGATAGGGCGTGACCTTGCGGAAATCCATTATAAAATACAATAGACGTGGATATATTTAGTCACCTATTCCGCTCGACGTGGCAACACGCCGTGTTCGGGTTCGCGACAAGTCAATCGTCATCCTGAGGATGCCTCGTTGAGAGGTGAAACACGTGTCGATTTCTTACAAGGTTTTTTATGATTCTTTTGGAATAGTTAAGCGGAATAGGTTACTAAATATATCCACGTCTATTGTAGTTTACGGGTTTCACCATTGTTTACGTAGAAGCTCGCTCTCTGGATACAAACCAAAATACTAAATCCATCTCAGTAGTTCCTTCAAAACGTCGTAGACTCATGCTTGACTTAGGAAGTCAGGACGTCTTCAAAAACGTCCTAAGAAACGTCCCCCAAATTGATCTCTTAGTTGAAAGATACATTTAATAGAAAGAAAAATTGTTTATTCTCCACAAAGAAGACGCACATACATTATACATTACATCAGTCTTCGCGCGAACTCGGTAACGTTCGGGTGCAGAAAAATGTCTTCCGAAAAGTTAAAGTGTATAAAGTGTAACATCGTTATAAATGAGTTATTATGTTTTGTGCAGAACAAAATTGACATAATGGACGAAGAAAGTTTAATTCGGTTGTGTGTAAGCTCATATACAACCGCGGAAATTACTGCAGCGAAGGATTTGTTGTTTGAATCAATATCTACGAGTACCCGCAACATTTCGCGACGCAAGAACCGGGAACAAAAAGGAACAGAGGATATTATCTGCATATTTAAGAGTACAGATCCTGATAAAACTCCTATTTTTGTTGCAAGGGAATTAGATAAATTACCTCCAGTGTCCTTCGATCACATTGATGTCACGGCTTTACTAAAGGACATCGTCATATTAAAATCGGAGGTCAGGTACTTAAAAGAATCTTGTGCTACGGTTGACCAACTAAACTCAGTGAAAGCAGAGATAAACGACATGAAATTTGCATCGCTGGTAGATCTGGAACGCACTGGCACCGCAAACGTAAACATAAGACGGGGTGCTTACTTACTGGATAGTGGCCGAGACAGTGGTCCAATCGGTTTGTTAAATATCTCAAACCGTAACAGCAGCAATAGTTCACCTGAGAAAAATGATCTAACTACTGATCAATTGAACTGGCGATCCCCGGTAGCCCGCCAGATAATAAACACAGGTAGTGATTGTACTACAACATCCGTGCGCAGTGCACTTGATAACACGGCCGCTGTCTCCGCCGTTACTGTCACTGCCTGCGAGCCCCGGCCCCAGGTAAGTGGTGGGAGCGGAGCGGTCAGCTGTTCGCCGACTCACAACGCGAGGCTTCCGTCGTCAAACCCGTTTGATAAAGATATAAGTACATGTACAGCGCCGGCGGCTAGTAAGGTGAGTGTCACGATGCATGTAAACAAAGCGAAATCATTAGCGGAAATAACGCGCGATGGTGAATGGAAATCGCAGCATCCAAATAACGAGTGGATTTTAGTGCAGGAGAAAAGACTAAAAAACAGACGTTCAGAGTCTCAATTAGTGAGAGGCAAGGCTCCCTGTATGCCTGGGAATAAGTTTAAGTCTGCAAGTGTGACGATACCTCTGTTTCTTTCTAACGTTCACAAAGATACTTCAGAAAATGATATCGCACAGTACGTACTTTCAACAATAAAAGAAAAAGTCACGGTACAGAAAATCAGAATGAAGACAGAAAAAGAATATAATTCATTTAAAATAATGGTTCCGAAAACTAAATTAGACATGTTTTTGAGTGGCGAGTCATGGCCGGCTGATATTACATGCAGGCATTTCAGACCTTATAAAAACCCTCAATCTGTTGGCGTTGTAGAATCTAGAAAACCCGCTTAGCAAAATGCATAAGGTTAATTTCATAACATACAACTGTAAGAACATCAAGCGGTCTATTGAAGGCATAAAACAGCTTTGCAGTTTTGCGGACATAATCGCGCTGCAAGAGACGTGGCTACAGCCTGATGAGCTAGCGTACCTGTCCAGCGTGCATGAGGATTTCGGAAGCACGGGAACGTCTGCTATGGACACGGCTGCCGGCATCATCAGAGGTCGGCCCTTCGGTGGTGTTGCGCTATTGTGGCGTAAGGCGGTGTTCCCGTGTGTTTCAGTGATTGCGTGTGCTAATCCGCGTATTGCGGCAATACGTCTGACGACGAATGATAGACCATTGCTGGTCGTGAGTGTTTATATGCCAACTGATAGCGTAGAAAATTTATCGGAGTTCACAGATTGTCTAAGTTGTATCAGTGCCATTGTAAGTGATAGTGATATCGAGTCTGTTTTTATGCTTGGCGACTACAACGCGCATCCAGGTGAGCGTTTCTACCGTGAACTAATAGATTTCTCGATGGAGCAGGATTGGACTTGTGTAGATACTAGCAGGTTGCAACCGTCGTCAGGAACGTTCACATTTGTTAGCGAAGCTCACGGGAGCAGACGATGGATTGACCACTGCCTTGTGACTGACTCGGCTGTGCATTGTGTAACAGATGTGTTCGTGAAATACGACGTTTATTGGTCTGACCATTTACCGCTAGTTATTACTTGTAATCTCGATGTTGTTAGGCAGAAAACTATTGGCAAAAATACCGTTTGTAATAAAATACAATGGGGAGAGAGGAATGCAGACCAATGTATTGCCTATGAAAATATGTGTAATTCACAATTAAAGCATATTGACTTGTCAGTAGACTTACAAAATTGCTGTGGCAATTATTGTAGTGATCTTTGTCATAAAAAGTTAATTAATAATTTATACAACGATATTGTGAAAATTATATGTTCGTGTGCTACTGCCACGTATGAAAGTAGTCGAGGTAAGCGAAAACCCCTGGCTGGTTGGAACAAGCATGTGAGCGGGGCTCACAGGAATGCCAGGACGGAGTTCAACATATGGTGTTGGTACGGTCAACCGCCCACTGGTCCCATTTTTGACGCCATGATGATCTCACGGAAGATCTTCAAGGGAAAGCTTAAGTGGTGCCAAAAACACCAGGAACAAATTAAAATGGATTTATTAGCAAAACACCATGCAAAATCAAATTTTACAGGATTTTGGAAAGCTACTAATAGATTGAATCCTAAGCCTGGCGTTCCTGTGAGCGTCGACGGGGTCTCCTGCCCTAGGGATATAGCTGAAGTGTTTAAAAACCAATTCGCAATTAAGTCGACACTGGGGCCGCCGTGCAGGGTGTTCAATGCTGGTCCTGAGCGTGCGGAGGTGTCCACTGTAATTGGTGCAAAGGAAATCAGGCACATTCTGAAGAAGATGACAAGAGGCAAATCCCCTGGGCATGACGGACTCAGCATTGAACACCTTCAGCATGCTGGTATCCACTTACCTCGGGTGCTGGCACTTTTATTTAATCTATGTCTGTGTCATTCACATCTTCCGCCTGATCTAGTGCGAACTCTGGTGGTGCCGGTAGTTAAAAGCAAGACAGGAGACGTATCAGACAAGTCAAATTACAGGCCTATTTCACTCGCCACCGTCATAGCCAAGGTCCTTGACAGCGTGCTTAACTCACATCTAAATAAGCATGTGCAGCTCTGTGATGCCCAGTTTGGATTTCGGCCTGGGCTGTCAACGGAGACTGCTTTTGTTAGTTTGAAGCACGCTGTCAGGTATTACACCGGTAGAAATACACCTATTTATGCGGTTTTCCTTGACTTGTCCAGGGCCTTTGATCTTGTCCCATACGATCTTCTCTGGCAAAAACTAGAAGAGACAGCGCTGCCGCCAGAGTTCGTATTACTCCTCAAGCACTGGTATCTGAACCAAGAGACTCAGGTGCGGTGGGCGGGAGAACTGTCAGAGCCATGCCGGCCGGAGTGCGGAGTGAGGCAGGGAGGCCTGTCCTCGCCTCTGCTCTTCGGCCTGTATGTTAATGCTCTGATTGAGCAACTCAGCAGCACGCGTGTCGGCTGCTACGTGGATGGAGTTTGTTTTAACAACATTAGCTACGCAGACGACATGGTGCTGCTGGCTCCCTCGATCGGTGCTCTCCGAAAGCTACTCAATGTCTGTGAGTCATACGCTGCGACTCATGGGTTAATTTATAATAGCAGTAAAACTGAATTCATGGTCTTCAGGTCTGGCACCAGGTGTCCCACTACTGTCCCTCCTCTACTAATGAAAGGTCACCCGATTAACAGGGTATATAAATTTAAATATCTGGGCCATCTGGTTGCTGATGACCTGAGGGATGATAAAGATCTAGAAAGGGAGCGCAGAGCATTGTCAGTTAGGGCGAATATGCTGGCCCGCAGATTTTCTCGATGTACAGACGCAATTAAAATAACCCTTTTTAAGGCATACTGTACAGCACTGTACTCGGGAGCCCTGTGGTTCACATATACCCAAAAGGCTTACAATGCTCTGCGTATCCAATACAATAATGCATTCAGGGTATTGTTGCGATTGCCGCGCTTCTGTAGTGCCTCGGCAATGTTTGCAGACGCACACACTGACGGCTTTGAGGCACTGTGGCGTAAGAAATCTGCCTCGCTACTCGGCAGGCTGCGTGGCAGTCGCAACACTATCCTGCAATCAATAGCCGCCCGGGCAGACAGCCCGCTAGTGTGGGCGCTTACAAACCGGACCCGTTCTGTTTTAGTTATTAAGTACTAACATAGGCTAAGCTTTTTTGTTACTAACACTATAGACCATTGTAGTCTGCAATAATAATAATAAATAAAATAAATAAATAAATAAATTAGTCGTAAGTCTGAATGAGTCGAGGGTTATTTCGAGATAAATGGTAATTGTTGTATAAAACAAAACAAAAAAAAACCTCTGTGACAGACGGACAAAAGTGTGTGAATGTCAGTCAGACCGAATAAAAAACTAAGACATAGCGCTGCGAACAATACAGTAAAGCATGCCAAAACTCCACCTCCGCTCTGTGCATACACGCTCACACGCACACATTTACAATCAAACTACACCTCACTAAGTGCACACATGTTAACGAAACTGGCCTCACGTCACTGTTGACAGCGCTAAGTCTTGGTTTTATATATGAGTAATTTACGTGGCCTACACAAATGTCCTATTTTTGGTATTGTTCGTCGAATCGTTGAGCTCCTTAAATTCTGAGTTGAGCTACACGATAACTGACAAATGTGTGCTCTGATTGGATAGGCCCTCTCAATCTGTGTGGTGCTTTCCTCTAAAGACCACTTCAGACACCAATCCACATGGCCTTCACATGATCTGACCAAGATTATGTCTGGACTTTAAAAGAGACTGAGACCTCTGAATTTGTTTCGGTCTTTCTTCTCAGAGTAGTCAGATAGGAAACGCCGACCTCATCTAGTCTTAAAATATGATTGACGTGTAAAAGTGTTTGTACAAACCTACTTACAGAAATAAAATCATTTATCATTTATATCCAATCTCCATAATTTAATCTTGTCCCCAGGTTTCGTGTTCTCAGCCCACCCTGGTCGCGTGAACTGGCGAACAGTGTCTACAGGTCTGCTGATCCAGTTCGTGTTCGGAATCATTTTCATCAGATGGACCCCTGGAAGGGTCGCACTGCAATGCTTCTCTGATAAGGTAGACCTTAAAACTGCTTGTTGATAGTTTTTTGGCAACTCGCAGTTAAACCTAGGAGGTTGTCGGCTGCTTAAGTGGACTTTCCTGTCGCTGCCTCAATAAATTAAGGCCTCCAGCCAGGGCATAAAACTTAGAAACTAAGCGACTACATGCTAAGGGCACCCCCTGTGGGGCACGGGCACGGATTAATATTATTATTAGGGGAATTTAAAGCTACAGGCTCAGTGGCGCAGCCTGGCTTGAGCAAGGGTCGGGAGCTTAGTGATAGTGTCTTTCTTAAGATACTTTGAAATCCATTGATGAGCATTCCTTCTACAAGGTTAAATAAAATTGGTTAGCGAAATCCACAAACGTGAAAAACTGATTTATTAAATTTATAATTGAGCAAAGAGTAAATACACTGCTTGCGGTCGTTGATCCCAAAACAATTATATTTTTAGGGATTCCTACCTAAAAAGGAAAAAAACGGAACCCTTGTAGGATCACTCGTGTGTTTGTCTGGCTGGTTGGCTGTCTGTCCGTCTGTCAAAGCCAATTTGCTCCGAATCTAATAAACCGATTAAGTTGAAATTTGGTACAATAATGTATTTCTGTGACCCAAACACGGACGTGTAAATATAGGGGTCACTTTTGGGGGACAAAAAAGAAAAAAAAAAAATTGCGATCTGTACCGTGTGACATCAAATGAAAGGGCTTATTGCGAGAATCTCAAATATATTTTTTATATAATTTTAAAATAAATACTACGTTTAAAGATATTTAAGAAAATCAATGAAAATTTACCATTCCCTCGTTTATCTCCGAAACTACTGAGCCAATTTTTTTTTTTAATATTTTGAATGGTTCTTTACCCTTAAGATTACAGGAAAACCTATACGAAGTCTATGGTCTTAACATAACATGGTAAATCTCTCAATATTGTGCGTACTAACTTACATTTGCAGTTGGAATGTATAGAAGAACACTACAATGTTAAGTTTGCATTTGGGATAAATTCATTCCAACTACAGAACCCTTCATTGTCCCTTCGTGGTTCGACACGCACTTGGCCGGTTAAAATTGATTATATTTCTTTCCTCAGGTAGCCACATTCCTGTCGTATGGTGTGGAAGGTGCAGCCTTTGCGTTTGGAGACCTGCTTGTGAGGACGGAAGGTGTCTTCGCGTTCAGCGTAAGTTGTGCTTTATTATTTATTTAGCGCAAATTCAAGGTCTCTCAGCACGCTTTGAAGCTGGCTATGGTCGGAGTTTCTTTGAAGGATTAAAATTAGAAATGAAATTATCTAGAAAAGAACTGGAGTTACCTACATAACTTGCAGAGTAAGCAAGCTGAAGTAGCAGTGGGCTGCCCATGTTTGTCGAAGGACCGATGGCCGGTGGAGCAGACGAGTCCTGGAGTAGAGACCGCGTATCGGCAAGCGTAGTGTGGGACGCCCCCAGCTAGATGAACCGACGACCTTAATAAAAACTTTTTACAAAAAAAAAACAACCGACTTCCAAAAAAAAACACTACAAAGTGAAAAATAACTTTAATTTCGGAAGTCGGTGTCTTTGGTTTTGAATTATCGTTTTTTGCCACCGACTTCCGAAATTAAAGTTATTTTTCACTTTGTAGTGTTTTTTTTGGAAGTCGGTTGTTTTTG
Source organism: Agrochola lychnidis (assembly GCA_963680765.1). Classification (NCBI taxonomy): domain Eukaryota; kingdom Metazoa; phylum Arthropoda; class Insecta; order Lepidoptera; family Noctuidae; genus Agrochola; species Agrochola lychnidis. Next base: position 13,035,514 of record OY796874.1, read on the forward strand.
TTTTGTACTTTTTAGTTGTGGTATTTACCCCACACAAATTCGAATACCACTACCTGCTATGTAAATAACAGTAAGAAGAACTTAACATATCATCCACATACTAAGTGGGAAAAAATTCGTATTATTGAAGCTAACTCAAAAACTACCCAAGCAAAGTTAATACAATTTATATGGGACCACACGGGAAGCACCAATTTCAAATAAAAAAAAGAATTATCAAAATCGGTTCATCCAGTAGAAAGTTCTGAGGTAACAAACATAAAAAAAAAAACATACAGTCGAATTGAGAACCTCCTCCTTTTTTTGAAGTCGGTTAAAAAGGTGGCTGGGACAGACTGGATACCGAAGGCGGAGGACAGGGTGTTGTGGCGCAGCTTGAAAGAGGCCTATGTCCAGCAATGGACTGCAATAGGCTGAGTTGTGTTGAGTGATTTATTTAGCAACTGGTTCATGGCATGGTATTACGTAGGATTCATTGCAGGGATGTAACGGATATCCGTATCCGCATCCGCAACTGCGGAACATCCGCATACATTTTGATATCCGCAAAACATCCGCATCCTCAAGTTTTGATTTTAAAAGCTCCGCATCCTCATAATTTCTATGGGTATGTGACCCTACCTACGTTGTTCGCTCAAATAGTGTTTCTTTTTTTAAATCGCTCCGAGCTAATGTGCGGGCCGGAGTGTGAGTGACGCGTTCCTATTGCCTGAATTCGCAGTGTCCCTGTCCTATGACAGACGATCGGCCGCACGTGACAGTGGTGGCATGATTGTGGTGTCAGGTGTCAAAACAAGGGCTATTTTTCATACGACATCTGCATCCGCACCCTCATCCGCATCCTCAATAAGAAATTTTCCAATATCCGTATCCTCATCCGCATCCTCAAACCCGATTATCTCGATATCCTCATCTGCATCCTCATCCATTATACCGACGACATCCGTTACAACCCTGATTCATTGCATAACGTAACTGGCGTGTGTATGCTGGTTCTTTCTACCACTTCTGATGTTAAACTGTTATGCTGCGGCCGCATCTGCGTCTATCATGACCAGTGATCGGAGTAGGTAGACTGATTTGGGGTCAATGCACTGGCACGTATCCATATTAGTATGGATATGCCCCCGGGATTTTGAAATTATTAAAAAAAAATTAAGGAATTTTAAATGTTGTAATGTGTAGAGAATAAAGAATACATCAATATGAATAAGAAATGTTTAACCCTTTTGCTGTCTTTTTAATAGTATACATATAGGTGATCGGACTCCGAGAAAACGATAGGTTTACTATAAAAACAATATAATAATGTAATATATTTTAAATGTATCTATCGCATTCTATAAATTTCTAATGATTTAAAAATCTTTACTTTAACAATATTTGATTCAATCCCGTAAGTACCAAAATGAAATCACGGAAAAAAGGCTTATCCATGTTATGATTTCTATGACTATTCATGATGCGAGTACATAAAATCACTCTACCTACTCCGATCACTGATCATGACGAAGCTTCGCACAGTGAAACGATACACGCAGACGTTACCAACCATTATCAGCTATTGTCGCGATAGTTCGGGCTGCGTAGCACTTATCCCCCGGGTACATCAAACGGTTTTAGAGCAGTAATTAGCGTGGCGTGTTTTCTGACTACAGTTAGTGGTGGTTAATAAAACTTATAGCGCCAAAACATAACACGATATGTGTACAAAGCATCTAACGTTTGCTAGATCGACTACGACTTCGCGCTAGAAATATATTACTTCAACAAACTTAACGTTTAAAAGTCTAAACGTGCACAGCGGAGCCAGAATGGGATAGCAATAAAGTTTTACAGTCTGGCACAGCGCGTCGGGTGAACTCGGGCGGCAGTCGGCCCGCGTCGTTTGTTATTTTGCAAAATAAATTCTCTAAATTTAAAAATAATTTTGATACAAGTAAATCGAATTTGACAATCGCGACTCCACACGTGATACTAACCACGTGAATCTTTTTAGAACTAGAGGCGCGCAGGGGGGCGGCCTCGACGTGTTTTATATGGAATTTTTCACTTTTTGTATGGAAAATAAGAAAAAATATTACCTACATGTAGAGTGTAAGGGGCTTAAGAGTTTTATTAAGGGGGTCGAAATTTTCATTATTTTTGCGATTGGACACACCGTTTTCGAGATATAAGCAAAAGAAAAAAAAATAGTACTGTTTTTGCACCTGAAGTCCGAGGTGTTGGTGTGAATTTAAAGTTCATGACAACCAATTTTATTCCACACGTTTTTTTTTTTAAATCGCGATTACTAATAGTTAGATTTAGTTGGACAATCAAAATTTTTACACTTTTCACATAAATGTTCATTGATTTCTGAAGCTTCATGAGAAAAATATTATATTCTTTCGTGTACAGCGCGTTGTGAGATAACATTCACCGCGCAACATTAAGTCCATCTAGCGTGTTGGCAAATAAAATGACAACGTCTCTGCGTTGAGACTGTGGACGAGTTTTGTAACAACGTGTTATAATGATAGCGTATAAAATAACGCGCTAGAAAAATATATTTTATAGTCTATAACACGTCTATAGTTTCTAGCGGATTTGAACATCACTAACTACAGTTGTTCATTTCGACTGTTGTCTCCGGACTGCGTAAACGCTCTGTCGAAATATTAGAGAGCCATCTATATTGTACGATAATTCGTTAAAATGATGAAGCCGCTAACGTGACCGACCACTGCATTAACGCGATAACTTTTTAGCGAAAAAACTTTTTACAAAAAAAAAAACAACCGACTTCAAAAAAAAAAACACTACAAAGTGAAAAATAACTTTAATTTCGGAAGTCGGTGTCTTTGGTTTTCAATTTTCGTTCTTTGTTACCGACTTCCGAAATTAAAATTATTTTTCACTTTGTAGTGTTTTTTTTTTTGAAGTCGGTTGTTTTTTTTTTTGTAAAAAAGTTTTTATTTTTCACTTTTTAGTTGTGGTACGTACCCCACACAAATTCGAATACCACTACCTGCTATGTAAATAACAGTGACAGGAAGTTTATCATAATATCATCCACATACTATGTGGGAAAAAATACGTATTATTGAAGATAACTCAAAAACTACCCAAGCAAAGTTAATAAAATTTATATGGGACCACCTCTGAAGTATGATCTACCAAACAAAAAAATAATCATCAAAATCAATTCATAATTGGCGGAGTAATCGCGTAACAAACATACAAAAAAAAAACATACGAGAACCTCCTCCTTTTGGAAGTCGGTTAATAAAACATACGAAGCTTCGTCACGATAGACGCAGATGCGGCCGCAAGTGTAAGTTACTATTAAATAGACATGCTATGGCTGCAGAATGCCAACTTAACCACCATTGTGCAGGTTTGGAACCCTAAGATAGGAGAGGTTAATGAAGATCGTGGAGACGGTGAGACGGTACAGATTTCTTCCATCAGAATTGGCAAGCAGAACTGCAACTTACCTTGGTAATAGATCTTAGTTAATTTGTGAAAAGAGTATCGTCAGCCTTGGGTTTTAAAAGAAAACTATAGCATTGTAGAAGAATGACGAAGATTGATGTCGGGACGTTGTATATATGTTACCGGTAATCTGTATAATTCAGGTATTCTATACAATACCTAGGCAATGTATAGAATACCTGAGGCGTCCAGGCAATGTATGAAATATTATGAATATTATTGTCCGTTACATACTTTGCCTAGAAAATGTATACATTTCCCAGGGATTGTATAGAATACCTGCTGGTTCACCGGCAATGTGTAAAGTAAATAGATTTGGTCTATATTTATCAATGTTATGTAAGTACCATGGGAGAAACGAACATCTATACACCGTAAGGACTATCTTGCTTGCAACACACGGCCGCTATAGTAATGCTTGCTAGCGGATGTGTTCATCGTGTGCACGTGATTTTTAACCGACGAAAATAAAGGGTCACATGTAAGTTTCCTCTATAGTACTTACCTATAAAATGACGGACAAATAAAACAGCTCATGTTTGCCCAAATTAACTTGATTAAAATTAACAATTACATAACATAACATCACGCCTTGTTTTCCCGAAGGGTTGGGCAGAGGTGTCCTTGTAACAGGTACACCCACATTTCGCCAGTTATGTTTAAGTCCCATGTAATAGGGGGCGAGCCTATTCCCATCAACCGGGCACAAATCCAGACTTAAAGCTGCTACTGAGAAATTTCAGATAGAAAAACCCAATAACACTTTGCCCGACAAGGGAATCGAACCCAGGACCTCATGTTCAGCAGTAGCGCTCAAAAAACAAATTAACAAGTCTTTTCACACATTGTCGGCTGCGCATTCGGTACTGTATAGAATGCCTAGGCAAAGTAGAAAATAAATAATATTTCATACATTACCTAAACGTTTTAGGTATTCTATACATTGCCTAGGTGTTGTATAGACTACCGGATTATACAGATTGCCGGTAACATATATACTCGTCGCGCGTATAAACTATGCTTGCGTGACGCTGTATTTTGCGTGATATCAGTGTGATGTGTAGTTCGCATGTAGCGTTATAGATGTCGCCACAGAATTATGGCAAATATCAGAAAATCAATCAATTCATGTCGTCTCCAAGCTAGAGGTGTGCGCCGATCGGCGTGGCACACATCGCGCCGCCGGTAATTACGGCCACGCCACCGCCGCCGATTTTTTTTTTCCGACGTCATCAGCGTCAATGTCAAAATATGTTATCTTATATTCTAGATTTACGTATAAGCAAATTTACTAGTAAACAGAACACTAGAAATGTCTAAATACAAGCTTATTGGTTTATTTCGACGTAGTTGTTTTCGTAAATTTAATAAAAATACATTTTTATATGAGCATAATTTGAATAGCAGGCACGACGCACTGATTGAATACCTTAGTTTCCAAACATTGCGGTATGGACGAAAAGAAGACTTGATACAGTTTTCCAAAAGCTTCTTGGATGAAAGGAAAACTTTGTTATAGTGGTTTGATTTTAATGGAACTTTCATTTTCACCATCCACGCCGATTACGCCGATGACGCCGCCGCCACCGACAAAATAAACGTCAGACGCCGCCGCCGGTAAAGAATACATCGGCGCACACCTGTACTCCAAGCCCTTTTAGGGTTTTATAAAATGTAAATAAACATCTAATTCATCTTCTTCTCTTCCAGACTCTGCCAGTAATATTCTTCTTTAGCATGCTGGTGGAGATGCTGTTCTTCTGGGGAGCGCTGCAATGGTTCTGTCTGAAGTTGGGGCTCGTCCTCAGAGCAGCCACCGGCACGACGGTGTGTGAGAGCGTCATCGCTGTTGGCAACGTGTTTTTGGGAATGGTAAGTCAAATAAAATTATTGAGGTAATTAATACGTAATATGTCAAAGATAGAAAAGAAAATAAACTTTTGGTTAATTTGATTACAAACATTTACTCGTTTCTCTTTCCTACTTCATCACCAGACCCTGTTCACCATCTATCTATAACCTATTCATTAAGACCATTCCAATGAGCCCAAACACGACACCTGTGCTGTAAGTTGGTAAGGGAGTTGGGTATCCTGCAAATTCCAGGTGATGCTGCAGCATCAGTTCAAGGTTACTATGTTCTTCTAATATCACTAGCTGACCCCGACAAACGTTGTTTTGCCAATTATTTGTTTGGGGTGGACAACCCTTATCACTTAGGGGTATGAAAAATAGATAGTAGCCGATTCTCAGACCTACTGAATATACATATAAAATTTGGTAAAAATCAGTAAAGCCGTTTCGGAGGACTAACATTGTGACACGAGAATTTTATATATAAGATTGAAGTAACAGAATACCAAATTTCAAATCGATCAGACCTGTGGAAGATACTCACATCCATTCATCAACTAGAAAAGAGCTGATAATCTTCAAACGGCTATGAAACATGTCTGAGAACCATCGCTAGAAAACCTGCTTTCAAATGAAAAAACCACATTCAAATCGGTTCACCCGTTTAAGAGCTACGGTGCCACAGATAGACAGACATAGCGGTCAAACTTATGACACCCCTCTTTTTGCGTCGGGGGTTTAAAACGGGATGCTAAACCTGAACTAAACAGTCTAAGCGTGTAGCTCTTTGTGTCGCATAGCAAGCTAGCTATTTATGCAAAGTGTCTTCAAAGCCTTCTTCTTACAGACAGAGTCAGTGCTGCTGGTCAAGCCATACCTCGCTCTGCAGACACCTTCGGAGTTACACGTGGTAATGGCGTCTGGATTCGCTACTGTATCTGGTAAGTCGAGAGTTTTTATTATTTTTATTTATTTATTAATATGTTAGCCTAATAGTTTACACATTACATTTCTTTTAAAATTACACGATATCACTACATAGTATAAAACAAAGTCGCTTTCTCTGTCCCTATATCCCTATGTATGATTAAATCTTTAAAACTACGCAACGGATTTTGATGCGGGTTTTTTTAATAGATAGAGTGATTGAAGAGGAAGGTTTATATGTATAATAACCCGGTTTATACCCGTGCGAAGTTGGGGCGGGTCGCTAGTACATTTATAAGTGCAAGAATACACTTTATATTTGAATTTTACATTTTTATGACTGCAATTAATTTTTAATAATGGCTGATTTTAAAATGATGAATATTCAAACTCAAACTCAAATCATTTATTTCAATTAAACCATTTACAGGCACTTTTGAATTGTCAAGGAATCGGTCAGTCAGAAATAGGTATGAAGCTAGTTGCCCATTCCAAAGCGTAGTAGGTACCTATGGAGAAGAACGGGCAAGAAACTCCACGGACACTCTTTTAAATAAAAAATTGTTACAAAATATTGGTTACATCATTCATTTGAAATTATACATGTGAGAACAATGTAGAAAGACGTGCACGTTAGAAGCGTCCGTAATAAAAAGATAAAAAAAGAACAATTCAAAAAATTAAAAATAAGCCCTGGCAGCTAAGAGATGACCAGTCCCAACTGACGGCGCCCGTTCACGAACATGACGCATGGATTAGCACCATTCAGCTCAACCATTTTGAAGGGAGCTAAATGATCCAACACACGCGCCACCATCAGCGAAACATTTGAGTGAGCATGACATACTCACAGCCGCCAGGGCACATTCAAGTCAATGCAAGACATATTACCCGGTAAATGGTAACTCTTTAGTACATAGTGCTCACATAGTGTGCTATGCAATTATATAATACAAAAGAGATTGAGTTTATACAATGCAAAGATGGTCTTACAATCTTCAGCAGCTCCAACAGTATTTGCAAATGTTAATCAATTAGTTGTGGTTGTGGAGCAGGACCAGCATTGAGCCAAGCATTTTTATCAGTGATGTAATCCCCCAACGTATAATATGCCTGCCTGTTTAGTGTGCGTTTTATACAAGATTTGAATTTCGTCTCATTCAGTTGAAGTATGTGGGGAGGAATTTTATTGTAATATTTTAAACAGTATCCCATGAAAGATGAATCTACTTTAGCCAGTCTGAAACCTGGTTGAACTAATAGGTCCCTATTTCTAGTACTATAATTATGTCTATCACCTCTTTTGCTAAAAAGATGTAAATTCTTTCTTACGTACATGATGTTTTCATAGATATATTGACAAGGTACCGTCATGATGTTAATATCCTTAAACAGTTTCCTTAGAGAATCGCGCCTGCGGAGACAATATATGGCTCTGATCGCTCTTTTCTGGAGAATAAAAATAGACTCGATGTCTGCAGCCCGTCCCCACAGTAAAATTTTCCCACACGCCCATACACCCACACACACTCATGTTTTATTTATTTTTTTTGTTCTTTTTATTTTTATACTTTATTTTAACATTAAGTACTTTGTTCGCCTGCTGCACGTACCAAAAAATTTTTTTGTAACCGTAATAAGACTCACTGTGAATGGATACTCTTTCCTAAGATACAGACAGATTTTCTGCCTAGTTTAGGAAAGGGAGTCCTATGACCATTTTTATATGTGTTGTACTGGTTCTATTTATTTATAACATCTAATTATATAAGACAACTTTGTATACCATGTACAAACTACTTTTTGAAATAAAAAATTTATTATTATTCTTATTAAAATACCGTAGGACATGATACTATGAAAGTAGCTGAAATAGACTAGCCTCGCGGTATCTACATCAGTAAACTGACGGATTTTTCTGACAGCATATGCTGCTGAACTTAGCCGTCCTGCAAGAGATGTTAAATGAGGACCCCATTGCAGCCTTGAGTCGAGCGTGATCCCTAGGAAAAATTTTATGAGAATTTTTGAATGAATGAATATTTGAATTAGAGTTCGAGACTATTATACCTACAGGGCCTTTACAAATTAATTGGAGGAACTTCAGGTGGGGTGGGTGCCTATATCTATACCTATTTAGTTAAGTACTATAAAAATCACGCTAAACGCGACATCGTGGCGTTTGTTTAGGTCCTCAGAAGTTTCTGCGTGTATAGATATTGGACACTCCAACATTTTGGGCCTACCACACAAGCTTCACCACAGTTTTGCCTGCGCAGGCCGTTTTGTACACGGAACTCTGTGCGTGTGGTTGGTAAAACTATCACTTCACTCGCCAATCCCATAGCGCGGCCTGTGACTTGCTTGAAGTTTGGCTGGCAAGCCCGGCCTGCGCGTAGGGTTGGGCGTTCGGTATTCACGCCGCAGTCATGTTCGCCGTAGTTCTTATTATTATTATGTAAAATCAACATATACCAGTTTAGGCGTTTATGGCGCCTAGTTTATTTAAATGACAAACGATCCAGTAGGTACTTAGGTGTGTATTTTTATAACGTAACACAGTGTCCAAGCGACAGCGGAATGATTGAATATATCGACACACGATAATCAACTTGTTGGATAGGTACACGATAAGATATTGAGGTAGCCAGAGTTTTACATGGTAAATCAAACCCTCTAGTTTTCCTTGGACCATAGACAAGCTGTGTAGACCAACTAGTGTTGTCCGGTTAAATCACACAGTGCGAACCATAGATAATTAGTTGGTTCGCCACACCAGTTTTATAAACACATTGACATTGTTGAAAATTATATTCAAAATGACATGATTACTTTGTAAAGTATTATATTATTTTAACTATTGTGAATGTGAGGACTATCTATGTGGATATTATTTTTATTTCTCTTCTAGTTTTAGTGATGGTCTGGCAGTTTGAGTAGTTTTGTAAATAAAAATGTCCTTTCTTTGGTATTGCTCGTCGAGTTGAGCTCCTTAAGTTCTGAGTTGAGCTCCACGATTACTGACAAATGCTTGCACTGACTGGACAGGTCTACTCAAATCTGTGTGGTTCTTTCCTCAAAAGACCTTTTCAGACACTAATCTACATGGTCCTCATATGGCCTGACCAAGATTATGTCTGGACTTTAAAAGAGACTGCGACCTCTGAGTTTGTTTCGGCCTTTCTTCTCAAAGTAGTCAGATAAGAAACGCCGAACTCATCTAGCTCATTTTTAATATTTTTTTATATGACGTGTAAAAGTGATTCCGATATCCTATTTACAGAATAAACAATTTCATTTCATTTCTTAATTGAGAAACATTGTTTCCACGCCGACGATTTCGACAAGAATGTGGTTTGCGCGTATTTAATGGGCCTACCATACACACAACCTTCACCAGGCCGGTTTGTACGCGGAACACCGTGCGTGTGGTTGGTAAAATTCGCCGATTTGTTTGGCATTTGGCTTGCGGGCAAAACTTCAAGAAAGTCAAAAAGTGCGCAGGCCGCGCTGTGGGGTTGGCGCGTGATATATATAGTTAAACAACTGTAATGCTTACAAATATAGGCATTACAGTTGTTTTTCCTAAAACTTGTGTTTGTTTAAATGTTTGGGTAATAAATTGCAAGCGCAGATTAGGTTCTTTTCGACTCAGGAGTTATCGTGTTTACGATTCGACAATGGTGCCGATTCCCTTGTTCACAAACTAAACTAAATTTAAGTTCAGTGCATCTTTTTCTTTATATTTCATTAAGAAAAGGACAGAAGATAAATTATAGTTTAGTCCTGTCAAATTAATCAGCGCCTGTCACTCTCCATACAAGTTTAGACGTGATTAAAAACTTTCTAACTAAAATTACTTCAATTTACGTCAAGCGCTGATTAATTTGACAGGACTAAACTAAAATTTATCTTCTGTCCTTTTCTTAATGAAATAGAAAGAAAAAGATGCACTGAACTTAAATTTAGTTTAGTTTGTGAACAAGGGAATCGGCACCACTACTTGGATATTTGTCACAATAGATAACTGAACTTTATCGGGGAAAATCAAACCAGATATTAATGTCAACCGGTTTAAACTAGGCCTAACTATTTTGCCCTTAGCACTTTGGGCACAGATCTTTCACTCCGCAAACCCCGAGAACTCTCTGCGTCCAGCGCTCCGTGTGGCAACACGCTGTGTCCGGGTTCGCGACAAGTCAATCGTCATCCTGAGGATGCCTCGTTGAGAGGTGAAACACGTGTCGATTTCTTACAGAGTTTTTATGGCACTTTAGGAATAGTTAATAAACGGAACTGGTTATTAAATATTTCACCGTCTATTGTATTTTATTTACTTAATAAAAAAACGTGTGGCACTCGGGGACTGCCGCGGTAAAGCTATTGCATAGCATTTGTAACCTCCATACTTCCTATTTGTCAACGCTACACTTGGGATGATGACGTGATGACATAAAACAAAAATTACGTTCCCATGACAACATCACGTTTTACATGGTAGGCGGAGTGGGGGGTGTTAGGTTTTATTTTCGTTACGTTACGGAATTTCTTGATTCGGTCGCCGCGCTCAAAGCCCGCGATAAAAGCTATGCAATAGCTTAAAAACTGTTACTTTATCATTTTGTCTCAATTTTGACAGTGTTAATAGAATTTCGTTGCTCACCGTACCTTCCTACTTACCTAAGGAAGATTTAATTTTTATCAGTTCTCAAATATTTTATTTATCACCTGCTATCATAATAATAAAATACTTTACATGTCTTATCTACACCTCATTATAAATACTTTAGATTACAATAATTGCATGAATAAAACTAAATGATGCTTAGATTGACCGCGTTCTTAATCTGTGATTAAATCTATAATTTCTCTATAAAGCTGAAGAGTTTGTCTTTTTGTTTGTTTGAATGCGCTAATGCGTGGCATCACAGCGGGCCCTATCAGAATACCAGCGCTATGGTTTTTTTTAAAGTGAAAACTTCTTTAGGCGCGTTGGGCATTTTTGAGATGGGACTAAACCAATGGTTTCGCGACACTGTTACCGAATTTACCGACACTGTGGAGTAAAAGACATCAACGTGTTGATTACCGCGGTGCCGATTTTTTTTTAAGTTTTCACTTCTGACAGCACTCCCGAAGTGCCACTGTTTTTATTTTTTAAATACCGCAGCATTACGCTGAGATAGGAGCCTTTTTGGCCTCGCACAGGTCATCATCATTTCAGCCTAAAGACGTCCACTGCTGGACATAGGCCTCCCCCAAGCACCGCCACTTCGACCGGTTCTGTGCTTTCCGCATCCAGCGGATTCCTGCGGCCTTCACAAGGTCATCAGTTCATCTCATAGTACACAGTCATAGTTTTTTTAATTTTTTGAAACATTTGTCATTTCGTTATTTTTATTAACGGTTTGTATTTCCTGTGCGTGTCCCAAATATGTTTCTTGCTTTCTTTAATTTTCTAATTTCTGGAATTCTCTGTCGGAATTGAAAAGATCTTTATTTATTTTTTCTCTCTCGATTACAATGTTGGTCTAATAGAGAAAGTTGATCAGTTTTATGGTCTGTACCACAGCCTTAAATTTGACCATACCTTTCTGATACAACTTTTATAATAAAGCTGAAGAGTTTTTTAAAGTGAAAACTTCATTAGGCGCGTTGGGCATTTTTGAAATGGGAAAAAAACAATTGAACTCGCGATTATGTAAACGCGATCGTGCTCTTTATTTAAATTACGTTACGAATCAATGTTCTATGCAAGTATTTTTACTTTAAAGGTTTTGTAAACGCGATTGTGCTCTTTATTTATATAAGGTTACGGACCAATGTTCTATGCAAGTATTTTTCTTCCACAAAGGTGATTTTGTTCAAGTTTTCACTTCTGTCGGCACTCCCGGAGTGCAACTGTTTTTTTTTTTTAACCCGTTTATCTTTGGAACTACAAGTTGGATTTGAAAAAATCTTTTTGCATTTGATAGCCCAATTCCTGAGGAAGGTTATAAGCTATGTAACATCACGCTATGACCCTTAGGAGCTGAGCAAAAAGATAAAAAGTCAGAAAGAACGCTAAGTAAAAACGAAGCAATAGCGCGGGCGATGCGATGCGATGCGGTGCGATGGGTCGAAGGAGTTTTATAAAAAAAGGGTTCCGTACCTCAAAAGGAAAAAACTGAACCCTTATAAGAACACTTCGTTGTCTGTCCGTCAGTCTGCCAAGAGACCCATTTTCTCAGGAACGCATGGAGGTATCAAGTTGAAATTAATATCAAAAACGTAGATATATGGTCCCTTGGAGCTCTAAAAAAAATAAAGATTCTAAGTCAATGCAATAAAAAAAAACGGCCATTTATCTGACATATTTTGATACTCGCAAATAAATCAGGACTTGCAGGGTACTTCCCGTTGATCTAGAATCATGAAATTTAGCAGGAAGCAAGGTCTCACAGAACTAGTAAAAGAAAAAGTACGAAAAAGTACGAAAATTGATGATTTGTAGTTATAGCACATTTTTTTTTGCGATCATAAACTTTTTTGCAGTTGGAGAAATTGACCGTGACGTATATCGATGTATGGGAGAACATGTTTTTCAACTACTAAGTTAAGTTTGTTCTTGGGATAAATTCATCCCAACTACAGAACCCTTCATTGTGCGTGGTCCGACATGCACTTGGCCGGTTCTTTTTGTATATTGGTGACGATTCCCTTGTTCACAAACTAAACTAAATTTAAGTTCAGTGCATCTTTTTCTTTCTATTTCATTAAGAAAAGGACAGAAGATGAATTTCAGTTTAGTCCTGTCAAATTAATCAGCGCCAGTCACTAATCCATACAAGTTTAGACGTGATTAAAAACTTGCCTACTAAAATTACTACAATTTGACAGGACTAAACTAAAATTTATCTTCTGTCCTTTTCTTAATGAAATAGAAAGAAAAAGATGCACTGAACTTAAATTTAGTTTAGTTTGTACACAAGAGAATCGGCACCATTGTGTACCTATCTTACGACTTCCACGCGAACGAAGTCGCGGGCAGAAGCTAGTATGAAAATAAAACGTTTTATAATTTTCAAGGTAAAGTAATGTTTTTATTAACTTTGACAAACTGACAACTCTATCGACGATCTTGAGCCAAAACATGATTAAATGATAAATTAATACAATTGGCTATTATTTATATTATTTGACCTCAAATTAGACGATGTTTTGTTATCTTAGATGTCCGAATAGTCTGAAGGAACATGACTGGTTTTATTTTCTATGAATTTTCATTACTTACTAAGTATTTTAAATCATCTTGGAATTATAGATATTGCCTGGTTCTGCCTCGGATTACTTAATGAACGATCTCTCGCACGGAAAATACATTAGGTATGGTCAGCAATAGGTAGGTTTTAAATACTGTTAGGACCTACTTAAACATAATAATTACCTTCATCATCAGCCTATAATGTTCCCACTGCTGGGACACAGACCTCCTCTCTGTGAGAGGGAGTGGGCCGTAATCCACCACGCGAGCCCAGCACGCGTAGCATGACCACCGTAGAAATGAGTTTTGTCGACGGAAGAATAGACAAAATGACAGATTGTGATTGTTTATCTGTCATTTTGTCTATTCTTCCGTCGACAAAACTCGTTTCTACGGTGATCATGCTACGCGTGCTGTGCGGGTTGGTAGATGTCACATGTCTTCAAATTTTCGGTTCTAGGACACGTCGGTTTCCTCACGATGTTTTCCTTCCCCGTTTTGAGAGCAGTGGTGATGAAATAATTTACACAAAGTAAAGCGCCTGTCTGGGTTCGAACCTACGACCTACTCGTAAGTCGCGGCCGTTACCACTGGGCCACTGCTCTCTAATAATATTACCTAATCAATTAATATCAATGTTGTCAAACAAAGTTATGTAAACCATATTTGGTTTAAAAATTCTTAACCAATTTTACAAAAAAGTTGGATATATTTTTTTACGTAACTTGAAATACAAAGTCAAAGTCTATTTTGACTTTATAAATACACTGGTTTCTGCCCGCGACTTCGTCTGCGGGCCTAACTTAACCTCTTTACAATAATATTAATGTAGATTTGTTCGTGTTTAAACTTCCATAATTCGATTCCCGTCACGTTTGCAGAATTTTGCTAGGTAATTTAATTTGACTCTGTATGTTGTTATGCAATTATAGTTAAAACTCAACATTATAATAATATTTAAATTGGCACGATGCCATAAATGTCATGTAACTTTTTCAATTTCACTTTGGTATCTATTTTAAGAGGGTTTATCCCAAAATTTGGCAACGTCGTAAATAGCTGTCAAATATTTACCTGTTTTGATTAATTTGGCAATGTTACTGTATGGAATTAAGAAATGTGGCTAACTAGCGAACTAAAACATTGATTATGAAATGCAATAATTAATATCGTAACACCGAATATTTAGTTTTGGATGTAAAAAAAGTATTTGGAAACTTTCCAAATTCCTTTTTTACACCTAAAACTGTTACAACATAAAATTCAGTGTTATAATTGCAATTCATTATTAAATTCTAATTCCCTAGTTAGCCACATTTCTTATTTCCATACAGTAATATCGCCAAATTAATCAAAACAGCGAAATATTTGACAGCTAATTGCGACGTTGCCCACTTTCAGAATAAACGCATTCTTAATCACTGCTCAATTTTTCTCTGTACGATATACCAAACACTAGTTATGCTACGTATGTACCTAGGCAAACTAAATGCTGATATTTTTATAATCCAAATATCACCCTTCAAACCTCTCCATCATCAGGTACGATCCTGGCCTCCTACATCGGTTTTGGCGCGGAACCAGCTCACCTGGTGACAGCTAGTGTCATGTCCGCCCCGGCTGCCATCTGCTACTCCAAGCTGCTGATGCCGGAGACGAAGAGGTCGCTGACTACCGTGGACAATATTCAGCCTGTGGTGTGGTAAGTGGGAAATCATAAAGTAATAAAAAAAAAATAGTGGCACTCTGGTCCAGGAGTGCCGACAGTAGTGAAAACTTGAACGAGATCGCCTTGGTGGAAGAAAAATACTTGTATAGAACATTGGTCCGTAACCTTATCTAAATAAAGAGCACAATCGCGTCTACAAAAAAAAAAAAACTACCGAAACCTTTAAAGTAAAAATACTTGCATAGAACATTGATCCGTAACGTAATATAAATAAAGAGCGCAATCGCGTTTACAAAAATGAGGTGTCGGTAACGGTGTCGCGAGTCAATTATTTTTCCCGTCTCAAAAATGCCCAACGCGCCTAAAGAAGTTTTCACTTCAAAAATCTTTTAATCAAAATAAGGCATATCCCTTGTCCTAACCAAAGCGATTGATAGCACGACTTCGCGATTGTTACATTCACATGGATATGGTACACATTTGTTCGGAAAACCGGGGTAGGACTCGGCCTGAGAATAACACCAACCCGCACTGGACCAGCGGCGTGGTGCTGTGTATCTCACATACAACTTGTAAAAATAACTGTAAAAAATATTGTTTTCACTGATCAGTGAGGGTGTTGTTAAATATCGTACTGAGAGTCTATTTATGTTGACATTGGTGCCGATTCCCTTGTTCACAAACTAAACTAAATTTAAGTTCAGTGCATCTTTTTCTTTCTATTTCATTAAGAAAAGGACAGAAGATAAATTTTAGTTTAGTCCTGTCAAATTAATCAGCGCTTGACGTAAATTGACGTAATTTTAGTCGGCAAGTTTTTAATCACGTCTAAACTTGTATGGAGAGTGACAGGCGCTGATTAATTTGACAGGACTAAACTAAAATTTATCCTCTGTCCTTTTCTTAATGAAATAGAAAGTTAAAGATGCAATGAACTTAAATTTAGTTTAGTTTAGTTAATAAAATGTAGTTTAAATTAGTTTAGTTTGTGAATAAGGGAATTGGCACCATTTACAGGAAAAAAGAAAAAAAAAATTGCCACATTTTTGTTCAATGGGGAATTTTACCGGGTTATTTACACATGGGGTGCGGGCGGCCGTCGTTTAGCGGGTGTCAACTTATGACCCCTGTTGAAAATTTGCTAGTTTTTTAATGGGGTAATTTTGGTATCGATATTAAAAACAATTAAATCCAACAAAATAAGAACTAGATTCAACCTCAGCTAAAAACTGCTTGATCCAGAAAGGAGTAGATACTTCTGGACACGGTGCGTATCGTTAGGAGGTAGGTATGGGTGTTGTTTCACGTCACTAGTTACAATAACTGGCTACGGGGCATGTAGCCGGCTGAATAACTATTTTCAAGTCACACATAAACACATGATTTTTTGTAACTAGTTACATCATAATGCAGTGATCGAATGAAAAGAGTGAAACGAAACAAAAGTACTTTGCGAGCTTTGGTTTCACGAAAGGTAGGTCGACGACTGACGCAGGAATAAAACTCATCAGTCACATTTTGGAATAATGGGAAAAGTCCCAGGATGCAATTGGCATTTTCTGTGACCTCTCAAAAGCGTTTGACTGCGTTGACCACAAAACACTGATCTGTATATTACACCACTACGGAATTCGTGGACAAGCTGCTGATCTTGTTTTTTCCTATCTATCAAACAGGCAGCAAAAAGTAAATGTTAACGGGGCGACGTCCTTAGGGTCTCTAGTTAAGATGGGCGTGCCTCAAGGATCAATTCTTGGCCTTTTTTTATTTCTAGTTTATATTAATGACCTTCCTTACATGATGGCTAATTTATCGGATATAATTCTATTCACTGATGATACTTCTCTTATTTTTAAAATAGATAGAAAAGATACGGATGTCTTACATGGCAACGATAGTCTGGCAATTCTTTCGAAATGGTTCGCAGCTAATAATCTTTTACTTAATGCGAACAAAACTAAATGTCTTAAGTTCTCATTACCAAATGTACCACAAGTAGGTCTCAATTTAAAACTTGATGGCAAGAAGCTAGATGCTATTACGGAAACTGTGTTTCTAGGAATTACTCTAGATTCAAGATTGCAATGGGACACCCATATTAGAGCCCTTTCAGGTAGATTAAGTTCAGCTGCATATGCAGTAAGAAAAATAAGGCAGTTAACTGATGTAGCCACAGCTAGGTTAGTATACTTTGCTTATTTCCACAGTATTATGTCTTATGGCGTTTTGCTGTGGGGTTTGGCAGCTGACGTAGATTCAATTTTCATTTTACAGAAGAGGGCAATTCGCGCGATCTACAAAATGAGTCCTCGTGAGTCCCTTAGAAATAAATTCAAAGGAATTGATATACTGACTCAGCCTTCTCTTTATATCTTAGAAAGTATTTTGTATGTTCGCAAAAACCTAGGACTTTTCAAAATAAGAAGCGATTTTCATAATAAACATGAAATTGTGATACCCAAATTTAGATTAACTAAAACTAGTAAGTCATTTCTTATAAACGGTATCCGCTTTTATAACAAGTTACCAAAGTCTGTTACAGAACTAAACGATGGAAAGTTCAAAACCCACATCAAACGTGTTCTTATTAAAAAAACCGGCCAAGCGCGAGTCGTACTCGCCCATGAAGGGTTCCGTAGCAGCAAGTAACATTGAATGAAAGGTAAATTGCGGTTTACGATTTATGACGTATTAAAAAAAAACTACTTGTTAGATCTCGTTCAAACCAATTTTCGGTGGAAGTTTACATGGTAATGTACATCATATATTTTTTTTAGTTTTATCATTCTCTTATTTTAGAAGTTACAGGGGGGGACACACACATTTTACCACTTTGGAAGTGTCTCTCACGCAAACTATACAGTTTAGAAAAAAATAATGTTAGAAACCTCAATATCATTTTTGAAGACCTATCCATAGATACCCCACACGTATGGGATTGATGAAAAAATTTTTTTTGAGTTTCAGTTCTAAGTATGGGGAACTCCAAAATTATTTGTTTTTTTTCTATTTTTATGTAAAAATCTTAATGCGGTTCACAGAATACATCTACTTACCAAGTTTCAACAGCGTAGCTCTTATAGTTTCGGAAAAAAGTGGCTGTGACATACGGACGGACAGACAGACAGACAGACAGACATGACGAATCTATAAGGGTTCCGTTTTTTGCCATTTGGCAACGGAACCCTAAAAAGCATATTATAAGATTAAAAACTACGTTGAAGACAAGTAAGTCTGGTAATAATTCCTTCTGCACATGTGGCTTCGTGGCATTAACGGTATAACTATGTAAATGTCTATTAACTGCTCCCAAATTACGATGATTATTTTATTTTACTTTTTTACATACTTCATTGACATAATCTTTTCAGTATTTGACATTTTTCTATATTTTTTTTAATCAAATTAGATTTGTTACAGCTGTAGTGGCAATCATGTCATTTGGTTTAAATAGGTCCTTATTTTATTATTTTGTTTATCTTTTATATAGATTCTTTTCTTTTAGATTTTGTGAATGTGAAAACGTTGTAGGCTGTAGACTTTTGGACTATTTTCTATTTTACTACGTACCTGGTACTTGTTGATAGGCCTACATTGTCCTCCCATACCTATTAACACTGTAATTTGAAAACATTGTAGAAACCATTTATTTTGAAAAGAGTAACCGTGGAGTTTCTTGCCGACTCTTCTCCATAGGAAGCGACCAATTGGAACCGTGCACCTAGCTTCTGACGTTTCGTAAGTGCCCTTGTAGGTTTATGTGAAATAAAATATTTTGATTTTGAGCGCATGTTGTATCTTTCGCGTGTAAGTAATAACTTTAGTATTGTTAAAATAATGAAACTGCAAATGTAGCTACGAAAACTTATTCGTTCCAAAAACTTAAAGCTTGTGATATGTAACGTATTACGTAGGTAATCAATTAATCATTTATATCTTCGTTTCACAAATAACTGTAAAACTTCGAGAGAATCACCGTGTTGAATCACCGAATAGAATTTGAAAAATAACTAGTTACAAAAATCACTAGTTTTCAAAACTGGTGACGTCCTCCAAGTCACTAGTTACGTTACGTTTCGCGAAAATCACGTAACGACCCACCCCTAGGAGGTTCCTCTCTTAGGAACCCTGACCACCGGTAGCTTGAACCCTGTTCCCGATACCGGAGGGCTACTATTTTTTTTTAAACGGTTCTTTTTTTGTGATTTTTATAAAAATGTAAATGGGGCCGATTCTCTTGTACACCGAACTAAACTAACTAAACTATCACTAAAATTCCTTACTTTTGACTATGAGAATCTCAAAGCTATTCTGCAAAATAAATTCTCTAAATTTAAAAATAATTTTGACACATCTAAATCGAATTTGACAACCGCGACTTCACACGTGATACCTAACCACGTGAATCTTTTTAGAGCCGGAGGCGCGCAGGGGGGGCAGCCTCGACGTGTTTTATATGGATTTATCACTTTTTGTGTGGAAAATAAGAAAAAATATTACCTACATGTAGAGTGTTAGGGGTTTAAGGTTCTTATAAAGGGTGTCGAAATTTTCATTATTTTTGCGATTGGACACACCGTTTTCGAGATATAAGCAAAAGAAAAAAAAAAATCAGTACTGTTTTTTCATCTGAAGTCGAGGTGTTGGTGTGAATTTTAGTTCATGACAACCAATTTTATTCCACATGTTTTTAGTCGCGATTAAAAATAGTCATATTTAGTTAGAAAATCTAAATTTTAGGTTAAAAACGTCAAATTCAGAATAGCAAAATTGCCATTTTCACTAAACTAATATCTCAGTGCCATCTTAGTGCTGTCAAACTAAAATATAGTTAAGTTGTGTCACTTTAGTCTATTTCAGAATGGGAAATCGTCGTTTGACAGGAATATGCTAAATTTTGGTGATTTTTAGTTTAGTTTAGAGGCATTTGTGACAAGAGAATCGGCACCATTGTGAAAATAAATAAACGATTTAATAATTAATTCTAATCATTGCATTTTTTTTATTTCAGTGAAGATCAATCAGTTCTCTCCGCGGCCACCAGAGGCGCCACCAACGGCATAGCCTTAATCCTGAACATTGTCGCCAATATTATAGCCTTTGTAGCCTTCATAGCCTTTATCAACGGTGCGCTGGGCTATTTCGGTGGAATGCTGGGTAATCCCGACATCAACCTGGAATGGATTCTTGGAAAGGTGTTCATACCCCTGTCCTGGGTTATGGGTGAGTACAAGATAAATAGGATAACACTTTCGACTTCACCCACTTTTCAAAGAACTCATACGTCATGCCGCCATACATATTAGAAGTGAACCCTCCGGGAGGGTTACTGGCATTAAGTTTGCGGTAAAGTTAACCATCGCGGACGGTCAACAGCATTAGGTTTAAAACCATATTATAAAACACTGTAAAACGAAGTAAAATTTTGTTTTCAGAAGGTCTTGTAGTAATACGTAGTTTCCAATATTTTAAATTTTTCCTCGTTGGTCTAGTGGTCGCAAGCGCTACTGCTGAGCATGAGGTCCTAGGTTCGATTCCCGGGTCGGGCAAAGTGCTACTGGGTTTTTCTATCTGGAATTTCTCAGTAGCAGCCCGGAGTCTGGATTTGTGCCCGGTTGATGGCAATAGGCTCGCCCCCTATTACATGGGACTTAAACATAACTGGTGAAATGTGGGTGTACCTGCTACAGAGACACCTCTGCCCAACCCTTCGGGGAAACAAGGCGTGATGTTATGTATGTTATGTTAATTTTTTTGTGAATATTTATAACTGTGAACAAAAAAATAAAAATGCTTGTGATTTTAAAACCAATGCATATATCTGCTAATAAATCTTGTTAAAATATGATTTTATTTTCATGGTTTATAATGCTGTATTCGGTAAGAAAAACCTACATTTAAAGTAAGTCCTCCGCGAGGGCTGCCGGCATCCCATGTGCGGCTAGGTGAACCCTCCAGGAGGGCTCCCGGCACTGAACGTGTTAAGAACGTTTATTCTAAAAGTTAGCAACGTCGCAAATAGCTGTATTGATTAATTTGGCAATATTACTGTATGGAAATAAGAAATATCGCTAACTAGTGAACTAGAATATTAATAAAATGAATTGCAAATACAACACTGAATTTGATGCTGTAACCGTTTTAGGTGTAAAAAAGACATTTGGAAAAATTCCAAATACTTTTTTACATCTAAAACTAAATATACGGTGTTACGATTTAATTATTGCATTTCATAATCAGTATTCTAGATCACTATACTCCATAGGTTTAGGTAGTTAAATAAAGGTAAACAAAAAAAACCACGTGACGAGACAGCTGTCAAGTAACCGACTAAACGTAATACCTGTCACTTCAGTTGTTATGCTAAGTCACAATTGAACTCTTTAATTTAACAACGTTATATTTCGTTGACGTTTAGAAATTGGGCTCTTTACAATAGACAGATTACAAAATCTTATAAATCAGACAAAAAAAATTGTGCTCAAGCAGTTACATCTACGAAAAGTAGCGAAGAATAAACGATAAAGTTTAACATACATTAATAAAAGAGGAAACTATAGATAAACACTAAAATAAATTTAATTTGGTTTTATTGTTTTTTTAACAAGAAAGTGTCATCTATAAAAACCCTTTTTACGATTTGTTCACCTTTTTTTAACTACCTAAACCTATGGAGTATAGTTAGCGATATTTCATATTTCCAGGTCACCCTATTTAAGACTTCTACATTTATATTTATCTGTAATTTGTATGGTGGGATATAGAATATTATTTTCTATTCTTAACTGTAAAGTAAACATAATATTAATGTTTAACAAAACGGTATTCATTATGTATTTTTATTACGAAGACAAGGTGCATTTATTTCATTGTTAGTGCATGCATGTCGCATTAAAATACCGATAATATTGTAACCGTATCTCATATAAACAGTTACGTACAATAACTTTTTATTGTTTAGCTGAGGCGTAACCAATCTCTTATCATTTCATTTTATTGTTTTTCACTGAAAACTGATTTACAGTACAAATATGTTCTTAATGTCTCTCGGAAAACCTCGTGTTTCAATTAGCAAAGGTGCAGGTACAGTTAGCAAAGGTGTCAAATGTCATGATTTCATTAAATTATGACATTTGACACCTTTGCTAACTTATGGAGTTGTATTGCTGATTGTAATGATTATATTTGAGTAAAGCCATATTTGTTACGACCGCGAATCAAATATTAATCAACATAAAACCTGACACTGACCTGCAAAATGCAAAAAACGTAAGAAAATTTGAATTTCGCGGGCTATCCTGACGCTTCCCCCTTAATGTGATTTATTTTTAAAATGGGAGGAAAGCTGCTAAAGTCGTAGGCACGACAGATAGGAAAATAGTTTTACAGCTCTATATAGTTCACTCGGAAATCAAAACAATAAAGTTAGGTACTATTGCTGTCGCTACTGTTATTTTATATCTAATGATATATCTGTGGTGTTAAAGTAAAAGGGGATAAGTCAATAAACACAACTTTTCACTAGAGGCGAAAGAAAATTACGCTCTTTGGTTTCAAAAGATAAATGTATATAATCAAGAATATAAAAGATTCATACTACAAATTTGTTACTATTTTCATTTAACAATATTGCCTCTTGTTTATCGTAATTTGAAAACATAATTGTATTTGTTATTAATTAAAATAATTGACATGTCTCGTTTTTCCTTATCAAGAACAAATATATTATATTCATATTATTGACTCATCTCTAAGCAATATTTATTTAATTTTCTTCTTTTGTTTATTATTCATAGTTTTTTTTATAGAATTTGGAAAAATTATTTATTTTAAACAAATATATAAATTGGGACGATTAAATAGGACATGCTGACAAAAAAAAATACTAGGTACTTAAACATCGTTGAACTTTTCAATATCGGGATTTACGTCACTTTTGTTAGTACTAGTTTGTAATTTATTGTAGAAGTCATGGCAACTGTTGTGAACAAGTGAAGAATACTAAAAGGTCTTTCTATTTTTCCTTGCTTATAGGCACTTGACACTCGTAGCATTTCTCAGGATTTCAAGATTCATTTTCTTTGCCCCTTCGATAGAAAAAAATGTCCTTAAACTCGGTTGAGTTGTCTAATTTTGTTTTAAATTTAATTACAACTGGTTCGTATTCACCACTAAATCTAAACCATTTCACATCATGCCATATAAATTTCTCACCAGATGAATCTACTTTTCGTAGCTGCAAACAATGCCCAAATGCTCAATACCCAATGTCCTTTATATTTAAACAATTTTGTGAAGTTCTAAAACATATCGTTTGTCATTATTATGACGGAAATGTTTGTACTCCTCATTCTGAAATAGTCCACTTTAAGTACCCGTTCGAATAGCACCTGTGACTCAGCAGCCTACTGCTGGGATGTATTTGTTTTGCAGGACGTTATTAAGTGAAAGATATCGATAAAAATCACTAGAATGTTTATTAATTTAACATACGAAATTTGTTTTATCGATATCTTTCATATAGCCATGTCAGTTCTTTTTTTTTTACGTTCGATTTGGGCGTGAACAGAATCTCACTCCATGTGCGTATGCCCGGGTACTAAAACCTTATGGTCTATTGGCAAATCTGGTATCAGTTTGCCTATGCATAAAAACATAGCAGCAACGTAACTATTTTTATTTTGCCTACCACACGTATTGGAATAGAAGATTACTTGCATTTACATCGAGTGGCAATGACATTAAAAAAGTAAACAGGCAAGACGCTATTTGGTTAGCTCCAGGTCCTCCATCAGCTTCGCTCCACATTTAGCGAAAGCTTCTTTTGCTGTAACAGTCATAAATAGTTAAATTGAACGTCCATAAAAGCCGTTTGTAAAAAACGATATTAGTTTTTAGAAAGGGGGTTGGGAGACATTGCTGCACATCAAAACAATAAACTCTTTAACGTTGCTGGACTCTTCTTTGTCTTTTTTTTTCTTTGAATAAGCTGAGTCAGCTTCAAGTTGGTGGATATCATGGCCTCTTTAAAGTTTCAGAATCTGGCGGAAAAACCAGTTTAATTTTCATCTTGTATGAGTCACACGTATTGCAAGTATTCAAAGAGGGTTTCTTAAAAGACAGACCCATTGTACGAAAAACATTTTCAAAATACGTGTATGATACGGGATTGGCCAATTTTTCTTTGTACATTTAGAAATAGAAATAATTTAAAATAGGTACAATAATGTCAGTGAGAGCCCTGTTTGTAAATAATTTTTGTTGGAATTAGTCAAGATAAAAATTGTAATACTTACGTTCAGTAGGACTTTCATTTAGAGCCAATGACATTATCTTATGAATTCTGTTCATTTCTAAGAATTTCAATACTTTTAAACAATAGAAATACAATGGTGCCAATTCCCTTGTTCACAAACTAAACTAAATTTAAGTTCAGTGCATCTTTTTCTTTCAATTTCATTAAGAAAAGGACAGAAGATAAATTTTAATTTAGTCCTGTCAAATTAATCAGCGCTTGACGTAAATTGACGTAATTTTAGTTGGCAAATTTTTAATCACGTCTAAACTTGTATGGAATAGTGACAGGCGCTGAATAATTTAGCAGGACTAAACTAAAATTTATCTTCTGTCCTTTTTTTAATGAAATAGAAAGAAAAAGCTGCACTGAACTTAAATTTAGTTTAGTTTGTGAACAAGGGAATTGGCACCATTATTATGATTTTTTTACGCAAGTCAAAACACGTCAAAATCGCGCCCGAAATGCAACTGACGGAATACGACGATTCGCATTTAGAGACGAGTCGATTTATCTCATTATGCATACAATAATAAAAAATATTACGTTCGCAATAATGAGATGAGTAAACTTAACTCTTTGGACTTTTTTTAGTATTTAGTTGAATCTGACTAGACTCGTTTTGCAATTTGAGTTTTACGTATTTGTAATACAAATACCGACTCACCTCCTTTTTACCCTAATAGATATTAATATTTAGTATCGAATTATGAAAATAACTCATTTTTCAATATTTATGACTTATCCCCTTTTACCTTAACACCACAGATATTTTTAATAATTTTTCTTTGTTCCTCTCAAACAGAGCACCTGCCATCCAATCTCTTCACCACCCTTGGTTGACTGGTAGAGAATGCCTAAGGCATTAAGTCAGCCTTTGTACCTTTTTGTGTCTGAGAAGTTTAAATAAAGTACTTAGTTCTGAATTCAAATTATTATACAAGATAAATCTAATAATTGATGGACATGGAAATTAGCATTCGTTTGTATTCGGAAATCCGATGATTCCCGAGCGACATCAAGAAAATAGAAATACAGATACTCGTGCGACGAGGCCTGATGTCGGTCGCGTAGATGGCGTATTCATATCAGGATGATCGAGCGATGATCCGACGGCTAGTCTATCTATGAAACAAAACCGAATACCTTTTTTAAATAGGTCATTTTCATCCTCTAACGCTTTTCATAATTTATTTGGGGTTGGCAGGTTGGCACATAACGTCCATCAGCCGGTTTATTCCAGAAATCCCCACCGACAAATCTCCACTAGTGGGATTGTTATTTTTTTTTACAAACTCAGCCTTTTTTTTTCTTATATTCTAGTCATTTTTGGCACTCGTCGGCCGTTACCGCGGCATCGCTTGCTACGCTCACTCGGTTCGTGCGTCGGAGGTCACAATTCTAACCTAACCTAACCTTTTAACAAGTGGGGATTTCTGAAAAAAAAAAACAATCCCCACTGGTTGGAATTTGTGGTTGGGGATTTCTGGAATATAGTCATCAGCCGTCATCTCATAAAATAGAATTTAATTTAGAAGAGTTTTTTTTTAGTTATCAACGTAAATTGTGTTGTCATTTAAAATATCATTTTTTTTTTGTGTAAACTTCACTTACGTGATGGGTATCCATGTTAACAAAATAAAAAATCCTCAACTCAAACTTCAAGTAACAACAGCACCAATGGTCGTTGACCCGAAAAAAAATCATTAAATCTTTTCTTTTTTTTGTCATGGTTAGATATCGATACCCATTAAGTCTGTGAAGTCATGCTAATTGAATTTGACCCTATCAAATATGTAAAAAAAAACCTGTCCAATCCGAAAGGGGCACATCATCATCATCATCAGCCTATAATGTCCCCACTGCTGGGACACAGGCCTCCTCTCTGTGAGAGGGAGTGGGCCGTAATCCACCACGCGGGCCCAGTGCGGGTTGGTAGATGTCACATGTCTTCGAATTTTCGGTTCTAGGACATGCCGGTTTCCTCACGATGTTTTCCTTCACCGTTCAAGGGGCACATAGCCTACTGCAATACCATTACCAAAAAATGTGACAGCTATTTAAAAATTCACATTCTTAGTACCAAAATTACCCCAAATTAATTTTCAACAGGGGTAATCAGGGATTTTCAATTATGACTTGGTAGACACCCACTAAACGAAAACCTCACAATTGAAAAAAAAAACTGATGTTTTTTTTTCTTGGAATTTACCACAGAAATATACACTTCAGTACGATACTTAAGGTTGAACTAGTCGCGGGCTCGAACTCATTGGTGGGCTTGGTCAAAAAGCACGCTATCTCACCTGGCATCGTGTCCAACAGAGATAGTATCAGTGATGAGCAGTTAGACGCTGGTCTACATGCACAAACTCTAGTTCGCACGCACACAAACACCGTTCAGAACGATTTTAGTAAAACGAGCGCGTAAAAAATGACGAAAAGTCCTTTGGAAGGTGGAGTTTTATGAAAAAACTACTGCATAAATCAATTACGAATAAAGTTTATTATAATCTTCTACAATTGAGCTTTGTCAGAACGAGCTTTGTTTTGGAGATTTTATACTTCTTTTATTATTTATTTACTCCCAAAGTTGCATTAAAATTAGCAGGAAAAACGAATCTTTGTTGGCTCATAACTTTTTAATTGCTTTTTTTTTTACTATTCTGCTTCTGTACAGACAAAATTAATAATAAGACAAAACGATTTCATGTTTTACTTTGGATGTACAATGTGTAGCAGTGAAGTAAAACCCCCCCGAAATTTGTATGGAAAAAGTATCGGCTAGTTGCGCTTTAATACCTCACGGATCGGACAACGTTTTTTTTTAAAAAAATTTGTAACTGGTCTTAAATTAATTATTTTAATTTCAGGAGTGCCGTGGGAGGAGTGTGAGCTGGTGGGCTCTCTGATAGGCCTGAAGACAGTCGTCAATGAGTTCGTGGCCTACCAGAGAATGGGGGAGATGAAGAGGGAAGGACTGTTATCGGTAAGCATTTATTTCAAATAAGTAAACCATTTACAGGCACTTTTGAATTGTCAAGGGGTCGGTCAGTCAGAAATATGAAGCTAGTTGCCCATTCCAAAGCGTAGTAGGTACCTATGGAGAAGAACGGGCAAGAAGCTCCACGGACACTTTTAAATCAAAATATGGTTACAATTTTTATTTTTGAAGTGAAAACTTCTTTAGGCGCGTTGGGCAATTTTGAGATGGGAAAAACAATTGAACTCGCGACACCGTTACCAACACCTCATTTTAAAGTGAAACTTTTATTACATCGTCTCAAACTTTTTCGTCTGTGTGTTGCATGTCGCGTGACGGTCGGCCGCGGAGTAGGGATAAAGTGAAAGGCGCTCGTCAGAGCAGCCAAGGCCAATATGGCGGCGCCTATAGAAGTTTCACTTTTACCGTGGTTTCATAAAACCACACAATCCTATTTGTAAACGCGATTGTGCTCTTTATTTAGATAAGATTACGGACCAATATTCTATACAAGTATTTTTCTTCCACCAAGGCGATCTTGTTCAAGTTTTCACTTCTATCGGCACTCCCCGAGCGCCACTGATTTTTTATTTTAAATACTTACCTAATGTATGTATTTCTACTACGTAAGGACATCCAGGGTTCCGCCATTTAAGTATCACTAGTTTATGCACCATCGCTTCATCTGCCTAGCCTTTTCCCAACTATGTTGGGGTCGGCTTCCATTCTAACCGGATGCAGCAGAATACCAGTATTTTACATGGAGCGACTGCCTATCTGACCTCCACAACTCAGTTACTGGATAATAGTACGATACCCCTTGGTAAGAATGGTTGTCAGACTTTCGGGCTTGTGACGACCCGTAACGACTGTCAAAGATTCACAAATGACAGCCGGGACCAACGGCTTAACGTACTTTCCGAGGCACGGAGGGGCATTGATATAAAGATGGTCACCCATCCATGAACCAACCGCGGCAAGCATAGCTTAACTTGATCGATCGATCCGTCCAGCTATTATTTCTTAGCCACAAGCCCCCCGTAGCGTGAAAATAACTCAAAATGTTATTCTTTTATTTCCAGCCAAGATCAGAGCTGATTGCGACGTACTCTCTCTGCGGGTTCACGAACCCTGCATCAGCCGGCATCATGATAGGAGCCATCGCAGCCATGGCACCTAATCAGAGAGAAGTTCTATCAAGTGTAAGTACCTAAATAACATTGACTCAGGCGTGACCTTGCGGCAATCCATTATAAAATACAATAGACGTGGATATATTTATTTTTATTTTATTTTTATTCAATAGGAACAACAAACAGCTACATTATGTAATATTACACACAGAAAAATATAAATAACTTGAGTAATAATGTAGCTCACAGCCAGTGTTGCCAACCCGTACGATAATTATGGGGGCGTACGATAATTTGGCCTATGGTACGATGTACGATAATGGATGTCTATTGTACGATAATTTGTGATTTGCTGAAAAAAAATTCAAAGTTCTATTATTAAAACGTATTTGCCAAATACGCAAAAAATGTCAATGTCTATTGTCAAGTATGTCAATATCAACAAGTAAGTATCTATCTCTCTTTCCCTCTTTGGTTTTTTATTTTATTTTACTGTGAAAACAAAAAAAAACAACTAAAAACTGTGAATAAACATGTTTAAGGTTTGTGCTGCTGCACCACTTCTGGTGAAACTTGGCACATACTTCCCCTTTGACTCTAGTACAAAATTGTTCATCTTTTGATAGCAATTTGCTATTGCTATTGAATTTGAATTTAGGGTTTTTTTTTTGATTTTTCTTTTGTACGATAATTTTGTCTAAAATACGATAATTTTGACATGGGAATTCGATAATTTGAACTTTTGGAGTTGGCAACACTGCTCACAGCGCTGTTCACAGATTACCATTAATAAATAAAACCTTAAGTCACTGGAGGTGAACTGTTCATGCATGTCAGTTACACTAATATTATAAAAACAGAAAAAAGAAGTATTATAAAACAACAACAAACAATTAGTCTGAGAGTTCAAGTGTCTCATACAAAAGGCTACGAAACCTTTTCAAAGAGCATGTAAATATGTCTTTGTGTTCGAATGCTTCATTGTAGGTTGCTGCCATTCGCCGAACTGGTGAACGTAGACCAGTATTAGATCGGCAGGTACCTACTGCAAAGAGTTTGCCTGCACGCACCCGCCGTCTATGGACAGTTCTGGGAACTGCATAGCACAATACATTTACTCAAAAATGCATGTAATGTGGTCATTATTTTGACAACCTTGTTTGAGCAAAGTCGACCTTGCCGTTCTGTTTCAAGGAGCGGCCGGGCAAGTTTTGCTGGTCGCTCTAACAGGCCGGCAAAACATTGCCGGCTGCTATTTTGACGTTTCAACGTTTTAAAAAATCAAATGCAAAAAGGTTTTATTTAAAACACAGCTGTTTGTATTTATAGAGATAGGTACAAAAAGATTTTATTCCATATTTGGCTGTATAGTTCCAACTACCATTGTTAAAAAAAAAACAAAGAAGTAACAAAAGCACCGTTCAGCGAAAATTTTATTTTTATTTAGTGACTTTTTTGCTAAAAAATGAGCTCTCAAAGCGAAAATTATTCCGATTCAATGTGTTTAACACCGCCAGACATTAAAGATGAAGCTAAATTAGTGGTTGAAAATTTAATACCGCGAAACTCAAAGGAAAAATATAAGCTTGCATATGAAAAATTTGTGCAGAGGAAAATCAGTAGGAAATCTAAATCTTTACTTGCTGGTTTTATTTAGATTAGGTACTTGCATTTTTGAGTAAAGCACTATACAAGCCTTGGCCCACTATGACTGCTTCGCTGGTCACGCTATGATTGCCTCGAGCTAGCCTAGCTACGCTCTAGGCCTTCCAGCTTGGCCATCATTGCAGCCCTTGCTGTCCTCGCTGTAAAGGCCTCGACCTACGGCCTCGATCGGCCTTTATCTCAGCTCGTCCATCAAGTGCTGCACGATGACCGCGCTGTGTCGGCCTGGAGCTGCGCTACGCTGCGCTGTCGGCCATCATCAGCGCGACCAGCAAAGTAGTCATTATAGACCGCGGCAGTAATGTACTATATTTAAATCTATACAGTCAAAATTGCCATTAACTATGTTATACAATGTCATTGCTTCTAATTGTTTACGTCTAGAGCTAAGTGTCAGAAGCTTGTATTTACTGAGCAACTGGTTATACTGTAGATAAGTTTTGTGACACCTGTAGTGCATTGCACGATATATTTAGTAACCTGTCCCGCTTAGCTATTTCTAAAGAGCCATAAAAAACCCTGTAAGAAATCGACACGTGTTTCACCTCTCAAGGCATCCTCAGGCAGCCCCGGATCTAGGGGGGCAAGCCGGGGCCCGTGCCCCGGGCGCCAACTTCAGGAGTTGACAAATTCAAGCGTAGCAAACAAGTGTGGTACACCAGCACACAGCAACTTTGCAATAAATGAGACGCGCAGCACATTTACAACGTGTAACGTTAAATGCGCAAAACTTGAAAATAGTTTGATCAGAATAACGAGCAGAATCAATTGAACCACTTTTTAATATAGGTCACGTTTTTCAAAAAATCAAAATTAATAACGTTGCCGTGTCTATTTATTAATACGTCAAGCCATCACATGCGCAAACCTGCCAAACAAAAGTTGTTGTCGACCAATTTTAAAATTTCTCATACGCGGGATAGTAATAGCTTTTATTTCAATGCAAATACGAATCTTACGAACTAAAACAGCACATAAAATCTTTATAATTTTTTTTAATGAGTTTTTTTCTCTCTGAAATTGGTCAATTGAATTAAAAATCAGTTGGGGTGTCTGAGGTTTTGCGCATTTAACGTTACACGTTGTATAATAAATAATCTTTCTATTTTTTCTTTTTTACAACAGTTTTGGCGCCCCTGTTGAATTGGCGCATTCTCGATCGATACAATTTGATTAATATGTTGCTGCCAAAATTTTCATTTTGAGAAAATATTAATTTCGCGGAATCTAACTCAGCGCATCCCCATAAAAGATTGGCGGGGGGCGGCAGACGGCAGTTTTTGCCTCGCCTCAAAAAAGTTCAAGATCCGGGGCTGTCCTCAGGATGGCAATTGACTTGTCTCGAACCCGAACATGGCGTGTTGCCACGCCGAGCGCTGGCCGCAGAGTCTCTGCGTCGACGGCTCTTTAGGAATAGTGTTACTAAATATATCAACGCCACCTCTCCCGGAAATCCGGGAGTCTCCCGGAATTCAGATAAGAAAAATTAAATCTCCCGGCTCCCGGAAGGATTTTCAAATAAACAAATTTCTCCCGGAATTTAAAATTCACGCGTGCTGGTGGAATTATTGACAGACAACATGTAATATTATTGTATATTTATTTTATTTATATCCCATTATATGCTGCACCGGTCGACGTAATAACGTCAACGCTGGCTGTCGTTGAAAACCAGCGGCGGGAAACGTGTTTTCTTCTTTTTTTTTCAACAGTGGCGAAAATCGTATAACCTCGCACGATAGCATGCTACTGGCCAACAGTCACGAACTCGCGACACTCGAAACTACATTTCGTCTATACATGTATCAAACGCCGCCTGCGAGCGTGTTTTTATTAGTATAGTATTCGATATTATGGACAAAAGAAAGAACCCGCTGAAATGACGAACATGTTAAAGACCAGATATTTTGAAGACTGTACGTTCAAAGGGAAAACGTGAATTCAAAATAAAATAATAAGTAAAAATAATCATCATCAGCCTATAATGTTCCCACTGCTGGGACACAGGCCTCCTCTCTGTGAGAGGGAGTGGGCCGTAATCCACCACGCGGGCCCAGTGCGGGTTGGTAGATGTCACATGTCTTCGAATTTTCGGTTCTAGAACATGCCGGTTTCCTCACGATGTTTTCCTTCATCGTTTTGAGAGCAGTGGTGATGAAATAATTTACACAAAGTAAAGCGCCTGTCTGGGTTCGAACCTACGACCTACAACTCGTAAGTCGCGGCCGTTACCACTGGGCCACCACTGCTCACTGGTAGTAAAAATAATAATAAAATTAAAATAAAAGTGAAAGCCGAAAAAGATAAACAAATCAAGTATCTTAACTTGGCTCACGAGGTCGTCCACATGTGGGATGTGGACTCAGCGATCATTGTGCCGATAGTCGTGAACTCGTGACAGCCAATGGCTTAATCGCCAAGAGCCTCGACCACCTAAAGAGCTCTCGTTGGGCAGCTGGATCAAGGTCTTGATTTAGAAAGCGGTACTCCTGGACACGGCTCGCATTGTCAGGAGGTTCCTCTCTCTGGAGCCCTGACCGCCGGTAGCTTGGACCCTGTTCCCGATACCGGTGGGCTACTATTTGTTTATATTTTTAAATGTTTCTATATTTTTTATATTCTAATATTTCTAAAATGTAATTTATAAGTATTCTAATGAAATAAAGGAGATAGTAAAAAATCTTCCGGATTCTGACTAACAAGAGGTGGCAACCCTGTTTGCAAACTAGGTATTCATCACGACACCCATAACAATATTATTATGATACGAGGTTATTTACAATGGAAGATGCATATCCGGCAGGCTCGCAAATCCCTCCTTATCCTAAGGGCACGTCTTCCCTACCATTACCGTGTCGCCGGTCTACTCCTTGATATGCAATGGCCTCTGTAATCCCATGAAGCGTGAGGCTCCAGCGGCTAGTGCAAATCTTGGAGTTCATTCGATTTATCGAGTCTGGTTAAACCACGCTGGGATCGGTGCATTTCATTCATTCATTCGATACGAGGTTATTTACAATGGAAGACATTCATTTGTTTACAGATAGCTGTGAGAGCATTCTTCGCGGGATGCGGGATATGTTTTATGACTGCGTGCATAGCAGGTAGGTTTTATCACACACTATACTTACATAATAAATAATATAATATCATGTCTGTATTCTTCAAATGAGTAGGCTGGGGTGTTTGGGTATAATACAACCACAATTCTGTACCTTCAATGAAAAGTGATGTAACTGGAAAATCATGATTCTGAGAAAATTATTGTTAAAGTTTAAAAAAATCTGATTCTTTATCTACTTCACTAAAATGAGTACTGATTACTGACATTGGTAAACAATATCTTAGAGCACGATTTAGTGTTAGAAGAAACAGATTAATTTGTATAGTTTTTTTATAATTTAAAAAGAAATTCAGTTGTATCACGTAACACAGCATATTTATTATTATGTGTAAATTAATTTAAAATGACTTGAACCATTTTACACATTATTTATTTATTTATTGGTTGGTGTTGGATGATTATATGTTTAGATATCAGTTTGTACTAATTCATATAGATCGTGTAATAAGAGTACATTTGTAATTTTGTATTAATATACATTAAGGTACTAGAAATATTTGTTCAGTTCACATTGATATTATTTAAAATGTATTTTATTACACATTAATAAATGTAAAACATGCTTAGTTAGAGCACTTTACACTAAAATTAACTTACTCAATTTTAATCTTAGAGGGGTACCAATTAGACCAAAAAATTGCATTTTTTTTACTGATAAACTTAGTGTAAGAATATTAAAACTGATATCTAAGGTCAAGATATATCGCTTTTCACTGAAGGTACAAAATTAATGTCAGTTTTTTTTTGGGTGGGAAATGATCAAATAACTTCTCCCGCTCTGGGTGGAGCGGGAGGGCTTGTCAGACTCTTACTGGCTAAAACCTACCCGTGTTTCTTCCGTTGCCTATATGTTGCCAGGGGCCACGGTGACCCTTTCGGACTTTCCCCCAACCCCGGCAGGCATCAACCCTAGCGGACCCCGTCAATTCTGCTGACATCTCTTTGAGGCGCGCGTGGAACACGTCGCGCCCCCGCCCCGGGCCTGGTCCTTATCGGACGGCGAGCTACCCATTGCTCACCGTCCGCAAGCCCACGCCTACGGTGGCCGGGAATCGGCCTGCGATTCTCGACTCCGCTGGGGGCCTCGCCGCGCATTTAATGCGCGGATCAGCGGTTTCGTTCAAACTAAATCCATCAATTCTAACCAAACTTTTTTATCTTTTTTCAGGTCTACTAATGCCTGAAAACGCGTTCGGATAGTTAAAAGTGATATTTAAGTACTAATTTAATTAAAATATTTAAATAGGCCTACTTAATTTTATACAATTGTTATTTATTAAATAAAAGATTTTCGTAATAATTTTGGCTTTTATTCTGTTTTCTGGTTTCGACTGCTTTATCATTTTTGACAACAAATCCCACTCGCAGTAACTTAAAACTTCACTACAACGCTAGGTACTAGCTTGTTTTGGATTTCAGCATCAAATTTCTATTCAAAGTGACATTATTTTTACGTTTTTTCTTTGAAATCTACAGGGTGGCAGGGACATCGACGCGAAAACTGTTACCATGGATTCAGTACATGATTCTGCTTTGAAATTTTTCGTCGGTTGTTTAAAAAAAAATCTGCTGTTTCATAGAAAACTGCAATACCTACGCGGTTAAAATGTATGGAACAGCAGATTTTTTTTAAATGTCGCTGTATGCCACCCTGTGTGATCTACAATGATATTTTGTCTTAAATTTTTTCTGTTTCACGGCGCATTCATGTAGAACGTTGGTAACCGGGCGGTGCCGTTATGCCAGCGCTTGTCAACCAACAAGCGCTGGTTGTTATACTTTTCATACTTTTTGCCGAATCAGCGCGAACCGGCGCACAGTGGGTCGAAACTATGATTTTAGTGACTTAGGGCTCAACTTTGCTTTTTTACTTTTTTCTTCATGTGGATGGATAGAGCTCATTAACCTCAACAATAATTGTTCTGATGTATTTTTTCCTAAACTTTATACTTTGGGTAGAAAAATGTGTTTTGTTATTTTTTTGTATGGAGCGGATCAAATAACCTTAAATTCCTGCTAAGTAGCGTGTGATCCCGCGTTGAAACTTTATTTTTCATATACCTTGTCTAGTCTATTATCATTTGATGCTATTAACGTGTGCATAAAGTTGCAACTCTGCCAAATAAATGGATCGAAAAAAATGAAAAAATATATCGAATAAAAAGCTACATTTTTTACTTTCGTAAGTTCTTTTAAGTTAAATTTGATATGGAATAGTAAGTAAAAGCACGTAATAATACACATAGTTACTTAACAACTAACAACAATACATTTAAAAGGTCCCTAATTAGCTTAAATTTACTAATATATGTAGTATTAGTAAATTTGTAAATTTAAGCTAATCACACTAATCATAATACATTTAAAAGGTCCCTAATTAGCTCAAATTTACTAATATATGTAGTATTAGTAAATTTAAAGCTAATCACACTAATCATAATACATTTAAAAGGTCCCTAATTAGCTTAAATTTACTAATATATGTAGTATTAGTAAATTTAAAGCTAATCACACTAATCATAATACATTTAAAAGGTCCCTAATTAGCTTAAATTTACTAATATATGTAGTAGTAGTAAATTTAAGCTAATTAGGGATCTATGAATTTCAATTTCTTTGTTTTAATGACTTTAACATGTTTATGAAATGTTATTTTAAGTTAGATTTAATACTGAATAGTAAGTAAAGATAGGTACATAATAATACAAATTAGTAAAGGTAAACTAACATTACTACAACTAACACAAGCAAACTAAAAACTAACTATAAACAACATCAAACATTACTATTTCCTTTCAATTATGAGTTTGACATTTATAAACTAATAAAAAAAACAAGAAACTTACAAACTACCAAAAAATCTTATTCACTATCGCTATGACTATCTTGTAAATTATCTACATCAATAAAATCTATATCGGATTCTGTGGGAAAAATCAGCAGAAGCTCTTTGACTTTTGGAGAGAGAACCATTATATTTTGTTTCACCATTCGAGGTCTTAGACTTGTGATCTTTGGATCAGAAGACAAAAGAAGATTGTGTATAATATCCTCATTTGTCGCCGTTCTACTTACCTTTCTAGAATGACTCTCTCTATATTTCCGGAAATCTTTATTACGAGCTTCCGCTGCCTCTTCCGACAGTTTACCTATAGGTATGGCACCAAAGTGCTTAATTATATCACTCCCATGTACTAACAATTTATGTATACTGGAAGGCATATAATACCAGGGATATAAGTGAACGTACAATTGTGCAGTATCTCTACAAAATTCGGAAAACTTAGAAAGATCCACGCTCTCTCCAGATGCAACCGTCTGAAGAATCACATGAAACCTTTCTATTAAATCTTTATCTATTCCTGTTATGCGAGCTGTTGTTTCTGCATCCCTAAAAAATCTTCTGGCAGTATTGCCATCATTGGTTGTGCCTACTCCTTGCTTGACTACGTCAATAAGTAAACCGCATTCTTTCTTAAACGCTTGCTGTATAGCGCTCTTTCTGAGTGACATTTTTTCTTTGTCATCGCCCCTGCAACTCCATTTTTTGAAGTCCAAACGATAAGCTGCAAACAAAAAGAAATATCACTTAAATAAAAATCTCACAAGTAACTATATAACGTGAAAAAAATTATGAACTAATAAAATTATATTTACCGATATGAAGTAAGCACTCCATGCTTCTTATCCAGGCATGTAAAGATGACATTCCATACTGGAACACTTCTTCGTTGTTCTCTTTTTGAGCAAGTGACTCTAAATTGTTCATCTCTGACGGTTTTGCTTTGCAGATATCACAGACAGCTGAAGATGTGTCTGACAAATATGACGATATTTTGCCGTCTATCATCGTCAAGTGCAATTGATGCTTAACTTCAACTTGATTGAACTTGATTGGCTGAAGTCTTTCTATTTCTTCGGTTATGCTAGCTTTTATAGTTACCACTGTTGACTGCGTTTCTTTGGTAAATTTGAACATTATCGGACGGCAATAGAAAGTTGATGAGGGTCGATCGTTTTCCCAAACAATTGTTCCATCACATTGTTGAAGCCTTATAGGAACTAGACTGGCCATGAAGATAGTTGAGTCATCAAACTCTGCTTCAGTCTTTTGTTTATAATTACTTTGACCTGAGGCTCCATCAAAACCCCATTTGCTTATTAGCAGTAACTCAGTTGGCGAATCCAAATCTAAAGTAATCACTTCTAAAAGCCTAGATACCGTCAAGTTGAGTAAAGCTTGCAGTTTAATAGCAGCTCCTTCTTCAGTTATAATTATGTCTTCTTTCCCTGGATAACATTTTGCCTTCGCTTGTTTTATTTTATAATAAGAAGGGTATAAATCAGACCTATTTTCACTTGCTGCTTCTCTTAGGCTTATATACTGCCACTTACTTAATTTAAGTGAAACTAATAAAGACAGTGCCTTATCGGGTGAATATGTACTACTTTTCGGTTTACTTGTACTTAAACACTCTTTAACTTTTTCTAGATCTTCGGGGTGATTTAGTAAATGGTTCATAATTTTTCCTACATCCTCATTTCCGGTGTTTCTTAAACTAGCAATTGTAGTAGCTTTAAGTTCATCCGGGGATAACGAAAGCGATTGGTTAATTTGATCAACGCGTCTTCGTTTTTGCCTGGAGCCCAATTCCTCGAAAGGTTTTCGAGGTGTAAATGTAGATGTCGAAGCTTCTGTAGTAGATGGTGGTAGATTTTCGACATCTTCAGTATTACAAATCTCGAGCCTTTCCTGTTCAGTGTTCACAGCTTCAGGTATCATTCCTTCGGGCCAGTTTATTGCACGTTCCAACCAATCACCATTTTTTCTTACAAACTGTGCTAACGTGCGACTACTTCGTTCCCATCTTGCACTTATATTTGAACAAAAGCGCGTACAGAATTTTTGGAGCTCAACACTGTTCTCTTCGGTCACGTTTATTTTATGTTGTAGGAATTGAAAGAATTTTTGACTATCCGACAGTGACTTGACCTGCTCTCTTAAAATCATAAATAAATCTAAATTGTTAACTAAATTATCCATTATAACGAAAAAGGGACGATCAGAATCACGAGATGTTAGTAGTAGTACGAATAAACGAACACTAGTTAGTATATAATAAATTATGGTCATTTTATACTTCCAGAATCCAGTGACAAACAATGTTTACTAATTTTTCTACTACCCTCATTAACTAATTATCCTAATTAATATTACAGTAATGACTAAAAGTGAAAAACATTGTTTTTTTATAAGGTAAAAGGTTAAGCTAATTACAGTAATTAAACACACAAATAGAAATTTATTGATTTCATATCCACATTTTTAAATAAAGGTCCCTAATTAGCTTAAATTTACTAATATATGTAGTATTAGTAAATTTAAGCTAATTAGGGACCTTTTAAATGTATTGTTGTTAGTTGCTAAGTAATTATGTGTATTATTACGTGCTTTTACTTACTATTCCATATCAAATTTAACTTAAAATAACTTACGAAAGTAAAAAATGAAGCTTTTTATTCTATGTATTTTTTCATTTTTTTCGATCCATTTATTTGGCAGAGTTGCAACTTTATGCATTTGTTTATAGCATCAAATGATAATAGACCAGACAAGGTATATGAAAAATAAAGTTTCAACGCGGGATCACACGCTACTTAGCAGGAATTTAAGTTTATTTGAGCCGCTCCATACAAAAAAATAACAAAACACATTTTTCTACCCAAAGTATAAAGTTTAGGAAAAAATACATCAGAACAATTATTATTGAGGTTAATGAGCTCTACCCATCTGCATAAAAAAAAAAGTGAAAAAGCAAAGTTGAGCCCTAAGTCACTAAAATCATAGTTTCGACCCACTGTGCGGCGCCGACTAATCAGTACCTTAATTACGTAATACAACACATCCACAATCTGTTTCGATTTGAAACAGATTGCTAATCCATTGCTTCATA
Organism: Agrochola lychnidis; assembly: GCA_963680765.1. Taxonomy (NCBI): domain Eukaryota; kingdom Metazoa; phylum Arthropoda; class Insecta; order Lepidoptera; family Noctuidae; genus Agrochola; species Agrochola lychnidis. Next base: position 13,074,838 of record OY796874.1, read on the forward strand.
AGTTGGAGAAAAAAATCTGCTCAACAACGTAAATAACGCAATGAATGTTGTTGAACTGTCAAGATGAAACAAATTAGGCAAAATTGTTTACGAAAATAAGTTACGCAATATAGCTACAGATTTGAAGTTGTCGTTCGTTTTTTTGATGTGCAAGTGACATTCGACGTTATACAGTAATAAACAGTGATCGGAGTAGGTAGAGTGATTTTACGTACCTACTCACATCATGAATAGTCATAGAAATCATAACATAGATAAGCCTTTTTTCCGGGATTTCATTTTGGTACTTACGGGATTGAATCAAATATTGTAGAAGTAAGGATTTTTAAACTACTACATTAGAAATTTATAGAATGCGATAGATAAACATTTAAAATATATTGTATTATTATATTGTTTTATAGTACCTGGGTTGTGGAGGTCAGATAGGCAGTCGCTTCTTGTAAAATACTGGTATTCAGCTGCATCCGGTTAGACTGGAAGCCGACCCCAACATAGTTGGGAAAAGGCTAGGCAGATGATGATGATTGTTTTTATAGTATGCCTATCCTTTTCTTGGAGTCCGATCACCTATATACTATTAAAAAGACAGCAAAAGCGTTAAATATTTCTTATTCATATTGATATATTCTTTATTCTACACATTACAAACATTTAAAATTCCTTAAAAAAGTCTTAAGATTGCGGCGACGCGTGAATTGTCCATACAAACGTAGTACATAAATCATTTACAATTTGAGCATATTTCCACCATATTATGTTGATATTCGTATTGAGACAGTATTTATCTAGGCTCCTACGTCTTTTTATTTCCAAAAACTTACCTTTAAATGAAGTGTAAGCGAATTGCATTCCATACATTTTTACAGCGTAAATGACATGTTTTCATATTGTTTTTTCTGTATTATAAACAACAATATTTGTAATATTGTTTCCGCAGAAGCATAGTTTATATTATCAAGTTACAAATTATCGAAAAAAAAAAATGGAAATACATTAAGTTTTCATTCATATTTTTTTTTATTACGGAACACATCCAAATTTATCATAAATTTTCTAAAGCTAGTAGTACTATCGCGTCAAGCAATAATTGTCAATGTGTGCGTGGTAGTATTGCTCACTGTAGGTGTATATCGCTCCGACAGGCACTCACACTAGCGCAACGTGCTTGGAATTGAATTTTGCAAACATCTCGATTTGATAGTTGCGAGCCGTGTCGCCGGCCTCTTAATAATTTCAAAATCCCGGAATCCCGGGGGCATATCCATATACGTGCATTGACCCCAAATCACTCTACCTACTCCGAACACTGGTAATACAGCAATAACGAGGTTAAGCATACGACAAATCTAAACTCCTTTGCTTTGTAGGAAAAAAAGAAAGAATAACGTTTATATGGACACAGTTCGTGAAACACTAAATATAAAAACTTTTTACAAAAAAAATAACCGACGAAAAATAAAAAACTTTTTACAAAAAAAAAAAACAACCGACTTCCAAAAAACACTACAAAGTGAAAAAAAAAACATACAGTTGAATTGAGAACCTCCTCCTTTTGGAAGTCGGTTAAAAATACTTAACTTTAATTTCGGAAGTCGGTGTCTTCGGTTTTGAATTTTCGTTTTTTGTCACCGACTTCCGAAATTAAAGTTATTTTTCACTTTGTAGTGTTTTTTGGAAGTCGGTTGTTTTTTTTTTTTGTAAAAAGTTTTCAGTTGTGATACCTACCCCACACAAATCCGAATACCACTACCTGCTATGTAAATAACAGTGTCAGGAACTTATCATATCATCCACATACTAAGTGAGAAAAAATACGTATTATTGAAGCTAACTCAAAAACTATCGAAGCAAAGTTGGTAAAATTTATATGGGACCAACCTCGAGAGCATACCCTTTCAAACAAAAAAAAAAAAGAATTTTCAAAATCGGTCCACAATTGACGGAGAGACTTCCAAAAAACAAACTCCTTTTTGGAAGTCAAAAATAGCCTTTGAGTGTTAAGCTCCTAAACGAATTTAAGTAACAAATTTTGAGGCGGCGCCAAACAAACAAATTACATAACATCACGCCTTGTTTCCCCGAAGGGTTGGGCAGAGGTGTCCCTGTAGCAGGTACACCCACATTTCGCCAGTTATGTTTAAGTCCCATGTAATAGGGGGCGAGTCTATTGCCATCAACCGGGCACAGATCCAGACTCCGGGCTGTTACTGAGAAATTTCAGATAGATAAACCCAATAACACTTTGCCCGACCCGGGAATCGAACCCAGGACCTCATGCTCAGTAGTAGCGCTTGCGACCACTAGACCAACGAGGCAGTCAAACAAATTAATTAGGTACTTACATAAAAAGCGTAAAATGGTAGCTAAATGGATTTTCGTTGAATGTGTGTTCGGCGCCGCCACGATATTCGTTTAGGAGCTTAGTAACACTGAAAGGCTATTTTTAGGGTTCCGTAGCCAAGTGGCCAAAAACGGAACCCTTATGTATTCGTCATGTCTGTCTGTCCGTCCGTATGTCACAGCCACTTTTTTTCCGAAACTATAGGTAAGAACTATGCTGTTGAAATTTGGTAAGTAGATGTATTCTGTGAACTGCATTAAGGTTTGTGCAGACCAGCGCGACACGCGACGCGACACAAAGACACCGCTCGTCACGCGACGAGCGGTGCCTTTATGTCGCGCCTGTTTGAAAGAGCCTTTAAGATTTTCACACAAAAATAGTTTTTTTTTTATCTTTATTTAAGGAGCTTAGTCAACAAGACTAAGTCGCTCCGTAAGCCTTTGTTATAATTTAAAACTCCATTTTATCAAAAATAGATAAAAACAATTTTTGTGGGTTCCCCATACTTAGAACTGAAACTCAACATTTTTTTTTCATCAAACCCATACGTAGCGCAGCGTACGCGCGTGCGTAGCTATGGATAGGTCTTCAAAAATGATATTGAGGTTTCTAATATCATTTTTTTCTAAACTGAATAGTTTGCGCGAGAGACACTTCCAAAGTGGTAAAATGTGTGTGCCCTGTAATTTCTAAAATAAGAGAATGATAAAACTAAAAAAAATATATGATATACATTACTGTGTAAACTTCTACCGAAAATTGGTTTGGACGAGATCTAGTAGTTTTTTTTTAATACGTCATTAATTGTAAACCGCAATTTACCTTTCATTCAATCAACTCAATTAAAGAACTTTTATATTATGTTACTTGCTGCTACGGAACCCTTCATGGGCGAGTCCGACCCGCACTTGGCCGCTTTTTTTATTTTTCGCTTTTTAGTTACCATTTATTGTTTTTCTCAAGTAAGGAATTATCTCAACAGCCTTCCTTCTCGATCGCCAGACCCTCGATGACAGTCATACCCAGCTAGGTCTAAAGTTCTCATCAAGGTGAATAAGCCCAAACACGACGTAGCTGCTGTAAACTGCCGAGGAGCTCTCGCGGCGTCTTTCCATTCTATACAAAGCTAAAACGCAGCCATAGGAAACTGCTCGCGTATAGATTGGAAATCCCAATCTATACAAGAGTAGTACGCAAATACTCGCGTATACTTCGTAGTGACCAGGAGGACGAGGAGGAGGAGCTCGTGGCTAAGGCCTGAAACTGCGTTAAGCGGGCGCCCGCGACGGGCACCCGACGCGTGTCTACGCGCGTGGACAAGCGGATGGGCTCCGTGGGAACGCGACGGCCCCCGTCACGGGTACCCGTCGTGGAGACCGGATTATTTTATTTACGCAGTGTTGCTAGTTCAATTTTAACAGTGTGCATGCACAGTTATTTCGATGGAGAACTTAATGTACCGTATGTGTCGTATGTACCTTGGCGACCGAGCTCTGCTCTGGTGAAAATTTATAAGGCTCATTTAATATTATAGGATAGTTCATACTAATCCCATGTATAGTACATACTAATTTCATGCTGCCATGATAGTAAATACTTACTAATTCCATGCTGCCATGATAGTAGGTACTTACTAATTCCATGCTGCCATGATAGTAGGTACTTACTAATTCCATGCTGCCATGATAGTAGGTACTTACTAATTCCATGCTGCCATGTCATTATTTTAATGTCGTTATCCTCATGGCATTATTCATTATCTTGTTCTAAACTTTCGGCGACCGAGCTCTGCTCAGGCGAAATATGGAAAAAACGAATTTTCCCAGATATGAGACATTGAGACCTAGCTAGATCGATTTTTCGCTCCCGTAAACCCCTATATTGCAACTTTCATCGAAATCGTTAGAGCCGTTTTTGTGAACGTGATTACTATTATTTGATTACATTGCAAAACCGCTGGCCACACCACTGGCGGGCAACGTGCGTGCCCCCGCGCGGGCGACCGTCGCACGGAGGCGGGACACGTGGCGCGAGCGCGGGGCCCGCTTCCCCGCGACGAACGCCCGCGCTTGGCCCCGCAACGGAGCACTTTTGTATGGAACCGCGCGGACGTCCGCTTAACGCAGTTTCAGGCCTAAGTAATAACAGCCGCACGGGGCGATCCACCAGGTTAAGCTTCGCTTGCCGCGGTTGGTCCGTGGATGGGTGACCTTCTTTACATACCGAGACTCCTCCGTGCCTCGGAAAGCACATTAAGCCGTTGGTCCCGGCTGTCATTTGTAGATCTTTGACAGTCGTTACGGGTCGTCAGAAGCCCTAGTCTGACAACCAGTCTTACCAAGGGGTATCGTATTACCCAGTTACTGGGTTGTGGAGGTCAGATAGGCAGTCGCTCCATGTAAAATACTGGTATTCAGCTGCATCCGGTTAGACTGGAAGCCGACCCCAACATAGTTGGGAAAAGGCTAGGCAGATTGATTGATTGATTGACTTCGTAGTGACCAAATTAACTACCTCATTCCATAGTATACAGCGCCAGTACGCATACGGACTAATCGTGTTTAGATTGCGAGAAATTGTGAACTGCAATGCTATTCTATAAAAATCTCACCGTGAACGCTTAGGTGAAGTGAGCTTGAAAATGAGCTGTCAACAGTGTCAATTAGTGTCCCTTTTATTTGGTGGAATGACAGCTCACTTCAAGCTCACTTCACCTTAGCGTTCACGGTGAGATTTTTACAGAATAGCACTGCTGGTAACCAACTTTGCACTAATATTAAAAAATAGCCTGCCTGACTGCGAGCAACTTAGAAGTAGCGCTCGCCGGCCGCTGCCGCGGCACCGCTCGCTTCACTCGTTCGCCTCGCGCGCGGTTGGTCACAGTTCTAACCTAACCTAACCTAAGCCAGTTCACACTTTTGTTCTTTTTTTAGGGTTCCGTAGTAAACAAGGAACCCTTATAGTTTCGTCATGTCCGTCTGTCTGTCTGTCTGTCTGTCCGCGGTCTAGCTCCGAGACCCTTAGTACTAGAAAGCTGTAATTTGGCATAGGTATACATATTAATTACGCCGACAAAGTGGTAAAACAAAATTATAAAAATTGTGGTGATGTTTATTTTTTTATTTTTTTACCCCATGCTGAGGGGTATCATTGGAAAGGTCCTTCAAAAACATTATGAGTATGTGAAAACCATTTTTGGATTCAGGGATCCGCTTGCGAAATATTAAGCTTCAAAGTGCTAATTTTTGTTCTCAATTCTCAATTCTTTATTGCATTCTATAATGTTGGTAAAACAGTTGGTAGGCTTAAAATTATGGAAACAATTATAGACCCTGTTGGGCACAGCATAGTAGGAGAGAGGAGGAAGAGCGCTTATTTGAAGAGTGTTTATATTATTTAAATCTTCTGGTAATACTACTTCTTAAATATTTCCACTTTATTTCTATATGTTATAAATAATACGTCTGCTTGAGTAAGTAGGTCTTTGTTACGTTATACCGATATAGTTTTAATTAGTTATTCCTGTTTTGTTAGAGTCAAGTCCGGGCCTCCTGCCGGCTAATTGGTTGATTTTGGATGTATGAAAAAAATCACAGCAGTAGTTTATATAACGAAATTAAAAGGAAAACTATCACAGCTAAGTAGGCTCTATAAGTTAACGAGTAATAATCGACCAATTTAACTTTGCAGTTGCAAAAACATGTTTTCCCATGCATTCCTTATGGGAGAACATCTTTTTCAACTACAAAGTTAAGTTTGTTTTTGGGATAAATTCATCCCAACTACGGAACCCTTCATTGTGCGTGGTCCGACACGCATTTGGCCGGTTTTTTTTTGTCGGTTAAAAAAACAAAATAAAACAGTTAAGTAACGTTTTAACAACAATAGTGTGTGCTCACGGCTGCGCTAAAAAGGTTCATTTCAGCATTAATGCCAGACAAATGCTGTCTGACGCTGGTTTTCTAATGATGTAGCGTCGTCTTACATCATCCTCTCGGAAAGACAAAAAGCACGGCACAAAACGGAAGAGGCTTATACTACTTTGCGTTATGCTCGTGAACGGGTGCTGCTTGTGGTGACTGGTCGTCTTGCTGATCATGGTTTTGTTTGTTATTGTTACTAGTAATTAACTGTTCATTTATTTTACCCCGATGGTCCTAGTTTATCATTTATAACTGCCAATTACAGCTTTATGTAAGCGGGCACGTCCTTTATGTCTGGAGGCTTTTATTTAGATATTTAGTTCTTTTTATGTTTAGCTTTTTTTTAAATATTGCTTGAGTATAGTTCTCGATGTTTTTTGGTTAGTATATTGGCGTGTGCTAGCTGGCATATGGCCTATAATTTATCATTTGAATTATGTTTTGTGTTGCGTAATGTAAGTTATTTTGCATACTATTGTATAGAATCATTTTTCTAACTTGAACAGACAGCTGTGCTGCTGGGGAGTTTGTTGCGCCACTTCTTCTTCCCAGCTAAAGGCACTAGGAAGTGGTGAAGGGTGGGCGTTTTGGGGGACTGTCTTATGTAATTTTGACGTTCGAAAAGTGCTGATTCTCAGCCTAGTTTGAATAAATGACTTTCGAATTTTTTGAATTTTTACTCAGCAGTGAGTGGCTAAACAAGGCTACCATCACAGACATAAAGAGTAGCAGACCAAGCAAAAATTTGCATAGCCATTACGCACGCACAGGGAGTGTTGTCAATACAGGGCCTGACTAAGGCCGGTTGCCGGTATTAAATGATAAATGATTTTATTTCTGTAAGTAGGTTTGTACAAACACTTTTACACGTCAATCATATTTTAAAGCTAGATGAGGTCGGCGTTTCCTGACTGACTACTCTGAGAAGAAAGGCCGAAACAAACTCAGAGGTCTCAGTCTCTTTTAAAGTCCAGACATAATTTTGGTCAGATCATGTGAAGGCCATATGGATTGGTGTCTGAAGTGGTCTTTTGAGGAAAGCACCACACAGATTGAGAGGGCTTGTCCAGTCAGTGCACGCATTTGTCAGTTATCGTGCAGCTCAACTCAGAATTTAAGGAGCTCAACGATTCGACGAACAATACCAAAAAAAGAACATTTGGGTAGGCCACTTAAATTACTCAAACTGTCAGACCATGATTAGAACTAACTGAGAAAAAATTAAAAACAAAACAAAAGGAATGACCCATATAGTCTTCACATTCACAATAATTAAAATAATATAATACTTTAAAAGTTATTCATGTCATTGTATAAGTATTTAAAAATCATTAATGTCAATATTATCTTACGATATTGAAACAACCAATATACTCAGGGCCGTCTTTACCCGGGGGTGCAAGGGGTGCGTGGCACCCGGGCGCAGGGTCTTAGGAGGCGCAAGCCGATCGCCTTATACCTACATATACCATGCGTAATCACGATTTTTTTAAATAACATCTTTCATAACATCAAACTAATAATCATTATACTAAAAATATAGGCACCTATATTGTTTACAAAAAAAACGCCTCTGAAGCTTTCGGCACACTCGCTTTGCGACTTGCGTTATGCAAGCCAATTTAGATCTTATAAATACAACGATTAAATTTATATTCCAACAAACACACACGGCGAATTCAAAGAGAGCTTATGGCTACAAGTGCGGGCGCACGCACTTTGACACGCGACTCCCGCTTTTTGATCTAATGCCGCCCGCTTATCTAGTAACTAGTCACCAACACAAATTGTGTCAGCAAAAATGTAATGTTATAGTAGTGATTTTATTTGTATTGTGTTAGAATTACCATTAAATTTCCGATGGCCATAGTAAGTAACCGTACGTAACGTTTGGCATAAGTTTCTACTTATTTTGTATTTATTTGTATTGAAAAAAAGTTATTTAATTCGTGTAGTAAAATGCAAATTTTGTGCAAGGAGTGTGTAAAATTGTTTTGTGGAAATTAATATAACGTTGTCAAGGTAAGTCGGTGGCAAAAAACTAAAATACTGATCCAAAGACACCGACTTCCGAAATTAATTTTTCACTTTGTAGTTTGGAAGACGGTTGTATTTTTTGTAAAAAGTTTTTTTCAAAATTAAAATTAATAAAAAACTACTTACGATCAACCATGACCCAAGATAGATTGACAAATTTGGCCATAATAAGTATCGAATCGAAAGTAGATTTCAAAACAGACGAAATCATAAAAAGTTTTGCAACTTAAAAGCCAGAAAAATTGAATTTGATATTTAAAAATGTACTTACCTAATTTTACTAAATAATAAAATGAAACATAAAATAATTTATTATAATTATTAATATTAATAATTAAATTGTTATTACTATTTAATTATTGAAAATATGTTTTTTTTTTTTTTTTCGTTCGCTTGGGGGGCGCAGGCTGATTTTCGCACCCCGGCGCCCAATATGGTTAAGACGGCCCTGAATATACTTACTGAAAATCCGTGAAAATCGATAATCTCTGGGTATAAGAAGTGTAGATTACTTAACAATAAAGTCAATCAATCAATTATTTGACGGCGGCGCCGAGGCCGGCCCAGGAAGGGCCAGGAGGTGCCGAGACGACCTTGATGCGTACCGCAAGGGTTGGATGGAGGTGGCCTTGGAAAAGAATGCATGGAAGGATTTGGGGGAGGCCTTTGCTCAGCAGTGGGACAGTGTAAGCTAATAAAAAAAAAAACAATTATTACCTGCCGAACGAAATATCAAAGTTATGTGAGTAGCCTATCCCTATTTATGTACACCTATGCTTATCATCATCCTATGATTCATCCATCATTCCTATGATTTTTCTTATCCATCACACAGATACAGGGTAACATAATTTTATAATTTACTACAATAGCAAGTGTGTTTACACTGACAATCTGCACTCTGCAGTATTCTGGAACAATCTCTCTGCAGTATTCCCTTCAAAATGGTTGAGCTGAATGGTGCTAATCCATGCGTCATGTTCGTGAACGGGCGCCGTCAGTTGGGACTGGTCATCTCTTAGCTGCCAGGGCTTATTTTTAATTTTTTGAATTGATCTTTTTTTTAATCTTTTTATTACGGACGCTTCTAACGTGCACGTCTTTCTACATTGTTCTCACATGTATAATTTCAACATGAATGATGTAACCAGTATTTTGTAACAATTTTTTATTTAAAAGAGTGTCCGTGGAGTTTCTTGCCCGTTCTTCTCCATAGGTACCTACTACGCTTTGGAATGGGCAACTAGCTTCATACCTATTTCTGACTGACCGATTCCTTGACAATTCAAAAGTGCCTGTAAATGGTTTAATTGAAATAAATGATTTGAGTTTGAGTTTGAGTTGAATATCATGAAAAAAAATTAAAAAATCGTAGAGTAAACAGGCTCTGTTTGATAATTCAATGGTAAATGTTGTACATAAACTTTCATCTTTGTTGACAAATCCGTCCCTGACTAAATAACGCGGTTGAAACATAGAAAGCGATACAGATTATGTTGCTTATCAATATGGCGGCGCGGCCTAAACAAGCTACGCGTCAAATTTTGTCTATGTGTGAGTCGATGTGACAACAGGTGACAGAACGAAATACAATTTGTGATTTGTCGCTTAGCAAAAAAAGGATAGAGAATCTTGTCCAGCTATATAAATATACCTATGGATTAATGTTTGGTCTGCTACTCTTTATATGTCTGTGGCTACCATCTACCATGAATTGCATCCATGATCGTGATCATGGATACCATTAGCCTAGCTTTTTCCCTAATATGCTGGAACGACTTTCAAAGATCTATGAATGGCAACCGGGACCAATGGCTTAACTTGCTTTTGGCACGGCTGGGTCTCGGTATGAAATGAATAGATTGATTGATCTCATCTGCTGTACCGAAAAACACTTAGATTTCAAGGGTTTTCCTATAAACCACGAATATGGGGGATATTAGCACGAAACCAGAGGGCCTACCACCAGATCAAGGCCTACCACCACTTCAGTGGGCTAAAGAGATGAAGCTATACGTCTTGTAGTGCTTTATCTCTTTCCCACACTGAAGAAAATAATACTGCTTTATGAGCTTGTGGAAGGCCCCCCAGTGTGATTTCCAGCTTCCATCATCATCATCAGCCTATAGCAGTCCACTGCTGGACATAGGCCTCTCCAATTGCACGCCATTCAGCTCGATTCTCGGCAACTCTCATCCAGCTGCTGCCAGCCACCCTGCGAAGATCGTCACTCCACCTAGCCTGAGGGCGTCCTACCTTACGTTTGCCAATTCGCGGTCTCCACTCAAGAACACGTGTACCCCAACCGTCATCGGTTCTACGGCTGATATGGCCGGCCCACTGTCACTTCAGCTTGCTAATTCTGTGAGCTATGTCGATAACTTTGGTTCTCTGCCGGATCACTTCGTTCCGGATTCGATCCAGCTTCCATAGTTAATACAAATTTAAGGAAGTGAGAAATGTTCATGCCTTGATTCAAGCTACAAGTATCTATCTAACTAGCCGTTTCTTCTGTTGTGGGTGTTTTAGTTAATGTTCTGAGGCCATAGGTGTATTTGTATGGCACAGGACCTACTGTTTAATCAGCTCTCTGAAGCAAGAAGTGTCTCCAGTCAGAGGCGGCGTAAGGCGTGGGCGACGTGGGCCACCGCCTACGGCCTCGCGGTCCGAGGGGCCTCGCACCTCGAAGGTTTATGCATTACATAAAAGCCGTGAACGCGTCGAAATAATTTGACTCGTCCTAAAACGATAAATATATTGACACGGGCCCTCCGGGAGGGTTCCCGGCACGGAATGTGTTTTAAAGCTTAATATTACGCAAACCTGAATATAAAAATGGTTTTCACAGACCCGCAATATTTTTAAACGGCCTATCCTATAACTCGACCTATACTTAAAAATTTGACAACTGTTTTTTAATTTTTTCGTCTTCTTGCACCACTAGAGGGCCTCGCGAAATGTAACTCGCCCACATCAAATTTTGATCTTGCCCCGCCACTGTCTCCAGTAATGGTCAGGGTTACAAAGTAAATCACACACCAACCTACATGTTCCAACCTATTTTTTAAATCTGGCTTAATTGAAATACATCCTTCTAGAAATATGAAGAAAAAAAAAACAAATTTTCAACAGCCTTCTGTTTTTGAAAATGACGAAATTATATGCTCTGTGACGAAACCGTAAAGAAAAAATGTCACTACACTATGCATAACAGAATCAAGAATAATAATTGAAAAACCTTAATAACTGTTAGCGGTACAGTTATGATACCATATCGAAATTGCGAAGTATTCGCTAGTGTTATTTTTTTTGTTGTCGTCAAAATTTTCTGTAATTTGGCTGTTTGGTGTCGCGGTATGTATAAGAAGCAACTGACCTTAACGAGCATACCGGAACGAAACGAGGTGGAGGAAGAGCACATAACAAATAAATGGGTGCCCAAGAAAAAGCACGAAGTGCTCAAAGCTAAATATAAATGTTTGAAAAAACTTTTCCAAATCTATGATGCAAGTGTCATCGGGATTCTGCCAGAATCCTACGGACCTGATGGGTACCTAGAGGAAGACATAAAGTCTACAAGCAAGAGGAAAAAACGCTCGCATCGTACGAAGACAGATGCGTGCGCCGGGACCACCGAGCTGTCAAGCGGTGACGTCTCCCTTCACTCTGACGAGGAAAAGGATTCGATAGCGACTGCTGTCATCAGAGACCTGAAGATCAAGAAATGTCTGTCCACATCCACGCAGATGGAGTCCCAGGTGTCCAAAGAATATAAGTACGCTGCCACTCAAGACTCGCGAGATAACTTGATATTGGAACGAAATATGTCGGCAGAAGGCGACTTGGCACGCGAACGCAAAGAGTGCGAATTCACACAGACGAGCGAACCTCATCCAGTCCCGTACCTCCTGATTAACGAGAAGAGGACCCGGGTAAAACCTACCCGGTTCCAATGCTTTATCCAAAGAATCTTCGGGATCCGTCGGGAGAGATCGTACAAGAACTATGTCCTACCGAATGGTCACATTTACGCGTCCAGCGATAATAATATCTCTGATAGTTTTTGTGAGAAGCGGCGGCGAAGAGGGTTAAGGTTTCGTAGGCTACGGCGCCCGAAGAAGATTCAGTCGGAATTTGCGCTGAGGGATGTCAATAGCCCTGTGATCTTGAGTTACGTGCAGTCTGTGCAGAGGAACTGTTTGGCGGACACCACGCCTCGCCATTGTCCTATTTTGGGATGCCTCATGATTTCCTACGGTGCGTAAGTAGTAGAAACAGTTGAGAACGGTAGTCTTCTCCATGTAGATTGTGACAAGATGCCGCTTTATAGTTATTCCATTACTTCATCCTAAAAACAAAAAACATGTACAAAGTGTTCCTTTTGATAACCCATAACTCTAGAGTATTATTGTTGAGACCTTGTCAAAGAATCAACTGGCAGTACCTATTATGAATTATTATTTAACATTTTTTTTTCAATCTAGTTATTCGACAATGTTCCGATTATTTATGTAAAACAACCTTAAGAGAAAAAAAGGATTGTGGTTTTATGAAACCACGGTAAAAGTGAAACTTCTATAGGCGCCGCCATATTGGCCTTGGCTGCTCTGACGAGTGCCTTTCACTTTATCCCTACTCCGCGGCCGACCGTCACGCGACATGCAACACACAGACGAAAAACTTTGAGACGATGTAATAAAAGTTTCACTTTAAAAAAAAAAACTTAAGTATAAATTAATTGTCTAAAAAAAAAAAAAATTACCGCGGCGCATTTTCTTTGGTTTCGCTTTAAATATAAATTATTGGTTTGAATGAAAATGATTTAGTCCAGGCTCGCACGGGCGTTATTTTATCGCGGCGATATTTTTTTCGTACACTGGATTTTCAACTCTCGGTATTGAGCCGAGCATTTAGAAACCAATACAGCGCATCCCAGCGCGTCAAGAAAACACACTGTTGAATTTTCAACTCTTGGCGCTTAGCAGAGCGCTGCTTTTTGTGTGTGAATGAGCGTTGAGGCGTGCACTTTTTGATTTTCCAAATTTGTATTATTTTTACTGAGACTGACTACTACTTTTTTGACTGGACATTAAAAGGAACACGTTAGATAATAAATATAACTTTATCATAATCAGCCCATTCCTGTCCCACTGCTGGGACACAAGTCTCCTCAGCGCCGGCTATCGCTGAAAACCAGCGCTGGGGCTCTATCTCGCATGGGTTCGCAGCTTTATGCTGAGCGATGGCCGTTTTGCGTGGATGTGACGCATATTTTCCCGCAATTTGTTATTTACGTGATTTTTTTTAAATCTTTCTCTGCGTCACGTTTACCGCAAATAAACGAATTTTCTTTCTTTTTCTTTCTTTCTTTCTCTCCGTGAGAGGGAGTGGGCCATTATCGACACGACATGGGCCCAGTGTGGGCTGGTGGATCTACTTCTTCCGTACTTATTTTTTTTACTATTTCAGGGATAATAAACTACAACGACCACCTCAACCTCTGTCACTTCAACGATAGAAAGTACATTTGCCATTACTGCCACGAAGGTTTCGAAAGACAATACGACAAGTTCGTTCACGAGAACGAACACATCGGAATGTCCAAACTCGAAGGAACCAACCTCTCCGCCCCTTCCACCGCCAGGCAATCGTTAAAGAAGGCCAGTAACACCCAGACTGACCCTGAAATGAAGTGTGATGTTCCTGAAGATAAACTCAAGAAAATCGTGTCGTTCTTCGATAAAATCTCGGATCCGGAGCAAATATTTACGGAAATAAAGAAAAATAGATTCTCTGATTGCAATTTGCAGCGATCTAAGACTGAGGTTGAGACGGGCGTGGTTTCCTCAGATTCTTCTGACAAGAGGACGGCCAGCTGCGTCAATCTTCATCGGAAGAAAGGTGGCTCGTCGGGTGTATCGGATTTGACGTCGAGAGGCGCTCCGTACGGGTCTCCTGTCCTTTGTCATATTTGTGGAGAAAACTTCAATTTCAGGTAAGTTTTGGACCAACAGAGTAATCTAACTCAAGAAACTGTTCGTGATTAACACTTGTAGGAAATAAATACCATTGTAGCGGTTACACCGCCACATACGAACTACGCATCATAAACATGACGTCACACAAATCCTGCATCGCGCAGTTATTAGAGTTTACCGAGCGATCGACATACATACAAGATTTCAACTTCAAACCGTTGGGCAGTTGCCCGCCAGACACAACACCCGTCTGATCGGAGGATCCTCCCTTTTCTATGGTGGATGAGTGAACTTTACACCCTGTTCCTCATGCCACTAAAACATAATTAAACATTTGCGGTACCCACTAAAGCTTTGATATCACAGAAAAGCGGTTCCGTCATTCATGAAAATCTGTCATTTTCAAGTGTTTGACATTAAGGTGTAGAAAAACGCTCTGTAACCTTTCGCCGACCGTTCAGGAAACCAAACTTTTGAATGACAATGGTACCACCATTACATCGGTATCAAATGAAATGAGGGGCCGCCTTGTGGTCCCAGATAATTTACAATGACTGCACATGACAAACTATCTTTAAAATTATCTACACTTATCATTTTTGACTGAACACCACCTTCTCTTTTCCAGACGCCAGCTAAGTCTTCACGTGGACTTAGAGCATCGTAGCCACGACAAATTCTCCAAATTCCACAGCTGTGCTGGCATCCTAAACCACAGGTCCCAGAACCGAGTTGACATGGTTACTGAAGATGGCAAGATCAACGTGCAAAGCATTGACAGGTCCCACTCAGGGATACGGAGGTCCACGTCATCTTTGAGCCAAGATTCGTATTCCGAGCTCTCCCGAAGAAGGTCGGAAGAAAGTTTAAGTTGTGACCCCTCTACCAATGCTGTCTATTATACTTCTATGGAAACAGTGAAAAAGCCGTCTATGGTAAACAATATCGTTCAGAAAGTCAGAACCGGTCTCAACAGTTATAAATGGGAGCCGGGGACAAAAATTATTCGTGTGTAGTCTGCGTGCTATGTGGGGTGGCATTGTCTTTTGTCAATATTGTGAAAAGTGCAGTTGTTGGTTTTATTTTGAAGTCCTTTCCTTATCCATTACACACTTACAATACAATACGATAACTCAGTTATTGTATACAGGGTCAAATTAAAATAGCTAGCGAAATTTTGCAAACGTGATGGCTATTGATATCTAAAAAACCGGCCAAGTGCGTGTCGGACCACGCACAATGAAGGGTTCCGTAGTTGGGATGAATTTATCCCAAAAACAAACTTAACTTTGTAGTTGAAAAATATGTTCTCCCATACGGAATGTATGGGAAAACATGTTTTTGCAACTGCAAAGTTAAGTTGGTCGATTATTACTCGTTAACCTGTAGAGCCTACTTAGCTGTGATAGTTCCTTTTAATTTCGTTATATCAGCTACTGTTGTGATTTTTTTCACACACCCAAAATTAACCATTTAGCCGGCAGGGGGGGGGGGACACTTGACTAACAAAAATTAGCAATTTAAAGCTTAATATTTCGCAAACGAATCTCTGAATCCAAAAATGGTTTTCACAAACTCACAATATTTTTGAAGGACCTTTCCAATGATACCCCTCACCATGGGGTAAAAAAATAAACATTACCACTTTACGTGTATGAGAGGTACCCTAAAAAAAAAATGTTTTTCATAATTTTATTTTACCACTTTGTCGGCGTAATTAATATGTATACCTATGCCAAATTACAACTTTCTAGTACTAAGGGTCTCGGAGCTAGACCGCGGACAGACAGACAGACAGACAGACAGACAGACAGACAGACAGACAGACAGACAGACAGACAGACAGACAGACAGACAGACAGACAGACAGACAGACAGACAGACAGTCAGACAGACAGTCAGACAGACAGACAGACAGACAGACGGACATGACGAAACTATAAGGGTTCCTTGTTTACTACGGAACCCTAAAAATGATGAAACAAAAAAAAAATATTTTGTTTTTCTTTGGGTCAACGATCTCAGCGCATTCACTTGAAATATCAGTTAAAATCAGTATTTTTTTTTTGTATAGTAAACTTCATAGACTTGAGACTATATCTTAGCATAATTAAACATATTTTCTCGACTCAATAAAAACTACAAGCGGTCGTTGACCACTTAAAAAAAACTTTTTTGTCGTATCGTTTCTACATATCGATACCCATCATGTGTGCTGTTTCGCTAGATTACACTGTATACGCTCACACACACGGAGAACAGACAAGTTGGAAGTCTGCAGCCCACAAACATTAATGAGTAGGTTAATAACCTTTCAACTGTCATTAACGAGACACAATAGAATTTTTAATTGTTATCCACCTCAATGAGGCGTTGTAACAGATGATGAGCTAACTACACTAGAGCATTGGTCGGCAAATCGCGGCTCGCGAGCCGCGTGCGGCTCTTTGGGATATAGAGTGTGGCTCAGTACAAATGTCGATGACTGCGAGCGTAGATGCGCGCAAGGGTCGGGGGTTGTGGGCAAGATATCAAATTTTAATTATTTCCGAAGTATTTTCACCAAAAATTTACAGGACATTTATCATTTACTGTATTCAAAGTTTGCCAAACTTGTTCATAATAAGTATTATTACGAACCGATATGATGATGATGAAGGCATCCTTATTAGCAAGTTAATTTTAGGAAGCGTTGTGGAGTGAAAGGGGATGGGAGTTTTATGGATTAAGAAAAGTGTATTGAGACAGTTTGGACACCTCGTAAGAAATCTTTGATATTGGACTCTATTGACATGAGTTTGCCGACCTCTGCATGAGCATTTTCTCATGTATTTCCACATAAGGCTGCATTTCCACCAGAGATGTGCGAGGATGCGTAGTGAGGGATGTGTTTATTAAGAACCAATAGAATCGCTTCCTTTATTTTATTTATTTATTTATTTATTTATTTATTTAGTTCGGACAACAACATGGTCCAATTTGTTAGTAAAATACCTTATCACTAGTGTTAGTAGTACACACAAAAAAAAGAAAAAGTTTAGCTGGTGACTGCGGCAGGATGTGCAGAGAACGATCAAGCAAGGAATGCTACCTGACCATTCTCCCCACATAGTGCCTCAGAAAAGGGGAGTAAGGGCTCTCCACCACTGTTTTCAGGATGCTATTGTCACTGACCCGTATTCTACGCATCAGTGATGCAACTTTTTTGCGAATCACTGCATGGAAGCCGTCAGTTCGGTGCTGAGCAAACATCTCCGATGCGCTACAGAAACGGGGCAGTTTCAACAGCATCCTAAAAACATTATTGTATTGGATACGTAAGACATCCAGCGATCTTTTGGTGTAGCTGACCCATAGACCCCCCGCATACAGACCTTGACAAAACGCCTTGAACAGGGTGATTTTGACTTGGTCCGCACAACGAAAGAATCTACGGGCCAACATGTTCCCTCGGACCGCCAGTTCCCTACGTTCCCTTTCGATGTCTGCATTATCCTTAAGGTCGTCGGTAAGTATGTGCCCCAAGTACTTAAATTGGTGAACTTTATTTATGCTCACACCATTTAGTGAAAAACTAGGTTTATAATTAGAGCACTTACCGGCGGCCCCAAAGACCATATATTCACATTTACGGACATTGTACACAAGACCGTGTAAGGCAGCATACTCCTCGCAGACCTTCAACATTTCTCCGATAGATCCCTCAGTCGGGCCCAGCAGTACCATGTCGTCTGCGTAGCTGATGCTGTTAATACTAACACCACCAACCCGGCAGCCGACACGCATACTACTAAGCTCGACTATGAGATCATCAATATAAAGGTTGAAGAGCCGTGGAGACGTCAAACCCCCCTGTCTCACACCACACTCCAACCCATACGACACAGAGAACGTTTCGGCCCACTTTACATTGTTTTTTTGGTTCGCATACCAATACTGCATGAGCTTAATCACTGATGCCGGTACATTCCTGTCACCCAGCTTTCTCCAGAGCACATCATATGACACCAGGTCGAAGGCTCTGGAGAGATCCAGGAAGCAGGCATACACCGGCGTTTTTCGGTCTGTGTAATATTGGACAGTATTCTTCAAACTTAGCACAGCACTTTCGGTTGAAAGCTCAGGTTGAAAACCAAACTGTGCGTCATGTAAACACAAATACTTTTTCAGGCACGAATCAAGTATACTGTCCAATACTTTAGCCGCTGTGGTTGCAAGGGAGATTGGACGGTAGTTACCCTTGTCCGAGATATCCCCTGTCCTGTTCTTGACTATGGGTGCTACAATAGTTTGCATCAGCTCAGCAGGTAAATGAGAATGACTGATGCACATAGTATAAAACAAGGACAGGACCCTCGGCAGGTGACCCCCCGCATATTTGAAATGCTCGATGCTGAGTCCGTCACGGCCGGGCGATTTACCTCTGCTCATGCCTTGAATAACGGATCTGACTTGTTTGGCCGAAAAAAGTGTGAGTGGTTCCGCCCCCCCACTGTCAGACTCAGCATCAGACATTGCAGCTGAAGGGCCCAGTGGAGATTGCACTTTAAAATGTTCCATAAACATATTTGCAATTCCCCTCGGGTCATTGGTCCCTCCTACGCTCACCGGTAGACCAGGCCTACTATCCAACTTACGTGTCGACTTCCAAAATTTACTAAAATTGTTCATGGATCTTTGCTTTGCTAAGTTGTCCATTTTGAGTTGCTCTTCGTTTTTTTGGCACCATTTCAGGCGCCCCTTGAAAATTTTACGAGTCTCACTCATCTCTTCGAAAACTATTCCACTATTTGGTCTACTGTGTCTAACCCATTCCTTGAATTTAAGCCTGGCCTCACGGTGAGCGTCACGAATATGACTGTTCCATCCGCACACCACTTTCCCTCTCCCTGGCCTACGCCCTCCTACCACATTAGTTTGCTCGGCAGCGTTACATAAAATACTTATAATTTTACCGTATAGGTCGTTCAAGACATATTTATGTTCTACAGAGCTGCATGAGCCATAACTACACTGTGCAAATTCAGGTGGAAAATCAATATCACGAAACCCATCATTACACAAGTCCTTGTAACACTTAATCTGAGATTCGTCCCTTTCGCCCCAAATAACTCTCGAGCGTGGCGTATTCTGTTTTTTTAATTTAGACCTCACTATATTCAGGTCACACTCAACGTACAAGGGTAAGTGATCTGACATATAAACGTCTTCATTTATTCCTACATTTACAATAGTTTGCCATGCTGAAAAAGACACAACACAATGATCCAACCACCTTTTGCAGCCGTGGGCCTCGCTCACAAAGGTGTAGTTATCTGTCACGCAGCCCAGTTTTTCTATATCTGCACAGACCCAAGCTTGGTCATTGCAGAAATTGTTTAATTCCCTAAAAAATAATTCATGTGGATGAGCATTAAAATCGCCTAATATGAAAACACTTTCAATTTCTGCACTCGCAACAATTGCGCTAATCTCACCTAGAACCTCAGTAAACAAAGGCAAGTTGTCAGATGAGTCAGTTGGCATGTACACAGAGATTACAATAATCGAGCGTTCGCCGACAGTAGCTCTGATAGCAGCGAGCCGCGAGCTAGTGCACCCTAATATTGCAACGTCGTTAAAAATGCCCTTTCTCCAAAGGATCGCCACTCCCCCATATGGTCTCCCTATCAGTAGCCCCGCAGATGTATCAACAGCCGACCTACCCGTGTATTCAAATTTATCACTTATGGTACCTAAGAAAGGAATATCATGGGGAAGAAGCCATGTCTCTTGAAGGGCTACTATGTCTGACATCTCACAGATTTCCCTAACACTATCAACTGAGCGCTTAACAGATTTACAGTTGAAACTAGTAAACTTACAATGTTTGTTTTGATTACAGTTCATAATTAAGTACATTACTAACTATTACTTAGTCATCCGACTTCTTTCGGTACATAAAACGCACGAAGCGTCTAAAAGTTATGCCATTTGGCCACATTTCATCTTTTAAAAACACATCTAACTTGTTTAGAGAAACAAACAGTTTGTACGCGTTATATTTCTTTGCAAATTTCATATTTATCATTTTTAAAGTAACACTTTCACTAGTTTTTTCCTTTATGTAGCTTATTATGTCCTGCTCACTCGTTTCAGTACTTACATTTGAGATAAACAAAGGCACTTTGATATCTGCTGCTTTAAATTTACCGTCCGGCGAAGTGGCCGCACATCCTTTTTGACCAATTAATTTATATCGTTTTGGCATTTTCCTCTGTACAACAGTCCATTCCTTATCTGAATCTCGAGTACACATACCATCCACACCCATTTGCTGCCCACTCAGTTTATTTACATGCATCGCTGTAGCTGGAGCTGACGATCGATTGACACTGGTAGCAGTCCCAACCGCTGCGCGCGCGTAGGTACCCGACCGGCTAACTGGTTTTGACGAAACCGCGGTGATCGCAGTGGCCTCCACGCGCCTCGTTTGGTTCGCTGTCTCGCTCGGCGTCTCACGGTCGCAATGTCCTTGAGTCAGTTGACAACTACTCTCGCTCGCACTTGTCGGAACCACAGTTGCTGTTGGCGCCTCCACGTGCCCTTGACTCTCCGTCACATCATTTTGTTTGCGAATAAAAGAGACAAAATCGTCCTCGCCGTTACTAATCACTGATGAGTGACTCACCGATGCCTGACGGTTATTGCCCCTAGCATCAGCTGATTCATTTGTTGTTTTTATAGGAACATATTGGAGACCTATGGGACCACTATCAAGTGGGCTAGTTTGTAAACAAGCCCCTCTTCTTCTGTTTACATTGGTTGAATAATTATCCAATATTGATGCGTGTTTCATGTCATTTACTTCTCGTTTAAGTAGATCGAACTTATCAGCTGTTACTACTTTTTCTTCCAATGCACTTAATTGATTTTGCATCTTTAAAATGTCCTTTAGCAATCTGGTCACATCGACGTGGTCAAAAGTAACCGGTGGTAACTTATGTAACTCCTTAGCAACGAAAATAGGGAGCTCCTCAGGGCTTGTTGTCTTCATGAGGCAAATTATGTCCTCTAGTTCTCGCATCATTTTTTTCTTCCCTTCATTACGTCGTATGGGCACCTTTTTCGCATTGGGTAGCGAATCAAAAAGTAACGACTTTGCTTTCTTCACATCCTCGGCCGAAAAAGCAGTAGTGCATAGTTGATGAATACTCTGTTCATCCATAAAACCGAGAACATTGTTAAGAAATGCCAATACTTCATTAATAACAATATTACAGTTCACACACTTAACTATGACCGAGGTCATTGTCCCCTCCGCGAGTCACTGGTTAAAGGTTTGGCGCGTCTGAACTACGTCGCGAGCGCGTTGTGACTGACTGTGACTTTACCTAGCCTCGCTCAGCGCAGCTCCGGTGGAAACGTCTTAGCGGTGCGAGGTTTTTGTACCTACAAAACAAGCAAAGTATGTGTGCGAGATGTGTGCGAGGGATGTGTGCGAGGGATGTGTGCGAGGGATGTGTGCGAGGGATGTGTGCGAGGGATGTGTGCGAGGGATGTGTGCGAGGGATGTGTGCGAGGGATGTGTGCGAGGGATGGACGCGAGTGAGAAATCGTATCTAAAAATAGCCCCCTACACATCCTCGCAGCGCTCATCTGCGCACCGTTCATAGAGGAAAGTAATATAGTACGGGTACGCATCTTGCCACCGCTCAGCGGCCTAGCACATCTCTGGTGGAAACGCAGCTTAACGCTCGTATGGATGGTACAATACAAACAAAAGCTCAATTTTAAATAAAAATATCCCGACGAATTGAGAACCTCCTCCTTTTTTTTGAACTCGGTTAAAAAGCATTTCTATGTAATGTAACGTTCCTGCGAACCAGTGTTCGACGTAATACTACGGCGAGTGAGCATTCTAATTATTTTGCGTTTTACTGCGTTTTCATGTGTGATCTGCAGGTTGCGTGCTCGATGATTAATTTTACACAAATTCGCTCGTTTCTTTGCAAAATCAAGTTGTGACAAAGCGTCAAGCGTCGTGCTCCCTGTTCGGTTCGGTGACACATGAGAGCGGCCCGATGTTTTGTCACAAGTAAAGGCTCTAGTCAATACTCACCTTTAGGTACTAAGGCAAACAAGCTCTAAAATTAAGGCCTACTGAGTGCCAGCGCCGGCCCGAGAATTCCTGGCGCCCTAGGCAAAAGGCTGGAACGGCGCCCTTTTAAGAAAATTCGTGACAAATTAAAACTATATTCTTTCTTTTTCGTGTGGTTATTGACTAAGTGTCAGAGTTTTAAAGCCGCCCATGGGCCTCTAACTTGGCTTCACATGCCGTCGAGAAATATTTTCCAGGCGCGATCGGTACAACGATCGCGGTCAAACTATAATAGTCAAATCAATTTTCACAAAAACTTTTTTGATGCCTGTCGATCCTATTTCTTATTACTAGGGTTAAAAAACTATATCGGGCCAACTGAGGTTTGAGTACGAGAAAATTCAGAAATTGCAAAAAACTTTCTATACATTTCGTAGGAAATGAGCCTGAGAGGAGATAGAACAACATGAAATATTATCCGTAACGATCAAAATCAGTAGTGCGCGCATAGCCTAAGTTTTTAATACCTATCTATTTCAACTTGATACCTCCACGCGTTTCTGAGAAAAAGTGTCTTGACAGGCAACGATGTCATCCTTTAAGGGTTTCCATTTTTTATTTTGAGGTACGGAATCCTAAAACAGATTTATTATCTATCTATTTGTTACCTTTTCATGCCGTAACGGCTGAACAGATTTCGATGAATGGTATACGGATAGGCCATGACCTGGGTTAGGACATTTGATAAGTACTCTGAATATCGGTAGTACGTTCCTGTGGGATATTTTCCGACCTTTACGCGTGCGAAGCCGCGGGCAAAAGCTAGTCATAGATATATACGCATCGCTAATTTGCTTGGCTAAGTGCTTGCAGATGTGGAAGTCAACTTCTGCAAGTTTTGTTGCTAATCTAAATTTCACCTAAAATTGTGTGTAGCATTTTGCAAGAATTGTCTCGTTGAAAGAATGCTGAACGACTCGAAACTACTCGAAAGGCGACGCCGACATGATTGTGTGCAATGCGAAGAGCAATACCTACTCTCGAAAGCGTACATACCTATAGCCCCTCTTTTTTCCCCTGTACGACGAAGTAATTTTGTCGCCATCTTTGATGTTATTTGTGAGAATAAAAAATGTGCGTAAGGATTGAATGGTAAGAAAATCATTGATATTGCTGAATTTTTGGAGACGTTTTTAGGGTTCCCTGACGATTTGAAGGTGTCAACAAGCAGCCCTTAGCCCACGTTCGCACGGACGTAAAAATATCGCGGCGGGATTTTATCGCGCACTGGATTTTCAACTTTGACTGCCTCGTTGGTCTAGCGGTCGCAAGCGCTACTGCTGAGCATGAGGTCCTGGGTTCGAATCCCGGGTCGGGCAAAGTGTTATTGGGTTTTTCAATCTGAAATTTCTCAGTAGAAGCTCGGAGTCTGGATTTATGCCCGGTTGATGGCAATAGGCTCGCCCCCTATTACATGGGACTTAAACATAACTGGCGAAATGTGGGTGTACCTGCTACAGGGACACCTCTGCCTAACCCTTCGGGGAAACAAGGCGTAATGTTATATGTATGTTATGGATTTTCAACTCTCGGTGTTGAGCCGAACGTTGAGAATCCAACAGAGTGCATTCAAGCGCGTCGAAGACACACTTTTGGATTTTCAACTGTCAGTGGGCAATTTTAAAAAAAAATTGCCCGTGCTCACCAGGGCTTATAGTTACGCCTTACGCCACATCCGTCTGTCTGTCCGCGGCTTAACTCAGACTCTTAGTAGGTACTAAAAAGCCCCCTGCCAGCTAAATGGCTGGTTTTGGATCAGGGTTGTAACGGATGTCGTATAACGGATGAGGATGCGGATGAGGATATCGAGATAATCGGGTTTGAGGATGCGGATGCGGATACGGATATTGGAAAATTCCTTATTGAGGATGCGGATGAGGGTGCGGATGCAGATGTCGTATGAAAAATAGCCCTTGTTTTGACACCTGACTCGATCGTCTGTCATAGGACAGGGACAGTGCGAATTCAGGCAATAGGAACGCGTCACTCACACTCCGGCCCGCACATTAACTCGGAGCGATTAAAAAAAAAAACATTATTTGAGCGATTAACGTAGGTAGGGTCACATCCCCATAGAAATTATGAGGATGCGGAGCTTTTAAAATCAAAACTTTAGGAAGCGGATGTTTTGCGGATATCAAAATGTATGCGGATGCGTATACGGATATCCGTTACATCACTGTTTTGGATATGTGAAAAAATTCACGGCAGTAGTATTAACGAAATTTAAAGGAAAACTATCACAGCTAAGTAGCTCTACAAGGTAACGAGTAATTATCGACCAACTTACATTTACAATTGCAAAAACATGTTCTCCCATACATTCCGTATGGGAGAATATGTTTTTGAATTACAATGTTAAGTTTGTTCTTACGATAAATTCATCCCTATTTACTTACATCCCTACCCTTCATTGTGCGTGGTCCGACACGCACTTCACCATTCATCATCATTTCAGCGGAAAAACGTCCACTGCTGGACATAGGCCTCCCCCAAGAACCGCCATTTCGACCGATTGTGCTTTCCGCATCCAGCGGATTCCTGCGGCCTCCACAAGGTCATCGGTCCATCTTGTGGGAAGCCTTCCAACGCTACATCTTCCGGTACGCGGTCGCCACTCCAGAACCTTTCGGCCCCATCGGCCATCCGTTCTGGGAGCAATATGCTGCCCATTGCCACTTAAGTATGACAATTCTTCGGGCTATGTCGGTTACCTTGGTTCTCCCGCGGATCTCTTCATTTCTGATTCGATCACGTAGGGAAACTCCAAGTATAGCCCTCCATTGTCCTTTGGGTGACTTTTAGCCTTTTGATAAGGCCCATTGTGAGCGGCCACGTTTCAGTAGGTACCATAGGTCATCACTGGCAACCATGGACTTAAGTCCATGCTGGCAACACGCACTGGTCAGACTTTCGACTTGCGACACTGTGGTATGTGGGACGAAAAGATATTGCGTAACTTCCCGAACGCTACCCAGCCGAATCGGATTCGACGATTGACCTCTTTCTCGAAGTTGGACCTACTTAGCTGGACAGTTTGTCCTAGGTAAAGATTTGTAAACATTTTTCCGACACGCAATTGGCCGGTTTGAACTGTATTTTTACAAAATTCTGAAATAATTATTATATTAGATGCAACAGTGGCGGATCCAGGTTTGTCGTTTGGCAGGGGCTTGACCCCGCTGAGGGAAGGTTTTAGCGAAGTAAACACTAAAAAGCACACATTTTACAAGCCTCCTCAGATTACTTTTCGCAAATTCCGCAGTGACTGTTAGGTTGTAGACTACTAGATATCTCGGTGAATATACATGGCGGCCAAACCGGGCAGCGGGAGTGGCAGAATGAGTTGCGCGCAGATTCAAAATAATATAATACTTACCTACTTATTATTGCGTTAAGGATAATGTTATTGATTGGTGTCATACTTGTTAAAAAGTTTAATTAGAATAATATCAAGTTCAATTTTCAGATTTGTCACGGAAGAACTCAAGACGCCTTTTTTTGATACCTTTAGATGCTAAATGCATCTACTTGCATCGATTTACCGAGATACGTGGTATTCTTGAGTAAGATTGAGGATCTTTGGATTGCTATACCAAACCTTTTTATTTTTCATTTTTTTTTTTTATCAAAGTAACAAAGCCTGTAGGCAGAGATAGTGTGACTGACACTGGCATGGCCACCATCAGGAATTTTAATTTTTATAATACAAAAAATTCAGTCAGTTACAGGAGGCGACTCTTAAAATAAAACAATTTCTATAAAAAAAACCACACATGTTTATTGTAGTTATTATTTTTATATAATATTCCTAACACATCCCACGCAGTGAGATCGCCGCAAATAAACCGTCTGGAAGCCAGAGAACAGTGTTACCGAAGATATATGTTACAACTTAAGACTAGTAATAACGTAAACTTACAACTAAATATACTATGTGTTGGTTATCTATTACATATTATACACGTTTAACTTATTTTCAAATAAATATTTCAGTACTTGTCAACAGGCCCACACTATCCTCCCATAGGTAGGCCAATTTGAAAACATTGGTGCCGATTCCCTTGTT
The DNA here is from genome assembly GCA_963680765.1 of Agrochola lychnidis. Lineage (NCBI taxonomy): Eukaryota > Metazoa > Arthropoda > Insecta > Lepidoptera > Noctuidae > Agrochola > Agrochola lychnidis. The sequence goes on from OY796874.1 coordinate 13,101,329, forward strand.
CACAAACTAAACTAAATTTAAGTTCAGTGCATCTTTTTCTTTCTATTTCATTACGAAAAGGACAGAAGATAAATTTTAGTTTAGTCCTGTCAAATTAATCAGCGCCTGTCACTCTCCATACAAGTTTAGACGTGATTAAAAACATGCCGACTAAAATTACGTCAATTTACGTTATGCGCTGATTAATTTGACAGGACTAAACTAAAATTTATCTTCTGTCCTTTTCTTAATGAAATAGAAAGAAAAAGATGCACTGAACTTAAATTTAGTTTAGTTTGTGAACAAGGGAATCGGCACCATTGTAAATGTTAATAATTTTTAAAATAACCGTGGAATTTCTTACCGGCTCTTCTCCATAGGAAACAACCAATTGGAACCGTGCACCTAGCTTCTGACGTTTCATAAGTGCCCTTGTAGGTTAATGTGAAATAAAATATTATGAATTTGAAATGTTATGGCTCATAAGAGAACATATAGTAACGCTGCCTGACCATAGGAGCGGAGCGAGACAGCGGGGCGGAGAAATGTGCCAATATTAACCAATAGGAGCGGAGTTTAGATTCTATTGGTTAATATTGGCACATTTCTCCGCTCTGCTCCAGTGGACAGGCAGTCTAATGGTTTACCTGGAATGCAAGCAGCCATTTCTTCTTCAGTAGATCACTGATCTACTTTATGGATGGTTTGTACCTAGAAACCTTCACGAAAGAAGAGTTTTGGCCGAAAGGTGTGGCGTACCGGCGATTTCGTGGAAGGTTACGCGACACCGTGCAGCGCAACACGACGCCGACACAGTCATCACTTCGTGTACAATAGTTATTTGTTATTATAATTTTTTAAAATATGTATGTTTAGGTTAAGGTATTTATTTATGGGCCTGCGTCGCCTGAATTAAATGGATTATTATTATTATAAGCAACATTACTGTTTTGGTTTGAAAGCATATACTAAGGCCTTATCACACCGGCGATTCGCGAGCGAGTTATCAGCGAGGGGATTGGTCAACGCGCTCGCTGCGCATGCGTAGCGAGTACGTACGCAGTGTTCGTCACGTTTGCGTAACGAGAGCTATTGACATGAATATACAAGAGAGAGCATGAGTGTACAATATTATGGACAGGCAGCCTAAAACATAGCCCTCTTTCTGACGCAGTCAGGTAAAAAGGGTTCTGATTGAGATCCAAGTATCCAACATGAACAAATTTCTGCATTATATTTTATGAAAACATTTGCACAATGCGAAAAAAGCAGTGAGATTCGCGATTAGCTTTTCTTTCTGCTTAACTAGTATGCAATATAAACTCTTTATGAAATAGTATAACAATTTAATGAGAGATATTTAGTGATGTTCTTCAGAAAGGCCAGGTGCGTAGTACTCGCAACCGGCGTGCGTGTATGACCAGATGTATGAACGTAAACGAGGCAAAAGGAGTATGTAAGGATCGTAGCAGGTGGCGTTCTGTAGTTTCTGCATACCCCCATGGGAAGAAGGCGTGAGGTTTATGTATGGATGTATGAACGAAGTATATAAGTTATTTTTGTTATTTTATGTAATAGATAACCAACATTTTTCAACTACAATATAAGAGCCAGTATTTATAAATATTTCAACGCTGCATACATAACAACAATATTCTGCAGTTACTTTTAAAAAGTCACATACTTCGATGCTAAACCGAGTATACAGCAACTGCTAAAAACTGCCTGCAATTTTGCAGTTACTGCTACTTTTTAATAACTGCAAAATATTATCACAATCCATAATTTAATATTATTATGTGTAACTTAGAAAAATAACAAGCAAATTCGTTGGAAAAACAACATTTGTCAGCTATTAAATTCCTTATTTTTTTAATAAAAAACGCAGTGTACGCTTAAAGTTCAAAATAATAGAAATACAGTTAAAAAATATTAACACGTAACTTAATTTCTTCGTATATTCAATTAAACAAAATTATAATAATTGCATTTTTATAACAATAGGTTTTTAACCACTGACGGCAGAGATATTCAACCTTTTCTCAAATTATTTTTATAGATTTTTACGATTATATAAACAATTAAATTGTCCTTTATTTTTTACATTCCAAATAGTCATACAAAATTACCTATCAATTTTCCTGCAGGTTGAATACCACTGCTTTCCCTAACAAATCCCAAGTGTGTTGTAATATACAAAACTGAGCTTACAGTATGTAAGTCTGTATGTCACAAGAAGCGATCTCACATCTATCCACATCTAACCAACCAACTAGCACCATACCACGATATTAACCCTTACTTTGAGAATGTATTTTTATTTAAAACAATAAATTGATACACGATAAAAGGTATTTTTGTAAACGTCAAAGTTTATGGCGGTTCTGAAGTGAGCTACTCGCTGCGCAGTACCCCACCCCTCACCCCCGCTGACGTGTGAATTTGTTACTGCACAGCGACTCGCCTCATGTTCAGAGGCGCAAAAAATTTTGCATTGGGTTGTACAAAAAGGATACAGGGTAAAATTTTAACCAGTGCGCAAACACATGACTTGACTCATCATTGTGAACAACTTTTACTATGGGACCAAACCTGAAACCGCGAAAAAAAAAACAGCTGTTCCATACATTTATGTTTGATAACTCGTCAAAATGTAGGGAACAGCTGATTTCTTTTCGCGATTTCAGGTTTGGTCCCATAGTAAAAGTTGTTTATAATGATGAGTAAAGTCACGTGTTTAAGTTTGCGCACTGGTTAAAAATTTATCCTGTATAGTCGTCATTTGGTAATTTTACCTAGATTTTTTCTGAGGAGTTTTGAAAATTGGTGATTAAATTGATTTCGACGTGCTCTTTTCGTATGTTCACTTTGCCGGCCGCGTCGCCATATTCGAAAAATGGCGCCCAAAACGACACTATCTCCTTTCAGACTCGTTTGACATGGCGAGGCGGACGGCAATGATACGAGGTGGTAAATTTAAATATTGTAATAATTCTAGGAATGACATTGAAATAATTTAAATATTACTATTATTAAATGACATTGCATTAATTTAATATCTTAAAGTATTTTATGATTGTTTTTTATTTATTTGTTTATTGTATTTTGTGATTGTATACATTTTGCATGCCTTTTTTTTTGGGTGTGAAATTATCAAATAACTTCTCCCGCTTTGGGTGGACTTTTACTGACTAAAACCCACCCGTGTTCCTTCGGTTGCCATGTTGCTGGGGGCCACGATTTCCTTACGGTAGAATCACTTGAAACATGTAAATTTTTATAACACCATTGTAACAGTGTTTTTCTGCAAAAATAAATGATTCACACGTCGAAATTAATATACTCACCAATTTTTTATATTTTGGAAGACAAACTCCGTAGTGAGACATGGCCTTTGAATTTGTGAGAGAGCATTATTTCGACCAATAAAGTGGATTGCCTTTCACTTCACATTCGTATATTTACAAACCCATACCTCGCTACGATTTTATTACAGGTATCAATTTAACATAACAATAAATTCATTGGATAAAATAATATTTATATGACATGATTTCGATGTTACAGATTGAAAAACAATAATTATAAAAATTCTAAAGATATACATTCTCACTATCATTTACTACGAAATTGACGGCGACTTTGAAATCTAAACATTTAAAAAATAAATAGCTTCTAATTCGTTTCTGTTTACCTCTTTGAGAAATGGAATCGGCGTGATGTTATGTTAATTTTTTTCAAAGCGGCCGTCTTTCGTAGTCAACCCCCCGACAATCTATATTAAATTCCATTACTTTTGGTACAGACGGCAAAATTGAATAGTATGGAGGCAACCGACTAAAAAAATTCACTGAATTTTTCGTGTCCTATGTGGTATCATAGCTGCAAAAGCTAAAACGGCTTACTGATTAAATTAAATGTATTTTTAATAATATAGTTTGACCGCACCGTTGTATCGCGCTTGAGGAAAGTGCGGCGGGACGGTGAGCGTAGACGAATGAGCGGCGCACTGTCTCCCGTGCCTGGTTTGCCTTTACGAGTGGCGATGCTAAAATGTACGTCCGGAGTACCCTGGACAATTAGCCTACTACCACCTTGCTGACTGCCTAATGTGTTTAACATGGCATGAGATATAGGGGTATGAGGAACAGGGCGGAAGTTCAGTCATCTTCCATAGAAAAGGGAGGATCCTCCGACCAGATGGGTGTTGTGTACGTCGGGCAACTGCTCGACGTTTTTTTTTTTTTTTAACTGTAGCCTCTCGCAGTTTTGACCACTAAGGTCTTGGCTGCTTAACCGGACTTTGCTGTGGGTGCCTTAAGCTACTACACTTAGAGCCTCCACCCAGGAGCAAATAAACTATTCCAAATTAAAATTAAGCGAACGCTCGCTAAGGGCACCCCTGTGGGGTACGTACCTCGGCTTAGGGCGTCGCTGGGTGGAGGACAGCAAGAAGGGACAGGCTGGATCAAAATTGGATTATCATCATGATTATTAGGCGGGGTATTTAAAGCTACGTGCTCAGCTCCAACAACTGCTGGCACCTCGTTTTCGAGCAAGGGTCAGGGACGATGGTTGATGTCGGGAAGTTGTATATATGATGCTAGTCACGCATCGAGCGTTGCTTGCGCGATGGAGGATTTTTCGTGACTTAACTGTGATGCGTAGTTCGCAAGTGGCGTTGAAGATGCCGCTCCAACTTATTCTCAAATAATTCATACCGAATAGAATGCCTTACCTGCTTATTCTATGAATTTTCCTCAGTCACCAACACACTAAACAATTTTGCCGCGTGTACATCTTAAAACATGTCGAAAATAACCTCTCTTTTAGCTTTTTAAAGTCAATATTAAATATATTAATTATGTGCCATTACTTTCTACGTGCCAGGGAAAGTGTCTGCGAATCCCCTGTCGCGTAATCTTAGAAATAAAGTTGCGAACAGATTTGACGATGCCGGAAGATGTTGATCGAGCTAATATTATGAAGAAAAATTTGTACCTCAGAGTTTGTTTCGGCATTACTTCTCAGGATTACTCAGCTAGGAAATTGTGGCACTCTCTAGTTTTAAAACAATGACCAAAAACGTTACGTTTATGTGTCTTGAAATATCTACTTACAGAAATAAATATCATTTCATTTCAATGCATTTTCATTGGTTCCTTGGCCTTCATCTCACCTGATGGTAAGTGATCATCAGGCCGAAGGTGGACGCGAGCTTCACCTGGAATCCTCAACCACAGAGCAACTGGCTATCTTAGCTCTAACTGCCGAAACACAACAATGCTGTTAACATTGTTGTTATGGCGACAGACTTAGATAAGATGGTGGTAGCTAGCCTGGAGGACTTAGTACAAGTCCTACCACCAACCAAACAGAGCAGAATTTTTTTATTTTTTTATTTATCGAACTCGGGACCACAGAGGCAACTAAAATGTATCTTTTAACATAGTCAAATCTGCCCGCGATACACCGAAACGATTGTACAAATCTGTAGATAAATAACTTGCGATATAACTACGATTACATAATAGTTTATAGAAAAAGAAATAAAAAACATTAAACCAAAACGTATTTACATAATTTTTTTCGTCTCCTCGTATGTTTTGTGTGAATTTTACATTAAAAAAATGACTTTTTTATTTGATATCGAAGCAATAATATTATGACTCGATTTTATTGTATTCGGTAGAAAAAAACACCATCTCTATGGCTTACGTCTATATCATAGACAAAAGGACTAAGTACCCAAGTTCGCCATACCATCAACACGACGATAGCTACTCAATAATGTATATTCAAATATTCATCAACTGGGTATAGTACCAACATTCTCACAAAACATACAAGAATACATATTAAGAGCGTTTATACTGAAAGTTGGCAACGTTGCAAATAGCTGTCAAATATTTCGCTGTTTTGATTAATTTGCAATATTACTGTATGGAAATAAGAAATGTGGCTAACTAGTGAACTAAAATATTGCTTATGAAATGCAATAATCAATATTGTAACATCGAATATTTAGTTTTAAATGTAAAAAAAGTATTTGGAAACTTTCCAAATACCTTTTTTACACCAAAAACGGTTACAACATCAAATTCAGCGTTATCATTGCAATTAATTTCAATTTTCATACAGTAATATTGCCAAATTAATCAAAACAGCGAAATATTTGACAGCTATTTACGACGTTGCCAATTTTCTGTATAAACGCTTTTAACCACACAACTATAGTTGACGATTATAATAAAAAAAACAACTATGTATACAATACATTGGTTTTCATAACAAAATAAACTCGATAAATGCACAATGCGATGGCAAAACTAATCAAATAGTAATATTTGCTGTAAATGAGTAAACAATGCTCGATTTGGTGACATATTAACATAATGCACTTTATTTGGCGTATTTGCCCAAAAGTTGGCATTATTTGGCTAATACAAAATATACTCTAAGACTATTAAAATAAAGTTCATTTTGTGTTAGCGAAATAACGCAAATATTTGCACAAATACGCCAGCATAATATAGAACATACAAATGTTATTACAAATTATTATAATAAACGCTAAGACTCGGGGCAGTAGCGGTCATAGAACGTGCGAGTAGGACGACAGTGTCATGCCATCTCGCTCACACATTTTATGACAGCGCCTGCCATGAACTTTGGCGTTCAGTATAATTATTTCTACACATTTGTAAATTCTTTTTTATATCAACATGCGATATTGTAAATTGGTTTATACAGGAAAAATTGTTAACCAGTGCGCAAACTTAGTCATATTTTTTTTTTTACTTTGTGCATCTCGTAGTTGACCTCTGCGATCATGACTACTTAACCGGGCTTTCCTGTGGGTGCCTTAAGCTACTACACTTAAAACCTCCAGCCTGGGGTTGTTCAACTATGCTAATTAAAACTAGGTGAACGCTCATACCACTATTGCCACATCATTGTCTGTTTAAGGTATGTACTTACTTATTATTTTCTTTCGAAGTGTTGAACATTGAATGTGTGTTAAGTACAGCAACAATGTTACACACGTAGGGATGTATTTATAAACATTGCTTATAGTTCAGTGACGTTAAAACCTCAAAAATGTATGATTAAACAGTTAAGGACACCCCCTGTGGGGTACGAACCTCGGCTTAGGGCGTCAACCGGAGGGAGAAAATCAAGGATGAGACTGGTTTACTCATCATTATGAACAACTTTTACTATGGGACCAAACATGAAATCGCGAAAAAAAATCAGCTGTTCCCTACATTTTTGTTCGTATAACTTGTCAAAATGTAGGGAACAGCTTATTTTTTTTCGCGATTTCAGGTTTGGTCCCATAGTAAAAGTTGTTCATAATGATGAGTAAAGTCACGTGTTTAAGTTTGCGCACTGGTTCAAATTTTACCCTGTATTGTAAAATAATTTTATAGGGGACTGTTTTTTGTATTGCATATTATTGACGACTCTCGCCAGCCAGTCTTACCAAGAGATATCGTGTTCCCCAGTAACTGGGTTGTGGAAGTCAGATAAGCAGTCGCTCCATGTAAAATACTGGTAATCAGCTGTATCCGGTTAGACTGGAAGCCGACTCCAACATAGTTGGAAAAAGGCTAGGCAGATTTGAGGATTATCGCCAATAATATGCAAAATGTAGTCACGGATTGGTTTACATAATAGTTCCATGCAAAAATTATACAATGTTTGATTTGATGAAGAGATACCTTCTTTAAAGTTGACATTATAGAGATGTAAATTGTCCAATGATGTACTTGCATTTTTATGGCGGACGGGGGACACATTTATTAAATTATACCACAGATTACAGTATAAATATGTTCTTAATGTCCCTCGGCAAACCTCGTGTTTCGTCAGTCGTCGGATTTCTATCAGTTGCCATTTGCACTTGGTGCAGACGGGACGCTCTCAATCGACTTGGGAAGTATATAGAGTTGTTAATACACTTTTTAACTTAATGTAATTTATTTTAAAAATAAATCCTGCCCCACTACCGCCATAAAGGTAACTCTTCATAGGAAAACGAATATTCTTCACATAGTTAACTCTAATTTATTAAAACATTTATATGTATTGTTTATTATCAAATATTGCGTCTAACGGTGGCACCGGTGTTCATAGATTATATTCTTAATTATTATAAAATATATGCAGGATTTTTTTATAAAAGTACTTTAAGGAAATAGCACACACCACATTAACTCGAGCCTTTTTTTTTAGTTAGGGCATCTCGTAGTTGACCTCTGAGATCATGACTACTTAACCGGGCTTTCCTGTGGGTGCCTTAAGCTACTACACTTAAAACCTCCAGCCAGGGGTTATTAATTAACTCGGAACCATTGAGTATTCTTTGTATGAAGCTCCCTACTGCAACGCACACTAATCGGAATCGTAACGTAATCGCCTCGCCTCGGGACAAAGTTCACGAACCGCGGCGATACGGTGACGGTCCCTTTCCGAGTTGGACCCTGTTAAGCAGAATAGATCCAACAAACAATTTTTATGAAATTGAGTTACGTACACGACGAGAATCGAGTTTTATATTTGCACAAAAGATCCTGGCGGTCTGATGACATTGCCCTAACAAAAACTACCAGATGATTATAACTCGGCCTGATATTTTTGTTTACACTTCTTCAAATCGAAGTTACTCAAAACTAACAAAATGTTGGTTGGATCTATTCTGCTTAACAGGGTCCAGTTGATATGTGTGCTATGATCTTAAATCAGTAAAATACTTTTTTCTTCTAATTTATATCTGTTTATTTTGCTAGTTTGGTCGATACAACAATGTAGATTTGTGGAATGAAACAGTTGAGCACCTGTAAATATTTTCAGTTTTCACACTGTGAGACCAAAACCTTGTTCAACTTCGCGTAAAGCTGGCAATATATAGTCTATTTTTAATTCATTGACAACAATAACTGCTGTGAATCATGCAAATTCCTTTTTTATTTAACAAAATTGAGCACTATGGAAAGATTTTTGAAAATACACCCACTAAATGATTTAAGAGGGTTTATTCTAAAAGTTGGCAACGTCGCAAATAGCTGTCAAATATTTACCTGTTTTGATTAATTCGGCAATATTACTGTATGGAATTAAGAAATGTGGCTAACTGGTGAACTAAAATATTGATTATGAAATGCAATAATTAATATCGTAACACCGAATATTTAGTTTTTGGAAACTTTCCAAATGCCTTTTTTACGCCTAAAACGGTTACAACATCAAATTCATTATTAATATTCTAGTTCGCTAGTTAGCCACATTTCGTATTTCCATACAGTAATATTGCCAAATTAATCAAAACAGTGTTATATTTCACATCTATTTGCGACGTTGCCCACTTTCAGAATAAACGCTCTAATATCGTGTGATTTTAATGGTGTTACTCTCTTGTAGGCATTCAACCAAAAATAGATCTTAAAGGACTCACCCATTTCATCCCACTAGTGCACATAAATACTCAGTAATAAGGTTCAAATTTCTACTTCGTGTAAAATCTACTCGTAACAACAGAACCTATGAACAGCGCCACACCGTCACTCATAAGCCTACGACTCAAAAATGGAGGTATTCATTGTTTTGAGCTATCTCTGTACATTTGTGTTGGGTGAGTATAACTTCTTCTGCTTTTTTCATTGCAAGGGGATCTGAAAGAAAGAAAAAATATCGTTATGATAAGCCGCGAATCTGTACAAAACCTGACTTCAATTCATATTACAGATTGCAATGGAATTCAAGTTTTGTCAAGTATGACGTTGAGTTTGTTGTTACAAAACTTGATAGTTATATTATACGCCAGTCACCATAGACAGAAAAAATCGCGTTAAGGTGCTGATAAACTCGAGCATTCACTTGTAACAGAACATCGAGCATTCGTCGTTCTTAAATCTGTCGAACTGAACAACGAACGAAAAATTTAAAACTCACATTAAAAGTACTCTTTGTAAACAAGCATATTACAAATTAGAGGATTATATTCTAGATAAGAATGCTTGGAAGCATGCTGGTCTAGCTCCATAGGACAATTTAGAGTCTAGACAAAATCAAACTGGTTGCTAATTTAATTGTGTAATTAAATATTATAACATTATTATTATCTTTTTTACATTCTGTGATACTCACACACTGACTAATTAGTATCACTTGTAATTTTTTTAGCAATATCGTATAGGTACCTACCTTTACAATGCTTGTAAATATGTGAACACCATGTATTCATTACATAATTATTATTTTTTCTGTCATTGCTTCATTTTTAATTATTTTTACCTATTGTGGGATAGTAATATTATTCCAGGTGCATCGTCTTCACATATAATTATATAATCAATGTATACAAAATATTGTAAAACATTTTAAAAGAGTAACGGTGGAGTTTCTTGATAGATAGATAGAATATTCTTTATTATGTACACCATAAAAATTACAGACATTAATATAGAAATTTTACATTGGGTGACACAATGGGCGGTCTTATCGCTAAAAGCGATCTTTTACAGACAACCTTTGGATGGATTTAAATGGAAAAGGAGAGACAATACTGCAGGTAGCCCATTCTTCTCCATACGAAAACTACCTTTTGGAAGGGGCGACTAGAATCAATTCTATTTTTTGTTTTTGACGTTCAAAAGTGCCTTTTTGTGCCTAATTGAAATAAATTATTTGACTTTGAACAGAGCCAAGCATGGAGCCAAACATAGCTACGACCATTTTCACGATCATTTTAGCGAATGCTCTAGTCAATGCTCGTCAAAAAACGATTCTTCACGAAGATGTCCGACTTAACGGTCGCGTGTGGTGTAGATGACTCGGCTCGGCAAAAGGCTCGAAGCAAATTTACTGTCCTTTCGCTAGAATGCTCGCTAGAACGCTCCCGTAATTTTTTCTGTAATGTAACAGTCGCTAAAATGCTCATTACAAGTGAATGCTCAAGTTTATCAAAAACTGTACTTCGCAAAAATTGCTTTGTACTGATTTTATGGGATGTTGGATATATAGCAATAGTGTAAAGCCAAGTTTACAGCTTCAAAAGACCTGTGCTAACTGCGTGGTGCTTGAAAAACTTCGAAACTTATCATCTTTCAGTTTTTGACTTATAACTTTTAAAAGGTAAACTCATCCTACGTAAAAAAGTCACCCAAACAAAATTTGCTACAATTTGAGGCCAGCCGTAACCTTTCAAGTCCAATAGAACACGAGATTCAGCACTTCAAACTTGTGATTTTCTTTCTTTTGTGTTCCTGTATGTTACTGGAGTCTGGCAAACAAAAATAGAGACTGAAAAAACGCGGCAAATTTAAAAAATATCAAAGTCAAATCATTTATTTCAAATAGGCCCATGTATGGCACTTTTGAACGTTAAAAATTACAAAATAATAAAATTGATTCTAGTCGCCCCTTCCAAAAGGTAGTTTTCGTATGGAGAAGAATGGGCAAGAAACTCTACCGTTACTCTTTTAAAATGTTTTACAATTGTTTGTATATGTACGTACATTTGTTAAATAATTATTATATGTGAAGACAATGCACCTAGAATAAAATTACTATACCACAATAGGTAAAAAGAATTAAAAATGAAGCAACGATAGATAATTTAATATGTGATGGATACATGGTGCTCATATATTTACAAACATTGTAAAAGTAGACGATTTTCCTAAAATTTTACAATTAATAAGTCACTGTGTGAGGAAGTAATCACAGAATGTAAAATCAATGTCATAAAACACAAAGTAATAAATTTTACAATTAAATTAGCAACCAGTTTGATTTTGTCTTGATCCTAAATTGTCCTATGGAGCAGGACCAGCATGTTTCCAAGCACTCTTATCTTGGATATAATCCTCTAATTTGTAATATGCTTGTTTACAAAGTGTACTTTTTCAGCATTGCAACCCCAAAATTAGTATGACATACCTGGAATAACCTAATTTGATACTTTACAATAATTTGTTTAAAATCATGCTACCTATTATGTTCCAAATCAAAGAGACGTTTCTTGCCATTTCGAAAAATCTGTTTATTGCGTCTGAATAAAAACACGACTTTATGTATTATGCAGCAATTTGATTTAAAAAAAAAAACAATTGTCAATAATAATTTTGGTTAATATTCACAACCATAATCAAAATCTGAATCTAAAACTTCCAAGTGAAAAGATTCACTAGAGTCACTGTGTGCACGCCATAGTGTGCATCCAAAAACCGTACTGTACCGCCTGCCGCGACACGCGCGGCACAGCACTACGACGTCGGCGGGGGGCGGGGCGCGGGGCGCGGGGCGACACCGGCGCGCGACGGGGCCCGCGCCGCCAGCGCTAGTCCAAGTACAGAGTCCAATACAGCGCGTCGCGCAAGCCACGCATTGACTCAGAATCATATATCTACCGCGCATAAATGTACGCGTCTCCATTACTTCAATTAATGTAAATGCATAAATAAGTAATATAAACACATCAAGAAGAGGAAGCCTTTCATTCCCCTTCACACTGTTTTATCATTTTTGAGTTAGTAAATGCTGTATCAAGATCACAAGACACCAACAACACTCCATCTTGTTTTGACAAATTGAGGTTGACGTTAAATAGCATTGCCATATAAAAACTTTGCAAATAATTCGAGTGTCTGTGTGTTTGCTAGACTCTAATACAGTTTTTAAGTAAGATGTAATACTAGCAGCCTTAAACATAAAACATTTTTATTTATTTATTATAATATTACTCGCACTCACCTATAAGATTACGACATAGAGGAGCAGGGCAGGCGCGGCGAGCCCATCTGCGTGAGCACGCGGTCCAGCCACTGTAGCGGACCGTTCAGGTGCAGCTCGATCCAACACGGGGTTGACGTTACTGTTTGACGTCTGTTGACAAAAAAAACGTATTTAAATCTATTAGTATTATAAATTAAAGTTGCTTTTCGTGTGTCGGTGTGACCGCGTTGTTCTTCTAAATGTCGTAACGGATTTTAATGTGGTTTTTACCATCGTTTAGAGAATTTATTCCGAAAGTTTATGTGTATAATAACTAAACTTACATACAATATGTAAAAAAGAAAACCTATCCAATCCGAAAGGGGTTCATAGATGCTACAATAACATTACCGAAAAGTAATTTAAAAAAAATCTAATTATTTTAGAAAATGGTGCCGATTCCCTTGTTCACAAACTAAACTAAATTTAAGTTCAGTGCATCTTTTTCTTTCTATTTCATTAAGAAAAGGACAGAAGACAAATTTTAGTTTAGTCCTGTCAAATTAATCAGCGGCTGTCACTCTCCATACAAGTTTAGACGTGATTAAAAACTTGCCGACTAAAATTACGTCAATTTACGTCAAGCGCTGATTAATTTGACAGGACTAAACTAAAATTTATCTTCTGTCCTTTTCTTAATGAAATAGAAAGAAAAAGATGCATTGAACTTAAATTTAGTTTAGTTTGTGAACAAGGGAATCGGCACCATTAAAAAAGTTATTGCTATTTAAAATCACATTTTGAGTACCAAATATATCCCAAATTCATTCAAAATTAGAAACTTTTCAACAGGGTTCATAAGTTCTGACTTGTAGACACCCGCTAAACGACGGCCGCCCGCGCCGCGCCCCATGTAATAAACCCGGTAAAATTGCCCATTGAAAAAAAAAAATAACGATGTTTTTTTTTAATTTTCCTGAAAAATACTGCATAAATAGACTCTCAGTACGATACCTAACAACACCCTTACGGACCGGACAGGTTTTTTTTTTAATTTGTATAATAACAGAATTCTCGATATTTTTTCATGTCGTAAAAACAGTGTGAACCAGGGGCGGGTCACTAGTAATAGTAACTGTTATATAAAACACGATATATTGAGGAGCTCGTGGCTAAATACTAACAGTCGCTCGGGTCGATCTGTCAGGTTAAGCTACGCTTGCCGGGGTTGGTCCGTGGATGGGTGACCATTTCTACATACCGAGACTCCTCCGTGCCTCGGAAAGCACGTTAAGCCGTTGGTCCCGGCTGTCATTTGTGGATCTTTGACAGTCGTTACGGGTCGTCAGAAGCCCGAAAAGTCTGACAACCAGTCTTACCAAGGGTATCGTATTACCCAGTTACAGGGTTGTGGAGGTCAGATAGGCAGTCGCTCCATGTAAAATACTGGTATTCAGCTGCATCCGGTTAGACTGGAAGCCGACCCCAATATAGTTGGGAAAAGGCTAGGCAGATGATATAAAACACGATATAATGTATTAAAATAGGTACCAAAATGGCAATTTATAACCCAACAGTCTTCATGGCATGACCTGCAATCTATGCAAATAAATTTTTACTTACTTATTTTTCTTTTTTGTATTCGCAATAGTCTGCTACACTGCTAAACGACGAAACCAAAGCGACATAACCAGTATTACCTAATTAGTGAATGTTGGTGCCGATTCTCTTGTACACCGAACTAAACTAACTAAACTATCACTAAAATTCCTTACTTTTGACTATGAGAATCTCAAAGCTATTCTGCAAAATAAATTCTCTAAATTTAAAAATAATTTTGACACATCTAAATCGAATTTGACAATCGCGACTCCACACTGGATACCTAACCACGTGAATCTTTTTAGAGCCGGAGGTGCGCAGGGGGGGCAGCCTCGACGTGTTTTATATGGATTTTTCACTTTTTGTATGGAAAATAAGAAAAAATATTACCTACATGTAGAGAGTTAGGGGTTTAAGGCTTTTATAAAGGGTGTCGAAATTTTCATTATTTTTGCGATTGGACACACCGTTTTCGATATATAAGCAAAAGAAAAAAAAAAATTTAGTACTGTTTTTCATCTGAAGTCGAGGTGTTGGTGTGAATTTTAGTTCATGACAACCAATTTTATTCCACATGTTTTTAGTCGCGATTAAAAATAGTCATATTTAGTTAGAAACTCTAAATTTTAGGTTAAAAACGTCAAATTCAGAATAGCAAAATTGCCATTTTCACTAAACTAATATCTCAGTGCCATCTTAGTGCTGTCAAACTAAAATTTAGTTAAGTTGTGTCGCTTTAGTCTATTTCAGAATGGGAAATCGTCGTTTGACAGGAATAAACTAAATTTTGGTGATTTTTAATTTAGTTTAGAGGTATTTGTGACAAGAGAATCGGCACCATTATCTAACATTTGGCATCTTGGAATGGCGATATTACCCGTCTTTAGGCAATATTACCTTCGTTTTCCAATGTTCCTTGCTTGTCAATATTGCCCTCGGGTAATGTTGCCACAAATATCGATTCTTTACCTGTACTCTGCGCCCCAGCCCTTGACGAAGCTCATGCGTATGGTGCACATGCGCGTCAGCTGGAACACCGCCTCGAAGCCCTGCGACACTGACTGCGACAGTAGAGCTGCAAATTCTTGATTGTTGAAGATTTTTAGGTTGCAGCCTGAAAAATAAATTTTTTTGATTATAAAAATTACAAAATATAACATCAGTCTTCATACTTATGTTACACTAAAATATATAATTTTGAGCAGGGTTGTAAAGGATGTCATATAACGGATGAGGATGCGTATGAGGATATCGAGATAATCGGGTTTGAGGATGCGGATGAGGATACGGATATTGGAAAATTCCTTATTGAGGATGCGGATGAGGGTGCGGATGTGGATGTCGTACAAAAATAGCTCTTGTTTTTTTTTTCTGTGTATTTGTATTATAGGTTGTAGGTAATCATTTGGTAGGTTACCGTAGCGTAATTCTACTGCAAAAAACTTCACTTCTACGAGCCAATAAAAAGTAAACAATAATACGCCACCCCGACCCAGTAACTCAAAGTCTTTCATAGGACAAGGACATTGCGAATTTAGCCAATAAGAACGCGTAACTCACTTATCGGCGTTTAGCTCGGCGCGAGTTTTAAAAAATTCATTATTTGTGCGAACAACGTAGGATCACATCCCCATAGAAATTATGAGGATGCGGATGAGGATGCGGAGCTTTTAAAATCAAAAGTTGAGGATGCGGATGTTTTGCGGATATCAAAATTTATGCGGATGCTCCGCAGTTGCGGATGCGGATACGGATATCCGTTACATCCCTGATTTTGAGTTCTCAAAAGAAATGTAAATTTCATATCTTTTTATTTAAATCTAATAAGATTTTCTTTCTTTTTATTTTATTATTTAGAACTTTAATTTTTATTTCTTCTTATTCATGATTAGGAACCCCGTAGCATAAAGGAATGTACAGACGCCAGTACATCGGGCTACTACAATCTGTCAAATTTATTTAATAGATTTTCAATTTTATCGCTGAAAATTAAGGTTCAAAGTTGATTGGGAAAATTTTACAGTTTCGGGTAGCTTGATATGCTGGCGTCTGTACTCATCGCGAGCATTCACTTCTTGAATGTTTTGCAAACATTCATGAAGTGAAACTTGATGATTTATGATGGTTTGCAATGTACTAATTATAAAAGTGTACTCATTGTTGAAGAGCCTAATAATAAATAAATTATTAAGATAAACAGATTAAGTATCTTGACCTGGCTCACGAGGTTGTCAACTTGTGGGATATGGATACAGCAATCATTGTACCAATAGTCGTGACGGCCAATGGTATAATAAATAGCCAAGAGCCTCGACCAACAGCCGAGGAGGCTCTCGTTAGGCAGCTGGATCAAGACCTTGATCCAGAGAGCGGTACTCCTGGACACGGCGCGTATTGTTAGGAGGTTCCTCTCTCTGGAGCCCTGACCGCCGGTAGCTTGGACCCTGTTCCCGATACCGGTGGGCTACTATTTTTTATATTTTTTTTTTTGTTTTCATATGAATATTTAAAAATGTAAATAATATGTTTAGAAACGAAATAAAGGAAATAAATTAATTTAGAAGTTTCGTGATTACGTGAATCCAAATCGCGTAACAAAAGCTCGCGCAATGAATGTTTGGGAAACAAATGAGGTCCATAAGCATTAACAGTCAATATGTGCCCATTGCTGGGACACAAGCTTCCTTTCTGTGAGAGAAAGTGGGCCGTAATCCACTACACCGGCCTATTGCGGGTTGCCAGATGTAAAAATTACTTAATTTCTTTTAGTTTTAGGACATGTTGGATTCCTTTCAATGTTTTACTGCTATTCTACTCACCAGGCGGTATTTTGCACACGGTGGCGGGATGCCAGCCGTAGCGCTGGTTGCAGTTGGGACTCTGCACGAATATCGACGAGTCGCTCAGGCACTCCGCGAACACCTCGCCTGTAATACATTATTATACATCCCCAACGGCACATGTTATACATAGAAGGCTAATTGTTTCCTAATACTTATGACATAGTATAAAAAGAGGTAGTAAGACCGGTTTCTCACGAGAAACCGGTCGAGATTTTGTTAAGTGTGCGTGCGGCGACGCATAGATACTATGGCCCCACACATACAAGCCGCGCGCGGTGCGTTTCAAATTCAAATTCATTTATTTAGCTCACACAAAGTTCATAAATATACAACCTAAATAGCATGGTATGAAAAGTAACACTAACAAAAAACTTAGAATTAGACAGCGGGTCCCAAACTAGGCACAGCCTGTATCTTGGTGACCCAAAAATTTCTATGAAGATAGCTTACTACCTCTCTTTATACTATGCTTATGATATATTGACCATAGAAGCTGTTGGTAAACCTTTATTATTAAACTCGCAGCGCCCCGCGGTTTCACCTGCATAAGTCTCGATCCCGTGGGAAAA
The DNA here is from genome assembly GCA_963680765.1 of Agrochola lychnidis. Taxonomy (NCBI): domain Eukaryota; kingdom Metazoa; phylum Arthropoda; class Insecta; order Lepidoptera; family Noctuidae; genus Agrochola; species Agrochola lychnidis. The sequence goes on from OY796874.1 coordinate 13,119,039, forward strand.
AAAAAAGTATCCTATGTTCTCTTCCAGGGCATCATCTATATATGTGCCAAATTTCATCCAAATCCGTTCAACCGTTTTAGCGTGAAGGCGTAACAAACAAACTTACTTTCGCATTTATAATATTAAGGATTAGTAGGATAAACAAATATAACGTTTTACCAGTTATAGTGTCATCCCCGAAAATGGCATCTACTCCAGACTGAAACATTACTCTCCTACTAATGTTTTTATGAGGGGAATTATTTTCTTTTGGTGAACATTGTAAACAATAAAAAATACAATAGACGTAGATATATTTAGTAACCTGTTCTATTTCTTCGGGCTTGTGGCTAAGTAATAACAGCTGCACGGGTCGATCGATCAGGTTAAGCTACGCTTGGCGCGGTTGGTCCGTGGATGGGTGACCATCTTTACATACCAAGTTCCTTCCGTGCCTCGGAAAGCACGTTAAGCCGTTGGTCCCGGCTGTCATTCATAGATCTTTGACAGTCGTTACGGGTAGTTAGAAGCCCAAAAAGTCTGACAACCAGTCTTACCAAGTGTTACCTAGTCACTAGGTTGTGGAGGTCAGATAGGCAGTCGCTCCATATAAAATACTGGTATTCAGCTGCATCCGGTTAGACTGGAAGCCGACCCCAACATAGTTGGGAAAAAGGCTAGGCAGATGATGATGTTCTATTTCTTCGAACCCGAACACGCCGTGTTTCCGCTTAGCTATTTCTTCGAACGTTTGGGTTCGCGATAAGTCAATCGTCATCCTGAGGATGCCTCGTTGAGAGGTGAAACACGTGTCGATTTCTTTCAAGGTTTTTAATGGCTCTTTAGAAATAGCTAAGCGGAACAGGTTGCTAAATATACACCGTGGAGTTTTAATGGTGACATTCATTTAACACACGCATACGGATTAGCGTTTTCTTTTTATGAAAATATTTTAATTTTGTTAAACGTTATTATTTATCGATTTATTTTCAATTTTCTAAAATGGCATCTTGGTGCAACCTGTACTTAACAACTGTAGCGCAGAGGTCATTTATCGGGATCACGGATCATAACATCGCATCAATGAAAATAAAACGAATAACGTGCAAGGAGAAGGCAAATTGAAGGAAAGGGAGAGCCCTATGTCGGCGAGCGATTGAAAATTTTAATTTTTCAATTAACGAATTATTTATTTTTATTATATTTTTATGATTACTGGCCACTAGCCCTACCAGTGTGTTAAATTAATGTCGCCATTGTAGAGGCACGTTGTATCTACATCTATAGTATTTTATAATGGATTTCCGCAAGGTCACGCCTGAATCAATTAACCATCTTAATTGTGAACAATGTTAGGTAACCGAATTTTCTCGAAAATATGGACAGATTCGAATAGCAGAAATATTAACACTTACCACCAATATAATACAATCTAACTCCCTTGCCGATGTGTCGACGCGTTTGTTCGACAACTTCGTTCCTATTCACGTTTGATAGAAGACCCAGGCAGAACCTGTGAAAGAAACAAACAAATATCTCTGGGGAATCCTGCTATACAGTGTGGCAGGCGTCGATGCGCAAGCTACCCATAAACTCTGCACATGATTCTAGACCCCTTAGTCTAGAAATTATTCGGTGGTTATATAAAAAAAAAAAAGCGGCCAAGTGCGAGTCGTACTCGCCCATGAAGGGTTTCGTAGCAGCAAGTAACGATAAGTTTACGATTTATGACGTATTAAAAAAAAACTACTTGCTAGATCTCGTTCAAACCAATTTTCGGTGGAAGTTTACATAGTAATGTACATCATATATTTTTTTTTAGTTTTATTATTCTCTTATTTTAGAAGTTACAGGGGGGGGGACACACATTTTACCACTTTGGAAGTGTCTCTCGCACAAACTATTCAGTTTAGAAAAAAATGATATTAGAAACCTCAATATAATCTTTGAAGACCTATCCATAGATACCCCACACGTATGGGATTGATGAAAAAATTTTTTTTGAGTTTCAGTTCTAAGTATGGGGAACTCCAAAATTATTTGTTTTTTTTCTATTTTTGTGTGAAAATCTTAATGCGGTTCACAGAATACATCTACTTACCAAGTTTCAACAGCATAGCTCTTATAGTTTTGGAAAAAAGTGGCTGTGACATACGGACGGACAGACAGACAGACAGACATGACGAATCTATAAGGGTTCCGTTTTTTAACGGAACCCTAAAAAACTGCTGTTTCATAGAAAAAACAAAAAAAACCGTGGCACTCCGGGAGTGCCGACAGAAGTGAAAGCTTGAAAAAAAAAAATCAGTAATCTCAAACAGGAGGTCCAGAATCATGTACTGAATCCATGGTAACAGATTGCGCGTCGATGTTCCTGCCACCTTGTATTTATTGTGAAACAAACAATCTGATATAATTTCGGATATGATTCTTTTTCAACATCGCGAGGAAACCTGGACTAGTTTAATATAAGTCTGAAATCGCCAACCCGTTTTGAGCAAGCCTGGTGATCAATGCTTGTCACCAGACTCTTTGTATGAGAAGAGGCTTTTGCCCTGCAGTGGAACAATACTAGACAGGTATGATTATTTTTAAAGAGTAACGAAAGTTAGCACATGATTGTAATGGGTTCTCTTGCATGTATCGTTCGTTTACTGGTAGGCAGTATTATCAGCTGCTTGATAATATTTCTTACTGAAATGAAATTGTTTATTCTGTAAATAGGATATCGGAATCACTTTAACACGTCATATTAAAAAAAAAATAAGCTAGATGAGTTCGGCGTTTCCTATCTGACTACTCTGAGAAAAAAGGCCGAAACAAACTCAAAGGTCGCAGTCTCTTTTTAAGTCCAGACATAATCTTGGTCAGGCCACTACTGGTTGGCAATATTACCCACTGCTAGGTAATATTACTAACTGGTACATAGTACTTACTCGCTGTTTGGTAATATTACATACTGGTTGGTGATATTATCTGCTGCTTGACAATATTACCTACTGATTGGTAGTATGCGTCCACCAGATAGCGCTTACACTTGCAATACCAAGCCTCGCATGTGTGTTGGCAATATTACCCGACTTTGGCAGATGTACCCGCTGCTTTGCAGTATTACCCGACCTTTAGTATAATACCCGCTGCTTGGCAATATTACCTGACTTTTGGCAATATTATTCTACTAGTTGGCAATAATATCAGCTGCTTTACTTGGTATTATCGTCACTTACCTCTCACTGTTGCTGGGGTCAGTGAACCCGTCCACCGTGATGGAGGGCTGTGACGCATGGAAGGTCTCTCCCACGCGCGTGTTCAGCTCATAGTAGCTGATGCTGCACCAGAAAGCTGGCTCGTGGTATAACACGGGGGCGGCTTCGGTTGTCAGTCCTGGGGGTGACGGGGTTAGGCGGGTTAGGTCTGCAAACAAAGGTTAGCAATTAGTGAAATAGCTACAGTTTTTCAAACATGGTGATAATGTGGAAATGATAACGTGGTGCAAGCAGACTGCGGTTGGTCGAGAACATCTGGTCGCCCTAAGCGAATCCTTACCGATCCTGACGACCCCATTACCCTCCTCCAGGAGAGCAGTAGGGAAACCAGCACAGTGTACAAAAACAGACGCCTCCCGTCATTCCGACCTCGCCGCCGAGGTCCTTTGCGATCGCGACCGCGTCCCCGAGTAAATGATACTCCCTCCGACCCTTGCTCGATAACGAGGTGCCAGCAGTTGTTGCAGCTGAGCACGTAGCTTTAAAGTCCCCGACTAATAATCATGATCAAAACTTTGATCCAGCCCGTCCCATCCTTGATGTCCTCCCTCCGGTTGACGCCCTAAGCCAAGGTTCGTACTCCTCAGGGGGTGCCCTTAGCGAGCGTTCGCCTAGTTTTAATTAGCATAGTTGAATAACCTCTGGCTGGAGGTTTTAACTGTAGTAGTTTAAGGCACTCAAAGGAAAGCCCGGTTAAGTAGTCATGATCTTAGAACTACTCCTAAAGAGCATTAAAGCGGACAGAGGGATGTAATTCAGTAACATTATTATTTCCTTTATTCCATTAAAATACTTATAAATTACATTTTTAAATATTAGAATATAAAAAATATAGAAACATTTAAAAATATAAAAAATAGTAGCCCACCGGTATCGGGAACAGGGTCCAAGCTACCGGCGGTCAGGGCTCCAGAGAGAGGAACCTCCTAACAATGCGAGCCGTGTCCAGGAGTACCGCCTTCTGAATCAAGCCCTTGATCCAGCTGCCCAACGAGAGCCTCCTTAGGTGTTGGTCGAGGCTCTTGGCAATTAAGCCATTGGCTGATACGACTATCGGCACAATGATCGCTGAGTCCACATCCCACATGTCGACAATCTCGCGAGCCAAGTCAAGATACTTGATTTGTTTGTCTTTGTCAGTAACATAATTATTAACTTTATTTTATTGTGTATACTGTTAATAATTATTTGGCAGTGAATCAGTTTACGCTACCCCTAAGAATATCAACATATGCCTAACCATTTCCCATCAATAACCAACACCAATACTTCACATTAAGTTCACTAATCTACAAGAAAATTCATAAAGAACTGAATATACTCGACTGCAACAAATTCCAATTAAAAGCTAAGGTGATGGAATGGCTACTTCAACAGGACTATACACAAACTGAATCACTACTCAAATACATTGCCTAGTATTGCTTTATTTTTGCACTTTAATTTTTTTTCTTCACATATCACCTCACACTCACTACTCTCACACAAAAACTCACCACATATACACACATCCCCACACACATTCACCCATTCATTTTACATAGGTATTAAGTTGTTATTCTTTATTATTTTCCTTTTTCTTAGAATATATATGTATAAATCTTGTTAACACTAACTATAGGTTGGCACAGTCCGCAGTTGTATAATCCCTAATTTTAAGTAACACCACAGCTGAACACTGTCTCTTAAGATACAGGTTATCCTAGTTTGAGAGGCAGGGCTCACAATATTGTATACAGACTTCTGCAGCGTAGTTAGCATCTTGTTAATCGGTGTATACGAGGGTCATTCAATAAATACTTAGCCTACAAAAAGTAAACGAAAATTTTGGAAAAGTGGCAATTTATTTTTCAACATAGTCTCCTTTTAGTTCGATACACTTAGCCCAGCGATGCTCCAACTTTTTTAACCCGTCTGAAAAATAGTTTTTGTCAAACTCTGCAAAATAGGCCTCCGTGGCGGCGATGACCTCCTCATTCGATCCATATCTATTCCCGGCGAGTGATTTTTTCAGATTAGGAAACAGAAAGAAGTCACAAGGGGCCAAATCTGGAGAATACGGTGGATGGGGCAGCAATTCGTAGCGTAATTCGACCAATTTGGCCATGGCAACGGCAGACGTGTGAACCGGTGCGTTGTCGTGGTGAAACAGCACTTTTTTCTTCGCCAGATGGGGTCGTTTTTTCTTTAATTCGGCGTCGAATCGGCCCAATAAATCGGCATAGTAAAGCCCTGTAATTGTTTTACCCTTCTCGAGGTAATCGATGTAGATCACACCTTGTGAATCCCAGAAAACGGTGGCCATAACTTTTCCGGCCGATTTTACAGTTTTCGCCTTCTTTGGAGCACGTTCCCCGGTCTGGATCCATTGTTTTGATTGCTCCTTGGTCTCTGGTGTGTACCAGTGGATCCAGGTTTCATCGACGGTCACAAAACGACGCAAAAACTCCGCTGGATTCCGCTTAAACAGCGCCAAACACGTCTCCGATGTGGTCTCACGGTTGCGCTTGTTTTCTGGTGTGAGTAAACGCGGCACCCATCGCGCCGACAGCTTTCTCATGCCGAGTTCCTCGTGAAGAATATGATGCACTGTTCCTTCTGAAATGCCTACAGTCTCAGCTAGCTCCCGAACCTTCAATCGGCGATCTGCCAATACGAGATCATGGATTTTTTAAATGTTTTCCTCCGTAGCAGCTGTTTTCGGTGCACCTGGACGTGGTTCATCAAAAACCGACGTACGGCCACGTGCAAACTCGTTGAACCAATTCTTGACGGTGGCCATCGATGGAGAAGAGTCACCGTACACAGCATCCAAGCGCTCTTTGATTTCGATGCGCGTTTTCCCTTCCAAAAATAGGAATCGAATCACCGAACGATATTGCTCTTTTTCCATTTTTGTAAAACCGATCGACACGTTCGCTTCCATAAGTTGTCAAATTAAAACAAATGAAGGGATTGGAATGAAAATTTGAAAAAAGAATTAAAAAAGAATGTGCTACACTGTGGTAAAACTCTTTTGAAAGTACAGCGCCCTCTGGCGATGAGGCTAGGTACTTATTGAATGCACCTCGTACTAATGTATTTTTCTTGTGACAATAAACTATTCTATTCTTCTATTCTATCAACAGCAGTTTTCATACTGCGACAGTAACGACAACAATATCAGGTCAGAGGTGCGTGCCTTGGGTTTGAACTCGAGACCTATGACTTTGCAATCTGACGATCACACCACTAGGCTATCACTAGAACCGGGTCGACGGCGCGTTGTGTTCCACGCGCGCCTCAAAGAGATGTCAGCAGAACTGATAGAGTCCGCTAGGGCCGACGCCTGCCGGGGTCGCGAAGAAAACTGAAAGGGATACCGAAGCCCCCGGCAACAGGGCAACCGAAGGAACACGGGTGGGTTTTGGTCGGTAAGAGTCTGACACGCTCCGGCTCCGCGCAGAGCGGGAGAAGTTATTTGATAATTTACCACCCAAAAAAAGGCTGTCACTAGAATTTTATGGTATGCACTATGTAAATGGAACTTTATTAGAGCAACTGAAAACCAATATTTCACCTAAAATATAAACAAAATGTAACAAAATTGTCAACAAACTCACTCATGTTGTCATTATGGTCCATGGGGTCGCCGTCCTCGCTGATGTAGCCCGGCGGCGGCGTCTCCACTGTTGACGAGCTCCTGGGAATTACATTTGTGAGATTACAACTATGTCTATTTGAGAAAATTGGTTATTAGAGGTGCTTTTGATATGGTGTAGATTGAATATAAGTACTTGAAACATTGAAGAACGAAGTGAAGGTGTGTCCAAAAGTCTTACTTAGAGATATGTATAATATTTCTATTTTCTTAATGACCCTCGGGAATCATCGCATTTCCGAATACAAATGAATGCAAATTTCCATGTCCATCAATTATTAGATTTATCGTGTATAATAATTTGAATTCAGAACTAAGTACTTTATTATTGTTTTAATTTTCGTGTGAGCTATATAGAGCTGTAAAACTATTTTCCTATCTGTCGTGCCTGCGACTTTAGCAGCTTTCCTACTATTTTTTAAATAAATTACATTAAGTTAAAAGAGTATTAATAACTCTATATATGTACTTCCAAGTCGATTGAGAGCGTCCGGTCTACAGCAAGTGCAAAGGGCAACTGATTGAAATCCGACGACATATATTATGTATTTACAAATTCAAATTCTGTAAATACATATTTGTTACAGCCGCGAATCATATTTTGATCAAGATACAACCTGACACTGACCTGCAAATTGCAAAAAACGTAAGTAAAATTGAATTACGCGAGCTAAAACTACGGATTCAACTTAATTTTAAATTTATTAGACGTTCAAAAGTGTCGTTATATGGTCTGCGCATACTGGCGAACGGGACATCAGAGGATTTTAAATTGATTAATTGAATTTAATACTTATCCAATCGAAATAAGGTATACAACGTGTAACGTTAAATGCGCAAAAACCTGAAAATAGTTTGATCAGAATAACGAGCAGAATCCATTGAACTACTTTTTAATATAGGTCACGTTTTTCAAAAAATCTTCATTAAAAATGTTGCCGTGTCTTTTATTAATAGGTCAAGCCATCACATGCGCAAACCCGCCGAAATAGGTAAACAAACACAAATTGTTGTCGACCAATTTAAATTTTCTCATTCGCGGGATAATATTAGCTTTTATTTCATGCAAATATGAATCTTATGAACTAAAACAGCACATAAAACCTTTACAATTTTTGAATGATTTTTTCTCTCTGGTCAATTGAATTAATAATGAGTTGGGGTATCTGCGGTTTTGCGCATTTAACGTTACACGTTGTATACAGGGTGTTTGGCAGAACGTTGAACATACGAAAATGGTGGATAGGTGGGGTCATCTGCTACTTACTCAGCCCTAATTTATTTGGCCCTAGCGCCCTGGATATTAAAAATTTTTTTTTTGCTTTCATCTTGTTTCACAACTTTCTTAACTTTAAAGTGTAATTTTTATTAAAAAAATGGGTAAAACAGGCATTTTTTTTTTATCTTTAATATTGGCAGATTCTTATAACAGAAAGATGTATAAAATACTTAAATCCTAATTTCAAACTGCATTAAAAAAAATATCCAGGGGGCCAGGGCCAAATAAATTAGGGCTGAGTAAGTAGCAGATGACCCCACCTATCCACCATTTTCGTATGTTCAACGTTCTGCCAAACACCCTGTATTTCAATGCTCGGTGATCGATGGAAAACTGCACTGCGGTGCTCTAAGCTCGATCACCGAGCATTAAAATATATATCTTATTTCGATTAAATAAGGATCAAATTCAAATGATAAATTAAAAATCCTCGGCCATCCTGTCTGCGCAGGCCATTATGGCCTACTTTGGAATAAATGATTTGACTTTGACACATATAGCTAATGGTTGGTTGGCCGTACTTACACATGCACAGTGGTGTTGCCTGGCACCTGCTGGGCCAGCGTGGCCTCTAGATACATCGCGCTGTGTGCGCCCACGCCCACTCCGACAACACCTCCAGTCTGCATTACACTACAACAATACATTATTAATTAATTAGATAAATTAGACTATCAGGGATGTGTGTTGTTACGCGAATGGATAGAATAAAGAGTATACAGGGTAATTAGTTATACGTCGGCAATCCGTTAAGGGGATGTAGGAGGGGTCACTTGCAACCAAATTACCCCTGATGACCCCTATGCCAATGTCAACTATTTTCGAGTAAATTGTATAATTTTTTTATCGAAGTAAAAATATCAACATAACATCACGTCTTGTTTCCCCGAAGGGTAGCGCAGAGGTGTTCCTGTAGCAGGTACACCCACATTTCGCCAGTTATGTTTAAGTCCCATGTAATAGGGGGCGAGCCTATTTCCATCAACCGGGCACAAATCCAGACTACGAGCTGTTACTGAGAAATTTCAGATAGAAAACCCAATAACACTTTGCCCGACCCGGGAATCGAACCCAGGACCTAAAAATATAAAATGTACCCAAAATCCTGATATACAGGGTTATACGTAACCATTTTCAAGTAATTTAACATTTTATATTTTCAAATGTATGAAATAAAAATGTAAAATGTAACAAATGGTGCTGATTCTCTTGTTCACAAACTAAACTAAATTTAAGTTCAGTGCATCTTTTTCTTTCTATTTCATTAAGAAAAGGACAGAAGATAAATTTTAGTTTAGTCTTGTCAAATTAATCAGCGCTTAACGTAAATTGACGTAATTTTAGTCGGCAAGTTTTTAATCACGTCTAAACTTGTATGGAGAGTGACAGGCGCTGATTAATTTGACAGGACTAAACTAAAATTTATCTTCTGTCCTTTTCTTAATGAAATAGAAAGAAAAAGATGCACTGAACTTAAATTTAGTTTAGTTTGTGAACAAGGGAATCGGCACCAATAACCCTGATATACAGGGTTAATGGTTAATGAAGGGTTGGGTCGCTAGTTTAAAGATAAAATAAACGCTATTATAATACACGACCGCTTCAACTCACGCGTCCGTATGGTCGTGATGCGTCTGGTGCGTCTGATGCTGCTGGTGCTGTGGATGCGGCGCGTGCGTTTGATGCGGTGCGTGCGTCTGGTGCGGCGCGTGGTAGTCCGTGTAGGGCGGCGGCGCGCGCACCTCCGTGTCGCCGCACCGGGGCACTAGGATTGGTGGTAGCGCTGAAATAAGAAGATAATTTTGTAAGGACAATGCGGAGGGTTACTATTTCTTCCGTCGTATCGGCAAGTACGATGACAAGTTGTCGCATCTAGAGCCAAAATGCAACAATATGTGCATATCCATCAATCTATTCGTCCGGCGTCGGCGAGAGACTATGCGACGACAAATGTGTATTTCTATTGTCTTAATGTCCCTCGGGTATCATCGGATTTCCGAATACAAACGAATGCTAATTTCCATGTCTATCAATTATTAGATTTATCGTGTATAATAATTTGAATTCAGAACTAAGTACTTTATTTTTTAGTGTGCCACCCTGTTATAGACCCAATGTAGGATTATGACAAAGTCAAAGTCAAATAATTTATTTCAATTAGGCACGTTTGAACGTCGAAAAAAAAATTAATGAATTGATTCTAGTCGCCCTTTCCAAAAGGTAGTTAAAAACTCCACCGTTATTCTTTTAATATTAATTACATAAATATATGTAAAAAAAAAATTGCTGCCTTTTTGGTTTTGTCTAGACTAGATTGTCCTATGGAGCAGGACCTGCATGTTTCCAAGCATTCTTATCTTGGATGTAATCCTCTAATTTGTAATATGCTGACCTCCTGGCTCGAGTTCATTGCATTTACAGAAAAAGAACAGGCATTTGTCACAAAGCATGCCCCATATTGGTGATTTTCATTATTATTAGCATGGTTTCCTCTCATTCATTTTTGTTAGTTGTACCATAGTACCCGTTTCTCGTGAGACACGGGTCGAGATTTTGTTTAAGTGTGCGTGCGGCGACGCATAGATACAAGCCGCGCACACATACAAGCTGCGCGCGGTGCGTTTGTATGAAGATAGCTTACTACCTCTCCTTATACTATGGTTGTACCTATCATAACTTGCCAGCTTTCAAATCTGCAATATTACGCTTTTCTCTTCAAGTCCTCTCCTCTGTTTCCATATGCTATGTACTGTGTTGTTGTATTTTATATGTATTAATAAACATAAACTTAATCAAATAATCGATATATTTATACAAATAAATAAGATTGAAGTGTCTGTTTGTAATGTCAAAATAACAGCTTTTTACTAAATGCATATTATGAAAATATATACGGTACTTTTAATAAAATACTTTTTTATTTTTTGTCCCTTTGTCTGTCTGTTTGTTCCAGCTAATCTCCAAAACGGCTGGACTGATTTTGACGGGACTTTCACCGGCAGATAGCTGATGTTATAGGGAGTAACGTAGGCTACTTTTAGAATAAGAACTAGGTTTCACGCAGGCTAAGCCTCGAGCTGCAACCAGTTACATAAATAAATGAAGTAGACTTACCAGGCGAGTCGATTTTATTGTAATGGTAAGGGTTGATGCACACCTCGTCCTTCTTCAACTGGTATGCGTATTCACAGTGGTCTACTGGCTTTAGTTCATGCTGGCTCTGTAATAATAGGAGGCGTTTAATTAATTCATCTAGAGCAGGAATGCACAGACTCAGAGAGAATAGGGGCCACTCGGGCACATTATGAGCTAAAAGCGGGCCTAAGAAAAATAACTATTTAAACGTTTTAAGTGAATTTAAATATGTACCTTCTTTGTAAAACTTCTAATAATTAGTCTTTATATTTGGCTCCAGATTACTTGTCGCTACACGTAATATCACTTCCAAACTTTCATTTGCTATACTCCGTTTGAAATAAGATTAGACATTTAAACAAACCTTTTTTACAGTCCGTTCAACCGATTTTGACTTCTATTACGTAGGCATAAGGATGGCGTTAAAAGCAAAAAAAGTGGTTACAATGCAAACTGTTTACTGCAGCTGCCATTTGTCATGCGACCAACGCAATAGAAGTCAAAATCGGTTGAACGAACTGTAAAAAAGGTTTAGTTAAATGTCTAATCTTATTTCAAATGGAGTATAGGTGGTTTCGATTTTTCGTTTTGTTAAGATTTACATCTGAAAACGTTTGTTCACAAATATCACCCACCCCGAGTGCTACCCGAATAGTTCCGATCGGAAGCTCGCATTACATCTCCGCAATACCAGTCTAATTAATGTTATAGTCTAGTCCAACGTTTATTTTAATAATTTTCTTTGAAATTTCGATTTTTTTTATTTGTTGTTTTTTGTTATTGTTTGCCTGCGGCCCGCGTGCTGCGATCTGTGCATCACCGATCTAGAGCTACTGATTATTTCACAGGATTCACCTAGAACTATCATTATTTTGAAGGGTATTTAAAGTGGTGTTTTGTACACTGACATTCTTTTAGGATTTTTTTTTAATTTATCCAAATGGCAAACCCAATTATAGTATAGTTTGATCGACACCGCCATACCGCGCTTCAGGAATGCGCGGCGAGGCGGGGGGCGGGACGCCGTCAGCGTTGAACAATGAGCGGCCTGCACTGCCCCTCCGTCTCGCCGCACACATACCTAGGAAGCGGTACAGCGGTTTCGGTCAAACTATATCATAAATAGAGGATGATCAATTTATTATTTCTTCAAGAGATTACAAAAAATAGATAAAAAAATATAACAGTTGCAGTCACGGCAGCTACATTGAATAAATAAATTCTTTATTTCACCAAAAGCCATCACAGTACAAGAACCATAGAACTAAGAGCGTATTATAAGGCTTATAACTAGGTCACAATAATTTAAATACCCTGACTCCTAAACTAGGTGTATGTGCCTGTATCTTAGGAGTCAGTGGTTCTCCGTAACAAACGAGACAAAGCCACAATATAATAAAACGGGACGTTACAACAAAAAGCAAATGGTGTAAAAGAAAAACAGGATATAATCTATGAAAAGAAAACACAAAATGAAATGAAAAACGTTTAGCTGTGTGGTGAGGTGAATAAATGTAGGGTCCGAGTGCATGTGTGTGTGTGTGTAGTGAGTAAGTGTAGGATGTGTGGGGGTGCGTATGTGGTGTGTAGGTGTAGGGTGTGTGAAATTAAAAAGAAAGTGGTGTAACCGGTACACATCCGCATAAGGTTAGATTTAAACTTATATTTATATGTATAGTACCTTATCATTGTAAATTACCCAGCAGAAGATCCTCAGTGTCATCGTAACTCAGTGTTTGGAGATATAATCTCTAAGTAAGTTTTTGCATTTATATTTAGGGCATGAATAAATTTTGAATGATCATATATGAAACAAATAATGGTGTAATCCTAATTGTAATTTTTTTGCTTTTAATAATACAAATATTAACAATGAATAAATGCAATAATAACATTGTAATCCTTTTAACATATCCGGAATCAGTCTTTATTGTGCACCAACAAAACAATTGTAACAAAAAATACACATTTATTTCCCTGAAGGGTTAGGCAGAGCTGTATCTATAGTACACCCACATTTCGCCAGTTAAGTTCCATGTAATAGGAGGGCGAGCCTATTGCCATCAACCGGGCACAAATCCAGACTCCGGGCTGCTACTGAGAGATTCCAGACAAAATAATAACGTTAGTGCAATCTTACCTGTAGCTGCGGCCAGCGCCACAGCCTGCAGTAGACAACATGCGGCAATCCCTTGCGGTATTGACCATTTATCACGTTCTCATTCGGTTTCACTCTGCGGGACAAAAGATCATAAACTTAACTTTATTTATATAAACATAAATTTATTTTTAATGCAATGGTTTTAATGTGTAATTTTTTTATGTATATTTCTATGTAATTTGTATGTTTATTTCTATGTAGTATTATATATATAAAATTTTAAATATTTTATTTAATAGAATAGATTTTAAATATATATATCACAATCGTCTTCTTCAATGTCCCACCCACCGCACAGACTTCATTCACTCTTCCTTTTTCGTTCAGTCTATCTCTCTGTGGTATGCCTCCCCCAGGAAATCAGGATGGCGACCAACCGATTATCTTTTAAAGTTAAAGTTCGCGAGCACATTCGCAGGAAGCTGGTAGTATCATCACAACGGTAATGATTTCCCATTGTTTGTCTTATTTGATTTAGTAGTATTTTTATATATATTTAATTTTGTTTAAATTCATATATAATTGGAAATATATGTTTATGTATATCTTTATATTTAAATAAATATTTATTCCTCAATTCTCGCTATTGCACCTACCACTGTTTGTCTCTGCATCACCCAAAGGTTGACTGGTAGAAAATGCCTTTGGCATTAAGTCCGCCTCTGTACATTTGTGTGCTTGAAGTATTAAATAAATAAATATATGTACTTTAGGACTAACATAGTATTAAGTACTACTAACACCTACTGTGAACCAAACAGTTGTCTTTTAAATGAATGTAAAATAATAAATGGTGTTGGACCTGAAAAGGCATCATTGTACTCATCATTATCCAACACAAAAAAGCTGCTGAAAGAAGAATGTTCTTTCAGCAGCTTTTTTCTTGGAGCAGTGATAGCCTAGTGGTGTGACCGTCAGACTGGCAAGTCATAGGTCTCAAGTTCAAACCCAAGGCATGCACCTCTTGTCTTTACGGATTCATGTGCATATTGTATTATTATTATCACTTGCTTAAAAAATGGTGAAGGAAAACATTGTGAGGACACCGGCATGCCAGAGAGATATTTCTCAAAGGCATGTGAAGCCTAGTCAGAGGCCCATGGACAGCTTTAAAACTCTGAGTGGTTAGTCACTACTTTTATTTATTTATAGCCTTACTAGCGGACCTGACAGACGTTGTCCTGACCGAATACCGCCACCTATCGGGTCCGATTGTGAATCTAAACCATTCCCAGATCCCCTTGAACACACACAAAAAATTTCATCAAAATCGGTCCAGTCGTTTGAGAGAAGTTCAGTGACATACACACTCACAGAAGAATTATATATATAAAGATTAAGATTTCAGAGTTACAATTGTTACAAAAACGTTTTTCCTTAGTTTTTAAACTCTGTGTGCCCTTTGGCAAAGGCCTCCTCCATCCCCTTCCAATTCTCCGTTCCTTGCTTGTCTAGTCCATCTCTTTCCCGCCGTCCTCACCAAGTCATCCTGCCATCTTTTTAAAGGTTTCCCTTTCTTTCTCTTCCACTCCCTAGGATACCATAGGGTCGCTTTTTTGTTCCAATTCTCTTCTCCCCTGACAGTGTGGCCGGCCCATCTCCATTTTAATCTTCTTAGCTTCAGTACTACATCTTGTGTTTTTGTTGCCTTCCTGATGAAACTGTAATTAGTTCTTTCCATTTTCCTTTTCCCCATCATACTCCTTTCCATGCTACGCTAACACGTTTGAAGTTTTGTCTGTGTTAGTCACCACTAACCACACGAAAAGTAGAGAACACCATTTAAATTATACCTTATAACCAGTGATCGGAGTAGGTGGATTGATTTTACATACTCGCATCATGAATAGTCACAGAAATCAAAACATGGATAAGGCTTTTTTCGGGGATTTCATTTTGGTACTTACGGGACTGATTCAAATATTGTAAAAGTAAGGAATTTTAAACTACTACATTAGAAATTTATAGAATGCGATAGTATAGTCTATCTATTCTTTGAGTCCGATCACCTATATACTAGTGATGCAACGAATACGAATACGAATATTCGTATTCGCCGAATAGTAGACATTTACCGAATATTCGTATTCGGCGAATACTAATACGAATACTAATACGAATATTTAAAAATTAATATGTTTGTACGCAAATCTAATTACTGGCAGACTTGGAAAACGCGCGTGGTTGGCACGTAAAAATACGACGTGTGCAAGGGCCTTAACCGCAACGACGACGCGACGCGGGACTCCCCGGCCATAGTTTATACAGTGCCGCGGCCCGGGAGTTTTCCTATCATTACGAACCATGGACTGATTGATTCATTCATTCCTTTCATTTCATTTGTCAGTCGAAAGCACAAGTCAAGCAAGAGAGTATTGTTTTATTTATTTTCTGAGGTTGCTGCGAAGTGAAAGGAGTTGAAGTTGAATAGAAAATGTCTTCTCGTAAACGAGATCAAAGTGACATATGGAAACACTTCGATAAATTACCAAATAAGTAGTTATATGGTCTGTATTTCTTTTGTATGAACAAAAGGTAGGATAGTAAGTCCTAAGTAACTTAGACGAACGTTAGTAATAGCTGCGTCTATGTAGTACTAGACTATTAGTCTTTTATTACCATGGCGAGATATTCGTATTCGTATTCGCCGAATAGTAGGTTTGATATTCGTATTCGTAAAAGTAGTATTCGTTGCATCACTACTATATACTATTAAAAAGACAGCAAAAGGGTTAAACATTTCTTATTCATATTGATGTATTAATTATTCTACACATTACAACATTTGAAATTCCTTAAAAAAATCTTTAGTAATTTCAAAATTGCGGAATCCCAGAGGCATATCCATACTAATATATATATACGTGCCAGTTCATTGACCCCAAATCAATCTACCTACTCTGATCACTGCTTATAACAGTCTGATATCTGCAAATTGCAAGTTTTTCTTAAAACCCATAATCATTCTCTTGCCTTTATTGCAATTTATTTGAGATTGGCACAACATGACGTTTTCTTCTATACTTCTCTATTAAATGGACACCCCCATTCTAGACATATATCTTTCACACAGTTCATCCACCGTTTCTTTGGTCTTCCCCTACTCTTATAGCCATCCAACATTCATACTCAAAACTTTCCTGATGATATTTCCGTCATTTGTCCGCAGCACCATGATAACTGATTTCTACACAACTTTTCAGTCAACAGTGCATCTTCCAGATTCCCTCTTATGTATTAATTTCTTAATAAAACCCATCATAAGTTTGAATTTATTTATAGAATCAGGTTGACTGTCTTATTTAAATATGTAGCAGTTAATTAATACTTCTACGTGACTATGAAAAAAGCCAAAGAATAGGCTATGATGATTCTTAATTTATTATAATTATTACTAATAATGATGAACAAGATATATTAGTCTAATAAAAAAAATGTTTTGTGTACAATTTACATTATTTTGGTTTTACTTGATCCTGAAGTAAGTTTTTTTTTACCAAATCCTGACAAAATCAAAGCAGGTGCTAATTCTTGGGCTAAAGCACACTACATAAATTAATTTGAATTTATAACCCAAAACTTAAGGCTAGTTATAAGTACAACTTAACAAACAATATTCCACTATTCATAATTTATAAAACATGTAGATGTGTATTAATTTGGCGGCCTAAGACTTCCAGATGATTGTCATCAGACATTGACTAATCTAATAATAATAAAAACTTTTGCCTAGATGCTGTTGTTGAAATCATATAGGTTTCTTATTAGCATTCATGAGCATTTAATTGATCCTTTTGGTGTATATCGATACAAAATATCTGTACATTCACAAAATAACCACACGGAACGCGTATTTATATCCAGAAACCGTAATTTTCGCATAAATTAGAAGTGTTAAAACTCATTTAATAAACAGAGGAAGCACTCGTGACGTATTTACCTTCAAGGACGAAAGGATACACGGATGTCCTTCAAAACGGGCACTGAACACAGAAATAACGAAAAAACATAGGTTTCCTCTAAAATCGTTAAAGAATTTTAGCAATTAAAAAATTGCAAGGTTCAAAATACGTCCGCCATATTGACATGAGGATTCGATTTGTTTTGACGGTGTCTTCACAGGTCTTGACTTGACCTTTCCGATTTTGCGTCCTGTATGCTATTATGCAACCAAAATGCGATGGTCGTTGCGATCTACCGGGTCAATGACAATGAGCGACTATCGAACTTAGCCGGGTAATAGGACCCACAGAAATAACCCGACCACGGAAAACTATTCGTTCGTAAACATAATTTAATAAAAACGAAACATAAAAAAACTGCAGTGATGACTTATTAGATTCTTATTTGATAATAAAATTTGAGATACCACAATTTGGCAACAATTTCTTTATGTGATTTACGAACGTCTCTTTGATTAGCTCAACAATTATTGCAATAAATGTGGTTGGCGAAAACGACTTCTATTCCGAATGCAATAAGGTCCAAAAACAAAGCAAGGATAATTGGCCACCGGAAACGTCATATTCCCAAATGATTGTTATCACGAAAAAAATAAATCAATAATGAACTAACCTGGGAATTGTTACGCATTTAGTATGACTGTTCTGACTTGATATTGCCTTTTCCAATTCTTCGAGCGCTCCGCTTTTCTTTAATTTCTTAACTAAACTCTTCACTGCCTTCTCGGACCATTTATCTTCGGCTGCAGACGAACCCTCAGGGCCCTTTTTCCACCCTAACAGCCGTTTCACCACTGGTGGTGTTAGGGGAAACATGCCGCGTCACTGCACTCACAAATTCATCAATATAAACAAATTATCATTTGAATAGCAAATTATACATTCGCGCACAATTATTATGTTCCGTATTTAGGTAAACTATCGGCCATATTGCGAATGAATGACAGTTCACTTGTCAATCAACAAATCAAGACAATTTTGTCTCTTTCACACCCCGGTCTTTTTGAGATAATAATCATTGCATGTCCTAACAATTTAAC
Organism: Agrochola lychnidis; assembly: GCA_963680765.1. Classification (NCBI taxonomy): domain Eukaryota; kingdom Metazoa; phylum Arthropoda; class Insecta; order Lepidoptera; family Noctuidae; genus Agrochola; species Agrochola lychnidis. The sequence goes on from OY796874.1 coordinate 13,137,501, forward strand.
ATTAAAATCACTGATTCGTATACGGTTTATCTTATTTTATGTTAAATGACATGACATTAGATAAAGTTAAATTTTATCATTCAAAAATACGATGAATAAATATGCCTGTATTTGTCCTTTTCTTGCAAATTACTTCTCCTGCAAAGTGCAAAACAAAGGGCATTTCCATAAACAAAAAATATTCAGCCTAATCTAATAATAGCTGCATTCAACCTTTTACTATTGATAACATTGAATAAATACATTAGATCTTGTAGATCCAAGAGATAGAGCAAGAAACCTACTACAATCCGAAGTAAAGTTGAGGGCTTTTTTCCGATAAGCCACTAATCTATTACAAACTAAAAAAAACAATGTTTTTCATCATTATCGCTCTAATGCAATAAAATTTAAAGTAAAACATGCCCATGGAAGGGTTCTTCCTTGGGCCTTAATGATTTTGTTGATCAAATGGACATTTGCATACATTGCGGTATGAAATTTTTTTTGTGATAAACAGCAATGTAATACAAAATGTGAAATTTTTAAAAAGTCGTCATTGTGGTTTATGGTATAAATTGGAATGTTTTTGTTTTGAAATTTGACACAAATGGCGATAAAATTATTCTTTCATTTGTTTTTTTTCGAAAGAAGTGCCAGTTGTTCTAAGAAAGTGGAAATATTTGTGTTGAAAAAGAAGTTTTGGTAAGCTATTTCTCGTTTACTATGTATTTCTTTAATTTTATCACGTTTTTGTGGTCCAAATGGTCAAAAATGTGTGCCGGTAATCAATTGTCACTGGCCGTTTATTTTAATTTTATTTGGTGGCCAGTGTCAGTTTTCATAATCCCGCTTTGGTTTTCTAATGGCTAGGCTGGAAATGATTATTTAGAGTAAAGATAAATAAATAAACTACTTTACGAAAACTTTTATTTTCGAATTTCCCATTCTCATTTCCTGTATGAAACTTTCGATTTGTTTTGTCGTGATTTTTTTTATTTATTTCAAGGAGAACAGTTGTTTTAGCTTATTCTCGCATTTTATTCGAATACTTTACACTTAAAAATATTTAAAGTAATCTGAATGTCTTTTTGTCTTAGATCCTTTTACTGTTTATAGGGTTTCAATGTAAACAAGTCAGATTTTTTATTTATTTAATTTCTTGAGAATTTGTGACCATTTGATGTATATTTCTTTGTAATTCTATACTTTTAAATTTGCTATTCCTAACCTGAAACTTATCTACTGGTTTTGACTAGATCAGGGATGGCGAACCAATGGCATGCATTCCATTGGTGGCACCTAAAAAAATAATTTGGGCACGGCATCATTTCAGGAATTTAGGTAGTTACCTAAGTCATCTAGTTTGCAACAGCAAAAGTAGCTAATTCGACTGTAGCAATTAATATTGTCGGATCTACATTTTTGCGATTTTTAAATTTATTGCATTAAAGATCTTAGAATAAATTATAAAAATGTTCCTGCAAAGATTTGAAGCAATAAAAAAATTAGCAAAAATGTAGATCCGATGTTAATTGCTACGGTTGATTTTGTTCTTTTATTTTTTAAATAAATATAAAACTTAATGTTGACATTATTTTATAGTAATAAAGGGTTTTTTTTCTATCATTCGCTAAGTCAAGCTTGTTTGTTAGCACGTCATGGCTACATTTAATATTATTTGGAAAAAATGGCTCGTAGATTATAGAGGTTTGCCATCCCTAGATGAAGTAATCTGTGGGTGTACTGTAGGGTGCAGCTCTGCTTAATCCTTCGGGGAATACAGGTGTGATGTTTAGCTTAAAGATTTAAAGGGTTTAAGCAGGGGTGTGTATTATTTATTTATTTATAGGATAACCAACAGCTATAACAAACGGATAACAGTTGCTTAAGAAACATAGAACCAATTACAGGTTCTCACGGGTAAAAATAGAAAAAGTTGTAGAAATCTTAGGATCACTAACAAGCATGATAAAAAATATTTTTGGTAAATGGGTCAAATGAGAACTCTTTACAAAGAATATTAGGCCGCATTCCGAGTTACGCCAAAAGTGATAATATCGCGAATCCGACCAGTCTAAAGTCTCAATTATTACCTAATAACCCTTATATTTTGTGACTATTAAATTTGGTCGGATTCGCGATATTATCACTTTTAGCGTAAGTCGGTATGCGGCCTTATTAGTTAGTGTCAAACTGCTGTCAAAAGCACATACGCTCCTCAATTATTTTCGCGATTTCTTATAACGCTGTGAAGTTGTGCCTCAAAACATTATAAAAGTGTAGCCAAAGTGTTTTGGAGTCCGTGTTAATGTTATCTAGTGTTATTAACAACTAAAAACCACATAAAACTAAATCGAAAGTTTCAAGTTTCTCCCAGTGAAAAACATCTACCCACATAAAATCTCATTATTAAAACGTTTTTCTATCTCTTTTGAAATGTCACTGTCAAAGTGCAGGTGTCAACTTCAAAGCAGTGTTACCACATAAAAAGTTAAATTACCCCAGAATCCATGGATTGCCAAATAGAAAATTCTAAAAAGAATAATGCAAATGCGACTAAAATACTAAGTCAGCAAATATTCCACAAAAGCCTATTTATTAGTCAAACCAAATCAAACTCTTGTAGTGGTACGATACCTACTAGTAACGTCAGTGCGACGATAGATCTAGTAGACTCCGACAATGCTCCTGAAGAAAGCTGGGTGGAAATACCCGGACGCAAAAGACCTCGCAGCCCAGATGAACTACCAACTAGCCAAAAACAAACCAAACTAAATAGCTACTGGCTGAGTGCTCCTGTAACTACTTCCAACCGATTCTCTAGCCTTGAAGTCACAAATGATCCTCCTGAAACGGCTCAAAAGCCCATCAAACCACCTCCATTGTTCATAGACAAAGTTAGCAACATTCAGCCACTCTTATGATATGCTGAATGACTCAGCCGACGACCAGTACGAAATCAAGATCCTTCGTGGGGAACAAGTGAAAATCCAGCCAAAAACAACAGAAGCATATACTAAAATTTACAAGGAACTTTAAAAACGAGAAACTGAATTCTATACTTACAAACCTAAAGAAGAAAGGAGCTTTCAAGTAATCCTTAAAAATATTCACCCGTCTACTGACACCAACGATATAAAAGTGGCTATTGAAGAACTAGACCACAAGGTTACAAATATCTGGAATATAAAGGATAGAAAAACTAAAACACCTCTTCCACTGCACTATATAGATCTCAAGCCAAATCAAAATAACAAAAACATTTATAACGTTAAGCGCTTTCTCCATTGCTGCGTTGTATTTGAACCACCAAGACCAAAAAGAGAGATCCCGCAATGTTCCAACTGCCAGAGATATGGACACACGCGTAGGCTCTGTCACCGTCAGCCAGATGCGTTAAGTGCGCTGGAGCACACGCTACGATTGACTGCGCGAGAAAAGATCGATCAGATAATGTGCGGTGCATTCTTTGTGATGGAAACCACCCCGCAAACTACAAGGGATGTTCCGTGTATAAGGAATTGCAAAAAGTTAAGTATCTGCCGCTGAGACCAAAAACCCAACACAGCAAAGACACACAAGAAAAAAATAGCGGTACAGTCAAATATAGCCGATATGAAAGTGCTGGCAATAAATCATTCGCAGAAGTAACAACCGGTATACCAAATAAACTCAACCAACAACACACCAGCCTCAACCAAAACCAAACCCGTCACATGACATTAAGGAATTTATGCAGTCACTCATGAACCAGATGATGTTAATAACTAAGATGCTGGGAGATTTCATGTCCATCCTTCCAAATTTAATGCATTAACATTATGCATCTGGAATGCAAATGGCCTGTCACACCACTCAGAGGAGTTAAAACTTTTTTTATACCAACACAATATTAACAATGTTAATATCTGAAACACATTACACTTTAAGAAGCCATATGGAATTCCCTGGATATAAACTTTGTCATACCACACCCTGATGGGAAAGCACATGGTGGATCAGCTATAATCATCAGAAGCAAATTAAAACATTACGAATCAGTATCGTACTGCAAAGCACCAATTCAAGCTACAACTGTCATAGTTGAAGATTGGGTAAGCCCCGTTACTGTGTCAGCTCTCCACTCTCCACCGAAACACATTATCAAACAGGAAGAGTTTAGCGAGTTCTTCAATTCTCTCGGCGATCGGTTCATAGCTGGCGGAGACTTCAATACGAAGCATAGTTATTGGGGCTCAAGATTGACCCTCCCCAGGGGCCGAGAGCTACTTAAGACTGTTGAAAAACTAAAAATGGAAATCATATCAACAGGAGAGCCCACATACTGGCCCACTGACAGGAAAAAGTACCTGACCTAATAGACTTCTGCGCTGTTAAAGGTATCTCGAAAAATTACTTTGAGTGCCAGAGCAGCTATGAGCTATTCTCGGACCATTTACCAGTCTTAGTTACCTTATTAAGGCGTTTCAAAGAAACTCCAGAAACTTGCGTCCTTCACACCAAAAAGACTGATTGGGAAGTATACAGATCAATGGTCGATCAGGCTTTGACGTCTACAGTCTGTTTAAAAACAGAAGATGATATAGTAGCAGCAATAGAATATTTGAATATTTCAGTCCAAACGGCTGCCTGGCAATCTACTCCTACCAACAAATTCAATAAGAACAAGAAATCTATATCCCATATTATACTGGATAAAATATCTGAAAAACGAAGACTTAGAAAACAATGGCAACAATTTAGATGCCCTGATGATAAAAGTAAATTAAACCACGCTGTTGGGAAACTCAAAAAGCTTCTAGACAATGACAGAAATAATAGTGTCCAGGAGTCCCTGAGTAACCTTGAAGCTACAGCTGCTACCGACTACTCACTGTGGAAAGCTACCAAAAAACTAAAGCGGCCTAAAACGTTGTCTCCTCCACTTCGGCAAGCCAACGGGTGCTGGGCTCGAAGTGACGAAGAAAAATGTACAACATTCGCAGAACACTTAAAAGGCGTATTCCAGCCTCACTCCTACGAGGGGCCTCCAGAGCACAAAAAAGAAGTTCTGCGAGAAGTTCTGCTAGATTGTGATTCATCTACAAGCCCCGTCATAACGTTTACGAAGCAAGAACTAAAAAACTTTTTACAAAAAAAAACAACCGACCTCCAAAAAAACACTACAAAGTGAAAAATAACTTTAATTTCGGAAGTCGGTGTCTTGTGTTTTCTATTTTCGTTTTTTGCCACCGACTTCCGAAATTAAAGTTATTTTTCACTTTGTAGTGTTTTTTTGGAGGTCGGTTGTTTTTTTTTGTAAAAAGTTTTTATTTTTCACTTTTTAGTTGTGGTACCTACCCCACACACATTCGAATACCACTACCTGCTACCAGTGACAGAAACTTATCATATCATCCACATACTAAGTGGGAAATAATACGTATTATTGACGTTAACTCAAAAACTACAAAAAAAAAAAAAAATGTTTATTTATTTATTTATTTTTATTTATTTATTTATTTGTTAACATAGGTATAAAGAAATACAGGTCTTATGTTTGGTGAACAGAGCGCTATGTTATGCCAGGAGGCGTACAAATATGGTGTGCAAAATAATTGAGGATACAAATTAAAGTTTCTATTTAAAAATATTTGAAAAAACATGCATAATTATGGTATTAAATCTAGAAACTTAATTGAAACAATTACATATTATCCAATACTCCAATTATGTCAGACTTAAATGAGGAATTATTAAAATGTCAAAAAAAAAAAAAAAGAGAGAAAAAGAAATCTAAGTAGGTATGTATGTCAAAATAATTAAAATGTCAAAATAATTTAATGTCAAAATTAATAATTGTAATTCTAAACTAATTCATCATTTAAATATTCGTCAATGGTATAATAACATTTATCAATTAAGAACAATTTCATTTTGTTCTTAAATTGTGTAAAATTTAATTCTTTTATGGCGTCTGGAATTTTATTATAAATGCGTGGAGCCATACCCAGGACACTTTTTCTTACTAATGCAGTTTTACATTTATAATTATTCAAAGAATTTTTGTACTGACTACGAATTGGAACATTTCGTACCCTTGTCATTTTTTCAAAAAGGTTGGGATTGTTTTTGACGAAGATACTAATTTCTAATATGTATATCGCTGGTAGCGTAAGTATTTTTAATGATTTAAAGTACGGTGCACAGCTGTCATCTGTTTTCAGACCACACATGGCTCTAATGCACCTCTTTTGTGCCTTGAATATTAATCCCTTATCCGGGGAATTACCCCAAAAAATAATTCCGTATCGTAGAAGTGAGGCTACTAGACCATGATAGGCAACAAGTAACGCGTCTATATTTACTTTTCTAGCCAATTGAAAAAGTGCATAGGCAGATTTATTAATTTTTTTACATAGCTGTTCTATATGAGCTTTCCAATTGAGGTTATTGTCAATATGGATACCTAAAAACACACTTACTTTTACTTCTTCTATTTCGTTGCCTCTGTAATTGACACACATTTTTGGAGCTTCAATTCTTTGATGAAAATGCATTACTTTGGTTTTCTTGAGGTTGATTATTAAATTATTCATATTAAGCCAATTAATTATGTCAGTGAGAGTATTATTAATGTCAATTTGATATGTATTTAAGTCCTTACATTTTACTATGGCAGTGCTATCGTCTGCAAACAAAACCATTTGTTGTTGTGTCACTTTTGGCAAATCATTTATGTAAATGAGAAATAAAGGTGACCCAAGCAAAGTTAATAAAATTTATATGGGACCAATTCGAGAGCACACCCTTTCAAACAAAAAAATAATTTTCAAAATCGGTCCACAATTGACGGAGAAATCGGTGGACATACATAAAAAAAAAAAAAACAAACATACGCGACGAACATATAACCTCCTCCTTTTTGGAAGTCGGTTAAAAAGTATAACTTAAAACCTAAAAAAGCCCCTGGATATGATTTGATAACTGGCATGATTCTGCAACAACTTTCAGATTCTGGCTTAACCTTCCTGCTGTCTATTTACAATGACATGTCAAGACTTTGCTTTTTTCCTCCCCAATGGAAAACGGCTAAAATCCTAATGGTTCCTAAACCAGGAAAACTTCTTGATGACCCGAAGTCATACCGGCCTATAAGTCTACTTCCAATAACTTCAAAACTTTATGAATCGCTTCTGCTATTACGTTTACTGCCTACATTTAATACCCGACCATCAATTTGGGTTCCGACAGAGACATGGCACAATAGATCAAGTCCACCGGCTTATTAGTAAAATTCACAATACATTTGAAGATAAGAAATATTGTGCTGCTGCATTCCTTGACATCTCTCAAGCGTTTGATAGAGTTTGGCATGAAGGTCTCCTCTGTAAAATAAAAAACAGCTTCCCAAACAACATCTTCCTAATCTTGAGGTCGTACTTGAAAGATAGGTATTTCTTTGTGCAGAGCGGCGAAGCTTTATCAAAACTATGCCCTATTACTGCTGGGGTTCCTCAGGGCAGTGTGCTTGGACCGATTTTATATTTGATTCATAGTACTGACCTCCCAATATCAAATTTAGCGATTACAGGAACCTTTGCGGATAACACAGCTATTCTGGTATCCCATACTGATCATAAAGTAGCATCAGCTATGCTGCAGACTTGTTTGGATGACATAGCCCTCTGGCTCAAAAAGTGGAGGATAAAAGCCAACGAGACCAAATTGGTGAATGTCACATTACTAGGAGGAAGGAAACCTGCCCACCAGTACACTTAAATGGAATACAAGTGCCACAAGCTGAACATGTCAAATACCTTGGTTTATACCTCGACAGACGTCTTACTTGGAAAAAACACATTTTCACAAAACGGAAGCAACTTGGACTGAGACTAAGAAAGTTCTACTGGATGATTGGTCGAAAGTCACAATTACACCTGGAAAATAAAACACTCTTATACAAAGCTATAATCAAGCCTATATGGGCTTATGGCATTCAGCTATGGGGAACAGCATCACACTCTAACATAGAGATCATCCAGCGATTCCAGAACAAGCTTCTAAGAACAATCACAAACGCCCCATGGTTTGTACCAAATGAAGCTCTACACCATGACCTGAAAATACCGACAGTCCAAGAGGAAATAAAAAGCTATATAAAGTCGTATAAAAAAATAATAACTCGCCACCCAAATGTCCTGGCAAACCACCTAATGGATAAAAAAGGAATACGCAGGCTAAAACATAAAATTCCACAGGATTTAATCGGATAAAATTAGCTGTTGCTTCGTGAATACTAGGATGCGTCATAGGACGCATACCAAGCAAGACAATAATAGCTCGTCATAAAAATTACTGAATGTCCTATTATAGTGACAGATTGTAAGATAATGGAGACAAAAAAAAAAGAATATTGAAGTCCTTACTCGCTTATTCATGACCATGACGCTAACAAGTCGTTCACCATTTTTTTTTACAGAAAGCTTATTCTTATTGTATATAGGTGAACAGCGGACTTGTCACTTAATGGTGTGTACATCACTTACATAGTTTGCCTTTTTGATTTTAGTAGCCATGATCTATAAGATGTGTTGAGAGGCAAGCTTATTAAATTACTATGCAGTTTTTTCTTTAAACCCACTAGGTTTTGCCCGCGGCTTCGCCCGTGTGGATGTCGGAAAATATCCCATGGGAACGTGCTACAGGGCAGTACCGGGATTACATACCTAATAGTCCAGGAAAAGGTTATTGACTACTACCACTGCGCTCCAACCATAATTATTTTGTTACGCGTAATTTAGAATCTGTGATATCTTTTAAACCATTCCTTTAAATGATATGATGTCAAGGCATATTTTAATCTAAATTAAATGCCCAATTTAAATAACATTTTATTGGATAAGGATTAATATCAATATAGCGTCGGAAATAGCAATGGAATTTTTATCAAATTCTGAAAGATAATAATGGTTACTGTGGGTCATCCTTAGAAGATAGACATATGCCATTGCGTATTTTTTTGTTGAACTTTTTAAGATCTTCAATCCTGTACAACATAAACTTGATGTATCTTTAACTGTTCACGCGGTGCACGCCAGTAAAGCAGCTCCCAGTCGGCATGATTTTTTCGTCAATAATCGTCATATTTCAGTCAATTTACACAAAACCCTAATGAATTATAAACCAAAACCTTCCGCAAAAATCACTCCGTCCAATGGTGAACCCCGTTTCAAAATCCGTTCGGTAGTTTTTGAGTTTATCGCGTTCAGACAAACAGACAGACAGACGCGGCGGGGGACTTTGTTTTATAATATGTAAGGACCAGCTTTTGCCCGCGGCTTCGCCAGCGTGGATGTCGGAAAATATCCCACGGGAACGTACTACCGAGATTTCATACCTAATAACCGAGGAAAAAGGTCATTAACTCCTACCGCTGCGCCCGCGTTACTACGCGTAATTTTGAAACTGATATCTTTTAAACTATTCATTTAAATGATATGATGTAAAGGCATATATTAATCTAAATTAAATGCCCAATTTAAAAAACATATTTTATTGTATAAGGATTAATATAATACTGGTCAAAAAGCTTCGGAAATAACAATGAAATTTTCATCAAATTCTGAAAGATAAAAATGGTTACTGTGGGTCATCCTTAGAAGATAGACATATTCCATCGCGGACTTTTTGTTGAACTTTTTAAGATGAACAATACTGTAGAATATAAATTTTATGTAACTTTTACCATTTCCGCGGCGCACGCCAATAAAGCTCCCAGTCGGCATTATTATTTCCGACTTCTTCAACAATAATCGTCAAATTTCAGCCAATTTACACAAAACTTTAATGAATTATACACTTAAACCTTCCGCATGAATCACTCCGTCCATTGGTGAAAACCGTTTGAAAATCCGTTTGGTAGTTTTTAAGTTTATCGCGTTCAGACAACAGACAGACACGGCGGGCAACTTTGTGTTATAAATGTAAGGATAGTATTCATATGGGGATGAGTTCATAGATTGTCTATGATGTGTGACTGACACTGGCATGGCCACCATCAGGGATTTTAATTTTGATAACACAAAAAATTAGTCGGTAATTAATCGAAATTAGTCGCCAAATATCAGAATTAGTCGGTTACTGGGTCAAAAGTTATAAGGGTTTATACTGCCGTTATAAGGAAAAAGGGCACAACTAACATTTTTTCCGAAATTTAGTTATATACATATTCGGAATCGGAAAACAAAGGCCAATCTGCTGTACAATTTTAGGAATAAGATAAACAAAAATACCGTAAGCTCAACAGGCACAATTGAGCCACGTTTTAAAGACCAATGAAAATTTTAAACTCGATTTTCTCCATATTTATAAAATGTTAGATGTGCCCTTTTTCATTATGACGGCAGTATAGGTGGCCGACTTGGAGAGAATCTCCCCAGTTTGGTCACATTTATATCTCAAAACTAGGGCACCTAGCGAAGATTTATGTTCTCCCTTTAGTCGCTAATTAGTCTCAATTTTTCGCCAAGACACAGATTTGTCCTTGCTAAAAGTGCTACTTTATATTTGTCATGTTACACGCTTTTATGACGCAACTGTAACAATTTAAGAGGCCTGCGAACACGGCTCGCAACTACAAATCGAGATGTTTGCAAAATTCAATTCCAAGCACGTTGCGCTAGTGTGAGGTCCTGTCGGAGCGATATACACCTACAGTGAGCAGTACTACCACGCACACATTGACAATTATTGCTTGACGCTATAGCACTACTAGCTTTCAAAAATTTATGATAAAGGAGAATAGGCAGATTTGCGCAAGTATAATAATTATTATAATTATTTATTTATTTTCTTACCACAAATTACAGAGAATGTTAGTACAAAGTCACAATTATACAATTAATTTGTGGAAGACTGGTGCCTAAACTAAGTTTTTTACAAAACCTGTATGTCAGGTCACCAGGCCCCCTAAAACAAAGTTTTACATTTTTATTGCTGTACTGGAGACGATCTGATTCGCATATAATTTACTCAAATAAAAATCTCATACAATGTTGCAATATTGCTCATAAAAATTGATTTACTAAATTAAAAATACAGATAGTAAAGTAATTTATTAAGGTTACATGGAAGGGAAGATGGAAGTGTATGTGTGTGGTGTGTGTGTGTGATGTAGAGTTCGTGAGTGTGGTGTTGGGTAATGTGCGCTGCAAAGGGAACATTATGTTAGGACATGGTTTTGAAAAGATCTTCAATTTGGGTATAATCTAAGGTGATAAGCCAGTCAGTTATTTTTCTTTTAAAAGTTGCTTTGTTCAAGGTATGAATTGAGAGTAAATTATGCAGTCTGTTGTATAGAAATGGGCCAAGAAAAGAAAAGAAATTTCGGGCAAATTTGGTTTTTAATGATTTAGGTTGGCACACATTCCTTCTTCTGCTTCTCAAGTTAGAATTTTGATGGGTATTTATAACAGGAATAAGAGACCGTTGTTTCAAAGCAACATGGAGAATAAAAAGCTGCCGAATTGAGAGGACTTTGGAGGATTTATAAACTTCTATAGTGGGATGACGGAAGGGAAGGAATAAAGCAACTTTAAGGACTGCCCTTTGAGCCCTTTCAAGTACTAAAAGGTTAGTTTTAAACGTTTCACCCCAAGAAGTGATGCAATATGTCAGGAGCGATTGGCAGAGTGCACAACAAACAGATAGTAGTTGCTTGGAGTTCAGGATATACCAAAAAATTTTTAACTATGAAGATAAATTTCCGTATTCTGGTGGTGAGACAATTTATATGTACACCAAAGTTTAATTTAGAATCCAAGGTGACCCCTAAGTACATAACATCGTCGACTTTCTGCAATTTAACGCAAGAACAATCACTGTTATGTGACGATGAACAGGTGTGAGCGAGAATGGAGAATGGTTGGAGAGATGACTGCGGGCTGTTCCTTAAAGTAAAGGCTGGAACTGGAATTTAAGGTGAGTATGTTAGTTCTCAGCCAATCATTTACCGCATTAAACCCAACTTGAGCGCAGTCATAAACTTCCTCCCATGAGTCTGCACTGAAAAGAATCGCAGTGTCATCCGCAAAGGTAATAATACGTCCATTTTGAAGAGAGAGATTGCAGAGGTCGTTAATATAGACCAGAAATAACGTGGGTCCAAGGATGCTTCCCTGGGGAACTCCAAAAGCCACGGGAAGAGTGTCATCAATTGAAGTGAAGAGAAGTGGTTATCAATTTTAACAAATTGAGTGCGGTTAGTTAGGTAATCTCTGAAGAGTGACAACTGATTTCTACGTATGCCAAGGTTTTCGAGCTTACGTAGGAGGATTGGAACCGACACTGTATCCAAGGCCTTAGCTAGGTCTAAAAAGATAGCTAAGGACTTCTTTTTATTATCCATGTTAGAAACAATATAGTTTGTCAGCTCATGCACCGCCATGGCCGTCGATTTCCCTGCACGAAAACAGTACTGAAACTAAGACAGCAGGTTATTTGACTCTAGATATTTCATTAACCTGTTTTTCAATAGCCGTTCCAAAATTTTTGATAAGGCAGGTAAAATTGCTTTTGGTCTATAATTATTAACACAGTGTCGGTCCCCACTCTTGTGAATGGGATGGATAAGTGCTTTTTTATACGCAAGTGGAAAGGTAACATATTCTATCGCCAAGTTGCAGACATGCGTAATGGATGGTGTTAAAAGATTCTTATGCGCAATGAGAAGGGTTGAAGAAATGTTGTCGCAACCCACGGCACAGTCCCGTTTCCGTTAGAGAGGAAATAATACCAGCTACCTCATCTTCATCAGTGGGTAGGATAACCATAGAATGGGAAAGGGTAGTTAGGTGGGTACTTGTAGAGGGGTAATCATGACCCTGCTGCTGAGCGGTTATTTTGCTAGCTAATGTTGAGCCAATATTGGCAAAAAAATTGTTAATTTTATTCAAAGAATGAATTGGTAGGTCCTGCGGGCTTATTGACTCAGTAGGTGATGTCTTGGGTCTTGATCTATTCGAGACTTTATTTATTACTTTCCAGAGGCGGTGGTTGTCTTTTCCCGCCTTTTTTACTTCTTCTCTTTCAAATTCCCTTTTAAATTTTTTAAAAATTTTGTTGCAATGATTTCGATACTTTGTATGTGTCGTCTTAAGTATTAAATTGTCAGGATGTTTTTTTGTTCTTTTATTTAGATTGTCTCTGTTTTTTATACATCTCAAGAGACCTGGGGTTATCCAGGGTTTAATAATTGTTTTCCGCTTGGAGACGGTGTTTATTTTAGTGTTCGACTCTACTACAGATTTAAGAATGTGAACCAATTTGTCAGCTGCTATGTGTCTCGAGAACTGGTTGGAAGTTGGCTTTATTTAAATCGGAAATCCGACTGAATCTATCCGTGAGATAATTTGTTTCAAGTGTCTAGGAAAACATTGATTCAACGAAAGGATGACAGTATAATGATCGGTGAGGGTTGTTTGAGCTATACAAACTTTTGCTGGCAAACTAGTTTTAAGAATAACGTGATCTACGTGAGCCGGTAGCAGGTCGTGAAACGATGTCAGATCGAGGTAAGGTGAAGCATTTCTGTCGTGATTAGAAGTACTGTATTGTAGCACTTTGAGTAATATATCATTAGAAAGATATAATTTAGACAAACAATACGTTGTATGACAGCGATGCTGAAATCTGCATCAGTAAAAAGTTACAGTGTTGAGAGCAGTTGAGAGCAGTGGTGGCCCAGTGGTAACGGCCGCGACTTACGAGTTGTAGGTTGTAGGTTCGAACCCAGACAGGCGCTTTACTTTGTGTAAATTATTTCATCACCACTGCTCTCAAAACGGTGAAGGAAAACATCGTGAGGAAACCGGCATGTCCTAGAACCGAAAATTCGAATACATGTGACATCTACCAACCCGCACTGGGCCCGCGTGGTGGATTACGGCCCACTCCCTTTCACAGAGAGGAGGCCTGTGTCCCAGCAGTGGGAACATTTATAGGTTGATGATGATGATGATGAAAAAGTTACAGGAGCTTAAAGTTCCTTTACATCTCATTAAAGTGTTTAGGTCTATTTAACGTATTTGTCAGCAATTCTAAAAGAACTTGACATCTCATACCGAGATACGTAAAACTACTACGTGTATTAATAATACAAATCAAAATGGCGTCACTATAATGCGCTCGCACCAAGTACGCGTGAGTGAGTAACAACGTGTGAGGGAGCGAAAAAGGTGGCTACTGTTCATAAGGTTTGCTTTCGCTCTCGCTTATACTAATTGCGAGTTAGCGAGATAGTATGCAAATCTAAAACAAAATCAACAACAAACAGACAAACTATTCATGCCCATGTCGCCATTCATTCGTGAATACTGTTCTCGTGCTAATGTGCGTTCAGAGTGATTTTGTTCCTATACTTACTAACGACTCGGCTGTGTTTGGGACATTTTTATGGTTTGATTTCTTTACTGACGACTCGGCTGTGTTTGGACATTGTTTCTATTATTACCTACGATTCGGTTATTCGAAACGGACTTTGATGACTATAAGTAAACGGATTTTGGTGAAAATGGAACCACATAGAGAACAATGAGTGACTTGTGGTCGGAGTGTCCGACAAGACAGGTCGCGGCATATTTTAACTCAAGGCGAAAAACCTATTACTCTTATATTTTAGTTTAGACCAATATGACAGGTAGAGAGGCTTTACCGCACCTTTATTGTTCGTGCTTAACTGGAAGTCGTACTATCGGAACTTGTGCTCACATTATGAGTATAGTTTGGTTCTTGGGATTTGCAAGACATCAAAATGATTTTCAAAGTTTTCTAGATCATATTATTTGAAATGATGAGAATGTTTAATAAAAACGCAAAATATAAGTGTTATACTTCTATTGTATATGGTAAAAGTGTAAGTCTTTATCTTATACTTAGTTGTTTTTTGCTAAGGTATTGTTGTCTACACTAATATTTTAAAGAGGAAAGATTTTATTGTTTTTTTGTTTGTTTGATTGCATTGAATAGGCTCCGAAACTACTTGACCGATTTGAAAAATTCTTTCACTGTTGGGAAGCTACACTATCTCCGGTGAACATAGGATATATTAAATTTTCAAAAAAGTTAGGGATCCATATTAAAATTCCAATAATGTAACCCAAGGTGTGAAAAAATTACCAAAAATCTTTTTTACATCGCGTGCGCTGCGAAAACTATTGATTATAGAACAAAATAATGTACTACGTCTGTTCAGAACATACAATTATCTACAAAAAATATCGCGACAGCATATGTCTAACTATTATAGTTATGTCACAATAAGTGTTTTTTTTTTTCATTTAAAAAAAAATATATAAATGCCACCGCTATAAAAGCTCTTTTATTTATACTTTGGAATTAATCCTTATCAAAATAAATGACTTCATATTTAAGTCTGCTTCAAAACCATTATATACCTTTTTGAATTATTCAATTTGGACATTCCATTCGAAAGATATCACAAGTTTAAAAATGTAAGTTATTTGAAAAATGTCGCATGGTCACCGCTCACGCCGCTCGATTAGACGGCACTATAATAATATCGACGGCTGAAAGGCTAATTGATCTAAGCGACATTTTGTAAAACGTGTTCCTGCATATTTACGATCCGTCCTACTGGACGGATCATAGTTATTAAAAAAAAGAAAAAACAACTATTTAATAGACTTAAATTTACTTAAATCAATCAATCATAATAAGATCTTATTATGATAAAAAAAAAAACAACCAATCCATCCTCCTGCAAGTTTTACAAAATGTCGCTTAGATCAATTAGCCTTTCAACCGTCGATATTAAGCGATGTAAGCGTCACTGGGGTACAGCAAAATAAGAATAAAAAATACAAAAAAAAAAGTACAAAAAAAATAATATAATTTCATATTCGAATTTTCTTCATTTTACTATTTTTTTATGACCACACGCGAAAACGAGAAAGTATGTATGTATAAACAAACAAACAGTTAAACAAACAAGCAGTTAAACAAACAAGTAGTTAAACAAACAAGCAGTTAAACAAACAAGCAGTTAAACAAACAAGCAGTTAAACATACAAGCAGTTAAACAAACAAGCAGTTAAATATACAAGCAGTTAAACATACAAGCAGTTAAACAAGCAAGCAGCTCAACATACAAGCAGTTAAACATACAAGCAGTTAAACATACAAGTAGTTAAACAAACAAGCAGTTAAACAAACAAGCAGTTAAACATACAAGCAGTTAAACAAACAAGCAGTTAAACAAACAAGCGGTTAAACAAACAAGCAGTTAAAAAAACAAGCAGTTAAACAAACAAGCGGTTAAACAAACAAGCAGTTAAACAAACAAGCAGTTAAATAAGCAGGTAAACAAACAAACAGTTAAATAAACAAACAAACAAGCAGTTAAATAAGCAGTTAAACAAGCAGTTAAACAAGCAGTTAAACAAACAAGCAGTTAAACAAGCAGTTAAATAAGCAGTTAAATAAGCAGTTAAATAAGCAGTTAAACAAGCAGTTAAACAAACAAGCAGTTAAACAAACAAGCAGTTAAACAAACAAGCAGTTAAATAAGCAGTTAAACAAGCAGTTAAACAAACAAGCAGTTAAACAAACAAGCAGTTAAACAAACAAGCAGTTAAACATACAAGCAGTTAAACAAACAAGCAGTTAAACAAACAAGCGGTAAAACAAACAAGCAGTTAAACAAACAAACAGACAAGCAGTTAAATAAGCAGTTAAACAAACAAACAGTTAAATAAACAAACAAACAAGCTGTAAAATAAACAAACAAACAAGCAGTTAAATAAGCAGTTAAACAAATAAACAGTTAAACATACAAGCAGTTAAATAAACAAGCGGTTAAACATACAAGCAGTTAAACAAACAAGCAGTTAAATAAGCAGTTAAACAAACAAACAGTTAAACAAACAAGCAGTTAAAGAAACAACAGTTAAACAAACAAGCAGTTAAACATACAAGCAGTTAAACAAATAAGCAGTTACACAAACAAGCGGTTAAACAAACAAGCACTTAAACAAACAAACAAACAAGCAGTTATATAAGCAGTTAAACAAGCAGTTAAATAAGCAGTTAAACAAACAAGCAGTTAAACAAACAAGCAGTTAAACAACCAAGCAGTTAAATAAGCAGTTAAACAAGCAGTTAAACAAACAAGCGGTTAAACAAACAAGCAGTTAAATAAACAAACAGTTAAACAAACAAACAAACTAGCAGTTAAATAAGCAGTTAAATAAGCAGTTAAACAAGCAGTTAAACAAACAAACAGTTAAACATACAAGCAGTTAAACAAACAAGCAGTTAAACAAACAGTTAAATAAGCAGTTAAACAAGCAGTTAAACAAACAAGCAGTTAAACAAACAAGCAGTTAAACAAACAAGCAGGTAAATAAACAAACAAACAAGCAGTTAAATAAGCAGTTAAACAAGCAGTTAAACAAACAAGCAGTTAAACATACAAGCAGTTAAACAAACAAGCAGTTAAACAAACAAGCAGTTAAATAAACAAACAAACAAGCAGTTAAATAAACAAACAGTTAAACAAACAAACAAACTAGCAGTTAAACAAGCAGTTAAATAAGCAGTTAAACAAGCAGTTAAACAAACAAGCGGTTAAATAAGCAGTTAAACAAGCAGTTAAACAAACAAGCGGTTAAACAAACAAGCAGTTAAACATACAAGCAGTTAAACAAACAAGCAGTTAAACAACCAAGCAGTTAAACAAACAAACAAACTAGCAGTTAAACAAGCAGTTAAATAAGCAGTTAAACAAGCAGTTAAACAAACAAGCGGTTAAATAAGCAGTTAAACAAGCAGTTAAACAAACAAGCGGTTAAACAAACAAGCAGTTAAACATACAAGCAGTTAAACAAACAAGCAGTTAAACAACCAAGCAGTTAAACAAACAAGCAGTTAAATAAGCAGTTAAACAAGCAGTTAAACAAACAAGCAGTTAAACATACAAGCAGTTAAACAAACAAGCGGTTAAACAAACAAGCAGTTAAATAAACAAACAGTTAAACAAACAAACAAACTAGCAGTTAAATAAGCAGTTAAATAAGCAGTTAAACAAGCAGTTAAACAAACAAACAGTTAAACATACAAGCAGTTAAACAAACAAACAAGCAGTTAAATAAGCAGTTAAACAAGCAGTTAAACAAACAAACAGTTAAACATACAAGCAGTTAAACAAACAAACAGTTAAACATACAAGCAGTTAAACAAAAAAGCAGTTAAACAAACAAGCAGTTAAACATACAAGCAGTTAAACATACAAGCAGTTAAACAAACAAGCAGTTAAATAAGCAGTTAAACAAGCAGTTAATTAAGCAGTTAAACAAGCAGTTAAATAAGCAGTTAAACAAGCAGTTAAACAAACAAGCAGTTAAACAAACAAGCAGTTAAACAAACAAGCAGTTAAACAAGCAAGCAGTTAAACAAACAAGCAGTTAAACAAACAAGCAGTTAAACAAACAAGCAGTTAAACCAGCAGTTAAACAAACAAGCAGTTAAACAAACAAGCAGTTAAACAAACAAGCAGTTAAACAACCAAGCAGTTAAACAACCAAGCAGTTAAACAAACAAGCAGTTAAACAAGTTGTTAAAGAAACAAGCAGTTAAACAAATAAGCAGTTAAACAAGCAGTTAAACAAACAAGCAGTTAAACATACAAGCAGTTAAACAAACAAGCAGTTAAACAAGCAGTTAAACAAACAAGCAGTTAAACATACAAGCAGTTAAACAAACAAGCAGTTAAACAAACAAGCAGTTAAATAAGCAGTTAAACAAGCAGTTAAACAAACAAACAGTTAAACATACAAGCAGTTAAACAAACAAACAGTTAAACATACAAGCAGTTAAACAAAAAAGCAGTTAAACAAACAAGCAGTTAAACATACAAGCAGTTAAACATACAAGCAGTTAAACAAACAAGCAGTTAAATAAGCATTTAAATAAGTAGTTAAACAAGCAGTTAATTAAGCAGTTAAACAAGCAGTTAAATAAGCAGTTAAACAAGCAGTTAAACAAACAAGCAGTTACACAAGCAGTTAAACAAACAAGCAGTTAAACAAACAAGCAGTTAAACAAACAAGCAGTTAAACAACCAAGCAGTTTAACAAACAAGCAGTTAAACAAGTTGTTAAACAAACAAGCAGTTAAACAAGTTGTTAAACAAACAAGCAGTTAAACAAACAAGCAGGTAAATAAACAAACAAACAAGCAGTTAAATAAGCAGTTAAACAAGCAGTTAAACAAACAAGCAGTTAAACAAACAGTTAAATAAGCAGTTAAACAAACAAGCAGTTAAATAAAAAGTTAAATAAGCAGTTAAACAAGCAGTTAAACAAACAAGCAGTTAAACAAACAAGCAGTTAAATAAGCAGTTAAACAAGCAGTTAAACAAACAAGCAGTTAAACAAACAAGCAGTTAAACAAACAAGCAGTTTAATAAGTAGTTAAACAAGCAGTTAATTAAGCAGTTAAACAAGCAGTTAAATAAGCAGTTAAACAAGCAGTTAAACAAACAAGCAGTTACACAAGCAGTTAAACAAACAAGCAGTTAAACAAACAAGCAGTTAAACAAACAAGCAGTTAAACAACCAAGCAGTTAAACAAGTTGTTAAACAAACAAGCAGTTAAACAAGTTGTTAAACAAACAAGCAGTTAAACAAACAAGCAGGTAAATAAACAAACAAACAAGCAGTTAAATAAGCAGTTAAACAAGCAGTTAAACAAACAAGCAGTTAAACAAACAGTTAAATAAGCAGTTAAACAAACAAGCAGTTAAATAAAAAGTTAAATAAGCAGTTAAACAAGCAGTTAAACAAACAAGCAGTTAAACAAACAAGCAGTTAAATAAGCAGTTAAACAAGCAGTTAAACAAACAGTTAAACAAACAAGCATTTAAACATACAAGCAGTTAAACAAACAAGCAGTTAAACAAACAAGCAGTTAAATAAACAAACAAACAAGCAGTTAAATAAACAAACAGTTACACAAACAAACAAACTAGCAGTTAAACAAGCAGTTAAATAAGCAGTTAAACAAGCAGTTATACAAACAAGCAGTTAAACAAACAAGCAGTTAAACAAGCAGTTAAATAAGCAGTTAAACAAGCAGTTAAACAAACAAGCAGTTAAACATACAAGCAGTTAAAACAACAAGCAGTTAAACAAACAAACATACAAGCAGTTAAATAAGCAGTTAAACAAACAAACAGTTAAATAAACAAACAAACAAGCAGGTAAATAAACAAACAAACAAACAGTTAAATAAGCAGTTAAACAAGCAGTTAAACAAACAAGCAGGTAAATAAACAAACAAACAAGCAGTAAAACAAACAAGCGGTTAAACATACAAGCAGTTAAACAAACAAGCAGTTAAATAAGCAGTTAAACAAGCAGTTAAACAAACAAACAGTTAAACATACAAGCAGTTAAACAAACAAACAGTTAAACATACAAGCAGTTAAACAAAAAAGCAGTTAAACAAACAAGCAGTTAAACATACAAGCAGTTAAACATACAAGCAGTTAAACAAACAAGCAGTTAAATAAGCATTTAAATAAGTAGTTAAACAAGCAGTTAATTAAGCAGTTAAACAAGCAGTTAAATAAGCAGTTAAACAAGCAGTTAAACAAACAAGCAGTTACACAAGCAGTTAAACAAACAAGCAGTTAAACAAACAAGCAGTTAAACAAACAAGCAGTTAAACAACCAAGCAGTTTAACAAACAAGCAGTTAAACAAGTTGTTAAACAAACAAGCAGTTAAACAAGTTGTTAAACAAACAAGCAGTTAAACAAACAAGCAGGTAAATAAACAAACAAACAAGCAGTTAAATAAGCAGTTAAACAAACAAGCAGTTAAACAAACAGTTAAATAAGCAGTTAAACAAACAAGCAGTTAAATAAAAAGTTAAATAAGCAGTTAAACAAGCAGTTAAACAAACAAGCAGTTTAATAAGCAGTTAAACAAGCAGTTAAACAAACAAGCAGGTAAATAAACAAACAAACAAGCAGTTAAATAAGCAGTTAAACAAGCAGTTAAACAAACAGTTAAACAAACAAGCATTTAAACATACAAGCAGTTAAACAAACAAGCAGTTAAACAAACAAGCAGTTAAATAAACAAACAAACAAGCAGTTAAATAAACAAACAGTTAAACAAACAAACAAACTAGCAGTTAAACAAGCAGTTAAATAAGCAGTTAAACAAGCAGTTAAACAAACAAACATACAAGCAGTTAAATAAGCAGTTAAACAAACAAACAGTTAAATAAACAAACAAACAAGCAGGTAAATAAACAAACAAACAAACAGTTAAATAAGCAGTTAAACAAGCAGTTAAACAAACAAGCAGGTAAATAAACAAACAAACAAGCAGTAAAACAAACAAGCGGTTAAACATACAAGCAGTTAAACAAACAAGCAGTTAAATAAGCAGTTAAACAAACAAGCAGTTAAACAAACAAGCAGTTAAACAAACAAGCAGTTAAATAAACAAACAGTTAAACAAACAAACAAACTAGCAGTTAAACAAGCAGTTAAATAAGCAGTTAAACAAGCAGTTAAACAAACAAGCGGTTAAATAAGCAGTTAAACAAGCAGTTAAACAAACAAGCGGTTAAACAAACAAGCAGTTAAACATACAAGCAGTTAAACAAACAAGCAGTTAAACAACCAAGCAGTTAAACAAACAAGCAGTTAAATAAGCAGTTAAACAAGCAGTTAAACAAACAAGCAGTTAAACATACAAGCAGTTAAACAAACAAGCGGTTAAACAAACAAGCAGTTAAATAAACAAACAGTTAAACAAACAAACAAACTAGCAGTTAAATAAGCAGTTAAATAAGCAGTTAAACAAGCAGTTAAACAAACAAACAGTTAAACATACAAGCAGTTAAACAAACAAACAAGCAGTTAAATAAGCAGTTAAACAAGCAGTTAAACAAACAAACAGTTAAACATACAAGCAGTTAAACAAACAAACAGTTAAACATACAAGCAGTTAAACAAAAAAGCAGTTAAACAAACAAGCAGTTAAACATACAAGCAGTTAAACATACAAGCAGTTAAACAAACAAGCAGTTAAATAAGCAGTTAAACAAGCAGTTAATTAAGCAGTTAAACAAGCAGTTAAATAAGCAGTTAAACAAGCAGTTAAACAAACAAGCAGTTAAACAAACAAGCAGTTAAACAAACAAGCAGTTAAACAAGCAAGCAGTTAAACAAACAAGCAGTTAAACAAACAAGCAGTTAAACAAACAAGCAGTTAAACCAGCAGTTAAACAAACAAGCAGTTAAACAAACAAGCAGTTAAACAAACAAGCAGTTAAACAACCAAGCAGTTAAACAACCAAGCAGTTAAACAAACAAGCAGTTAAACAAGTTGTTAAAGAAACAAGCAGTTAAACAAATAAGCAGTTAAACAAGCAGTTAAACAAACAAGCAGTTAAACATACAAGCAGTTAAACAAACAAGCAGTTAAACAAGCAGTTAAACAAACAAGCAGTTAAACATACAAGCAGTTAAACAAACAAGCAGTTAAACAAACAAGCAGTTAAATAAGCAGTTAAACAAACAAGCAGTTAAACAAACAAGCAGTTAAACAAACAAGCAGTTAAATAAACAAACAGTTAAACAAACAAACAAACTAGCAGTTAAATAAGCAGTTAAACAAGCAGTTAAACAAACAAACAGTTAAACAAACAGTTAAATAAGCAGTTAAACAAGTAGTTAAACAAACAAGCAGTTAAACAAACAAGCAGTTAAATAAAAAGTTAAATAAGCAGTTAAACAAACAAGCGGTTAAACAAACAAGCAGTTAAATAAACAAACAGTTAAACAAACAAACAAACTAGCAGTTAAATAAGCAGTTAAATAAGCAGTTAAACAAGCAGTTAAACAAACAAACAGTTAAACATACAAGCAGTTAAACAAACAAGCAGTTAAACAAACAGTTAAATAAGCAGTTAAACAAGCAGTTAAACAAACAAGCAGTTAAACAAACAAGCAGTTAAACAAACAAGCAGGTAAATAAACAAACAAACAAGCAGTTAAATAAGCAGTTAAACAAGCAGTTAAACAAACAAGCAGTTAAACATACAAGCAGTTAAACAAACAAGCAGTTAAACAAACAAGCAGTTAAATAAACAAACAAACAAGCAGTTAAATAAACAAACAGTTAAACAAACAAACAAACTAGCAGTTAAACAAGCAGTTAAATAAGCAGTTAAACAAGCAGTTAAACAAACAAGCGGTTAAATAAGCAGTTAAACAAGCAGTTAAACAAACAAGCGGTTAAACAAACAAGCAGTTAAACATACAAGCAGTTAAACAAACAAGCAGTTAAACAACCAAGCAGTTAAACAAACAAACAAACTAGCAGTTAAACAAGCAGTTAAATAAGCAGTTAAACAAGCAGTTAAACAAACAAGCGGTTAAATAAGCAGTTAAACAAGCAGTTAAACAAACAAGCGGTTAAACAAACAAGCAGTTAAACATACAAGCAGTTAAACAAACAAGCAGTTAAACAACCAAGCAGTTAAACAAACAAGCAGTTAAATAAGCAGTTAAACAAGCAGTTAAACAAACAAGCAGTTAAACATACAAGCAGTTAAACAAACAAGCGGTTAAACAAACAAGCAGTTAAATAAACAAACAGTTAAACAAACAAACAAACTAGCAGTTAAATAAGCAGTTAAATAAGCAGTTAAACAAGCAGTTAAACAAACAAACAGTTAAACATACAAGCAGTTAAACAAACAAACAAGCAGTTAAATAAGCAGTTAAACAAGCAGTTAAACAAACAAACAGTTAAACATACAAGCAGTTAAACAAACAAACAGTTAAACATACAAGCAGTTAAACAAAAAAGCAGTTAAACAAACAAGCAGTTAAACATACAAGCAGTTAAACATACAAGCAGTTAAACAAACAAGCAGTTAAATAAGCAGTTAAACAAGCAGTTAATTAAGCAGTTAAACAAGCAGTTAAATAAGCAGTTAAACAAGCAGTTAAACAAACAAGCAGTTAAACAAACAAGCAGTTAAACAAACAAGCAGTTAAACAAGCAAGCAGTTAAACAAACAAGCAGTTAAACAAACAAGCAGTTAAACAAACAAGCAGTTAAACCAGCAGTTAAACAAACAAGCAGTTAAACAAACAAGCAGTTAAACAAACAAGCAGTTAAACAACCAAGCAGTTAAACAACCAAGCAGTTAAACAAACAAGCAGTTAAACAAGTTGTTAAAGAAACAAGCAGTTAAACAAATAAGCAGTTAAACAAGCAGTTAAACAAACAAGCAGTTAAACATACAAGCAGTTAAACAAACAAGCAGTTAAACAAGCAGTTAAACAAACAAGCAGTTAAACATACAAGCAGTTAAACAAACAAGCAGTTAAACAAACAAGCAGTTAAATAAGCAGTTAAACAAGCAGTTAAACAAACAAACAGTTAAACATACAAGCAGTTAAACAAACAAACAGTTAAACATACAAGCAGTTAAACAAAAAAGCAGTTAAACAAACAAGCAGTTAAACATACAAGCAGTTAAACATACAAGCAGTTAAACAAACAAGCAGTTAAATAAGCATTTAAATAAGTAGTTAAACAAGCAGTTAATTAAGCAGTTAAACAAGCAGTTAAATAAGCAGTTAAACAAGCAGTTAAACAAACAAGCAGTTACACAAGCAGTTAAACAAACAAGCAGTTAAACAAACAAGCAGTTAAACAAACAAGCAGTTAAACAACCAAGCAGTTTAACAAACAAGCAGTTAAACAAGTTGTTAAACAAACAAGCAGTTAAACAAGTTGTTAAACAAACAAGCAGTTAAACAAACAAGCAGGTAAATAAACAAACAAACAAGCAGTTAAATAAGCAGTTAAACAAGCAGTTAAACAAACAAGCAGTTAAACAAACAGTTAAATAAGCAGTTAAACAAACAAGCAGTTAAATAAAAAGTTAAATAAGCAGTTAAACAAGCAGTTAAACAAACAAGCAGTTAAACAAACAAGCAGTTAAATAAGCAGTTAAACAAGCAGTTAAACAAACAAGCAGTTAAACAAACAAGCAGTTAAACAAACAAGCAGTTTAATAAGTAGTTAAACAAGCAGTTAATTAAGCAGTTAAACAAGCAGTTAAATAAGCAGTTAAACAAGCAGTTAAACAAACAAGCAGTTACACAAGCAGTTAAACAAACAAGCAGTTAAACAAACAAGCAGTTAAACAAACAAGCAGTTAAACAACCAAGCAGTTAAACAAGTTGTTAAACAAACAAGCAGTTAAACAAGTTGTTAAACAAACAAGCAGTTAAACAAACAAGCAGGTAAATAAACAAACAAACAAGCAGTTAAATAAGCAGTTAAACAAGCAGTTAAACAAACAAGCAGTTAAACAAACAGTTAAATAAGCAGTTAAACAAACAAGCAGTTAAATAAAAAGTTAAATAAGCAGTTAAACAAGCAGTTAAACAAACAAGCAGTTAAACAAACAAGCAGTTAAATAAGCAGTTAAACAAGCAGTTAAACAAACAGTTAAACAAACAAGCATTTAAACATACAAGCAGTTAAACAAACAAGCAGTTAAACAAACAAGCAGTTAAATAAACAAACAAACAAGCAGTTAAATAAACAAACAGTTACACAAACAAACAAACTAGCAGTTAAACAAGCAGTTAAATAAGCAGTTAAACAAGCAGTTATACAAACAAGCAGTTAAACAAACAAGCAGTTAAACAAGCAGTTAAATAAGCAGTTAAACAAGCAGTTAAACAAACAAGCAGTTAAACATACAAGCAGTTAAAACAACAAGCAGTTAAACAAACAAACATACAAGCAGTTAAATAAGCAGTTAAACAAACAAACAGTTAAATAAACAAACAAACAAGCAGGTAAATAAACAAACAAACAAACAGTTAAATAAGCAGTTAAACAAGCAGTTAAACAAACAAGCAGGTAAATAAACAAACAAACAAGCAGTAAAACAAACAAGCGGTTAAACATACAAGCAGTTAAACAAACAAGCAGTTAAATAAGCAGTTAAACAAGCAGTTAAACAAACAAACAGTTAAACATACAAGCAGTTAAACAAACAAACAGTTAAACATACAAGCAGTTAAACAAAAAAGCAGTTAAACAAACAAGCAGTTAAACATACAAGCAGTTAAACATACAAGCAGTTAAACAAACAAGCAGTTAAATAAGCATTTAAATAAGTAGTTAAACAAGCAGTTAATTAAGCAGTTAAACAAGCAGTTAAATAAGCAGTTAAACAAGCAGTTAAACAAACAAGCAGTTACACAAGCAGTTAAACAAACAAGCAGTTAAACAAACAAGCAGTTAAACAAACAAGCAGTTAAACAACCAAGCAGTTTAACAAACAAGCAGTTAAACAAGTTGTTAAACAAACAAGCAGTTAAACAAGTTGTTAAACAAACAAGCAGTTAAACAAACAAGCAGGTAAATAAACAAACAAACAAGCAGTTAAATAAGCAGTTAAACAAACAAGCAGTTAAACAAACAGTTAAATAAGCAGTTAAACAAACAAGCAGTTAAATAAAAAGTTAAATAAGCAGTTAAACAAGCAGTTAAACAAACAAGCAGTTTAATAAGCAGTTAAACAAGCAGTTAAACAAACAAGCAGGTAAATAAACAAACAAACAAGCAGTTAAATAAGCAGTTAAACAAGCAGTTAAACAAACAGTTAAACAAACAAGCATTTAAACATACAAGCAGTTAAACAAACAAGCAGTTAAACAAACAAGCAGTTAAATAAACAAACAAACAAGCAGTTAAATAAACAAACAGTTAAACAAACAAACAAACTAGCAGTTAAACAAGCAGTTAAATAAGCAGTTAAACAAGCAGTTAAACAAACAAACATACAAGCAGTTAAATAAGCAGTTAAACAAACAAACAGTTAAATAAACAAACAAACAAGCAGGTAAATAAACAAACAAACAAACAGTTAAATAAGCAGTTAAACAAGCAGTTAAACAAACAAGCAGGTAAATAAACAAACAAACAAGCAGTAAAACAAACAAGCGGTTAAACATACAAGCAGTTAAACAAACAAGCAGTTAAATAAGCAGTTAAACAAACAAGCAGTTAAACAAACAAGCAGTTAAACAAACAAGCAGTTAAATAAACAAACAGTTAAACAAACAAACAAACTAGCAGTTAAATAAGCAGTTAAATAAGCAGTTAAACAAGCAGTTAAACAAACAAACAGTTAAACATACAAGCAGTTAAACAAACAAGCAGTTAAACAAACAGTTAAATAAGCAGTTAAACAAGCAGTTAAACAAACAAGCAGTTAAACAAACAAGCAGTTAAATAAAAAGTTAAATAAGCAGTTAAACAAGCAGTTAAACAAACAAGCAGTTAAACAAACAAGCAGTTTAATAAGCAGTTAAACAAGCAGTTAAACAAACAAGCAGTTAAATAAACAAACAGTTAAACAAACAAACAAACTAGCAGTTAAATAAGCAGTTAAATAAGCAGTTAAACAAGCAGTTAAACAAACAAACAGTTAAACATACAAGCAGTTAAACAAACAAGCAGTTAAACAAACAGTTAAATAAGCAGTTAAACAAGCAGTTAAACAAACAAGCAGTTAAACAAACAAGCAGTTAAATAAAAAGTTAAATAAGCAGTTAAACAAGCAGTTAAACAAACAAGCAGTTAAACAAACAAGCAGTTAAATAAAAAGTTAAATAAGCAGTTAAACAAGCAGTTAAATAAGCAGTTAAACAAGCAGTTAAATAAACAAACAAACAAGCAGTTAAATAAACAAACAGTTAAACAAACAAACAAACTAGCAGTTAAACAAGCAGTTAAATAAGCAGTTAAACAAGCAGTTAAACAAACAAGCAGTTAAACATACAAGCAGTTAAAACAACAAGCAGTTAAACAAACAAACATACAAGCAGTTAAATAAGCAGTTAAACAAACAAACAGTTAAATAAACAAACAAACAAGCAGTTAAATAAACAAACAAACAAGCAGTTAAACAAACAAGCGGTTAAACATACAATCAGTTAAACAAACAAGCAGTTAAATAAGCAGTTAAACAAACAAGCAGTTAAACAAACAAGCAGTTAAACAAACAAGCAGTTAAATAAACAAACAGTTAAACAAACAAACAAACTAGCAGTTAAATAAGCAGTTAAACAAGCAGTTAAACAAACAAACAGTTAAACAAACAGTTAAATAAGCAGTTAAACAAGCAGTTAAACAAACAAGCAGTTAAACAAACAAGCAGTTAAATAAAAAGTTAAATAAGCAGTTAAACAAACAAGCAGTTAAACATACAAGCAGTTAAACATACAAGCAGTTAAACAAACAAGCAGTTAAATAAGCAGTTAAACAAGCAGTTAATTAAGCAGTTAAACAAGCAGTTAAATAAGCAGTTAAACAAGCAGTTAAACAACCAAGCAGTTAAACAAACAAGCAGTTAAATATACAAACAAACAAGAAGTTAAATAAGCAGTTAAACAAGCAGTTAAACAAACAAGCAGTTAAATAAGCAGTTAAACAAACAAACAGTTAAATAAACAAACAAACAAGCAGTTAAACAAACAAGCAGTTAAATAAGCAGTTAAACAAACAAGCAGTTAAACAAACAAGCAGTTAAACAAACAAGCAGTTAGATAAGCAGTTAAACAAGCAGTTAAATAAGCAGTTAAACAAGCAGTTAAACAAACGAGCAGTTAAACAAACAAGCAGTTTAATAAGCAGTTAAACAAGCAGTTAAACAAACAAGCAGTTAAACAAACAATCAGTTAAATAAACAAACAAACAAGCAGTTAAACAAACAAGCAGTTAAATAAGCAGTTAAACAAAAAAGCAGTTAAACAAACAAGCAGTTAAACAAACAAACAGTTAAACAAACAAGCAGTTAAACAAACAAGCAGTTAAACAAACAAGCGGTTAAACAAACAAGCAGTTAAATAAACAGTTAAATAAGCAGTTAAACAAGCAGTTAAACAAACAAGCAGTTAAACAAACAAGCAGGTAAATAAACAAACAAACAAGCAGTTAAATAAGCAGTTAAACAAGCAGTTAAACAAACAAGCAGTTAAACAAACAGTTAAATAAGCAGTTAAACAAACAAGCAGTTAAATAAAAAGTTAAATAAGCAGTTAAACAAGCAGTTAAACAAACAAGCAGTTAAACAAACAAGCAGTTAAATAAGCAGTTAAACAAGCAGTTAAACAAACAGTTAAACAAACAAGCATTTAAACATACAAGCAGTTAAACAAACAAGCAGTTAAACAAACAAGCAGTTAAATAAACAAACAAACAAGCAGTTAAATAAACAAACAGTTACACAAACAAACAAACTAGCAGTTAAACAAGCAGTTAAATAAGCAGTTAAACAAGCAGTTATACAAACAAGCAGTTAAACAAACAAGCAGTTAAACAAGCAGTTAAACAAGCAGTTAAATAAACAAACAAACAAGCAGTTAAATAAACAAACAGTTAAACAAACAAACAAACTAGCAGTTAAACAAGCAGTTAAATAAGCAGTTAAACAAGCAGTTATACAAACAAGCAGTTAAACAAACAAGCAGTTAAACAAACAAGCAGTTAAATAAAAAGTTAAATAAGCAGTTAAACAAGCAGTTAAACAAACAAGCAGTTAAACAAACAAGCAGTTTAATAAGCAGTTAAACAAGCAGTTAAACAAACAAGCAGGTAAATAAACAAACAAACAAGCAGTTAAATAAGCAGTTAAATAAGCAGTTAAACAAGCAGTTAAATAAGCAGTTAAACAAGCAGTTAAATAAACAAACAAACAAGCAGTTAAATAAGCAGTTAAACAAACAAACAGTTAAATAAACAAACAAACAAGCAGTTAAATAAACAAACAAACAAGCAGTTAAACAAACAAGCGGTTAAACATACAAGCAGTTAAACAAACAAGCAGTTAAATAAGCAGTTAAACAAACAAGCAGTTAAACAAACAAGCAGTTAAACAAACAAGCAGTAAAATAAACAAACAGTTAAACAAACAAACAAACTAGCAGTTAAATAAGCAGTTAAATAAGCAGTTAAACAAGCAGTTAAACAAACAAACAGTTAAACAAACAGTTAAATAAGCAGTTAAACAAGCAGTTAAACAAACAAGCAGTTAAACAAACAAGCAGTTAAATAAAAAGTTAAATAAGCAGTTAAACAAACAAGCAGTTTAATAAGCAGTTGAACAAGCAGTTAAACAAACAAGCAGGTAAATAAACAAACAAACAAGCAGTTAAATAAGCAGTTAAACAAGCAGTTAAATAAACAAACAAACAAGCAGTTAAATAAACAAACAGTTAAACAAACAAACAAACTAGCAGTTAAACAAGCAGTTAAATAAGCAGTTAAACAAGCAGTTATACAAACAAGCAGTTAAACAAACAAGCAGTTAAACAAACAAGCAGTTAAATAAAAAGTTAAATAAGCAGTTAAACAAGCAGTTAAACAAACAAGCAGTTAAACAAACAAGCAGTTTAATAAGCAGTTAAATAAGCAGTTAAACAAGCAGTTAAATAAGCAGTTAAACAAGCAGTTAAATAAACAAACAAACAAGCAGTTAAATAAGCAGTTAAACAAACAAACAGTTAAATAAACAAACAAACAAGCAGTTAAATAAACAAACAAACAAGCAGTTAAACAAACAAGCGGTTAAACATACAAGCAGTTAAACAAACAAGCAGTTAAATAAGCAGTTAAACAAACAAGCAGTTAAACAAACAAGCAGTTAAACAAACAAGCAGTTAAATAAACAAACAGTTAAACAAACAAACAAACTAGCAGTTAAATAAGCAGTTAAATAAGCAGTTAAACAAGCAGTTAAACAAACAAACAGTTAAACATACAAGCAGTTAAACAAACAAGCAGTTAAACAAACAGTTAAATAAGCAGTTAAACAAGCAGTTAAACAAACAAGCAGTTAAACAAACAAGCAGTTAAATAAAAAGTTAAATAAGCAGTTAAACAAGCAGTTTAATAAGCAGTTAAACAAACAAGCAGGTAAATAAACAAACAAACAAGCAGTTAAATAAGCAGTTAAACAAGCAGTTAAATAAACAAACAAACAAGCAGTTAAATAAACAAACAGTTAAACAAACAAACAAACTAGCAGTTAAACAAGCAGTTAAATAAGCAGTTAAACAAGCAGTTATACAAACAAGCAGTTAAACAAACAAGCAGTTTAATAAGCAGTTAAACAAGCAGTTAAACAAACAAGCAGTTAAACAAACAAGCAGTTTAATAAGCAGTTAAACAAGCAGTTAAACAAACAAGCAGGTAAATAAACAAACAAACAAGCAGTTAAATAAGCAGTTAAATAAGCAGTTAAACAAGCAGTTAAATAAGCAGTTAAACAAGCAGTTAAATAAACAAACAAACAAGCAGTTAAATAAGCAGTTAAACAAACAAACAGTTAAATAAACAAACAAACAAGCAGTTAAATAAACAAACAAACAAGCAGTTAAACAAACAAGCGGTTAAACATACAAGCAGTTAAACAAACAAGCAGTTAAATAAGCAGTTAAACAAACAAGCAGTTAAACAAACAAGCAGTTAAACAAACAAGCAGTTAAATAAACAAACAGTTAAACAAACAAACAAACTAGCAGTTAAATAAGCAGTTAAATAAGCAGTTAAACAAGCAGTTAAACAAACAAACAGTTAAACATACAAGCAGTTAAACAAACAAGCAGTTAAACAAACAGTTAAATAAGCAGTTAAACAAGCAGTTAAACAAACAAGCAGTTAAACAAACAAGCAGTTAAATAAAAAGTTAAATAAGCAGTTAAACAAGCAGTTTAATAAGCAGTTAAACAAGCAGTTAAACAAACAAGCAGGTAAATAAACAAACAAACAAGCAGTTAAATAAACAAACAAACAAGCAGTTAAATAAACAAACAGTTAAACAAACAAACAAACTAGCAGTTAAACAAGCAGTTAAATAAGCAGTTAAACAAGCAGTTATACAAACAAGCAGTTAAACAAACAAGCAGTTTAATAAGCAGTTAAACAAGCAGTTAAACAAACAAGCAGTTAAACAAACAAGCAGTTAAACAAACAAGCAGTTAAACAACCAAGCAGTTAAACAACCAAGCAGTTAAACAAACAAGCAGTTAAACAAACAAGCAGTTAAATAAACAAACAGTTAAACAAACAAACTAGCTGTTAAATAAGCAGTTTAATAAGCAGTTAAACAAGCAGTTAAACAAACAAGCTGTTAAACAAACAAGCAGTTAAACAAACAAGCAGTTAAACAAACAAGCAGTTAAACAACCAAGCAGTTAAACAAACAAGCAGTTAAACAAGCAGTTAAACAAACAAGCAGTTAAACAAACAAGCAGTTAAACAAACAAGCAGTTAAACATACAAGCAGTTAAACAAAAAAGCAGTTATTAAACAAGCAGTTAAACAAACAAACTAGCAGTTAAATAAGCAGTTTAATAAGCAGTTAAACAAGCAGTTAAACAAACAAGCAGTTAAACAAACAAGCAGTTAAATAAACAAACAGTTAAACAAACAAACTAGCAGTTAAATAAGCAGTTTAATAAGCAGTTAAACAAGCAGTTAAACAAACAAGCAGTTAAACAAACAAGCAGTTAAACAAACAAGCAGTTAAACAAACAAGCAGTTAAACAACCAAGCAGTTAAACAAACAAGCAGTTAAACAAGCAGTTAAACAAACAAGCAGTTAAACAAACAAGCAGTTAAACAAACAAGCAGTTAAACAAACAAGCAGTTAAACAACCAAGCAGTTAAACATACAAGCAGTTAAATAAGCAGTTAAACAAGTTGTTAAACAAACAAGCAGTTAAACAAACAAGCAGTTAAACAAGCAGTTAAACAAACAAGCAGTTAAACAAACATGCAGTTAAACAAACATGCAGTTAAACAAACAAGCAGTTAAACAAGCAGTTAAACAAACAAGCAGTTAAACAAACATGCAGTTAAACAACCAAGCAGTTAAACAAACAAGCAGTTAAATAAACAAACAAACAAGAAGTTAAATAAGCAGTTAAACAAGCAGTTAAACAAACAAGCAGTTAAACATACAAGCAGTTAAATAAACAAACAAACAAGCAGTTAAATAAACAAACAGTTAAACAAACAAACAAACTAGCAGTTAAATAAGCAGTTAAATAAGCAGTTAAAAAAGCAGTTAAACAAACAAACAGTTAAACATACAAGCAGTTAAACAAACAAGCAGTTAAACAAACAAACAAGCAGTTAAATAAGCAGTTAAACAAGCAGTTAAACAAACAAACAGTTAAACATACAAGCAGTTAAACAAACAAACAGTTAAACATACAAGCAGTTAAACAAAAAAGCAGTTAAACAAACAAGCAGTTAAACATACAAGCAGTTAAACATACAAGCAGTTAAACAAACAAGCAGTTAAATAAGCAGTTAAACAAGCAGTTAATTAAGCAGTTAAACAAGCAGTTAAATAAGCAGTTAAACAAGCAGTTAAACAACCAAGCAGTTAAACAAACAAGCAGTTAAATATACAAACAAACAAGAAGTTAAATAAGCAGTTAAACAAGCAGTTAAACAAACAAGCAGTTAAATAAGCAGTTAAATAAGCAGTTAAACAAACAAACAGTTAAATAAACAAACAAACAAGCAGTTAAACAAACAAGCAGTTAAATAAGCAGTTAAACAAACAAGCAGTTAAACAAACAAGCAGTTAAACAAACAAGCAGTTAGATAAGCAGTTAAACAAGCAGTTAAATAAGCAGTTAAACAAGCAGTTAAACAAACAAACAGTTAAATAAACAAACAAACAAGCAGGTAAATAAACAAACAAACAAACAGTTAAATAAGCAGTTAAACAAGCAGTTAAACAAACAAGCAGGTAAATAAACAAACAAACAAGCAGTAAAACAAACAAGCGGTTAAACATACAAGCAGTTAAACAAACAAGCAGTTAAATAAGCAGTTAAACAAACAAGCAGTTAAACAAACAAGCAGTTAAACAAACAAGCAGTTAAATAAACAAACAGTTAAACAAACAAACAAACTAGCAGTTAAATAAGCAGTTAAATAAGCAGTTAAACAAGCAGTTAAACAAACAAACAGTTAAACATACAAGCAGTTAAACAAACAAGCAGTTAAACAAACAGTTAAATAAGCAGTTAAACAAGCAGTTAAACAAACAAGCAGTTAAACAAACAAGCAGTTAAATAAAAAGTTAAATAAGCAGTTAAACAAGCAGTTAAACAAACAAGCAGTTAAACAAACAAGCAGTTTAATAAGCAGTTAAACAAGCAGTTAAACAAACAAGCAGGTAAATAAACAAACAAACAAGCAGTTAAATAAGCAGTTAAATAAGCAGTTAAACAAGCAGTTAAATAAGCAGTTAAACAAGCAGTTAAATAAACAAACAAACAAGCAGTTAAATAAACAAACAGTTAAACAAACAAACAAACTAGCAGTTAAACAAGCAGTTAAATAAGCAGTTAAACAAGCAGTTAAACAAACAAGCAGTTAAACATACAAGCAGTTAAAACAACAAGCAGTTAAACAAACAAACATACAAGCAGTTAAATAAGCAGTTAAACAAACAAACAGTTAAATAAACAAACAAACAAGCAGTTAAATAAACAAACATACAAGCAGTTAAACAAACAAGCAGTTAAACAAACAGTTAAATAAGCAGTTAAACAAGCAGTTAAACAAACAAGCAGTTTAATAAGCAGTTAAACAAGCAGTTAAACAAACAAGCAGGTAAATAAACAAACAAACAAGCAGTTAAATAAGCAGTTAAATAAGCAGTTAAACAAGCAGTTAAATAAGCAGTTAAACAAGCAGTTAAATAAACAAACAAACAAGCAGTTAAATAAACAAACAGTTAAACAAACAAACAAACTAGCAGTTAAACAAGCAGTTAAATAAGCAGTTAAACAAGCAGTTAAACAAACAAGCAGTTAAACATACAAGCAGTTAAAACAACAAGCAGTTAAACAAACAAACATACAAGCAGTTAAATAAGCAGTTAAACAAACAAACAGTTAAATAAACAAACAAACAAGCAGTTAAATAAACAAACAAACAAGCAGTTAAACAAACAAGCGGTTAAACATACAATCAGTTAAACAAACAAGCAGTTAAATAAGCAGTTAAACAAACAAGCAGTTAAACAAACAAGCAGTTAAACAAACAAGCAGTTAAATAAACAAACAGTTAAACAAACAAACAAACTAGCAGTTAAATAAGCAGTTAAACAAGCAGTTAAATAAACAAACAGTTAAACAAACAAACAAACTAGCAGTTAAACAAGCAGTTAAATAAGCAGTTAAACAAGCAGTTAAACAAACAAGCAGTTAAACATACAAGCAGTTAAAACAACAAGCAGTTAAACAAACAAACATACAAGCAGTTAAATAAGCAGTTAAACAAACAAACAGTTAAATAAACAAACAAACAAGCAGTTAAATAAACAAACAAACAAGCAGTTAAACAAACAAGCGGTTAAACATACAATCAGTTAAACAAACAAGCAGTTAAATAAGCAGTTAAACAAACAAGCAGTTAAACAAACAAGCAGTTAAACAAACAAGCAGTTAAATAAACAAACAGTTAAACAAACAAACAAACTAGCAGTTAAATAAGCAGTTAAACAAGCAGTTAAACAAACAAACAGTTAAACAAACAGTTAAATAAGCAGTTAAACAAGCAGTTAAACAAACAAGCAGTTAAACAAACAAGCAGTTAAATAAAAAGTTAAATAAGCAGTTAAACAAACAAGCAGTTTAATAAGCAGTTGAACAAGCAGTTAAACAAACAAGCAGGTAAATAAACAAACAAACAAGCAGTTAAATAAGCAGTTAAACAAGCAGTTAAATAAACAAACAAACAAGCAGTTAAATAAACAAACAGTTAAACAAACAAACAAACTAGCAGTTAAACAAGCAGTTAAATAAGCAGTTAAACAAGCAGTTATACAAACAAGCAGTTAAACAAACAAGCAGTTAAACAAACAAGCAGTTAAATAAAAAGTTAAATAAGCAGTTAAACAAGCAGTTAAACAAACAAGCAGTTAAACAAACAAGCAGTTTAATAAGCAGTTAAACAAGCAGTTAAACAAACAAGCAGGTAAATAAACAAACAAACAAGCAGTTAAATAAGCAGTTAAATAAGCAGTTAAACAAGCAGTTAAATAAGCAGTTAAACAAGCAGTTAAATAAACAAACAAACAAGCAGTTAAATAAGCAGTTAAACAAACAAACAGTTAAATAAACAAACAAACAAGCAGTTAAATAAACAAACAAACAAGCAGTTAAACAAACAAGCGGTTAAACATACAAGCAGTTAAACAAACAAGCAGTTAAATAAGCAGTTAAACAAACAAGCAGTTAAACAAACAAGCAGTTAAACAAACAAGCAGTAAAATAAACAAACAGTTAAACAAACAAACAAACTAGCAGTTAAATAAGCAGTTAAATAAGCAGTTAAACAAGCAGTTAAACAAACAAACAGTTAAACAAACAGTTAAATAAGCAGTTAAACAAGCAGTTAAACAAACAAGCAGTTAAACAAACAAGCAGTTAAATAAAAAGTTAAATAAGCAGTTAAACAAACAAGCAGTTTAATAAGCAGTTGAACAAGCAGTTAAACAAACAAGCAGGTAAATAAACAAACAAACAAGCAGTTAAATAAGCAGTTAAATAAACAAACAAACAAGCAGTTAAATAAACAAACAGTTAAACAAACAAACAAACTAGCAGTTAAACAAGCAGTTAAATAAGCAGTTAAACAAGCAGTTATACAAACAAGCAGTTAAACAAACAAGCAGTTAAACAAACAAGCAGTTAAATAAAAAGTTAAATAAGCAGTTAAACAAGCAGTTAAACAAACAAGCAGTTAAACAAACAAGCAGTTTAATAAGCAGTTAAACAAGCAGTTAAACAAACAAGCAGGTAAATAAACAAACAAACAAGCAGTTAAATAAGCAGTTAAATAAGCAGTTAAACAAGCAGTTAAATAAGCAGTTAAACAAGCAGTTAAATAAACAAACAAACAAGCAGTTAAATAAGCAGTTAAACAAACAAACAGTTAAATAAACAAACAAACAAGCAGTTAAATAAACAAACAAACAAGCAGTTAAACAAACAAGCGGTTAAACATACAAGCAGTTAAACAAACAAGCAGTTAAATAAGCAGTTAAACAAACAAGCAGTTAAACAAACAAGCAGTTAAACAAACAAGCAGTTAAATAAACAAACAGTTAAACAAACAAACAAACTAGCAGTTAAATAAGCAGTTAAATAAGCAGTTAAACAAGCAGTTAAACAAACAAACAGTTAAACATACAAGCAGTTAAACAAACAAGCAGTTAAACAAACAGTTAAATAAGCAGTTAAACAAGCAGTTAAACAAACAAGCAGTTAAACAAACAAGCAGTTAAATAAAAAGTTAAATAAGCAGTTAAACAAGCAGTTTAATAAGCAGTTAAACAAGCAGTTAAACAAACAAGCAGGTAAATAAACAAACAAACAAGCAGTTAAATAAGCAGTTAAACAAGCAGTTAAATAAACAAACAAACAAGCAGTTAAATAAACAAACAGTTAAACAAACAAACAAACTAGCAGTTAAACAAGCAGTTAAATAAGCAGTTAAACAAGCAGTTATACAAACAAGCAGTTAAACAAACAAGCAGTTTAATAAGCAGTTAAACAAGCAGTTAAACAAACAAGCAGTTAAACAAACAAGCAGTTAAACAAACAAGCAGTTAAACAACCAAGCAGTTAAACAACCAAGCAGTTAAACAAACAAGCAGTTAAACAAACAAGCAGTTAAATAAACAAACAGTTAAACAAACAAACTAGCTGTTAAATAAGCAGTTTAATAAGCAGTTAAACAAGCAGTTAAACAAACAAGCAGTTAAACAAACAAGCAGTTAAACAAACAAGCAGTTAAACAAACAAGCAGTTAAACAACCAAGCAGTTAAACAAACAAGCAGTTAAACAAACAAGCAGTTAAACAAACAAGCAGTTAAATAAACAAACAGTTAAACAAACAAACAAACTAGCAGTTAAATAAGCAGTTAAATAAGCAGTTAAACAAGCAGTTAAACAAACAAACAGTTAAACATACAAGCAGTTAAACAAACAAGCAGTTAAACAAACAGTTAAATAAGCAGTTAAACAAGCAGTTAAACAAACAAGCAGTTAAACAAACAAGCAGTTAAATAAAAAGTTAAATAAGCAGTTAAACAAGCAGTTAAACAAACAAGCAGTTAAACAAACAAGCAGTTTAATAAGCAGTTAAACAAGCAGTTAAACAAACAAGCAGGTAAATAAACAAACAAACAAGCAGTTAAATAAGCAGTTAAATAAGCAGTTAAACAAGCAGTTAAATAAGCAGTTAAACAAGCAGTTAAATAAACAAACAAACAAGCAGTTAAATAAACAAACAGTTAAACAAACAAACAAACTAGCAGTTAAACAAGCAGTTAAATAAGCAGTTAAACAAGCAGTTAAACAAACAAGCAGTTAAACATACAAGCAGTTAAAACAACAAGCAGTTAAACAAACAAACATACAAGCAGTTAAATAAGCAGTTAAACAAACAAACAGTTAAATAAACAAACAAACAAGCAGTTAAATAAACAAACATACAAGCAGTTAAACAAACAAGCAGTTAAACAAACAGTTAAATAAGCAGTTAAACAAGCAGTTAAACAAACAAGCAGTTAAACAAACAAGCAGTTAAATAAAAAGTTAAATAAGCAGTTAAACAAGCAGTTAAACAAACAAGCAGTTAAACAAACAAGCAGTTTAATAAGCAGTTAAACAAGCAGTTAAACAAACAAGCAGGTAAATAAACAAACAAACAAGCAGTTAAATAAGCAGTTAAATAAGCAGTTAAACAAGCAGTTAAATAAGCAGTTAAACAAGCAGTTAAATAAACAAACAAACAAGCAGTTAAATAAACAAACAGTTAAACAAACAAACAAACTAGCAGTTAAACAAGCAGTTAAATAAGCAGTTAAACAAGCAGTTAAACAAACAAGCAGTTAAACATACAAGCAGTTAAAACAACAAGCAGTTAAACAAACAAACATACAAGCAGTTAAATAAGCAGTTAAACAAACAAACAGTTAAATAAACAAACAAACAAGCAGTTAAATAAACAAACAAACAAGCAGTTAAACAAACAAGCGGTTAAACATACAATCAGTTAAACAAACAAGCAGTTAAATAAGCAGTTAAACAAACAAGCAGTTAAACAAACAAGCAGTTAAACAAACAAGCAGTTAAATAAACAAACAGTTAAACAAACAAACAAACTAGCAGTTAAATAAGCAGTTAAACAAGCAGTTAAATAAACAAACAGTTAAACAAACAAACAAACTAGCAGTTAAACAAGCAGTTAAATAAGCAGTTAAACAAGCAGTTAAACAAACAAGCAGTTAAACATACAAGCAGTTAAAACAACAAGCAGTTAAACAAACAAACATACAAGCAGTTAAATAAGCAGTTAAACAAACAAACAGTTAAATAAACAAACAAACAAGCAGTTAAATAAACAAACAAACAAGCAGTTAAACAAACAAGCGGTTAAACATACAATCAGTTAAACAAACAAGCAGTTAAATAAGCAGTTAAACAAACAAGCAGTTAAACAAACAAGCAGTTAAACAAACAAGCAGTTAAATAAACAAACAGTTAAACAAACAAACAAACTAGCAGTTAAATAAGCAGTTAAACAAGCAGTTAAACAAACAAACAGTTAAACAAACAGTTAAATAAGCAGTTAAACAAGCAGTTAAACAAACAAGCAGTTAAACAAACAAGCAGTTAAATAAAAAGTTAAATAAGCAGTTAAACAAACAAGCAGTTTAATAAGCAGTTGAACAAGCAGTTAAACAAACAAGCAGGTAAATAAACAAACAAACAAGCAGTTAAATAAGCAGTTAAACAAGCAGTTAAATAAACAAACAAACAAGCAGTTAAATAAACAAACAGTTAAACAAACAAACAAACTAGCAGTTAAATAAGCAGTTAAACAAGCAGTTAAATAAACAAACAGTTAAACAAACAAACAAACTAGCAGTTAAACAAGCAGTTAAATAAGCAGTTAAA
The DNA here is from genome assembly GCA_963680765.1 of Agrochola lychnidis. Taxonomy (NCBI): domain Eukaryota; kingdom Metazoa; phylum Arthropoda; class Insecta; order Lepidoptera; family Noctuidae; genus Agrochola; species Agrochola lychnidis. The sequence goes on from OY796874.1 coordinate 13,177,600, forward strand.
CAAGCAGTTAAACAAACAAACAGTTAAACAAACAGTTAAATAAGCAGTTAAACAAGCAGTTAAACAAACAAGCAGTTAAACAAACAAGCAGTTAAATAAAAAGTTAAATAAGCAGTTAAACAAACAAGCAGTTTAATAAGCAGTTGAACAAGCAGTTAAACAAACAAGCAGGTAAATAAACAAACAAACAAGCAGTTAAATAAGCAGTTAAACAAGCAGTTAAATAAGCAGTTAAACAAGCAGTTAAATAAGCAGTTAAACAAGCAGTTAAATAAACAAACAAACAAGCAGTTAAATAAGCAGTTAAACAAACAAACAGTTAAATAAACAAACAAACAAGCAGTTAAATAAACAAACAAACAAGCAGTTAAACAAACAAGCGGTTAAACATACAAGCAGTTAAACAAACAAGCAGTTAAATAAGCAGTTAAACAAACAAGCAGTTAAACAAACAAGCAGTTAAACAAACAAGCAGTTAAATAAACAAACAGTTAAACAAACAAACAAACTAGCAGTTAAATAAGCAGTTAAATAAGCAGTTAAACAAGCAGTTAAACAAACAAACAGTTAAACATACAAGCAGTTAAACAAACAAGCAGTTAAACAAACAGTTAAATAAGCAGTTAAACAAGCAGTTAAACAAACAAGCAGTTAAACAAACAAGCAGTTAAATAAAAAGTTAAATAAGCAGTTAAACAAGCAGTTTAATAAGCAGTTAAACAAGCAGTTAAACAAACAAGCAGGTAAATAAACAAACAAACAAGCAGTTAAATAAGCAGTTAAACAAGCAGTTAAATAAACAAACAAACAAGCAGTTAAATAAACAAACAGTTAAACAAACAAACAAACTAGCAGTTAAACAAGCAGTTAAATAAGCAGTTAAACAAGCAGTTATACAAACAAGCAGTTAAACAAACAAGCAGTTTAATAAGCAGTTAAACAAGCAGTTAAACAAACAAGCAGTTAAACAAACAAGCAGTTAAACAAACAAGCAGTTAAACAACCAAGCAGTTAAACAACCAAGCAGTTAAACAAACAAGCAGTTAAACAAACAAGCAGTTAAATAAACAAACAGTTAAACAAACAAACTAGCTGTTAAATAAGCAGTTTAATAAGCAGTTAAACAAGCAGTTAAACAAACAAGCAGTTAAACAAACAAGCAGTTAAACAAACAAGCAGTTAAACAAACAAGCAGTTAAACAACCAAGCAGTTAAACAAACAAGCAGTTAAACAAGCAGTTAAACAAACAAGCAGTTAAACAAACAAGCAGTTAAACAAACAAGCAGTTAAACATACAAGCAGTTAAACAAAAAAGCAGTTATTAAACAAGCAGTTAAACAAACAAACTAGCAGTTAAATAAGCAGTTTAATAAGCAGTTAAACAAGCAGTTAAACAAACAAGCAGTTAAACAAACAAGCAGTTAAATAAACAAACAGTTAAACAAACAAACTAGCAGTTAAATAAGCAGTTTAATAAGCAGTTAAACAAGCAGTTAAACAAACAAGCAGTTAAACAAACAAGCAGTTAAACAAACAAGCAGTTAAACAAACAAGCAGTTAAACAACCAAGCAGTTAAACAAACAAGCAGTTAAACAAGCAGTTAAACAAACAAGCAGTTAAACAAACAAGCAGTTAAACAAACAAGCAGTTAAACAAACAAGCAGTTAAACAACCAAGCAGTTAAACATACAAGCAGTTAAATAAGCAGTTAAACAAGTTGTTAAACAAACAAGCAGTTAAACAAACAAGCAGTTAAACAAGCAGTTAAACAAACAAGCAGTTAAACAAACATGCAGTTAAACAAACATGCAGTTAAACAAACAAGCAGTTAAACAAGCAGTTAAACAAACAAGCAGTTAAACAAACATGCAGTTAAACAACCAAGCAGTTAAACAAACAAGCAGTTAAATAAACAAACAAACAAGAAGTTAAATAAGCAGTTAAACAAGCAGTTAAACAAACAAGCAGTTAAACATACAAGCAGTTAAATAAACAAACAAACAAGCAGTTAAATAAACAAACAGTTAAACAAACAAACAAACTAGCAGTTAAATAAGCAGTTAAATAAGCAGTTAAAAAAGCAGTTAAACAAACAAACAGTTAAACATACAAGCAGTTAAACAAACAAGCAGTTAAACAAACAAACAAGCAGTTAAATAAGCAGTTAAACAAGCAGTTAAACAAACAAACAGTTAAACATACAAGCAGTTAAACAAACAAACAGTTAAACATACAAGCAGTTAAACAAAAAAGCAGTTAAACAAACAAGCAGTTAAACATACAAGCAGTTAAACATACAAGCAGTTAAACAAACAAGCAGTTAAATAAGCAGTTAAACAAGCAGTTAATTAAGCAGTTAAACAAGCAGTTAAATAAGCAGTTAAACAAGCAGTTAAACAACCAAGCAGTTAAACAAACAAGCAGTTAAATATACAAACAAACAAGAAGTTAAATAAGCAGTTAAACAAGCAGTTAAACAAACAAGCAGTTAAATAAGCAGTTAAATAAGCAGTTAAACAAACAAACAGTTAAATAAACAAACAAACAAGCAGTTAAACAAACAAGCAGTTAAATAAGCAGTTAAACAAACAAGCAGTTAAACAAACAAGCAGTTAAACAAACAAGCAGTTAGATAAGCAGTTAAACAAGCAGTTAAATAAGCAGTTAAACAAGCAGTTAAACAAACGAGCAGTTAAACAAACAAGCAGTTTAATAAGCAGTTAAACAAGCAGTTAAACAAACAAGCAGTTAAACAAACAAGCAGTTAAATAAACAAACAAACAAGCAGTTAAACAAACAAACAGTTAAACATACAAGCAGTTAAACAAACAAGCAGTTAAACAAACAAACAAGCAGTTAAATAAGCAGTTAAACAAGCAGTTAAACAAACAAACAGTTAAACATACAAGCAGTTAAACAAACAAACAGTTAAACATACAAGCAGTTAAACAAAAAAGCAGTTAAACAAACAAGCAGTTAAACATACAAGCAGTTAAACATACAAGCAGTTAAACAAACAAGCAGTTAAATAAGCAGTTAAACAAGCAGTTAATTAAGCAGTTAAACAAGCAGTTAAATAAGCAGTTAAACAAGCAGTTAAACAACCAAGCAGTTAAACAAACAAGCAGTTAAATATACAAACAAACAAGAAGTTAAATAAGCAGTTAAACAAGCAGTTAAACAAACAAGCAGTTAAATAAGCAGTTAAATAAGCAGTTAAACAAACAAACAGTTAAATAAACAAACAAACAAGCAGTTAAACAAACAAGCAGTTAAATAAGCAGTTAAACAAACAAGCAGTTAAACAAACAAGCAGTTAAACAAACAAGCAGTTAGATAAGCAGTTAAACAAGCAGTTAAATAAGCAGTTAAACAAGCAGTTAAACAAACGAGCAGTTAAACAAACAAGCAGTTTAATAAGCAGTTAAACAAGCAGTTAAACAAACAAGCAGTTAAACAAACAATCAGTTAAATAAACAAACAAACAAGCAGTTAAACAAACAAGCAGTTAAATAAGCAGTTAAACAAAAAAGCAGTTAAACAAACAAGCAGTTAAACAAACAAACAGTTAAACAAACAAGCAGTTAAACAAACAAGCAGTTAAACAAACAAGCGGTTAAACAAACAAGCAGTTAAATAAACAGTTAAATAAGCAGTTAAACAAGCAGTTAAACAAACAAGCAGTTAAACAAACAAGCAGTTAAACAAACAAGCAGTTAAACAAACAGTTAAATAAGCAGTTAAACAAGCAGTTAAACAAACAAGCAGTTAAACAAACAAGCAGTTAAACAAACAAGCAGTTAAACAAACAAGCAGTTAAATAAGCAGTTAAACAAGCAGTTAAATAAGCAGTTAAATAAGCAGTTAAACAAGCAGTTAAACAAACAAACAGTTAAACATACAAGCAGTTAAACAAACAAGCAGTTAGATAAGCAGTTAAACAAGCAGTTAAATAAGCAGTTAAACAAGCAGTTAAACAAACAAGCAGTTAAACAAACGAGCAGTTAAACAAACAAGCAGTTTAATAAGCAGTTAAACAAGCAGTTAAACAAGCAGTTAAACAAACAAGCAGTTAAACAAACAAACAAACAAGCAGTTAAATAAGCAGTTAAACAAACAAACAGTTAAATAAACAAATAGTTAAACAAACAAACAAACTAGCAGTTAAATAAGCAGTTAAATAAGCAGTTAAACAAGCAGTTAAACAAACAAACAGTTAAACATACAAGCAGTTAAACAAACAAGCAGTTAAACAAACAAGCAGTTAGATAAGCAGTTAAACAAGCAGTTAAATAAGCAGTTAAACAAGCAGTTAAACAAACAAGCAGTTAAACAAACGAGCAGTTAAACAAACAAGCAGTTTAATAAGCAGTTAAACAAGCAGTTAAACAAACAAGCAGTTAAACAAACAAGCAGTTAAACAAACAAACAAACAAGCAGTTAAATAAGCAGTTAAACAAACAAACAGTTAAATAAACAAACAAACAAGCAGTTAACAAACAAGCAGTTAAATAAGCAGTTAAACAAAAAAGCAGTTAAACAAACAAGCAGTTAAACAAACAAGCAGTTAAACAAACAAACAGTTAAACAAACAAGCAGTTAAACAAACAAGCAGTTAAACAAACAAGCGGTTAAACAAACAAGCAGTTAAATAAACAAACAGTTAAATAAACAAACAAACAAGCAGTTAAATAAGCTGTTAAACAAGCAGTTAAACAAACAAACAGTTAAACATACAAGCAGTTAAACAAACAAGCAGTTAAACAAACAGTTAAATAAGCAGTTAAACAAGCAGTTAAACAAACAAGCAGTTAAACAAACAGTTAAATAAGCAGTTAAACAAGCAGTTAAACAAACAAGCAGTTAAACAAACAAACAGTTAAACATACAAGCAGTTAAACAAACAAGCAGTTAAACAAACAGTTAAATAAGCAGTTAAACAAGCAGTTAAACAAACAAGCAGTTAAACAAACAGTTAAATAAGCAGTTAAACAAGCAGTTAAACAAACAAGCAGTTTAACAAACAAGCAGTTAAACAAACAAGCAGTTAAACAAACAGTTAAATAAGCAGTTAAACAAACACACAAACAAGCAGTTAAACAAACAAGCTGTGAAATAAACAAACAAACAAGCAGTTAAATAACCAGTTAAACAAGCAGTTAAACATACAAGCAGTTAAACAAACAAACAGTTAAATAAACAAACATACAAGCAGTTAAACATACAAGCAGTTAAACATACAAGCAGTTAAACAAACAAGCAGTTAAATAAATAAACTAACAAGCAGTTAAACAAACAAGCAGTGAAATAAACAGACAAACAAGCAGTTAAATAAGCAGTTAAATAACCAGTTAAACAAGCAGTTAAACATACAAGCAGTTAAACAAACAAGCAGTTAAATAAACAAACATACAAGCAGTTAAACATACAAGCAGTTAAACATACAAGCAGTTAAACATACAAGCAGTTAAACATACAAGCAGTTAAACAAACAAGCAGTTAAATAAATAAACTAACAAGCAGTTAAACATACAAGCAGTTAAACATACAAGCAGTTAAACAAACAAGCAGTTAAATAAATAAACTAACAAGCAGTTAAACAAACAAGCAGTTAAATAAACAAACAAACAAGCAGTTAAATAAGCAGTTAAATAACCAGTTAAAGAAGCAGTTAAACATACAAGCAGTTAAACAAACAAGCAGTTAAATAAACAAACATACAAGCAGTTTAACATACAAGCAGTTAAACATACAAGCAGTTAAACAAACAAGCAGTTAAACATACAAGCAGTTAAACATACAAGCAGTTAAACATACAAGCAGTTAAACAAATAAGCAGTTAAACATACAAGCAGTTAAACAAACAAGCAGTTAAATATACAAGCAGTTAAACATACAAGCAGTTAAACAAGCAAGCAGCTCAACATACAAGCAGTTAAACATACAAGCAGTTAAACATAAAAGTAGTTAAACAAACAAGCAGTTAAACAAACAAGCAGTTAAACATACAAGCAGTTAAACAAATAAGCAGTTAAACATACAAGCAGTTAAACATACAAGCAGTTAAACAAACAAGCAGTTAAACAAACAAACAGTTTAACAAACAAGCAGTTAAACATACAAGCAGTTAAACATACTAGCAGTTAAACATACAAGCAGTTAAACAGTGGTTAAACGGGTGGGGGAGCTTTTGGGCCATCTGGTAATAGATTCCCTGAAAGACGATTTAGATTTGGAGAGGGAGCGCAGAGCGTTGTCACTCGGCGAACATGCTGGCCCGCAGGTTCTCTCGATGTACAGTCGCAGTTAAAATTGCTCTTTTTAATGCGTATTGCACAACACTGTACTCGGGGGCCCTGTGGTTCGGATATACCCAAAGGGCTTGCAATGCTCTGCGTATCCAGTATAATAATGCGTTCAGGGTGCTGTTTCGACTGCCACGCTTCTGCAGGGCGTCGGCGATGTTTACCGACGCGCGCACTGACAGCTTTAACGCAATATGGCGCAAGAAATCTGCCTCGTGACTTCGCAGGTTGCGTGACAGTCCCAACATCATTCTGCACTCATTAGCCGCCCGGGCAGATAGTCCGCTTGTTTGGGCGTTAGCCGATCGGACAAGATCTGTTTTAGTTATTAAGTACTAACATAGGCTAAGTAAGATTGTTACTAACAAAATGGACCTCATTTGTAGTCTGAATATATAAATAAATAATAATAATAAGCAGTGCACACACACACTGACAAAGCGCAGGGCAGCACGGTTACATATATGAATTAATTATTTTCAGTAAAAACATGACGGAACCGCAGCCACCGTTGATCCTCTGCATGGAGAATTCGTCGGGAGAGGATGTGGCGCTTAGAATAGAACCCGATGATAACTTTCAGATGTTTCTTGATAAAGCCAGGTATGTTCTTTGGGGTCCCCAAAACCATCATTTTCTATTGATCAAGCTCAAGCTCAGCTCAGCACTAATAATAAAAATAACTTTCATCTAATTCTGACAAATTCATAATTCAAAATTTCAAAATTCAAAAGTCATTTATTCAAACTAGGCCGTGAATCAGCACTTTTCGAACGTCAAAATTACATAAGACAGTCCCCCAAAAACGCTCACCCTTCACCACTTCCTAGTGCCTTTACCTGGGAAGAAGAAGTGGCGCAACAAACTCCCCAGCAGCACAGCTGTTTGTTCAAGTTAGAAAAAAATATTTTATACAATAGTATGGAAAATAACTTACATTATGCAAAACAAAACATAATTTAAATTATAAATTATTGGCCATATGTCAGCTAGCACACGCCAGTATACCAACCAAAAACAGCGTGCCCGCTTATATAAAGCTATATAAAGCTGTAATTGGAAGTTATAAATGATAAACTAGGACCATCGAGGTAAAATAAATGAACAGTTGATTACTAGTAACAATAACAAAACCATGATCAGCAAGACGACCAGTCGTCACCACGAGCAGCACCCGTTCACGAGCATAACGCAAAGATCAGCCATTACCCCCCTCGCCATATTTGAGGGAAGGAGGCAACCCGATCCGCGACGCTACCGCAAGCAATGACATCTAAGGGAGCATGACGAACTTGCTGCCGGTTACTCAGGCAAAAAATAATATGATCAATTGTCGAGGTCGCTAGCTAACCACAATTTGCAATACAACTCATAACAAAAATATTGTAATGAGTGGATTCAACAATAAAATAAAATAAAAATAAATTGACTCTTAAAAAATAAATTGACTTATAAATTCAAATAAAATAAACAATTATATAAACTCATAAAAACTGTCAGTAGGCAAGCTAATTCTGGAGAAAGAACATAAACATTGTCTTGAGTTAATCACAGCTACCAACTATTCTTATCATTTGTAGTCATTGATACAATAGTATGCCTTTGAACAAAGGTTGGATTTTACTTTAGTTTTAAACGCATTAAAAGGCAAATCTAGCAAAGCAGAGGGTAGCTTGTTGTAAAAGACCAAGCCCAACAAATAAGTTATGAAGCCGTTGAAAGGGAGCTCGAAGTTTGTCCTTATTTCTAGTGTTATCACCCTGTTCAAGGCGTTTTGTCAAGGTCTGTATGCGGGGGATCTATGGGTCAGCTACACCAAAAGATCGCTGGATGTCTTACGTATCCAATACAATAATGTTTTTAGGATGCTGTTGAAACTGCCCCGTTTCTGTAGCGCATCGGAGATGTTTGCTCAGCACCGAACTGACGGCTTCCATGCAGTGATTCGCAAAAAAGTTGCATCACTGATGCGTAGAATACGGGTCAGTGACAATAGCATCCTGAAAACAGTGGTGGAGAGCCCTTACTCCCCTTTTCTGAGGCACTATGTGGGGAGAATGGTCACGTAGCATTCCTTGCTTTATCGTTCTCTGCACATCCTGCCGCAGTCACCAGCTAAACTTTTTCTTTTTTTTGTGTACTACTAACACTAGTGATAAGGTATTTTACTAACAAATTGGACCATGTTGTTGTCCGAACTAAATAAATAAATAAATAAAATTGTGAATATCACTGTTTTTAGTGTATAAGTGTATATTTTGCCTAATATATAAGATGTTGGCGAAAATGAATTGTGATGCCACCTTGAGAATACCAATATCTTTAAAAAAGTCTCTTAGAGAAACTCTGACACCTAGCTGGTAAATTGCACGAACGGCTCGTTTTTGAAGAACAAATATATTTTGAATGTCAGCGGCTTTGCCCCACAGCAGAATACCATAGGACATAACGCTATGAAAATAACTAAAATAGACTAACCGAGCTGTACCAACGTCAGTGTATTGTCTTACTTTCCTGACTGCGTAGGCGGCCGAACTGAGCCTTCCCACTTGGCTTGATATATGTGGGCCCCACTGAAGTTTGGCATCTACTGTTATGCCTAGAAAAACTGCCGAGTTCACAGTTTCAAGCACCTCTTTATCTAAGACGATGTTGGGTCCTAGATTTCTAACATTTGGTACAGCGAATTTTACACATTTCGTTTTCTTGGCATTGAGAACTAGGTTATTTGTCGTAAACCAATCCGTAACCATTGAGAGTGCACTGTTCACGTCGTCAAAATCTTGTCTATTCCTGTCTACTTTAAAAATAAGAGAGATATCATCTGCAAACAGTACAAAGTTACAGATATCCTTTAAATAAAAAGGTAAGTTATTTATATACACTAAGAATAAGAATGGACCCAGTATTGAGCCTTGAGGTACACCTAACTGAACTGGTAGCCCGGAAGATTTCACACCATTAACATCTACACATTGGACCCTATTTTGTAAATAATAATTTACTTATTACTTTAAGTGCTTCGTTTTGGACACCGTAATGACGTAGTTTACGCAAAAGTGTGTCATGGTGCACGCAATCAAAGGCTTTGGAGAGATCACAGAAAACTCCAATAGCATTTTGCGAGTTCTCCCATGCGTTAAATATGTGTTTCAGCAGAGCAACACCCGCATCTGTGGTTGAACGACCTTTTGTAAAACCACATTGTTCATCATGAAGAAGTCTGTTTAAATTAAAATGTCTTAGCAACTGCTTGAGTATTAACTTTTCAAATATTTTACTGAATGCAGGTAAGATAGAAATAGGCCTGAAATTGTCAACGTCATTTTTGTTACCCGATTTAAATAATGGTATGACTTTACTACTCTTCATGAGGTCAGGAAAAGTTCCTAAATCAACACATTTATTAAGTTAGCTAAATATGGAGCTACTATGTCTATTATATTACTTAATAGTTTAATGGAGATGCCCCAGTAATCACCAGTGTTTTTAGACTTAAGTGACAAACATTAACTACATCACGAGGTGTTACATGCTCGAAGCTAAATAAGCTACTACATTTAGGCACACTGCTATGCAAAAGGTTTTCAGCTTTAGACGGGGACGAATTTAAGGAGCGAGTCGTAGTTATAGGTATGTTGGCAAAAAAATCATTAAATGCCTCAACTACGTCAACTGCCATATTAACTAATTTATTGTCGACCATAATCTCGAGTTCTTTTTCTTGTTTAACCGACTTACCCGTTTCATTGTTAATAATTTTCCAAGTGGTTTTTACTATATTATTTGAATTTTTAATTGTATCGCTTAAAAATTTTGATTTTGCAAAAACACAAATATTTTAAAATAATTTTTGACATACTCTAAGAAAGGAGTATCAAACCTGTATTTTTTCAAACCATATAACTCGTATAGTGTCGTTCTACTTTTATAAATACCTGGAGTAGCCCATTGGTTAAAGCCAACGGAGGTGCCATTAATGCTAATTGTTTTGGTCTTGAAAGTAGATTGGTACTCTTTTTGCACAACATCAAAAAGGGCTCCATAGATTTAATTAGGATTCTCGTGTTCTACTATAGATGGTGTAATTTTATGAGCTATATTATTTTTAATTTTTTTGCAACGACTTACTATATAAGGCCATTCTATTTTATGTGGCTTTTTATGTAATGGCATAGGGAAGCTAGCTAGTAAACCACAATGGTCAGACGTTAAGTCACTTAAAACTAATTTATTTTTGGCATCACAATCACTAAATATATTATCGAGACAAGTCGACGTAGATGCCGTGATCCTAGTAGGTTCAAAAAACAAGTTAATTAAATTATAAGATTTGAACAAATTGAGAAGTCTAATACTTAATGGAGTATCATCTAAAATATTAATATTGAAATCTCCACATAAAATTATACTTTTATTACTAGATCTTAACCTATTGAGTGAATCCTCCATTACCGATTCGAAACGAATAAAATCCCCAGAGGGGGGGTCGATAAACGCAAATTATAACTTATCGCTCTAGTTCAACACAAGACAACTCAATAGTGCGCTCGATAGAAAGATTAACTAAATCTAAACGTTGTTTACATTTCAACTTGTTTGAAACAAGTACTAAAGACCCACCGCGGATGGCACTTTTTCTTACGAACGCACTTTGTACAGTAAAAAAATCATCATTGATAAAAATGACTTCATGTTCTTTCAACCAGTGTTCAGTCAAACATAACACATGAACATCATAGTTCTCCATAAATAAACTTAACTCTAGCTCTTTGCCGGACAGACCCTGCATATTTTGATGTACAACATTCAACATATGCGGCTTATCCGTTGTCGCTCCTAATAGTTTAAACTACAAGGGGTATCCAAAGTAGTGTTAGTACCACTACTAACAGCAATCGAAGGTACACTACAACTACCAGCGTCACTGTGTATATTGTATGCTAAAAGATTAGCAATTTGTCTCCTACAACTAGGTGGTAAGTACATAGTATAATTTGTCAGTTTGTAATCACTAATCAGTAATAAATTGATAACAATCAAAATATAAAATAGCGTCACTGTGACGACAAGTTCTATTATAGATTAACATATTTAAATTATAGATGCGCTTATTTTGCTCATTAGACAAATGTTGAGACCCGCCCCGGCTTCGCACAAGTATAAACCGGGTTATTATACATATAAACTTTCCTCTTCAAACACTCAATCTATTAAAAAAAAACCGCATCAAAATCCGTTGCGTAGTTTTAAAGATTTGAGCATACATAAGGACAGAAAAAGCGACTTTGTTTTATACTATACTAGCTGACCGAACAGACGTTGTCCTGTTTCCTATAACTCGATCGCAGCGCCACCTACCGGGTCCAATTGTGAATCTAAACCACCCAGGGACTCATTCAAACACACACCAAAAATTTCATCAAAATCGGTTCAGCCGTTTAGGAGGAGTTCAGTGACATACACACTCACAGAAGAATTATATATATAAAGAATATATATAAAGATTGAGAATAAGGCAAGGCACAGAAAATAAATTTACAATTATTGGTCTCATTGAGATGTAACATCAAATGGACACATTCAATTATGTCCTTTTTTCTTACAGTTAAACTATCCCCATATAATATAACAGTAGAACTGTGGGAACTAGCTAATACTGGCACCGGGTAAACAATTATTAAATCAAAATATTTTATTTCACATAAACCTACATGGGCACTTATGAACCGTCAGAAAATACATGTTATTGCGAACACTGATTAAGTAGACTAGTATTTAAAAGCTTTGTACCTACTATGCCATTAGGTTTTCAACTCATACACAAATTTTACAATTTCAGATCAATCCTAGGCTTTGACGTGGACATTAACTCAATAACCAGAAACCAGCCCGTATCGCTATCAGAAAATGTATACCAATTCCTAGTAAACGCCGAACAAAACTTACAAGCAGACGAATTAACACAAAACTTTGACCAGATGTTGGACACCAACGATGGAGCCAACGATTTGGTTTACATATTGGATGATGGCACACAAATCCGTGCTTCACAAATACATTTCGACAATGATGATCCGTTAGTTGATTTGACAGCTGAGAAAATACCTTTTGTGAAATACGCTGATGATGTCATTGATGAAGATGTTGATAATATTCATGTTCAGGAAACTAAGAAAATTAATATTGTTGAAAGTCCTGTGTCTAGATGGTCAAGCAACAATTCTAGTCCCAAATGCAGTTTCGTTAACTCTCTACCTTTCAAATTAGTATGCAATAACACGTCTGGTTTCGAAGCGCAATTCACGAAATATTTAGAAACGAATACAACGAAAACTTACGCTACTTTAAACCCAGTTACAACTCGAAATAAATCTCCAAAAAGTCTGATCAAAGATAATTTTAAGAACTATGATGATAGTTATCAGAGGAATGACAACTTGTCGTACACTCGAGAGGAGATTTTGAACATGTTCAAAGACTCCCCGATGACCTCACTACCCTATGACCAGGGTTACAGTGAGAGGAGACATGTTCGGAAGACGGATCCTTCGAGACTTGTTCATAAGACTTGGAGTAAGCCTCTTTCTTACGTCGATATTGACGGGGTTTTGATAGGGGAAAGCGAAAGCCAGATATGTTTTATATGCGGCAAACATGTGGACAACAACGTGGATAAACTGTACCTTTTTGATAACGAAGACCAAAGATTGTATAGGTGTTCGCCTCAGAAGAAAATGTCGACTCAGCTAAAGATAATCTGCGAATTTTGTCTTAATGAAAACTTCACACCATGCAGAATGAAAAGCGCAAATCAATTCTTAAATCCAGATGAATATCTCGTCATAAGAAATAACCAGCAATACATCTTCCAAAAAGTTAAAAACTTCAATTTCGCGCATCTAAGTAATGCTAAAGATATCATAAACAAGGTAGAGAAGAAAATAGACAAAGAAGAGTTTGTTAAAGTCGAAATTGGTTCTGACGGTGAAATTATTACCAAGCCCATAGACACTAGGTCTAATAGCGTCATTATTGTTAAAGATGAAAAAGAGGCTAGTTCGAGTGACGTAGAGATTGTAGAGCCGGAACCAGAGATAGATCATATCATAGACAATTTGGAGGAAGCTGATGAGGAGGTGAAAGAGTTTTTAGGGAAATATCAACGCGATGACAGTGAAGTTACGGAGTTAAAATGCAGGTAAATATGTTATAATAATATTATGATGTTCCCTAGACTTCCCACGCATTGTGCAAATGTAAGCAATGCTTTTTCCTTCTCTTAGGAGATAACTTTACCTTCCAGGGGAATGATTCACTGAAAAGTTCCTCTAAAATATTCTTGGGCTGTCCACTTGAATTACGAAACTGCTAAAAATGTAGAAAAGGGCGCGCTGAGGTTTTTCCGCTAATGAATGGTATAGAGCGGGATAATGAATGGGAGGTTCGCGCGCTAATTTAATTTCCTTCGTATTACAGTCAAACCTGGGTAAGTGAGAACTGGGTAAGCGAGAAAACTCTATAAATGAGAGTAATTGCCAGGTCCCGTCATTTTAACCGTCTAAAACCTCTATAAGTGAGAAAAATAAACCTTTATAAGAGAAAGTCGTTTTACACTCGTGGACCTCTATAATTGTAATCGAGTGTAATTTAACATCTGCTATTATGACTCATTCTTAAAAGAGACGTTTCATTTTTGTATGGGACTCCGGCCATAACATGTACACTTTAGAAAACCTGGGCAACGAACCCCTAAATACAACAAAGACTGTTTTTTTCCATAATATCTACTACTTTTTGGGCACTAAATAAAAACCGAAAATGTTTGACGTTTGTCAGGAGTAATACGACCATCGACAGCTAGCCATTTTCGTCCAGAAGTACCTACAAATCTACAATACACAAAAGCAGTTTTTTTTTTTAAATAATGAATCATCATACACACATCACCATCATCATATCACTTTCTAATTAATCAAAAAAGTTGTATCAGTTAGCTATCTTATTATAGTACAGAAATACATGCCTTTCATATTTATTTAAATAACATCTACGTGATATTATTATGTTAAAATGTAACATGATTTCTGGACGAAAGCAGTATGCAAGTAAGACGACGCCATGATGAATAGAATGTGGCAATAATTTGTTAAACTATTATTTTTTGTGCCGAAGTAATCAGGGGAATAAACAGGAAAGAATATTTTTCCTCAATTCGTGGAATTTTTTCCTTTTTTTTCATTAACGTACACTTTATGGCCGAAAATGAAACATCTCCTTTCGTTGAAATAACATCGTTTTTTTTTTCCTCTCTACCTTTTCCAATCCGCCTCAGCCTCTATAAATGAGAAAAGCCACTCTATAAGCTAGAAACTCGAGTTACTGAGAAACCTCCATAAGCGAAAAAGAGATCGCGGTCCCTTGAACTCTCGCTTATCCAGGTTGGACTGTATTAAAAAAAAACTTTTTTACAAAAAATACATCCGACTTCCAAACTACAAAGTGAAAAATAACTTTAAATTCGGAAGTCGGTGTCTTTGGATCAGTATTTAAGTTTTTTGACACCGACTTCCGAATTTAAAGTTATTTTTCACTTTGTAGTTTGGAAGTCGGTTGTATTTTTTGTAAAAAAGTTTTTTTTTTCACTTTTTAGTGGGTTGATTTGTAATTTATCTAAGTTACAATAGCCTTATATCAACTGCTCATCAAAAATACCCAAATCGCTATAGATGTGCCTTTAATATTTGAAGAGTTCCCGCGATTTCTCCAAGATTCCATCATCAGATCGTGACCAAATGACAATGGGACCAACTTGGAAGTATACCCTTTCAAACAAAAAAAGAATTTTTCAAATCGGTCCAGCCGTCTTCGAGTAATCGGGGAACACACATAAAAAAACAAAAAAAACCCGACGAATTGAGAACCTCCTCCTTTTTTTTGAAGTCGGTTAAAAAATACCGGTCAAGAGCGAGTCAGACTCGCGCACCGAGTTAATTTAGAATTTTATACACTGTCTAATTTTTAATACTCTTGCTTTGCAGATTCTGCGAGCAAATCTTCTCGGATCTGGCAGCAGTGACAGATCACTGTGAAACGCACAAACATGACTTAGAGGACGGCGAAGTTTTTCCGTGTCCACTCTGCAATTATGGTACGTCATCTCTGCCTCGCTGGTGTATAAGTATATTGGTCGTAAGCGCTATTGCTGAGTTTACCTCCTCCTGGGTTCGGTAAAGTCTTATTGTGTTTTTCCGTCAAGAATTTCTCTGTAGCAGCTCTGAGTCTGTATTTGTGCCCGATTGATGGCAATAAGCTCGCCCCCTGTTACATGGAACTTAAACATAACTGGCGAAATGTGGGTGTAGTATAGGTACACCTCTGCCTAACCCTTCGGGGATTACAGGCGTGATGTTTTGTTATTCGACTGCAACTATATGAGAATAGCTCATACCGTGGTTAAAATACAAGGTTAGAAGAGAATCGGAGCGCGACACGTCACTATTTCTATACGCCTGTGTATCAGATTGGGGGTTTCTCAAAAACCGTCAACGAGCCTATAATAGAGATGCAACGAATAGTGATTTGGCCGAATACCGAATATTCGGCGGCGGTCTCAGCCGAATACCGAATATTCGGCGGGAGATCCAGTACACTTCACGCGAACAAGTTACGACACGTTTTAGTGCAGTGCGTGCGGCGGTGACGAGGCGGGGAGTATTTGGCTCAGTAGCCGGCAAGTCGTGTCACAACTTGCTGTATTTTATGATATCGCATTTAAAAAATTATGTATATTGTCTAAAATCGCTTCGCTGTGGGAGCTTATATTATTTGTTAAAAAATACCTGTCGTCACCGTGCAGTAGTGTTTATAGTGAGAGACTATTCTCAGAAGCAGGTATTGTGTATGAAGAAAAGTGCAATCGTCTCTTACCAACAAATGCTGAAAAACTTGTTTTTATTCATCACAATTTGCCTTTAATTAATTTTAAATATTAAAAAAACATTAATACTCTTGTTTTCACAATTAATGATTAATTGATAAATAAATGTTTTGACTAAATTGCTTTTTTTTATTTCCTTTTATAAGATATTCGGTATTCGGCCGAATACCGAATAGTTGCCGAATATTCGTTGCATCTCTAGCCTATAAATCAGGGATTCCCAACCAGTGGGACGCGCCCCCTCGGGGGGCGTAGAGTGACCTATAGGGTGGTGCGACGGCTCTAATAATAAATTATCTATATATATAAAATTCTCGTGTCACAATGTTAGTTGCTATACTCCTCCCAAACGGCTCGATCGATTTTTATGAAATTTTATATGTATACTAGCTGACCCTGCAATCGTTTTTTTGCCATATAAATGTTTGGGGTGGACCATCTTTATCATCTAACCTAACCTACCTACCCTACCTACCCTACCTACCCTACCTACCCTACCTACCCTACCTACCCTACCTACCCTACCTACCCTACCTACCCTACCTACCCTACCTACCCTACCTACCCTACCTACCCTACCTACCCTACCTACCCTACCTACCCTACCTACCCTACCTACCCTACCTACCCTACCTATCCTATCTTTCAAGTTGGATCAAACTGCATACGGTGTGCAAATTTGATTAAAATCGGTTGAGTAGTTTAGGAGTCCATCGCGAACAAACAACGTGACACGTAATTTATATATATTAAGATTCGGTAGGTCTGAGAATCGGTCGTAATCTATTTTTCATACCCCTAAGTGATAAGGGTGGTCCACCTAGTTAGCTGGTAGATTTATAAAATTTTATGTTCATTCATTGATTGAGAGCAGTGGTGGCCCAGTGGTAACGGCCGCGACTTACGAGTTGTACGTCGTAGGTTCGTACCCAGACAGGCGCTTTACTTTGTGTAAATTATTTCATCACCACTGCTCTCAAAACGGTGAAGGAAAACATCGTGAGGAAACCGGCATGTCTTAGAACCGAAAATTCGAAGATATGTGACATCTACCAACCCGCACTGGGCCCGCGTGGTGGATTACGGCCCACTCCCTCTCACAGAGGGGAGGCCTGTGTCCCAGCAGTCGGAACATTATAGGCTGATGATGATGATGATTGATTTAGAAAAGGTTAAAGCAAATTTTCAAAACCCGAACGTTTCATAATATTGTAGGTGGATACTGTAAAAGTGCTTCAGCTTTTCTGCATAAGTCGACGAAATAAGTTTTCCTACTTCTGTATGTGATGGACTAAAGAAAACCGAACCAATCCGAGGCGGCGTGCTACAATTTTCGAGCTCGCTTTGCTCGCTCTTCCATCCTACATTCTCTTGATTTTTCATCTTTTCTGCATAAGTCGACAAAGTAACTCCTTATTCTGTATGAATGGTTTAAAAAAACCGGCAACCGGAAGGGTTCCGTCATCATTTTTCAGCCGAAAGACGTCCACTGCTGGACATGGGCCTCCCCCAAGCACCGCCGATTCTGTGCTTTCCTCATCCAGCGGATTCCTGCGGCCTTCACAAGGTCATCGGTCCATCTTGTGGGAGGCCTTCCAACGCTACGTCTTCCGGTACGCGGTCGCCACTCCAGAAGCTTTCAACCCCATCGGCCATCCGTTCTGCGAGCAATGTGCCCTGCCCATTGCCACTTAAGTTTGGCAATTCTTCGGGCTATGTCGGTTACCTTGGTTCTCCTGCGGATCTCTTCATTTCTGATTCGATCACGTAGGGAAACTCCAAGCATAGCCCTCTCCATTGCCCTTTGGGTGACTTTTAGCTTTCTGATAAGGCCCATTGTGAGCGACCACGTTTCAGTACCATAGGTCATCACTCAAGGGTTCCGTAGTTGGGATGAATTTATCCCAAAAACAAACTTAACTTTGTAGTTGAAAAAAAGGTTCTCCCATACGGAATGTATGGGAAAACATGTTTTTGCAACTGCAAATACAAGTTGGTCTATTATTACTCGTTAACTTGTAGAGCCTACTTAGCTGTGATAGTTTTCCTTATAATTTCGTTATATAAACTACTGCTGTGATTTTTTTCACTTACTCGCAATGTTTTTAAAGGACCTTTCCACTGATACCCCAGACCATGGAAAAGAAAAACAAAAAATCATCACCACTTTACGTGTAGGGGAGGTACCATATTTTTTTTTAATTAATATGAATGCCCATACCAAATTACAGCTTTCTAGTAGTAAGAGTTTCGGAGCTACACCGCGGACAGACAGACAGACAGACATAACGAAACTATAAGGGTTCCTTGTTTACTACGGAACCCTAAAAAATGGAACGAATCCAAAATTGTACAACATTTTTCGAGCTCGCTATGCTCGCTTTCATGCATTCTCATTCTCATAATCCTTGAGTTGTTCTGCAAATCTCGACTTCTATTTCTGCTTGAATGATCAAAAGAAAATCTTACCTATCCAAGGAGGTGCAAAAATATTTTCATTTCTCATACTCGGAAAGTAGTGTTTGTTTGATCCAAGTAGCGGGTGGAAGACGCTGATCCCCACCCTTGGGCGGGAAAGACTCATAGTAATTGCTTCCCTCTCTAGGGCGGGAATGAATTTTAAAAATAGAACGAAATTTGGTTAGGCAGTCAGCTACGAAAATTTTTACAAAGGTGGTATTACACTGTCGAGTCTGTGGTCATGGATCTGTAATCGAAGATATAATGGAATTGTAAAATAGACATTTATTATGGGTATATCCCCCTTGGGGGATATTACACTATCATATTATATATATATACATATCATATATGTACCTATCTACGAAGCTCACAAACTACCCATGTTATGTTTATTTTACAATTTAGTTATGTCTTTGATCATGGATCTGTGATCGTAGATATGATGGTGTAATACCACCCTTATAGAAAAATACAGATAAAAAAAATGCTGCAATCTTGTCATTGTATAAACAGCCAGTGTGAATTAAAAAAATACCTAAGCGGGAAAACCCGCGGCGGTGATGCGGTGTGTGTGTTCCATATTTAAAATTTAAAAAAAACCGGCCAAGTGCGTGTCGGACCACGCACAATGAAGGGTTCCGTAGTTGGGATGAATTTATCCCAAAAACAAACTTAACTTTGTAGTTGATAAACATATTCTCCCATACGGAATGTATATAAAACATGTTTTTGCAACTGCAAAGTTAAGTTGGTCGATTATTACTCGATAACTAGTAAAGTCTACTTAGCTGTGATAGTTTTCCTTTTAATTTCGTTATATAAGCTACTACTGTGATTTTTTTCACACCTCCAAAACCAACCATTTAGCTGGCAGGGGGGGGGACACTTGACTCTAACAAAAATTAGCACTTTAAAGCTTAATATTTTGCAAACGGATCCTTGAATCCAAAAATTATTTTCATAAACTCATAATGTTTTTGTAAGACCTTTCCAATGATATCCCACACTATGGGATAAAATAATAAAAAATAAAACATCACCACTTTACGTGTATGAGAGGTACCCTAAAAAAAATGTTTTTCATAATTTTGTTTTACCACTTTGTCGGCGTAATTAATATATATACCTACATCAAATTACAGCTTTCTAGTACTAAGGGTCTCGGAGCTAGACCGCGGACAGACAGACAGACGGACATGACGAAACTATAAGGGTTCCTTGTTTACTACGGAACCCTAAAAAGACTAATCTACTAGTGGTATCTACTAGAATACTCATGTTATTGTATGTTAATATTTTAGAAAAACTACAACTTTTTACTTTCCTTATATTCGAAATGAAAATTATAGTGTTTAACACGGGTGAAAGTCATCAATTCCTTTCGACCCTTGTATAAAAATCTACTATTTCGACCTCACTCGCTCGCTTTACATTCTATGCTTTTTTGCTTATGTCGACTAAGTAACTCAGGGGCGTAGTGAATATGTTTTGTTTATTAAAATGAAACGTAGAAATATAGTTTATATTCTTTATTTTCACACACAATATGTTCTTAACTCAAATCCATCTTAGTCTAATCTGTGATGTCGATGACAGCTGCAGCTGTCAGTTCAGTAACGTTCCGTTACTACAGTGCTGCCCCCTATAGAAAAAAAGACGCATCTAACATTTTTTTCCAGATTTGATATATATGTCACCGTAAGATTGTGAGCACCGTTAGATTATAATCTATCGGTATTATTTCCGTTAGATCATAATCTCTCGAAAAATTGTGAACTGTGTGAAATGGGTTAGAACTGTGACCGACAGCGCGCGAGCCGAGCGAGCGAAGCGAGCGGTGCCGCGCCAGCGGCCGGCGAGCGCTATTTCCAAGTTGCTCGCAGCCACGCAGGCTATTTAATATTAGCGCAAGGTGCATTACGTCAAGCAAGTTTGATACCAGTTCACAATTTGTCAGTTTTTCATGGATACATTATAAACTATCGAAAAATTATGCGTTAAATTGTAAATGATTTGTCACAGTTCACAATTTTTCGACAGTTTATAATCTAACGGAAATAATACCGATGGATTGTAAACTAACGAAGTTTATAATTATACGGTGACATATACATTACCGGAATCAGGACAAAAAGGCGCATCTGCCTGATATACAGGGTTATTTGTAAAACACCAACAACCTCTTAAGGGGTCAATGTACTCATCATTCATCATCATCTGCCTAGCCTTTTCCCAACTATGTTGGGGTCGGCTTCCAGTCTAACCGGATGCAGCTGAATACCAGTATTTTACATGGAGCGACTGCCTATCTGACCTCCACAACCCAGTAACTGGGTAATACGATACCCCTTGGTAAGACTGGTTGTCAGACTTTCGGGCTTTTGGCGACCCGTAACGACTGTCTAAGATCCACGAATGACAGCCGGGACCAACGGCTTAACGTGCTTTCCGAGGCGCGGAGGAGTCTCGGTATGTAAAGATGGATAATGTACTCATCATTATGAACAACTTTCACTATGGGACCAATACTGAAATCGCGAAAAAAATATCAGCTGTTCCCTACATTTATGTTCGCTTATCTCGTCAAAATGTAGGGAACAGCTGATTTTTTTTCGCGATTTCAGGTTTGGTCCCATAGTAAAAGTTGTTCATAATGATGAGTACATTTACCCTTTAAGAGGTTGTTGGTGTTTTACAAATAACCCTGTATAACTCAAATCTGTTAGATGCGTCTTTTTTAACCGACTTCCAAAAGGATGAGGTTCTCAATTCGATTGTGTTGTTTTTTTTTTTTGTATGTTTGTTACGCGATTACTCCGTCAATTATGAATTGATTTTGATGATTCTTTTTTTGTTTGGTAGATCATACTTCAGAGGTGGTCCCATATAAATTTTATTAACTTTGCTTGGGTGGTTTTTGAGTTAGCTTCAATAATACGTATTTTTTCGTCACTTAGTATGTGGATGATATGATAACTTTCTGTCACTGTTATTTACATAGCAGGTATTGGTATTCAAATTTATGTGGGGTAGGTACCACAACTAAAAAGTGAAAAATAAAAACGTTTTACAAAGTTATTTTTTACTTTGTAGTGTTTTTTTGGAAGTCGGTTGTTTTTTTTAAAAGGAACCCTTGCTATAGAGTGTCATTCACAAAGACGCACTCTTCCTAATCGCTTACAGTGCAGTAATCGCGTTTAGGAAGAAGAGTGGGGCGCGTCTTCCTAGATGGAACTATCTATACTAAGTTGCAAAGATTATAAGCAAGCCATTTTTTATAGGTTATGCAAATTTGAAATGGCTGAAAGCCCATGTGAAGGCGGCCCACGAGAAGATTGAAGCTCCTAAAATATTAAAAGAAGAAAATGAACCTGTGAAAGAAGAGAATAAAGGTAAATAGCATTACTCACCCAGTTGCTGAGGGTCAGCGTATACAGACCAGGGAAATATTCGAGCAAATTTTCATTAACAAATTGATAAGGAACTAAATCTTTACATCTGTATAATCTTCTTATATATAAAATTCTCGTGTCACAATGTTAGTTACCTTACTCCTCCGAAACGGCTTTACTGATTTTTACCAAATTTTATATGCATATTCAGTAGGTCTGAGAATCGGCTACTATCTATTTTTCATACCCCTAAGTGATAAGGGTTGTCCACCCCTAACAAATAATTGGCAAAACAACGTTTGCCGGGGTCAGCTAGTTATACAAATAAATAAATAAACAAGTACAAAAAAAAAAATTAAGGTCTTTTTGTAATGTCAAAATAACAGGTTTTTACTAAATGCATAAAGAAACTACTTTTTTTTTTGGTCTTTCTGTCTGTCTCTTTGTTCCGGGTAATCTCCGAAATGGCTGGACCGATTTTGACGGGACTTTCACTGGCAGATAGTGGATGTTATAAGAAGTATCTTAGGTTATTTTAATTTTAGAAAAAGGGTCCACGCGGGTGAAACCGCGGACAGCAGCTGGTTACAAATAAAATATAGTTTAATATAGCGTACAAGCTCACGTATTTCGCAAAGCACTTGTTCGAGTATTTTGTAGCTCTGTTTGTGATGACCCTAACTATAAGCATATCCCAGTCGGAAGTCATTTAGGCTGGCTGTCCACTGGAGCTGAGCGAAGCAGTGGAGCGGAGAAATGTGCCAATATTAACTAATAGAATCTAAACTCCGCTTCAGAGCTCCGTTCCTATTGGTTAGCATTGGCACATTTCTCCGCTCCGTTATCATCAGTGATCGGAATAGGCTGACTATATTTGCCTAAACTTCGAAGAACAGAGACAGAAAGTGGAGACTTCCTTACGACTATATTTTTTTCCCCGGGATTCGGGAAAAATCTTCAGTAAGTTGAAAATAAGCTTTATTAAAATTCGTAAAATCCCGAAATAAACAATCTAACTTTAATTAATGTATTTGAATTATATTTACGATCCAACTGACCGTTGTATCAAATCACTGAATACATTACGTTTTGTCAATAAGTCTATATATTTTACTTTTTTTATGCAACATGCACAATTTTTTTTAGTCAACAAAAAAGTTATATATAAAGCTGTAGGGTTGCTGGTTGTGAAATTAAAGCCCCATTGAACTTTATGATAATTTATTGGCACCTCCCCTAGCTGACTAGTTTCCTGAAGACTGCTAGGCTATCGAAGCAGGAACTAGTCGTACTAAGGATCAGAGCTGGCTGCGTGGCTACCGGGCTCAGAACCTCTAGCTAGTGAATGATGATTTGTTCGAAGACAGCTCTGCTTATAAAGGCCGATTGTTGACATGTGTGCATAATATCTACACGTAGTCATCTGTAGTTGTGGTTGTAGATAACTCTCGGGGTGGCGCTGGCGCAGATTGTCACGAAGCTTGCACACGAAGATTGTACAGTAATCGTTTGTAGTTGCTGTCTTCTAGTTTATGAAACCACTCATCGTAGTGCTTTGGATAAATTACACTAGATGGCGCTATATGTTTGTTACAAAGCTTATTTTCAACTTACTGAAGATTTTTCCCGAATCCCGGGAAAGAAAATATAGTCGTAAGGAAGTCTCCACTTTCTGTCTCCGTTCTCCGAAGTTTAGGCAAATATAGTCAGCCTATTCCGATCACTGGTTATCATAGACCTATTTCTGCCCCCAAAGTCGCCTTTAAAACTGTTTTTAACCGACTTCCAAAAAGGAGGAGGTTATTATATTCGTAGCGTATGTTTGTTTTTTTATGTATTTCCACCGATTTCTCCGTCAATTATGGACCGAGTATACTCTAAAGGTGGTCCCATATAAATTTTATTAACTTTGCTTGGATAGTTTCTAAGTTGGGTTCAATAATACGTATTTTTTTCCCACTTAGTATGTGGATGATATGTTCTTGTCACTATTATTAACATAGCAGTGGTATTTGAATTGATGCAGGGTCGGGACCACAACCACAAAATGAAAAAAAAAAATCAACCAACTTCCAAAAAGAAAACACTACCAAGCGAAAAATAACTTTAATTTCGGAAGTCGGTGGCAAAAAACGAAAATCAAAAACCAAAGACACCGACTTTCGAAATTAAAGTTATTTTTCGCTTTGTAGTGTTTTTTTTTTATTGATAGTATTAACTTTTATCCATTTAGATGACGAAGAAACAAATGCAGCATCATCTGCTAAAGCGTCATCCCCCATTGCGACTCGCACAAGGAGTTCTAAAAAGGGAGATGGCGATAGAAAAGGTATGTAGACTAGTGGACCATTTTCTATTTTGCTAAGTACCTGGTACTTGTTGATAGGCCTACACTGGCCTCACATACCTATTAACACTGTAATTTGAAAACATTGTAAAAACCATTTATTTTTAAAAGAGTAACCGTGGGGTTACTTGCCGGCTCTTCTCCATAGGAAGCGACCAATTGGAGCCGTGCACCTAGCTTCTGACGTTTCATAAGTGCCCTTGTAGGTTTATGTGAAATAAAATATTTTTAATTTTGTTTTTGAATTTAATATAGTCTAGCTTTCTCCCAATGTTTTTAGGGTTCCGTACCCGAAGAGTGCCAAACGGAACCCTATTATTAATGCTCCGCTGTCCGTCTGTCTGTTAGCGGGCTGTATCTCATGAATAGAGATCGGATATTTCGATGCATATTTACCTAAAGTTGAGGTGTTGGCTATTATGGAATGCACTTTTGTATCGAAAAAATCCCGGGATTCCCGAATCGACTTTAAGAGTTGTGATTATAGAATCGAATGTATTATATTTACTTACGTTCAGGTGTTGGCTAATATGGAATGCACTTTTGTATCCATCGCAAAAATCTTGCGACTCTGGAATTTATAAATTTAGTACTTTTTATCTATAGAAATGTTCGTTAATGTTGTAAAGTAGGTTGCCAAAAATAGCGACAAACAACTTTGTGTCTTGAGTTTCGTAAAAAAATGTTTAGTGGGTATATAAATTTTTATGTTAACACCGCAAAAGTAACCTTCATAAGAGGGCTGATAAGTCATTTCCACACCATGTATCTGATTAGTTGTGCATTCCCGGATGTTACGGAATTCCGGGTTTTATGTTAATTTTTTTATTTATTAAAGAAGCCACTTCCATAATTTCTTAGAAAATATTAACTTTAGGTAAATATGCATCCGAATATCCGATCTCTACTCATGAACCGTAATTAGTAGACAGTTAAAATTTTCAGAGATTGTGTATTTCTATTGCCGCTATAACAACAAATAATAAAAAACTTTTTTCCAAAAAAAACTACCGACTTCCAAACTACAAAGTGAAAAATAACTTTAATTTCGGAAGTCGGTGTCTTTGGATCAGATCAGTATTTTAGTTTTTTTGACACCGACTTCCGAAATTTAAAGTTATTTTTCACTTTGTAGTTTGGAAGTCGGTTGTGTTTTTTGTAAAAAAGTTTTTTTTTTTTCACTTTTTAGTGGGTTGATTTGTAATTTATCTAAGTTACAATAGCCTTATATCAACTGCTCATCAAAAATACCCAAATCGCTATAGATGTGCCTTTAATATTTGAAGAGTTCCCTCGATTTCTCCAAGATCCCATCATCAGATCGTGACCAAATGACAATGGGACCAACTTGAAAGTATACCCTTTCAAACAAAAAAAGGTTTTTTCAAATCGGTCCAGCCGTCTTCGAGTAATCGGGGAACACACATAAAAAAAAAATATATCCCGACGAATTGAGAACCTCCTCCTTTTTTTTGAAGTCGGTTAAAAATAAAGTTAAAAATTAAAAGGGGTCCCATACAAAAAACGGTATTCTTTCAGCGTTTTTTGCTTAATATTGTATGGTGGAACCCTTCGTGTGCGAGTCATATAGTAATTTATTTTTGTATTAAAATTTTAGAGGATGAAAAATCGGATGATGTTAAGGCTGACTCTAATACTGAAGCGGTTGGTTAAATTCTTCATAGTGTTTGTCTTTTTTAGAAAAAGTTCATTAGGAATCATAGCATAGTTTTCGTTGTTTTAGTGAATATTTTGAGAAATTGTTAAATCAGTATCTTCTATCTAGAATTCTAGATTTAACTCTAGTGATAGCCTAGTGGTGTGACCGTCGGCGTCGGACTGCCAAGTCATAGGGCTCGAGTTCGAACCCAAAGCACTCACCTCTGACTTTTCTGATTCATGTGCGTATTGTATAATTATCACTTGCTTCAAAAACGGTGAAGGAAAACATCGTGGGGAAACCGACATGCCTTTTTTTTGGGTGGGAAATGATCAAATAACTTCTCCCGCTCTGGGCGGAGCGGGAGGGCGTGTCAGACTCTTACTAACTAAAACCCACCCGTGTTCCTTCGGTTGCCCTGTTGCCGGGGGCCACGATATCCCTTTCGGTTTTCTTCGCACCCTTTGGCATGCCTGAGAGATATTTCTTGACGGCATGTGAAGCCAAGTCAGAGGCCCATAGGCGGCATAACAACTCTGATACCACGTTAGTCACTAACCACACTAAAAGGAAAGAAAGATCTAGAATTCTACAATATTTGTAACATTATCCTTTCAACTGTCATTAACGAGACATAATAGAATTTTAATTGTTATCCACCTCGTGAATGTCAGGTTGGCGGGTGTATTTTTCAGAAATGGTCGAAATATATCTCAAAATTTAGTACCTAATTGGTACCAAATTGTACCACTTGTGAAATAATTTGTACCTCGTGGGATCGCAAGTTATTGCAATAGTTTCATACACCCGCCATTCTGACGTCAGCTTGGCGGGTGTATTTTTGTGTAGCCAAGATTACTGAGAAGTTGGATATAAAACATGCATGGATATTTAGTACCTAATTGGTACCTCCCTAAACGTACCTCAAGTCAGTGAAATCTCATTGGAATTCGACAAAAAATTAAAAATTCACTTTCCCATATACAGGTGTTACAATATTTTGCTCGTTTGACACAAGTAGAGGAAACCGGGAACACTGGACTATAGGAATACTTAGCATCAGGTGGAATGACAGCTTACTTCACCTTCGTTTTCACGGTGGGTTTTTGATGTGAAACATCTATAGCAGCGGGTCAGCCCAACTGTTAGCGTGGTGACGCGTCGCCGATGCATCGCCATGCCAACAGTTGCTATATTTATTTCTTGTTGTAAACTATCCTTTTATGCATAATATGCAGATGGAGATCTGAAAAATCGTTATTATTATGTACATTACATGTACATAATTATTTAATAACATATAATAATGTAATGTACATAATAATGTAATATACATAATAATTTCGATTTTTCACATCTGCCAGGCATCCTGCGACGGCTAATTTTTTTACAGAATAGACCGCAGCAGCCGATCTATTCTGTAAAAATCTCACCGTATAAAATAAGGTGAAGTGAGCTGTCAATGGTGTCAACCCCGAGCATCAACCGATCTGACATTCCATGTGATGCTAGAGATTGACAGCTTACTTAAAGCTCGCTTCACCTACGTTTACACGGTGAGATTTTACTGAACAGCCGGTCTATTCAGTAAAATCTCACCTGGAAAGAAACTGGAGTAATCAATACTCCAGTTTCTTGCCCGTTCTTCTCCATAGGTACCTACTACGCTTTGGAATTGGCAACCAGCTTCATCTTTCTGACTGACCGACCCCTTGACAATTCAAAAGTAATTGGTTTATTTGAAATAAATGAATGAGAGTTTGAGACCGGCCGGCTAGCATGTCGTTTAGTTGCCTGAAAACACATGACACGAAAATTTATTTGAAAAAGGTGTAGGTATATTCGCAGACGTACCTATTTTCTTTTTTTTTACCTGTTTCTAGTCCACGTTATAAAGTAAATCATGGATGGCAATCATAGGTCTTAAGTTAGATGTTATCTTATATATTAATTTACAGTTACCATGATCGAAGTGGCCATAATTTTGACATCTGTTTGCAGAAAACCGACCTGCCTTTTTAGGGTTCCGTAGTAAACAAGGAACCCTTATAAGTAGTTTCGTCATGTCCGTCTGTCTGTCTGTCTGTCTGTCTGTCCGCGGTCTAGCTCCGAGACCCTTAGTACTAGAAAACTGTAATTTGGCATAGGTATATATTTTAATTACACCGACAAAGTGGTAAAATAAAATTATGAAAAACATTTTCTTTTAGGGTACCTCTCATACACGTAAAGTGGTGATGTAATTTTTTTTCTTTTTTTAACCCATAGTGAGGGGTATCATTGGAAAGGTCCTTTAAAAACATTGCGATTTTGTGAAAACCATTTTTAGATTCAGGGATCCGTTTGCGTAATATTAAGCTTTAAAGTGCTAATTTTTGTTAGAGTCAAGTGTCCCCCCCCTGCCGGCTAAATGGTTGGTTTTAGACATGTGAAAAAATTCACGGCAGTAGCTTATATAACAAATTTAAAAGGAAAACTATCACAGCTGTGTAGGCTGTACAAGTTAACGAGTAATAGTCGACCAACTTAGATTTGCGGTTGTGAAAACATTTTCTCCCATACATTCTGTATGTTTTTTTTTTTTCAACTACAAAGTTAAGTTTGTTCTTCGAATAAATTCATCCCAACTACGGAACCCTACATTGTGCGTGGTCCGCAATGCACTTGGCCGGTTTTTTTTTTTGGTTTGGAAATTATCAAATAATTTCTCAGGGCGTGTCAGACTCTTACTGACTAAAACCCACCCGTGTTCCTTCGGTTGCCCTGTTGCTGGGGCCACGATTTCCCTATCGGTTTTTTTCGAACCCCCGGCAGGCATTGGCCCTAGCGGGCCCCGTCAATTCTGCTGACATCTCTTTGAGGCGCGCGTAGAACACAACGCGCCGTCGACCCGGGCCTGGTCCTTATCGGACGGCGAGCTACCCATTGCTCATCGTCTGCAAGCCCACGCCTACGGTGGCCGGAAATCGGCTTGCGATTCCCGCCCCGGGCGTCTCCTTCTGCGGCGGTTAGGGGCGTAAGGGCGCGAAATTTGCCTCTCCCTCACGCGTTCCGCCTCCTCCTTCGCGAGTATTATCGCTTCGCAGAAGGAGGTGACGGCCTGCCAATTCCTCTCGCTCTGTACCATGGCCTGAACCAGGGCCGGACGCGAGAGATCACCGCCGCCGATCGCCTCTACAAGGACACAGCGTTGCTCCGCCCAAGCCGGGCAGCCCTCCACCGTATGCTCCACCGTGTCCTCAGGCCGATCTACACAATGGTGACACCCGGGCGTTTCCTCCCGCCTTATCCTGAACAGGAACCTCCCGAAGCAGCCGTGTCCGGTGAGGGCCTGCGTCAGGTGGAAGGTGAGGACGCCGTAGCGCCTCTCAAGCCACTCCTCAAAGAGGGGTCTTTTCCTCCGACGTGCCTCTTTTCTCTTTTCTACATTCTTCTAAATATGAAATAATGTTTATCTACAAACTATGTTATCCTGCCGTTTATAACCTTCTTCTAGCTATACTTTTTAGTATCTATAGATAATGCCATACACGAAGACGCGCTCCACTCCACAATTACTGTACTTTAGTACGGAGCGGAGCGTAGTGGGGCATGTTTTCGTGGATGGCATTATCTATACCTTCCACCTATAACATAAAATCCTCTTTTATCGTCTTTTATTGATATTACCCACATGATTTTTTTTTTTCACTGACAGTTCTGTATAATTTAAAACACTACAAGCTACTAAAATTAATAAATTAAATTGAAATGAAACGTGGTCGTAAAACTACTATTAAACTAGAAGACCAGTAAAACGTATTTCTTAAGTATAAACAATACCTGAAAAAACAAAAATAACTTGCCATCACCAACTGACCCTATTCTTCTTTTATTCTTTTTTTCACGCAGGTGAAGTGAGCTGTCTTTCCACCTGATGCTAAGTATCCCTATATTCAAGTATCCCCGGTTTCCTCAACTGGTACTCGACGAGAGCTCATGACCAACATTTTTACCTCATCGTTTTACTACCAAAACCGTATAAAATCTTTTGGTTATTCTGAATTTAAATAAAGGTTTTAGATACCGAAAACACAGTTTTCAGACACCA
This sequence comes from Agrochola lychnidis, assembly GCA_963680765.1. Classification (NCBI taxonomy): domain Eukaryota; kingdom Metazoa; phylum Arthropoda; class Insecta; order Lepidoptera; family Noctuidae; genus Agrochola; species Agrochola lychnidis. Next base: position 13,207,799 of record OY796874.1, read on the forward strand.
GTAGCGTCACACGTACCCAGGATAGGAGAGCATTTGCGAAAATAAAATTATTTGCCTAGTCTGAAAAACTTGTTTTCAAGTGAACATTGGTCATTGATGCGAATAAATGATTTTTCAGAAGTAATTGTGAGTAACTTAAGTTTCTAATCAGACCAACTTTAACATAATCAGAAATGATTAAAAAATCGTATTGCGGCGTATTTACCTACGTACGATTAAGAAAGAACTTTTCTGAGCTGCTTTAATCAGTTATTCTGATGCAAATAAATATGAACAGGACATAAATAATACACTCGGAGACGTTGTGAATTGGTTTGACGACAGCAAATCAGTAATTAATTCAGGAAATACTAACATGATACATTTTTATCAGCGGACATAATTACCAAATTTAAAAATTGAATTTATTAGAACTAAAATAGAAGTACAAAAAGCAAAATTTCTAGGCATAGTAATTGACAGTCAAATAACGTGGAAACCTCAAGTAGAAGAGGTATATAAAAATTGAGCATAACTGCTTATGTCCTATTCAATTTGACTAAGAAAGTTAACATCACCACAAGTTTGATTGCATACCATGGTCTCGTAGCTTCCATTCTGAGATACGGTATAATTTTCTGGGGAAATTCTTGACTGCGGGAACTGGTATTCAAAGCCCAAAAACGTTGTTCGAGGTCGATGTTAGATATGAAATCTACTGATAGCTGTTTTCCAGTGTTTAAAGCTGTTAACATTTCCGGCAATGTATATTTTAGAAATAGCTGTTTTTGTTAAACGTAACATGCATCTTTCTTTTTAGTGTCGCTCAGGCCACATGTGACGCGCAAATTGTCTGAAAACTATTTTTTTCATAATAAAATAACAAACCAATGTACGTTTTTAAAATCAGATATATTTTGATAAAACCATCTGAATCAGAAACGTATCAAACTGCGACGTTTCTGATCAGTAATACCCACCGAATTGGGCCAAGAACCGTCTAAACTAACGATTTTAGACGGTTTTCGTCGTAAAACGATGCGACATGATTTTGGTCGTAGGCTCTCTTACTCTTTGTGTCAAACAAGCAAAATATTGTAACAGCCTGTATATGGGAAAGTGAATTTTTCACTTTTTGTCGATTTCCAATGATATTTCACTGACTTGAGGTATGTTTAGAGAGGTACCAATTAGGTACTAAATATCCATGCATGTTTTATATCTAACTTCTCAGTAATTTTGGCTACACAAAAATACACCCGCCATTCTGACGTCAGAATGGCGGGTGTATGAAACTATTGCAATAACTTGCGATCCCACGAGGTACAAATTATTTCACAAGTGGTACAATTTGGTACCAATTAGGTACTAAATTTTGAGATATATTTCGACCATTACTGAAAAATACACCCGCCAACCTGACATTCACATCCACCTCAATGAGGCATCGTAACAGATGATGAGTTAAGTAGACAATTCATTTATTTCTGTCATAAAATTTATTTGTACCTTTTCATAAATCCATAGTCAACTTCATCAAATCACATTAAACATAGTTTCTATTTGATATTGTTCACACTTTAGTCAAATAATAAATTTATTAACCTCACTTATTGATATAAATACTACACAGACAGAGCCACCCATCATAAAAACGGAGGTAAAGCAAGAATGCCTGGACAGCAGTGAGGATGAGATTTGGATCGTTCAGACTGCTGATGCTGAAGGCACACAGGAGCTGGAGAAATTACTCTGTAGTGCGAAGGTAAGAAACCAGGGCCCATAACCATTACCGTTTGCAGAGTAATTGCAATCACAATGGCAAATTTTATTTAGACATTTAGTTCTGTTTACGTTTTTTCTTCTTAGAGTAGTCAGATAGGAAACGCCAAACTCATCTAGCTAATTTCTTTTTATATGACGTGTATTAGTGAATATAGTTCTCGATGTTTTTGGTTGGTATATTGGTGTGTGCTAGCTGACATATGGCCAATAATTTATCATTCAAATTATGTTTTGTGTTACATAATGTAAATTATTTTGTATACTATTGTATAGAATCAAGTTTTTCTAAGTGAACAGACAGCTGTGCTGCTGGAGAGTTCGTTACGCCACTTCTTCTTCATAGCTAAAGCACTAGGAAGTGGTGAAGGGCGGGCGTTTTGGGGGACTGTCTTATGTAATTTTGACGTTCGAAGTGCTGATTCTCAGCCTAGTTTGAATAAATGACAGCTAAGCCTTTCATTTTTACAGTTCAACCACGTTCATTGCATTATTTACCTTATTGAGCAGACGTATTTTTCAAACCTATGAAGCAATTGATTAAGAAATTTATTTCAAACCTCTTGGATTGTGATTGAAAGTGTGATACGCGATTAGGGAGCAGGTCAACATGACACTAATAAGTCCATCACACATGGTTCAAAATCGCTTGACAATTTACATGCTATATACACTCCGTTTGAAATAAGATTAGACATTTAACTAAACCTTTTTTACAGTCCGTTCAACCGATTTTGACATCTATTGCGTTGGTGGCATGACTAATGACAGCTGCAGTAAACATTTGGTTTGTAACCACATTTTTTGCTTTTAATGCCATCCTTATGTCTACGGTATAGAAGTCAAAATCGGTTGAACGGACTGTAAAAAAGGTTTGTTTAAATGTCTAATCTTATTTCAAACGGAGTATAGTTTGACCGAGACCGCTGTTCCGCGCCTTAGGGACTAACTAGGGATTAATATTATTCCGTTCCGCTGTCTCGCTCTGCTCCAGTGAACAGGCAAGGCTATTCATATTCAAGATTATTATTCATTTCAGGTTAAAGAAGACGGACAAGATGGTGAATCTGAAAAGACACCCAATTGTTTTAATTGCGGGTAGGTACATCTTATTTTGTATCATGAAACACACTCACACATATACACGCGGAATACGCACATGTACTTTCACTTCCTGAAGGAAATCCAATGATTTTAATTTCGAGTAACGAATGAGCCGTCGAGGTCGTCAGACATGCCGGTTTCCTCACGATGTTTTCCTTCACCGTTTTGAGAGCAGTGGTGATGAAATAATTCACACAAAGTAAAGCGCCTGTCAGGGTTCAAACCTACGATCTAGAACTCGTACATCGCGGCCGTTACCACTGGGTCACCAGTTCACCACTGCTCTCATCACCAATAAGGTCTAAATGTCCTTCCAGGGTGTTTCGGCGTTTCTACTCACATCTGCTAAAACTCTGATTTGTCATATTAACCTACCACTTACAATTCTTATTTTACATAATCATCATCTGCCTAGCCTTTTCCCAACTATGTTGGGGTCGGCTTCCAGTCTAACCGGATGCAGCTGAATACCAGTATTTTACATGGAGCGACTGCCTATCTGACCTCCACAACCCAGTTACTGGGTAATACGATACCCCTTGGTAAGACTGGTTGTCAGACTTTCGGGCTTCTGACGACCCGTAACAACTGTCAAAGATCTACAAATGACAGCCGGGACCAACGGCTTAACGTGCTTTCCGAGGCACGGAGGGGTCTTGGTATGTAAAGATGGTCACCCATCCACGGACCAACCGCGGCAAGCGTAGCTTAACCTGATAGATCGACCCGTGCGGCTGTCATTACTTAGCCACAAGCCCCTTATTTTACATAATAATCGTGGCTAAATACTAACAGCCGCTCGGGGTCGATCTGTCAGGTTAAGCTACGCTTGCCGGGGTTGGTCCGTGGATGGGTGACCATTTCTACATACTGAGACTCCTCCGTGCCTCTGAAAGCACGTTAAGCCGTTGGTCCCGGCTGTCATTCGTAAATCTTTGACAGTCGTTACGGGTCGTCAGAAGCCCGAAAGTTTGACAACCAGTCTTACCAAGGGGTATCGTATTACTCAGTTACTGGATTGTAGAGGTCAGATAGGCAATCGCTCCATGTGAAATACTGGTATTCAGCTGCATTCGGTTAGACTGGAAGCCGACCCCAATATAGTTGGGAAAAGGCTAGGCAGATTGATTTTGATAATGATAATTATTCCGATTTATTACAGTTGAAAAGCAATCATGTAATTGCGTTTAATTAAAATAGATTTTATTAATTTATTTATCTTTTGTATAAATTCTTTTCTATTTTGTGAATGTGTGGAAGGCGTAGTGGACTGAAGATGTTTTACCATTTTCTATTTTGTTAAGTACCTGGTACTTGTTGAAAGACCTAGAATGGTGCCGATTCCCTTGTTCACAAACTAAACTAAATTTAAGTTCAGTGCATCTTTTTCTTTCTATTTCATTAAGAAAAGGACAGAAGATGAATTTTAGTTTAGTCCTGTCAAGTTAATCATCGCCTGTCACTCTCCATACAAGTTTAGACGTGATTAAAAACTTGCCGACTAAAATTACGTCAATTTACGTCAAGCGCTGATTAATTTGACAGGACTAAACTAAAATTTATCTTCTGTCCTTTTCTTAATGAAATAGAAAGAAAAAGATGCACTGAACTTAAATTTAGTTTAGTTTGTGAACAAGGGAATCGGCACCACTGTCCTCCCATACCTACTATCACTGTTATTTGTAAATATTGTAAAAGCCAATTATTTTTAAAAGAGTAACCGTGGAGTTTCTTGCCGGCTCTTCTTCATAGGAAACGACCAATTGGAACCGTGCACCTAGCTTCTGACGTTTCATAAGTGCCCATGTAGGTTTATGTGAAATAAAATACTTACTTTGAATTTGATTTTTTTTCTGTCACACAGTCAAATTTTCGCGAACGCAGATGGCCTGTCAAACCATCGCTGTAGAAGACGCAACCGTAAACGAAAGTCCAAGGACAACATTATATGTATACCTACTGAGGAAGACTTCTTGAAGGTACGTGTTCTCATTTCTCGCCCGTTCTTTTGCATGTGACCCCAGGAAATAGTAGTGATTTTAAAAAAAACACTACAAAGTGAAAAATAACTTTAATTTCGGAAGTCGGTGTCTTGGGTTTTGTATTTTCGTTTTTTGCCACCGACTTCCGAAAATAAAGTTATTTTTCACTTTGTAGTGTTTTTTTTTGGAGGTCGGTTGTTTTTTTTTGTAATAAAAGTTTTTATTTTTCACTTTTTAGTTGTGGTACCTACCCCACACACATTCGAATACCACTACCTGCTACCAGTGACAGAAACTTATCATATCATCTACATACTAAGTGGAAAAAAATACGTATTTTGTAGCTAACTCAAAAACTATCCAAGCAAAGTTAATAAAATTTATATGGGACCAATTCGAGAGCACACCCTTTCAAACAAAAAAAGAATTTTCAAAATCGGTCCACAATTGACGGAGAAATCGATGGACATACATAAAAAAAACAAACATACGCGACGAACATATAACCTCCTCCTTTTTGGAAGTCGGTTAAAAAGCATGAACTGTTGTTTATATAATCATATAGTGGGGAGTTTGTTGCACCACTTATTCTTCCCAGTTAAAGCACTGGGAAGTGGTGAAGGGCGGGCGTTTTGGGAGACAGTCTTATGGATTTTTTATAAGCTTTATCTCGAAAACTGTTGGGTCTACAGAGATAATTCTAGACTCATATTGTAGCAAATTTAGTCTAAAAACGTCCTGAGGAAGTACTATCAAAAACTAGTCTTTCCGGGTTATAATGTCCAAAATCTAAAAAAAAGTTGCATTCGGCGCTCGAGGTCGCAAACTTGGATTATTCATTGGGCCAACATCATTAACAAGTCTGCAAAAAATCAGAACTACCGGATTTGATGCAAAGTACCCCGATAAATGAGTTGATTTTGATACTCAATCAAGATTTAGAACGAAAAATATTTATTTTGAAACGCACACAAAAGAAAACTGAAACTAAAATATATAAAATTAAAATATAGAACACGATATCAAAACAGATCTCGATTATTTGATATCGATACCATTTCTGTAAAGTTTGACTAGTTAACTTTATTTGACCTTGTATTTTGAACTATGATGTTTGACCGCACCTTAGAAATTCGCGGCGAGGCGGGGGGCAGCGTTGACCAATGAGCGGCTGCACTGCCCCCTCGCCGCGCACATACCTAAGGAGGGAACAGCGGTCTCGGTCATACTATAGCATGCAGTATTATTTTGTCACAGAGAGCTCAGGGACGTCCCCGACCAACTGATACATCAGTAGACAACGATCTTCTGGCTATGGTAAGTACAACGTGCTTTAATAGTTAAGAAAAATATAATAATACCACGACTGTATTCCTCGAAAGGGTGGGCAGAGATGTACATAGTACACCCACATTGTGCCAGCTATGTTAGAAGTCCCATGTAATAGGGGGCGAGCCTACTGCCATATTGAGAGTAGTGGTAGCCCAGTGGTAACGGCCCCGAATTACCGAGTTGTAGGTCGTGGATAAAAAAAATGCTTTTTTATAGAAAAGTAGCATGTTCATGGAACAGCTGTTTTTTTTTTTTATAACCGACGAAAAATTTCAACGCAAGCAGGGGTTTCAGAATCATGTACTAAATCGATGGTAAACAGCTCTAACGATTTCGATGAAAGTTGCAATATAGGGGTTTACGGGGCCGCAAAATCGATCTAGCTTGGTCTTATATCTGGGAAAATTTGTTTTCTTTATTTTCACCCGAGCTGAGCTCTGTCACCTAAGTACTAATATTAATATTGCAGCGTCGCCGAAAACGCCGCAGCCGGGAACTGAACTCCAACCCTCAGGTAGTAACCTGCCACAACTGTAACGAGTCCTTCACATCCAAAGTGAGACTCAAGTTTCATATGTAAGTATTTGAAACATAATTTCGAGTGTCACTAGTAATTTTAGAATCGACGAAAATAATACTGATTTGGACGGATTTGGGTGAAATTTGGCACATGGGTAGACCATGACTTGGGTAAGGACATAGGATATTCCGATATTCCCACGGGATCAAGACTTATGCGGGTGAAACCGCGGGGCGCAGTTAGTATTTATCATAAATCTCTGCCTTGTTACTGATTGTACATTTCACGTAGTTTTCAGCATTTAACTGCTAAACCTCAACGCCTCGGTCTATAATTAATCATATCCATGCCCCTTCGCATCTGGTGTTGATCTAATGTAAGCGTATACGCAGCGTAAACGCGACTCTAAGCCGACTCGCGGCGGGATTTTAACGTGCACTGGATTTTACGCACTCTCGTCCCAGCGCGTTGAAAAAACACACTGTTGAATTTTCAACTCTCGGCGCTAAGCAGTACGTTAAAAATCAAGTGCACGAAAAAAAATCGCCGCGATTTCATTACGTCCGTGCGAACGTCGGCTAACGCCCACCGCGTCGACGCGTCGTATTTATGATTCAATCCTTCGCGACGGTAGTGCATGCATTTACGCAGCGCCAACGCCATGCTAGATATACGCGAATATACTTTTACTGAAGGTCGTGGCTAATTGATAACATCGAGTCGATCCATCAGGCTAAGTTACACTTGCCGGGGTTGGTCCGTGGATAGGTGACCGTCTTTACATACCGAGACTCCTCCGTGCCGCGGAAAGCACGTTAAGCCATTGGTCCCGGCTGTCATTCGTGGATCTTTGACACTCGTCATGGGTCGTCAGAAGCCCGAAAGTCTGACAACCAGCCTTCCCAAGGGGTATTGTATTACCCAGGTACTGGGTTGTGGAGGTCAGATAGGCAGTCGCTTCATGTAAAATACTGGTATTCAGCTGTATCCAGTTAGACTGGAAGCCGACCCCAAAATTGTTGAGAAAAAGGCTAGGCGATTGCAGATTGATTGTTACTGTGATGCTTATCTCCTCACAGGCAGTTCCACGAAACATCAAACCAAGCCCGGTCAGACGGGCGCTACTTTTGCTCCGAGTGTGACGACGCCACCTTCACCACGGAGACGGAACTCTTCGACCACGTGCACTTCCAGCACGACAAGCAGAAGAGGTGGCAGTGTCCCGTCGAGGGCTGCGGGAAGACGTTCTTCCTCAGGTAGGAATTGGTAACATCACGCTAGTATGACTTAAGAGGTAGGCAGAGGATCATGACAAGTAGAGGAGGTGGCAGTGTTCCGTCGAGGGCTGGGGGAGACTCTTCCTCAGGTAGGAACTGGTAACATCACGCTTGTATGATGTAAGAGGTAGGCAGAGGGTCATGACAAGCAGAGGAGGTTGGCAGTGTCCCGTCGAGGGCTGCGAGGAGACTCTTCCTCAGGTAGGAACTGGTAACTTCACACTTGTATGACGTAAGAGGTAGGCAGAGAGAGGGTCATGGCAAGCAGAAGAGGTAGCAGTATCCCGTCGAGGGCAGCGGAGAGACGTTCTTCCTCAGGTAGGAACTGTTAACATTACGCTTGTGTGTCGTTAGGGGTAAGTAGAGTGGGCACGCCGCAATTGCGGCGATAAGACCCCTCTTTGAGGAGTGGCTAGAGAGGCGCCACGGCGTCCTCACCTTCCGCCTGACACAGGTGCTCACCGGACACGGCTGTTTCGGGAGGTACCTGTTCAGGATAAAGCGGGAGGAAACGCCCGGGTGTCATCACTGTGTGGATCGCCCGGAGGACACGGTGGAGCATACGGTGGAGATCTGCCCGGCTTGGGCAGAGCATCGCCGTGTCCTCGTGGAAGCGATCGGCGGCGGTGATCTCTCGCGTCCGGCCCTGATTCGGGCCATGCTACGGAGCGAGAGGAAATGGCAGGCCGTCACCTCGTTCTGCGAAGCAGTAATGCTCGCGAAGGAGGAGACGGAGCGCGTGAGGGAGAGGCAAATTTCGCGCCCTCGCGTCCCTAACCACCGCAGCAGGAGACGCCCTGGGCGTCGGGAGTCACGAGAGGATTTCCGGCCACCGTAGGCGCGGGCTTGCGGACGGTGAGCAATGGGTAGCTCGCCGTCCGATAAGGACCAAGCCCGGGTCGACGGCGCGTTGTGTTCCACGCGCGCCTCAAAGAGATGTCAGCAGAATTGACGGGGTCCGCTAGGGCCAATGCCTGCCGGGGGTTCGAAGAGAACCGATAGGGACATCGTGGCCCCCTGGCAACACGGCAACTGAAGGAACACGGGTGGGTTTTAGTCAGTAAGAGTCTGACACGCCCTCCCGCTCCGCCCAGAGCGGGAGAAGTTATTTGATGATTTCCCACCCAAAAAAAAAAAAAAAAAAAAAAAAGGGGTAAGTAGAGGGTCATGACAACCAGAAGAGGTGGCAGTGTCCCGTCGAGGGCTGCGGGGAGACTCTTCCTCAGGTAGGAACTGGTAACATCACGCTTGTATGATGTAAGAGGTAGGCAGAGGGTCATGACAAGCAGAAGAGGTGGCATTGACCCGTCGAGGACTACGGGGAGACGTTCTTCCTGAGGTAGGAACTGGTAATATAACGCTTGTATGACGTAAAAGGTAGGCAGAGGGTCATGACAAGCAGAAGATGTTGGCAGTGTCGCGTCGAGGGCTGCGAGGAGACTCTTCCTCAGGTAGGAACCGGTAACATCACGCTTGTATGACGTAGGGGGTAGACAAAGGGTCATATTAAGCAGAAGAGGTGGCTGTATCCCGTTGAGGGCTACGGGGAGACGTTTTTCCTCAGGTAGGAACTGGTAACGACAGACATTTGAACTGTAGTAGATTTTTTTTGGAGTTTCATAATTTTTTTGAGCAACAAGCAGTAGTTGAATTTAACTTTTAAAACTTTTCTTAGGTTTATATTACTGATTATAATTTCATGAATATTCCCTATTGTCACTTAATTCAAACGTTTTACTCTCAGGGCAACCCTAACGAAACACAGTCGCACGCACACAGACACGCGTCGTTACGTGTGCGTCACATGTGACAAGAGGTTCTTAGACAAACAAACACTAGATGAGCATGGAGTCACACATTTACAGGTATGGTACTTTTTGTGTTTAATTTTGTGGTGATTGATATTCATACGCACAAAAAAAAATTACGCCTTCTTTTATATAACATACAGTGTGTAGTTATAGCACAGTCAAAATCGACACAAAAAAAAACTTTTTGCAAAAAAAAAGGATTGTGTGGTTTTAAGAACCAATTTTTTTAAAACGACGATGAAACCACGGTAAAAGTGAAACTTCTATAGGCGCCGCCATATTGGCCTTGGCTGCTCTGACGAGCGCCTTTCACTTTATCCCTACTCCGCGGCCGACCGTCACGCGACATGCAACACACAGACGAAAAAGTTTGAGACGATGTAATAAAAGTTTCACTTTAAAAACTTTTTACAAAAAAAAAAACAACCGACTTCCAAAAAAACACTACAAAGTAAAAAATTACTTTGTAAAACGTTTTTATTTTTCACTTTTTAGTTGTGGTACCTACCCCACATAAATTTGAATATTTTGAATATCTGCTTTGTAAATAACAGTGACAGGAACTTATCATATCATCCACATACTAAGTGGAAAAAAATACGTATTATTAAAGCTACAATTTATATGAATTCATACAAAGCAAACCGAAATCTTTTGCGTGCCGTGCGTGCGATCAATAATGCACTAGATACACAATCCCATGCAAAAGTTCTCTTAACACTATCGCCAATTGTGTTTACGTAATTCTAGTTGAAATAAATATACATTAATGTAAATTCAACCTTAAATGCAATACTTAAAGTTGTATTCACAAAGCTATGTACAACAAAAAACAATACATCAAAAACAAATTCAACCTTACACGCATGTTTTAAAGTCCAAATTGATCGAACCTTCTCTCTCGTCTACTTCATGCCGAAACGAGCTAAGAAGAATTTAAACCTAAATATTCTTCCGACTTCCTTGTTGATCTAAAGGTCTACGCTACTACCGAGTATGAAGTCCTGGGTTCGATTCCCGGGTCGGGCAAAGTGTTATTGGGTGTTTTCATGAGGAATTTCTCAGTAGCGTTTCGGATTCTGGATTTGTGATCAAAGTTATTTCAAATAGGCCCTTGTATGGCACTTTTGAACGTCAAAATTTACAAAATAATAAAATTAGTTCTAGTCGCCCCTTCCAAAAGATAGTTTTCGTATGGAGAAGAATGGGCAAGAAACTCCACCGTTACTCTTTTAAAATATTTTGTCAGCACATCAAGCTACTACAATCTGTCAAACTTATTTAATAGATTTTCAACTTTATCGCTGAAGTGTAAGGTTCAAAGTTGATTGGGAAAACTTGACAGTTTCGGGTAGCTTGATGCGCTGTCTGTACCTACATTAGTTAAATAATTATATGTGAAGACGATGCACCGAGAATAAAATAAAATTACTATACCACAATAGGTAAAAAAAAAAAAAAATGAAGCAACGACAGATAAATTAATTATGTGATAGATACACAGGTGCTCACATATTTACAAACATTGAAAAAGTAGACAATTTTCCTCGGTTGATGGCAATAGGCTCGCCCCCTATTACATGGGACTTAAACATAACTGACGAAATTTGGGTGTACTATCGATACACCTCTGTCTAACCCTTCGGGGATTACAGGCGTGAAGATATGTGTATTTTTCCTCCCCAGATCAAACCCTTCCAATGTCACATATGCCTGAAACAGTTAACCCGTCGCTCGCGCTTGCGTATGCATGTGCGTGCGCACGAAGAGGAGTTGTCGCCGAGGCTCGTGTGCGTTTGTGCGGTGTGTATGAGGGCTTTTAGAGATCATCGACATGCACAAGTAAGTTGGTTGTTGACTTTCTTATAGTAGAAAATATTTTTTCATAAGTATACAGTTACAATTTAAATCACTTTTACTCTAAGGAAAGGAAACTGTCCCCCAATTACACTAAACGGTGAACAAATCCCACACGAAGATGCGTCTTACCATTCTATACAAGGCTTAAACGCAGCCATAGGAAACTGCTCGCGTATAGATTGGAAATCACTCTTTTACTAAGGTCTTCCAATCTATACAAAAGTAGTACGCAAATACTCGCGTATACTTCGTAGTGACCAAATTAACTACCTCATTCCATAATATACAGTGCCAGTACGCATACGGACTAATCGTGTTTAGATTGCGAGAAATTGTGAACTGGTAACCAACTTCTTTGCGAGGTAGCGTATTTCCAATCTATACAAGGCCAGAACGCAGCCATAGGAAACTGCTCGCGTATACATTGTAATGCTATTTTTAAATCTGTGATTACAATGTATACACGAATTTTGCGTATTGCTGGTGTATAGTTTGTAACGTGGACGAGCGCGGCCTGGTTCCAAACTGTACTACATCACTTACGCCTGATAAGAGTTTTAAAGACATAGTCTATAAAAAAAAGAAAAGAACAATAGTGTGAAATGGGTGAAATGGGTTAGGTTAGAACTGTGACCAACCGCGCGCGAGCCGAGCGAGCGAAGCGAGCGGTGTCGCGGTAGCGGCCGGCGAGCGCTACTTCCAAGTTGCTCGCAGCCAGGCAGGCTATTTAATATTAGCGCAAGGTGCATTACGTCGCAAACAAGTTGGTTACCAGTTCACAATTTCTCGCAATCTAAACTCGATTGGTCCGTATGCGTACTGGCACTGTATACTATGGAATGAGGTAGTTAATTTGGTCACTACGAAGTATGCGCGAGTATTTGCGTATACTTCGTATTGCTCTTGTATAGATTGGAATACCTTAGTAAAAAAGTGATTTCCAATCTATACGCGAGCAGTTTCCTATGGCTGCGTTTTAGCCTTGTATAGAATGGAAAGACGCCACGAAGATAGTACAAAATACCTTGGCATGCACCTAGACAGAAGGTTGACTTGGCGGAAACATATCTGGAGTAAAAGGAAAACCCTGGACACAAATCTGAGAAGCATGTACTGGCTGATTGGTAGAAAGTCTCAGCTAACCAATGAAAGCAAAATGCTGATATACAAAACTATATTGAAGCCGGTTTGGACATATTGAGTGGAGCTCTGGGAAACAGCAAGCAACAGTAATATCGACATCCTGGAAAGGTTTCAGACTAAAGCCTTGAGATTCATGTTCAACATCTCTAAATGCATACACAATAAATACATCCTGCAAGATCTGAAGCTCAAAACTGTAAAGCAAGAGATCGCTGCCCGTAGCACAAACTACCAGAAAAAGCTCACCAAATACGTCAACTCACTGGCTGCTGATTTGTCGGGGTCCGGAAGTATTGTATACACAAGACTTAAGAGGAACAGTGTTGCAAGTTTAATAAAAAGATTCTCAGCGGAATGAGTGAGAATGGTCAATGGACAATTCCTCACTGCTACAAAGACCAAATGCAGAAGAAATTCAAACAAAGGAGCAGCTAAATGTGCTATGATAGATTGCTGTGATGAGCAGGATACATAATAAAAAAAAAAGTATACAGGGTCAAATTAAATTAGCTAGCGAAATTTCATAGATGTGATGGGTATCGACATCTAAACATGATATTATAAAAAAAACTTTTTACAAAAAAAAAAACAACAGACTTCCAAAAAACACAAAATTTCGGAAGTCTTTGGTTTTGAATTTTAATTTTTAAAACCGACTTCCGAAATTAAAGTTATTTTTCACTTTGTAGTGTTTTTTGGAAGGCGGTTGTTTTTTTTTTTTTTTTGTAAAAAGTTTTTATTACACCACACAAATTAGAATACCACTACCTGCTATGTAAATAACAGTGACAGGAACTTATCATCCACATACTAAGTGGGATAAAAAGTACGTATTATTGAAGGTAACTCAAAAACTAAACTAATTTTATTAACTTGGCTTTCATAGCTCCTCGAGACCATACCCTTTCAAACAAAAAAGAATTTTCAAAATCGGTCCACAATTGACGGAGAAATCGGTGGACATACACGAACATATAACCTCCTCCTTTTTGTAAGTTGGTTAAAATACAAAAAATTGATGATTTTTTTTGGGGTCAGTGACCGCTTGTGTGATGTTTCTTGAAGTATGAGTTGAGAAAATCTGTATTTTTTTTTTTGTTAATCGTGTTTAGATATCGAAATCCATCAATCAAACAATCTGCCGAGCTTTTTCCTAACTATGTTGGGGTCGGCTTCCAGTCTAACCGGATGCAGCTGAATACTAGTATTTTACATGGAGCGACTGCCTATCTGACCTCTATAACCCAGTAAATGGGTAATACGATATCTCCACACTACCCTTTACAATAATCGTAAAATTTCTCAACAAGACGACAAACAGAACAAATATTTAGATTTCATTAAATATTTTTTTCGTCGATAAAATTAAGCATAGATTCCCTCATTTCGATATGTGCACATTATAAAGACTTCACTGTTTATATAAATATGTGCTTTTCTATTGCACCTGTAATAATATGTTCCTTTTCTGTAGGAGCACGCGTCAAAATCAACGGAATGTATCGAAGCGTTTGCAAACGAATTAAAAGAAGAGGCAGAAGAGGTGTCAGTACAGCTATCACCAACCAGTGGACTGGTCAGACATACTGTAAAGATAGTTGGTGAGTCTACCTTATTAAAAACACGTTCTTAATGTAGACGGAAGAAGATTTAGTTTCGCTTGATAATAATAATCAAAGCTGGCGCAGTTCCTCCCCGACCCTTGCTCGATAACGAGGTGCCAGCAGTTGTTGCAGTTATTTATTTATTTATTTATTAACTTTAAAAAAAATCCTAAAGCTAGGTTACATTGCCCCACAAAACTGCTTACGCAGTTTAACTGTGAGATCATTGAGCACGTAGCTTTAAATTCCCCGACTAATAATCATGATCAAAACTTTGATCCAGCCCGTCCCATCCTTGATGTCCTCCCTCCGGTTGACGCCCTAAGCCGAGGTTCGTACCCCACAGGGGGTGCCCTTAGCGAGCGTTCACCTAGTTTTAATTAGCATAGTTGAATAACCCCTGGCTGGAGGTTTTAAGTGTAGTAGCTTAAGGCACCCACAGGAAAGTCCGGTTAAGTAGTCATGATCTCAGAGGTCAACTAAGAAATGCCATTCCTAAAAAAAAAAAAGCCGGCGCAGACCTGGTATCGGCACTCATTTCACTGCCATACAATATCAACTTTGTGCATGTTGAAATAAAGTCTAAAATAAATAAACTAATATTCACTCCTCCGACCTTTGCTCGTCAACGATGCGCCAGCCCGCGTTATTCCTGAGCCAGTAGCTTAAATTCCCCGATTAATAATCATGAAACTTTGATCCAGCCCGTCCCATCTTTGATGTCCTCCCCCCAGCGACGCCCTAAGTCGACGTTCGTACCCTACAAGGGGTGCCCTTAGCGAGCGTTCGCCTTGTTTTAATTAGCATGGTTTTTGCCCCTGGTTGGAGGCTTTGAGTATAGAAGCTTAAGGCAGTCACAGGAAAGCCCGGTAAATAGTCATGACCTCCGAGGTCAGCTATGAGATGCCTTACAAAAAAAAACCGGCCAAGTGCGTGTCGGACCACGCACAATGAAGGGTTCCGTAGTTGGGATGAATTTATCCCAAAAACAAACTTAACTTTGTAGTTGAAAAATATGTTCTCCCATACGGAATGTATGGGAAAACATGTTTTTACAACGGCAAAGATAAGTTGGTCGATTATTACTCGTTAACTTGTAGAGCCTACTTAGCTGTGATAGTTTTCCTTTTAATTTCGTTATATAACCTACTACTGCGATTTTTTTCACATATACAACAACAAACAATTAAACACACAACAACAACAACAACAACAACAAAACAACAACAACAACAACAACAATTAAACTTATTTTTCTTTCTTTCTTTCTTTCTATATCCAAAATCAACCATTTAGCTGGCAGGGGGGGGGGACACTTGATTCTAACAAAAATTTGCACTTTAAAGCTTAATATTTCACAAACGGATTCCTGAATCCAAAAATGGTTTTCGCAAACTCACAATGTTTTTAAAGGACCTTTCCAATGATACCCCACACCATGCAATAAAAAATAAAGCATCACCACTTTACGTGTATGAGAAGTACCCTAAAAATATGTTTTTCATAATTTTGTTTTACCACTTTGTCGGCATAATTAATATGTATACCTATGCCAAATTACAGCTTTCTAGTACTAAGGGTCTCGGAGCTAAACCGCGGACAGACAGACAGACATACAGACGGACATGACGAAACTATAAGAGTTCCTTGTGTACTACGGAACCCTAAAAAGCTAATATTCCGCTATCGTATCAAGGCAGACAGAAGCAAGCATATAGAGGTATGAGGAACAGGGTGTAAAGTTCACTCATCCACCATAGAAAAGAGAGGATCCTCCGACCAGACGGGTGTTGTGTCTGGTGGATTACTGCACGACGATTGATGTCGGGACGTTGTATACTGGGATTTTTTTTTAACCAATGCGCAAACTTAAACACGTGACTTTACTCATCATTATGAACAACTGTTACTATGTGACCAAACCTCAAATCGCGAAAAAAAGATCAGCTGTTCCCTACATTAATGTTCGCATAACTCGTCAAAATGTAGGGAACAGCAGATTTTTTTTTCAAGCCCACTTTTATAGATAATTTTAGAAAAAAAAAATGTTCAGAAAAACACGTGCGGTCACATGCCCATGGACGGCATTGTATATAGTTAAAACAATTTTTCTTTCTTTTTACAATCGTATAATTTTTGTCTTTTCGTCCTCAGAATCCCCGAAACTATCAAAGCCAATCAAACGCCAAGTGTCGAGTGAAGTGGGCGAGCCACTGCTGTCTCAATTGGCTGATGAAGCCCGCGCTTTGATAAGAGTGGTCGAGATTGAGAAGGCGTTTCGCTGCGAGTATTGTGAAGAGTTAGTATTTATTACTATATCAATCAATCTGCCTTGCTTTTTCCCAAGGGTTGGCTTCCAGTCTAACTGGATGCAGCTGAATACCAGTATTTAACATGGACCGACTGCCTGTCTGATCTCCACAGCCCAATTACTGGGTAATACAAAACCTCTTTGTAGGACTGGTTGTCAGACTTTCAGGCTTCTGACGACCCGTAACGACTGTCAAAGATCCACGAATGACAGCCGGGACCAACGGCTTAAGGTGCTTTCCGAAGCACGGAGAGGTCTTGGTATGTGAAGATGGTCACCCATCCATGGACCAACCGCGGCAAGCGTAGCTTAACCTGATCGATCGACCCGTGCGGCTGTTATAAAATAAATAAATAAGTGATATCACAGGGTTGCCTATCTTCACTTACGTGATTTAACTAAAACTTAAGGTGGATCCGCAGTTGTAGCCCACGAAATTCAAATTTTCTTAGGTTTTTTTGTAATTTGCAGGTCAGTAAAATATGATTCGCGACTATAATAAATATGTATTAATATAATTAGAATCATTAATCTATAAGAACAAGTCTCAAATTCTTTTGGAACAATTTGAACTGATCAAGATACAACCTTTTTTTTTTGGGTGGGAAACATTGATATATAAAAACCCAAGATGCACAGTCTCGAATAAAACTAACGCTCGAAAGTGTCCCGAAACTGTATTTCTGTCTCTTTCTATAAGCTACAAGCATATATTATTGCAAGTTCAACCTTACGCCAATTGTTTAAAGTTGTTATTACAATGCAGGTACTAAAGCAATAAAATTTTACGACCGACCGTGGTTGGTAGGTCAAGGTATTGAGTGGAGTCGAACATGACTTTTTTTTCATCATACATTATTAGTTAGTATTTTCAGAGTTTGTTAAATTGTGTTTTAAACACATAAATATACTTTTATTTGTGCATAAATATGTTATTGGGTAGCCTATCGGTTATATCAAAAAAACAAATAATAACTGTTAAAATTGGTTATTCTAAATATGGTTCAAAAAGATAATGACCTTTGTTGGCTGACGATTGATGTCCATTCTCCACATTGTATTGGGTCACGAGGAAAACTAAAATATAAAAATTAGAAGTTTCCATGAAGTTTATAATGTGACACTTACAGACTACGCGACACTTCAGTCTATCCTTAGCATGCCGCATGTCGCGAACTCATAAGTTGGCCCATAAATTAATCATTATACATCATAATATTTACGAACATTAAAAAAATGTTAAATTGGCTACCTCCTGACCTATACGTTATTTAACGTAAATATTTATATTTGTCAAAAACTACACACAAAAAAGTTCAAAAGTACATAAATTTATTAAAAAAAAAAAAAAAAACACAAAAATAAAAAAATCGACTCCACTTTTAGAACAGGGTCATTTTTATAATGCGACTAAAATAAAAAGGAGACTGTAATGCGTTGTTGTAACACTGAACAAGCAGCCATTGAAGTTAGCCGTATTGTACTTTGAGCGTTGAAAATGAAGTTTTTAGAAAAAATAAATCAAAATCACACATTGCTTGTTATAATCAGTCATATAAACAACAAAAACTAGTCAATAAGTTTTTTTACTTACCGAAAATACGAAATCCCATCCTTTTTTAACTTTCTTGACGTAATATTTTTACATTTTCTCACAGAACACTTCAGCATTTTTAACGACTGCTTCCAGACGCGAGCGACGCGAGACTATTTGAAATGAGCGCACAATTTAGAATGTTGCGCTCATTTTTTGCGGACGTTTTTTAAACGTTGAGTGTGCATCTTGGGTTTTTATATATCAATGGTGGGAAATTATCAAATAACTTCTCCCGCTCTGGGCGGAGCGGGAGGGCGTGTCAGACTCTTACTGACTAAAACCCACCCGTGTTCCTTCGGTTACCCTGTTGCCGGGGGCCACAATGTCCCTATCGGTTTTCTTCGAACCCCCGGCATCAAGATATAACCTGACACTGACCTGCAAATTGCAAAACCCTAAAAAAAATTGAATTTCGCGGGCTACAATTGTGGATTTGTGCTTATTAAATAAATCAAAATTTCGTGGTTTGGCTTGCATCAACTTTACGACGTTGAGTTTCAGACAACTATACTCCATTTGAAATAAGATTAGACATTTAACTAAACCTTTTTTTACAGTCCGCTCAACCGATTTTGACTTTTATTGCGATGGCGGCAAGACAAATGGCAGCTGCAGTAAACAGTTGGTTTTGTAACCACTTTTTAGGGTTCCGTTAAAAAACGGAACCCTTATAGATTCGTCATGTCTGTCTGTCTGTCTGTCTGTCTGTCTGTCTGTCCGTCCGTATGTCACAGCCACTTTTTTCCGAAACTATAAGAGCTATGCTGTTGAAACTTAGTAAGTAGATGTATTCTGTGAACCGCATTAAGATTTTCACACAAAAATAGAAAAAAAATAATAATTTTGGAGTTCCCCATACTTAGAACTGAAACTCAAAATTTTTTTTTTCATCAATCCCATACGTGTGGGGTATCTATGGATAGGTCTTCAAAAATGATAATGAGGTTTCTAATATCATTTTTTTCTAAACTGAATAGTTTGTGCGAGAGACACTTCCAAAGTGGTAAAATGTGTGTCCCCCCCCCTGTAACTTCTAAAATAAGAGAATGATAAAACTAAAAAAAATATATGATGTACGTTACTATGTAAACTTCCACCGAAAATTGGTTTGAACGAGATCTAGCAAGTAGTTTTTTTTTAATACGTCATAAATCGTAAACTTATCGTTACTTGCTGCTACGGAACCCTTCATGGGCGAGTACGACTCGCACTTGGCCGCTTTTTTTGCATTTAATGGCATCCTTATGCCTACGGTATAGAAGTCAAAATCGGTTGAACAAACTGTAAAAAAGGTTTGTTTAAATGTCTAATCTTATTTCAAATGGAGTATAGTTCAAAGTAAAAAGTAATTTTTCACATTATTATTAATTACTTAATTATACAGGCTGTCAGGGACATCGACGCGAAAACTGAAACAATGGATTCAGTACATGATTCTGAACACCCTGCGTTTAAATTTTTCGTCGGTTATTAAATAAAAATCTGCTGTTTCATAGAAAAGTGCAATATCTACGCGGTCAAAATGAATACCCCAGCAATTTTTTTTTTTTTAAATAACCGACGAAAATTTTCAACGCAGCAGGGGTGTTCAGAATCATGTACTGAATCCATGGTAACAGTTTTCGCGTCGATGTCCCTGCCACCCTGTATACTTTGTAATTTATTAATTACATAATGGTGCCGATTCCCTTGTTCACAAACTAAACTAAATTAAAATCCGTGCATTTTTTCTTTCTATTTCATTAAGAAAAGGATGGAAGATAAATTTTAGTTTAGTCCTGTCAAATTAATAATCGCCTGTCACTACTCCATACAAGTTTAGACGTGATTAAAAACTTGCCTACTAAAATTACGTCAATATACGTCTATTGACGTAATTTTAGTAGGCAAGTTTTTAATCACGTCTAAACTTGTATGGAGTAGTGACAGGCGATTATTAATTTGACAGGACTAAACTAAAATTTATCTTCTGTCCTTTTCTTAATGAAATAGAAAGAAAAAGATGCACTGAACTTAAATTTAGTTTAGTTTGTGAACAAAGGAATCGGCACCACTGACTTGCAAATTGCAAAAGACCTAAAAAAAATTGAATATCGCGGGCTACAACTGCGGATTTGTGCTTATTAAATAAATAAAAATTTCGTGGTTTGGCTTGTTTCAACTTTACTACGACTTCAGCCAACTAGTTCAAAGTAAAAAGTAATTTTTCACATTATCATTAATTATTTTAAAAAATTAAGAAAACTGAAACAATGGATTCAGTACATGATTCTGAACACCCTGCGTTGAAATTTTTCGTCGGTTATGAAATAAAAATCTACTGTTTCATAGAAAAGTGCAATACCTACGCGGTCAAAATGTATGGAACAGCAAATTTTTTTTTTTTAAATAACGGACGAAAAATTTCAACGCAGGGGGTTCAGAATCACGTACTGAATCCATGGTAAGTTTTCGCGTCGATGTCCCTGCCAACGTGGATACTTTGTAATTTATTAATTACATAATATTTGTTTATTACCGACTTAATGAAAAAAAAAAAGAGTTTTTTTTTTAAACGGACCCTCTATGTAACAAATATCCCTGATTTACACAATGAATTGTTTTGTTCTAGTGTGTTCTACTTGGAAGGCGGTCTGAACAAGCACCGCGCGATACACAAGGGAGTCAAGAATCCTTTCAAATGTCACATTTGTAAAGTTAGCTTCGCCACGTATTCCAGGTTTGTATATTTGTCTACTCTTGCCCGCGGCTTCGCACTGTTAAGATGGCGCTCCGTGGGTCCTTTTTCGAGAGTATGTATGTATGTATGTTTGTGTGTATGTATGTTTGTGTGTATGTATGTATGTCTATTTCTTTGGCACGCTCTGTAGCCTAAACGGCTTGATGGATTTTAACATACGAGGTGTCGTTAGGTTCGTCTTAATAGTGGGAGTGACATAGGCTATATAATATTTATATATCGCATCTGCAAATACAAAAGGGAGGGGTAAATTAAAAAAAAACATTGGCATCAAATAAAACTTAGTAATGAGTCAATTTCAAATAAATATACATATTTATACAGGTTGATTGGAAGATGGGTGCAAAGCTTTAAGGCGAAGATAGTACAGACAATTTAGAACCATTTAAGCCATGGTTGTCTTAGACGAAGTCTTACCAAATATTTTTAACCAAATTTTTAAGTTTTTTTTCGGAAATTCTCAAAATTTAATGTAAACTGCATAATTATGGCCAAATTGAATGATAAATGAATTCATTTTTTATTTATTTAATTAAAGTAATGTGTAAGCAATCAAGCAAAACATGTTTTAGGCTTCTGTGTCATTAGACATTTTTTTACAGACATTTAAAGCTCAGAAAAAATAAAAAATTTGTACAATACGTCTTTTAAACCTTATTAAAAAAAAAAACGGAGGGTGCTTTTTTTGTTCAAACCTTTTTGAAGACATGCTTGATAATCGCTCTTTCTTTTGAGGTATCATTTATGCGGATATCTTACAAATTATTGAAATTAGGGCCTACAAACCAATTTGAGGGAGAAATTTTTTATTTTAGGCAGACTAATTAAAACAACATTTGAATTAAAATTATTTATTTTTCATGTTCAAAATGACGGCCGTGATTCCTAATACAAGCACGGCCCCCGTCTTCTAACTTCTGTAGTCGTTATTTTCAACATCATCTCCTGCTTCATTGTCTCAAACGCTGAATTTATTCTTTGTATCAATTCTTCTCTAGTGTTTATTTCTATGTTGTTATACACCAGTTCCTTGGCCCGGCCCCACACGAAAAAGTCCAACGGGGTCAGATCTGGGGAGCGAGCGGGCCAAGGGATGGGTCCATCCCTGCCGATCCAGCTATCAGGAAAGCAATTGTTGAGGTGTTCCCTTACATTTAAAGTCCAATGCGCTGGACAGCCGTCTTGCTGAAAGATGACTGTTCGGTCTCTTTCGAAGATCGGGACACCTGATTCCTCTACCAGCAGTGGTAAATCAATTTGCAGAAATTGCAAATAATTTTCGCCATTCAATGGATCAGGCAAAAAGTGGGGCCCAATCAATGTTCTGCCAATTATTCCAGCCCATACATTCACAGAGAATTTCATCTGAAATGACACCTGCTTCTTAAAATGTGGATTGTTGTCTGCGTCGGCCCATTCATGGATGTTGTGAAAGTTTGTAATACCTTTCCTTGAAAATTTACTTTCATCCGTCCACAAGATTGATATCAGAAACCACGCATCTTCGATGTCTCTGTTGAGGAGGAAACGGCAGAACTGAATTCTTCTTTGAGGATCTTGCTCTACTAGACCTTGCACACTCCTGCCATGGAACGGATACTTATCATTTTGGTGCATTGTATGCCACACCTTCCATTGAGAAATGTTTAAATTTCGAGCTACTGCTCTAGTACTGGTAGTAGGATCCGCTTGAAATGCTGCTAAAATGTCTTCGTCGACGGCAGTTTCGTGTCTGCCCGGGTTGACTCCAGGTTCCACGCGGTGAAACCCATCTTGGGCAAGACGACGAAACGTGTTGTAAAACACTCGGACATTCGGTATCCTGCGATTCGGATAGCGCTCTTGATACATCCGTCGCGCCAAAGATCCATTGCCGTCTGCTCTACCGTACATAAATACGATATCCGCATATTCTTGATTGGAAAAAGTAGCCATAGTCACTTAAAAATTAAGAAAAACGGCGTAGGAGCGCACTAAATGTCAACTCAACACAATTAAGTCCAAAATCAACACGTGCAGGAGCGCGAGGCTACGACTGGACACGGTGAAACAAAAAAGTTCAAAACTAACGCAAACAACACGTGCAGGAACGCAAAGGGCTACAACTGAACACGGTAAATTGTGAATCAACACGACAACGTCCACTCACAAGGGCAACTTTGACTAATAAGTAAAAGATGCAACGGCTTCATCACAGACCGACTGACCCTGACTAAAGAAAAACGACTTTGTTGCCTCAGTAACTAAGACCATTTTGCTGTAAAAACCAACTCTTATCGCTTTTTGCTATTCATTGGGCGTTCTACCTGGAAATGCCGTCGCACCGCGCTCGGTGGCCATTGTTTAGAGAATCCCCTCAATGGGTTCCCCTCAATTGGTTCCTGCATGTGCCAAAAATTCTTAGAATTGAACAATGTTATCATGTTAGACTGCCTAAAATTTAAAATTACTCCCTCGAATTGGTTTGTAGGTCCTAATTTCAATAATTTGTAAGATATCCGCATAAATGATACCTCAAAAGAAAGAGCGATTATCAAGCATGTCTTCAAAAAGGTTTGAACAAAAAAAGCACCCTCCGTTTTTTTTTTAAATAAGGTTTAAAAGACGTATTGTACAAATTTTTTCTGAGCTTTAAATATCTGTAAAAAAAATGTCTAATGACACAGAAGCCTAAAACATGTTTTGCTTGGTTGCTTACACATTACTTTAATTAAATAAATAAAAAATGAATTCATTTATCATTCAATTTGGCCATAATTATGCAGTTTACATTAAATTTTGAGAATTTCCGAAAAAAACTTAAAAATTTGGTGAAAAATATTTGGTAAGACTTCGTCTAAGACAACCATGGCTTAAATGGTTCTAAATTGTCTATACTATCTTCACCTTAAAGCTTTGCACCCATCTTCCAATCACCCTGTATATTTAATAAAACTAAAAAGTTTGAAATAAAACAAATAACTCGAAATGTTGGTGTAAATTTTGTTTGTCGGAGCCTGCAATACCAAAATTATATAGATTATAATGCTTGTTTTTTTCTTTTCAGTTATGAGTTTTTTGCAGTCGGGTTTTTTTTATTTTTAACATTTTTTAATAAAAACACTTTAATTCTACTAACTGAATTTATTTATAACTTGCACAACAAAATTACAACTGGTCGGAAAATAATTATATTCGATTAGAATTTTGTGGGTTGATGACTGCCTCGCTATGCATAGCGAGCAGTTTTATATAGCACATTAAAAGCAATTTCAGCAATAAGTGCTGTTTAGTAAAATTATGTATAAAAGCACATGCTAACGCAATAAAAAGTATCCCATGTTCTAACCCAGTACCCTAATTGCGTAATACAACACAACCACAATCTGTTTCGATTTGAAACAGATTGCTAATCCATTGCTTCATAAGTTGGAGAAAAAAATCTGCTCAACAACGTAAATAAGCAAAATGAAACAAATTAGGCAAAACTGTTTACGAAAATAAGTTACACAATTAGGGTACAGGTCATGGTCTACCTGTATGCCGAATTTCATTTAAATCCGTTCAGCCGTTTTAGAGCGAAAGCGTAACAAACAAACTCATTTTCGCATTTATAATATTACTAGCAGCACCCCACGGTTTCACCCGTATATGTTTCGATCCCGTGGGAATATCGGGATAAAAATTATCCTATGTCCTGGCCCAGGTCATCGTCTACCCATGTGCCAAATTGCATCCAAACCCGTTCTGCCGTTTTAGAGTGAAAGAGTAACAAGCAAACATTAGTTAGGATAAGGATTACTATTAATTGTATTTCCGACGAAACTTTTATCTTGCGGTTCTATTAATGCCAGGGTTTCCCAACTCCCCGGTTCCTTGGGGGTCACTGAGCATATCCAAAGGGTTAGTCAAAAGTTAAAGCAAAGCAAAGTTAAAAATATGAAGTTTGTCTTAAAATAAAGAAGTTGCCTCTTAGGCTGGTTTTCCTGTCACGCTGACCACACGCTGACGGTCGACGCTGATGTCAATATGTATGTAGCTAAGCGCTGAGCAGTCAGCGCGACTTAAAAACGCTACCTATAACTACATACATATTGACCCATCAGCTCCGACTGTCAGCGTGCGGTCAGCGTGACAGGAAAACCAGTCTTAGTATTGTTTTTTTTTTTTTACTTTCATGGGTCCGTGATGATCATCTTTTATCTTTCATAGGTCCCGCCATAAAAAAGCATGGGAAACTCTGATTTAGGCAGGTTTTCTGGCCCTTTATTATCTTGTTTGGATACTGTATTTTGGTAATCAGTGGGATATCTTCTCCCCCCAGATGCACAACCCACAAAACAACCCACGGCTTCTACAAGCGCTCACTAGCCGACGCTAAGAAACAAGCCGATGGCCCCGCAAAAGCCGATGCCGACTCTTCCGCACGCTCTGCCACCGGCATATTGGGATACGGCGACTTTCCTGTAGTCAAACACTTCTTGTGCGAGGTAACGTTGTAATATTACCTAAAAAAACTTTTTACAAAAAAAAACATCCGACTTCCAAAAAACACTACAAAGTGAAAAATAACTTTAATTTCGGAAGACGGTGTCTTTGGTTTTGAATTTTCGTTTTTTGTCACTGACTTCCGAAATTAAAGTTATTTTTCACTTTGTAGTGTTTTTTGGAAGTCGGTTTTTTTTTTGTATGCTTGCTATGTAAATAACAGTGACAGGAACTTATCATATCATCCACATACTAAGTGGGAAAAAGTACGTATTATTGAAGCTAACTCAAAAACTATCGAAGCAAAGTTAATAAAATTTATATATTCACCTCGAGAGCATACTCTTTCAAATAAAAAAAATAATTTTCAAAATCGGTTCACAATTGACGGAGAAATCGGTGACATACATTAAAAAAAACATACGCGACGAACATATAACCTCCTCCTTTTTGGAAGTCGGTTAAAAAAACAGTGGCACTCCAGGAGTGCCGACAGAAGCGAAAACTTGAAAAAAAATCGGCACCGCGGTAATCAACACGTTGATGTCTTTTACTCGACGCACCGCGGTCATCAAAGCGTTAATATCTTTTATTCCACGGTGTCAGTAAATTGCGTTACAGTGTCGCGAAATCAATGGTTTAGTCCCATCTCAAAAATGCCTAACGTGTCTAAAGAGATTTTTACTTCAACAAGCCGACAGCCTCCGCACGCTCTCGGCAATAGATTTTTGTTTCGCGGGGAAACACTTCCTGTGCTAGTTAACACAGAAGTGACAGAAACCGACGGCTTTTTAGAAGCTCAAACGGTCTTATAATTAAACCCCTGGACATTTATGGGCATTTACTGTTTATTCCTTACTTAGGACTGCGGCCGCTCATACCTGCACTGGACATACCTACAAGTACACAGACGCATGAAACATGCCAACGAGAACTTTCTGTATAGATGTAACCAGTGTGAACTTACCTTTCCCAACAGGTAAAATATACCTTTTTATTACAACTATTCAAAAAGAGCTAGTTTATTCTTTATAAACAGGGACCAAATAGCTTTTTAATCCCTAGAGGCTAAAAGTGATTTGAATTTGGAATGTGGATATTGTTAGTAAAAGTTCTAATCACCAAAGAGATCAATCACGAACATTGTATGAACAAGTAACAGGTTGAATGATAAAGAAAACCACGCGCGTGAGTCAAATAAAAAGCTTTTCAAAAAATAAAAGAGGCGCGAAATGCATTCCGCCTTCGTTCGTAATTGTTTACTAAAATTCAGATTTGAAGTTTTATAAAAAAATAGTGTCTTTCTCAAATAGTGAGAATGAAATAAATAAACGTAGGTACTATTCGTATTTATAAGTTTTACTTTCTTATTTTCTCATAGAAGGTGATAAAAAAAATAGAATGTCCACCTCGGGAGCAACACTATTTTATTAAGCTCGAGTGACGTAGTTTAAATTTAAAGAAAAAAAAAATTTAAAAGAAAAACTCGCCTTAAACGAGAACTGCCGTCAAACTGTTCTGCAATTTGGCAGACTTTATATAAGTTATTGTATAAACAAATTTTAAATAAATAAACTTTATACAGCTGGGGCCTCGCGTACCATCGTAAGAAGGTGCACGGCAAGACTGGAGCTGACGACCCTGGAACTACTAACAAGAGCACCAGGGATGATTATAGGTATTCTTCCGCTACTAATACTTTTCAGTACTGACTCACAAATACTGGCTAAAGTCGCGTCCTATTTAGGCCGCGTTCCAAGTTACGCCTTAATCGCTCACAGCGCTCATATCGATACTTTGCGTTCCGATTTAGATATCACGATTATGACAGCTCACAGCTGTCAACAATTCGGAACGCTAAACGGTCAAAACTTCTAGCATAACCCCAACCTTGCCCAAAATTGTTGGATTACAGTATTTCTTTATGTATACGTCACCGTATAATTATAAACTTCGTTAGTTTATAATCGATCGGTATTATTTCCGTTAGATTATAAACTGTCGAAAAATTGTGAACAAATCATTTACAATTTAACGCATAATTTTTCGATAGTTTATAAATGTATCCACGAAAAACTGACAAATTGTGAACTGGTATCAAACTTGCTTGCGACGTAACGCACCTTGCGCTAATATTAAATAGCCTGCCTGGCTGCGAGCAACTTGGAAGTAGCGCTCGCATGGCTCGCGTGCGGTTGGTCACAGTTCTAACCTAACCTAACCCATTTCACCCAGTCCACAATTTTTCGACAGATTATAATCTAACGGAAATAATACCGATAGATTATAAACTAACGGTGCTCATAATCTTACGGTGACATTTAAACAAAGAAATATGATAGGCAACTTTTGACGTTGAGCGAGCACTGTGAGCGCGTTCACGAACGTTCCGAATAGGGATAATGCCTAGGTAAAAAAAAAAAGAAATTATATGTTCTCCGTCTTTCAGATAATAAAAAAATATTAGACACGTATTTTTGCTTCATCATATTAATCAAAAATAACTTAGAAAACACGCATTAAAGTTGGGGAGTGGGGGCTCACTACGTCACAACGCAGTATTAAATCTAGCAAAGCGTGACGACATGCCACATTTTAACTCAGTGTATCGCCGTAATATTTTTTTTACGTCAAAAAAGAGAAAAATACGTGTTCAATTTTTTTTTAAATCTACAAGACGGACAATAAAAAAATGTTTTGGACACATGCCTATTGATACCATTCATTTTTCTTTAGGATACCATGTCGGGATTGTAGCGAGGTGTTGCCGAACAAAACAGCTTTGTACAAGCATCGTAAGAAAGAACACAGCGATGCATCTACACGAGCTTATACTAAACCAGGTAAGAATAATAATTATACAACGTGTTATTTTGATATCCGATAACTCTAGGGCAGCGGTCGGCAACACGCGGCCCGCGAACGTCTTACTTGCGGCCCGTGAATGTTTTGTAAATAACTTATAAATAACGCGCAAATTTTTTCAATTGTAAATTATAGAAAAAATTAATATGCTTTTCGTCTCACAGATGAGCATTTGAGCATTTGCATTTTTACGAATTGCAACTACAAATTTGACAGCTAACATACAAGAAATAGCCTCCCTTCCGAATGCAACCTCAGACATCACACTGATTCCACCGTGGCCACCGCCGCGTCCACCGTCGCTGTCGCCGCTGCCGTTTCCGCCGCGGCAGGGCCCTCGCAGGGGGCTCGGGGGGAGGTAGAGATGGAATGCCAATAACGGCCCCATTTCGCCTCCTCCAGGCGAACATCAACCACTGCGCCGCCGCTCAGGATCTGTTGCTCCAGAGCATGGCGCAGTGGTCGATCAACATCGCCGTGGTCGCTGAGCCGTACTTTGTCCCGCCCAGGGATGACTGGGTGGAGGACCTGAGCGGCTCAGTGACCCTCATTTCATCGGCCGCCGCCGGTACTCCGTCCCTCGAGTCGGTCAAGAGAGGACGGGGTTGCGTTGCAGCACGGTTCGGGGAGATTGTCGTGGTGGGTGTTTACTTCTCCCCGAACCGAACTCTTGCCGAGTTCCACAACTCCCTTGCGGAGTTAAGAGTCGTCGTCGTCGGGTTTGGTTCCCTCCCCGTGCTCGTACTCGGGGACTTCAATGCCAAGAATCTGGCTTGGGGTTCCCGGTATACGGACACACGGGGCAGGATGGTGGAGGACTGGGCTCTGGAGACAGGCCTGGTCGTCCTAAACCGGGGTTCTGTCCCCACGTGTGTGCGGATGCGGGGCGAATCGGTGGTGGACATTTCGTTCGCCAGCCCCGCTCTGTCGCCGCGTGTCATTGACTGGCGCGTCATGGAGGGGGTGGAGACCTACTCCGATCACCGGTACATCCGGTTTGACGTCTCCACCCAGACCTCGAGTGCGCCGGTCCGACAGGC
The DNA here is from genome assembly GCA_963680765.1 of Agrochola lychnidis. Lineage (NCBI taxonomy): Eukaryota > Metazoa > Arthropoda > Insecta > Lepidoptera > Noctuidae > Agrochola > Agrochola lychnidis. The sequence goes on from OY796874.1 coordinate 13,237,213, forward strand.
CCCGAGTGGTCCGCGGTGGGCGCTGAAGCAGCTGGACCGGGAGCTTCTCCTGGAAGCCTCGATCGTGCAGGCCTGGGTGTCATCACCGGACAGGCCTGCCGACATCAACGACGAGGCGGAGTGGTTCCGGGAGGCCATGTCCAATGTGTGTGACATGGCAATGCCCCGGGTCCATCCTAGACATGCTTCGCGCCGGCTGTACTGGTGGTCGCAAGAGCTGGAGGCTCTGCGCAAGGCGTGTGTTGCTGCGCGACGCCGGTACGCCAGGCATCGCAGGCTCCGTATCCGCCCTCCGGATACGGAAGCCATTGAGGCGGAGCTGTACGAGGGGTACAGAGCGGCGAAGGCCGCCCTCCAAGCGGAGATCCTGCGGGCCAGGGCGCTGGCCCGCGAGGAGATGCTGGAGACTCTCAACAGGGACCCGTGGGGGCGCCCATACAAGATGGTGCGGGAGAAACTCCGCCCATGGGCTCCCCCGCTGACGCAGAGTCTCCGGCCCCAGCTTGTGGGGGACGTGGTGAGCGCTCTGTTCCCCTCTAGAGGGGATCATACTGCTCCGCCCATGGCTCCGCCTACTGCGGTGCCCGATGCGGACCACACCGACGACGACGATTCTCCTGAGGTGACTGAGGTAGAAATGAGAGTGGCGGTACGCAAGATGAGTGCGAAGAATACCGCCCCAGGACCCGACGGCATACCCGGAAAAGCCTGGGTCCTGGCCATGGGGGCTCTCGGGCCTCGACTGAGGGGGCTCCTAAGCGCATGCATGGAGAGGGGCCAGTTCCCACTTCGTTGGAAGACGGGGAAACTGGTCCTCATCAAGAAGCCGGGGCGCCCAGCGGACTCTCCGTCCGCTTATCGGCCCATTGTGCTGCTCGACGAGGTGGGCAAGCTCTTTGAAAGAGTCATTGCAGACCGCCTCGTCGGGCAGCTGGTGCGAGTGGGGCCGGATCTGGCGGAGAGCCAGTTCGGTTTCCGCAGGGGGCGCTCTACGGTGGACGCCATCATGCGCGTGCGGGCCCTCACGACGGGGGATGCTGTGGCCCGGGGCGGGGTCGTCTTGGCGGTGTCTCTAGACATCGCCAATGCCTTCAACACCCTGCCCTGGAGTTGCATCAGGGAGGCACTCCGGTATCACCGGATGCCGACCTACCTCTGTCGTGTGGTCGAGGCCTATCTGACGGACAGGGCCGTCATCTACCCCGGTCACCAAGGAGAGTGGAACCGGCAAGAGATGTCGTGCGGTGTCCCACAGGGTTCGGTCCTGGGGCCGCATCTGTGGGACATCGGATACGACTGGGTGCTGCGCGCCGACCTCCCTAGCGGCGTCAGCGTCGTTTGTTACGCTGACGACACGCTTGTCCTGGCGCAGGGGGGGTCGTACCAGGCGGCGGCCGATTTAGCGACACGCGGGGTTGCGACAATCGTTGACAGGATCCGGCAGCTGGGACTCGAGGTGGCCCTGCACAAGTCTGAGGCCATGGGTTTTCATGGTCCTCGGAATGCGCCACCGTCGGGTTCCCAGGTAATGGCGGGAGGGGTTCACATCGGTGTCGAGTCGACGATGAAGTATCTGGGACTCGTCCTCGACAGCCGGTGGAATTTCGTGGAACACTTCCGACGTTTGGCTCCCAGACTGGACCGGGCCGGGGCTGCATTGAAGCGGCTCCTGCCCAATCTAGGGGATCCAAACGCCTCCTGCCGGAGGCTCTATGCGGGGATCGTGCGGTCCATGGCCCTTTACGGGGCGCCGGTGTGGGCGCGTTCATTGAGGCTGCGGCCAGCCCGCCGGTTGAACGCGTCCCAGAGGATCATGGCCATCCGGCTGGCCCGAGGATACCGCACGGTCTCCTGCGAGGCGGCGAGCCTCCTTGCCGGATTACCGCCATGGGATCTGGAGGCAAAGGTCCTCGCGCACGTCTGGGAGTGGCGCGAGGAGGCGAAACGCCGGGGCTTAACCCCGATGCCGCAAGAAATTGCGGCACAGCGGACAGAGCTCCGGCGGGATCTCATGGCGTCATGGAGGGTGCGATTGTCGCAACCCCGCGCTGGGCACGCCACAATCGCGGCGATAAGACCCGTCTTTGAGGAGTGGCTGGAGAGACGCCACGGCGTTCTCACCTTCCGCCTGACGCAGGTCCTCACCGGACACGGCTGCTTCGGGAGGTTCCTGTTCAGGATAAGGCGGGAGGAAACACCCGGGTGTCACCATTGTGTGGATCGGCCTGAGGACACGGTGGAGCATACGGTGGAGGTCTGCCCGGCTTGGGCGGAGCAACGCCGTGTTCTCGTAGAGGCGATCGGCGGCGGTGATCTCTCGCGTCCGGCCCTGGTTCAGGCCATGGTACGGAGCGAGAGGAAATGGCAGGCCGTCACCTCCTTCTGCGAAGCGGTAATGCTCGCGAAGGAGGAGGCGGAACGCGTGAGGGAGAGGCAAATTTCGCGCCCTCACGCCCCTAACCGCCGCAGGAGGAGACGCCCGGGGCGGGAATCGCGAGCCGATTTCCGGCCACCGTAGGCGCGGGCTTGCGGACGGTGAGCAATGGGTAGCTCGCTGTCCGATAAGGACCAAGCCCGGGTCGACGGCGCGTTGTGTTCCACGCGCGCCTCAAAGAGATGTCAGCAGAATTGAAGGGGTCCACTAGGGCCAATGCCTGCCGGGGGTTCGAAGAAAACCGATCGGGAAATCGTGGCCCCCGGCAACAGGGCAACCGAAGGAACACGGGTGGGTTTTAGTCAGTAAGAGTCTGACACGCCCTCCCGCTCCGCCCAGAGCGGGAGAAGTTATTTGATAATTTCCCACCCAAAAAAAAAAAAAAAAAAAAAAGACATCACACTGAAATTTGTATAAAACCGGTTACCTATTTAGGTTCTTTGTAGTTTTCATTTTTGAATGATTTACGGTGGTTATTTTTCTAGCTAGAAAGCCCAAAATTTCGTATGGTTTAACAATTTTTAATAGCATTTTTTATTTTTTCTGTTGGGTATGACCAAGTATACGTAGGTATATTGGGCTTCTAGGGTTAATATCACAAGTGCGGCGCCTTTAGTTTATTTTGCCACCTTGTGGCCCTTGCCTGCCAAAAGGTTGCCGACCGCTGCTCTACATGGTCTCATTAATACCCTAATGAGACCATGTCATAGAATCAGCTGGCATATGAATTATTTTTTAACTAATGTTTTTTTTTTAGAGCTCGTGGCTAAATACTAACAGCCGCTCGGGTCGATCTGTCAGGTTAAGCTACGCTTGCCGGGGTTGGTCCGTGGATGGGTGACCATTTCTACATACCGAGACTCCTCCGTGCCTCGGAAAGCACGTTAAGCCGTTGGTCCCGGCTGTCATTCGTGGATCTTTGACAGTCGTTACGGGTCGTCAGAAGCACGAAAGTCTGACAACCAGTCTTACCAAGGGGTATCGTATTACCCAGTTACTGGGTTGTAGAGGTCAGATAGGCAGTCGTTCCATGTAAAATACTGGTATTCAGCTGCATCCAGTTAGACTGGAAGCCGACCCCAATATAGTTGGGAAAAGGCAGATTGATTGTTTTTTTAGACCTCGTCCATCAGGCGAGATCGAGGTCAAGAGCTATTCAGCAATGAAAAAAATAAAAACAAAAAACTTTTTATTTTTAATGTGTAACATTATTCCTCTCGCTTTCCTGCAATTAAAATCTAAATAATCGAATCTGTGGGAGTGATTTCGTGCAAAGGGACGGAAGTGTGTAACAGGAAGCCGGGGAAGCGCGAGCTATTTGTTTTGACCAATGAGCGCGCGCGGTGCTAGAGTTGACCGTCAGATGGTGCCAACCTATTTTCCCCGAGGTTGTAAACAGGATGATGATGATGAAGACGGTGATGTTGATAGCGATGGTGATGATGATAAATATTGTTTATATCATACATAAGTCAACCAAGATGTTAGATGTTACTAGTGATGTGCCGGATCGTTAAAAAATGTGATCCGCGAATACGGATATGGATCTCAACTTTCTTCAGGTTCAGCAGGAATTATTTATGATCCTCATCGTAACTGACTTTTGTGGGACAAGCTGCCAAGTTACTCTTTTTGAAATACAATTTACCATTACTCAATATTAATTATGATGTAATTTTTTTTAAGTTCTTGAAAACAACATAGTTTTAATTGATGTGTTAACTCACATAATTATTTCAATTATCATATCACAAATATTAGATGTTTGATCTCACTACAAAGTTAGTTTAATTACTACCTTATAACTTAATTTACTGGTACTTACTCTACTTGAATTACAATAAATATGTTTTTTTTTTGTGTTTGACTTTATATTTTTTTATTTAAGTTAAATGCACTATATAGAACTAACTATACACATGATTAAATTATTTTTTTAGTAATTTGGATTGAAGTTAACAGTATTTCATTGCTACATATCTTTAAAATGTCATATACGTAGTGAAATGTATTAATTTAAAAGATCCGTTCAAGATCCGCCAAAAAGTAACGGATACGGATACAGATCTTTTTTCTCCCTCGGATATCCGCGGATACGAATATCCAGCACATCACTAGATGTTACACATCATATGCGACTACTGCAATGCTCACTTGTTTTTTTGCTTCATGCATCTCTATTCGCCAACTTTCGCACGGACGTATTAAATTGCGGCGGGATTTTACCGCGCATTGAATTTTCAACTCTCGGTGTTAAACCGAGCGTTGAAAAAACACACTTGGATTTTCAACTCTCGGCGCTAAGCAATGCGTTGAAAATCAAGTGCACGAAAAAAATCGCCGCGATTTTATTACGTCCTTGAGAACATGGGCTTAAAGTCATTCTGTGTATTGGCACAATAATTGTTAAGTCCTTTAAGCCCTAAGGCCTATGCATATGGCGTTTTTATATGCGCGTTCCATGTAACGCGCGTCGACCGACGGCACGTTTTCTGCTTTGAAAAAGCAGCACCCATCAGGGGCGACGGCTCTAAACAACTCGATTCCTACCAGCTTCCCTTCGAAAATTCGGAACACAACCACTCTATCGTCATTGAATTATCAAACTATTAAGTATTTGATACACCGTAAAATTAGAACAAAACACTTAAGAGGCCGGCGACACGGCTCGCAAGTACAAATCGAGATGTTTGCAAAATTCAATTCCAAGCACGTTGCGCTAGTGTGAGTGCCTGTCGGAGCGATATACACCTACAGTGAGCAATACTACCACGCACATATTGACAATTATTGATTGACGCGATAGTACTACTAGCTTTCGAAAATTTATGATAAATTTGGATGTGTTCCGTAATACAAAAAATTATGAATGAAAACTTTATGTACTTCCATTTTTTTTTCGATAATTTGTAACTTGATAACATAAACTATGCTTCTGCGGAAACAATATTACAAATATTGTTGTTTATAATACAGAAAAAACAATATGAAAACATGTCATTTACGCTGTAAAAATATACGAATTGCAATTCGCTTACACTTCATTTAAAGGTAAGTTTTTGGAAATAAAAAGACATAGGAGCCTAGATAAATACTGTCTCAATCCGAATATTAACATAATATGGTGGAAATATGGTCAAACTGCAAATGATTTATGTACTACGTTTGTATGGACAATTCATGCGTCGCCGCATTCTTAACGCTAAAATAACTCGTAGGTACGTCCGGCTTATCGTGAATTCAATTTCTTTAGAAACTAAAGTCCATCATGAGGTCACTTCGGTCACGTGACACCGCGGTTTTTTTCTGACGAATTCATCAAAAAAGATGTGCAGGCTGAAAAACATATTCGTAGTTGTTTTATGAGTTCGGCCCGAGATTGGTAGGAATAGAATTATTTTCACTAATTTGCATGAAGCTCATAATAGAAAAGTAGATCGAAATAGGAATTTAATGAAACGGTTTATGGACACTGTTGTTTTGATAGGTAAAGAAGAAGTAACTTTTCGCGGCTGCGACGAAAGTCCGAAGTAATATATATATTTTTTTTATTACTCCGGTTTACCTCTGTCGTTTCACCACGCCTCGCCACTGGCACCCATTGCGTGTTCAGCGCGTCGACGCGCGATAAATAACGTGTGTTTAGACCCTTATTCTACATGCTGACAACCTCATTAACAACATCGCAGTTTTCATATTAATGTCTTTCTAAAACAGGCATGTATGCGAGCGCAGAGTCAAATTCTACAGGTGGGGCGTGTTCTCATTGTCACGCCACATTCACGCACGCGATTGATCTGCACAAACACGTCAAGTAAGTGATCGTATGTTTGGCTTTTAAATATTATATTTGTATAAACATTTAAGAGTAGACTTCCAAAAGGAGGAGGTTCTCAATTCAACTATATGTTCTTTTTTTTGTATGTTTGTTACGCGATAACTCGGCCAATTATGAATTGATTTTAATTATTCTTTTTTGTTTGGTAGGTAAGATCTAGTAGTAGATAAGGCTTCAGAGATGGTCCCATATAAATTTTAATAACTTTACTTGGGTAGTTTTTGAGTTAGCTTCAATAATACGTATTTTTTCCACTTGGTATGTGGATGATATGTTAAGTTCCTGTCACTGTTATTTACATAGCAGGTAGTGGTATTCTAATTTGTGTGGGGTAGGTACCACAACTAAAAAATCATAAATAAAAATTCAAAACCAAAGACACCGACTTCCGAAATTAAAGTTATTTTTTACTTTGTAGTGTTTTTTTTTTAGAAGTCGGTTGTTTTTTTTTTTTTTGTAAAAAGTTTTTTGTAATATCTTTAAAATAAGAATTAATTCATGTATATTTTTGATAGTAGTCAAATACCCTTTTCTAAGACGTAGGTACGTGAACACCTGACACGCTACTGAGTGGAATATGGATAGAGCTTAACTAAAATTTTAAGAACTTTTCATTTTCAATCCTAGAGAGGTCCACGGCATAGATGAGTCCTGCTTATCTTGCAAAAAGACATCGACCACAGAAGGGACATGTCCGCGGCGTCCGCACACGTGTCCCGTCTGCGGACACGCCTTCCGGACGCTTTCTATGCGGAACGAACATTTGAGGGTACATACAGGGGAGAGACCCTTTCCTTGTGATGTGTGTGGAGTTGCGTTCAGGAGGTGAGTGTGTATTCTTATCAAAGAAAACCACATTTATTTAGTTTAAAAAAAGTTTCATTTTTTTTATGGGAAATTATCAAATAACGTCTCCCGCTCTGAGCGGAGCGGAAGGGCGTGTCAGACTCTTACTGACTAAAACCCACCCGTGTTCCTTCAGTTGCCATGTTGCCAGCCACTGTTGCGGTTACACCGCCACATACGAACTACGCATCATAGACATGACGTCACACAAATCCTGCATCGCGCAGAGTTTACCGAGCGATCGACATATATACAAGATTCCGACTTCAAACCGTCGGGCAGTTGCCCGCCAGACACAACACCCGTCTGGTCGGAGGATCCTCCCTTTTCTATGGTGGATGAGTGAACTTTACACCCTGTTCTTCATACCCCTAAACCACAATTTCCCTTTCGGTTTTATTCGCAACCTAAACTCAAAAGTTACAAGCTAACACTTTTATATTGAAGCTCCCGAGTTTTTCACACCCAAATGACTCAATTTTGCATGCAGACTAAGTTATGAATATGATTACTGTGTCCTATTTAGGCCGTATTCTCAGCGGCAGCAGGCAACAGGGCGGCACGACAGCGGCGCTTTTTTTTTTATCTTTTGCATTTCGCAGTTGACCACTAACGTCGTGGCTGCTTAACCGGTCTTTCTTGTGGCTGCCTTAAACTTCTACACTCAAAGCCTCTTCTAGCCAGGGACAAAAAACTATTCTAAATTAAAACTAGGCGAGCGCTCGCTAAGGGCACCCCCTGTGGGTTACGAACCTCGGCTTAAGGCGTCGCTGGGGGGAGGACAGCAAGAAGGGACAGGCTGGATCAAGCTTAGATTTTCATCTTGATTATTATACGGGGTATTTAAAGCTACGTGCTCAGCTGCAACAACTGCTGGCTAGCAAGGCAAGGGTCGGGGGGGAGTATCATTTACTTGGGGGCGCGATCGCGATCGCGAAGGCCCTTGGCGGCGAGGTTGGAATGACGGGTGTCGTCTGTATTTGTATACTGTACTGGTGGCCCTATTCTTCTCCTGGAGGAGTGTTATGGGGTCATCTGGGTCGGAAAAGAAACGCGAGAGCGGCGCGATCAAATGCACAGTTTTATATTATGGAACTGTTCTCGCTCCCCGCGCCGCTGTCATCGAGAACAGTTCCATATAAAACTATGCATTTGAATGCGTCGCTGTCGCCGTCGCCCCGCTGCCTGCTGCCGCCGAGAATACGGTCTTTAAAAGCGATCGCGAATACACAATCGTTTGAACTTTTTGGTCGATTAACCTGAACGCCGACAGAACCAAAGAACTATGCCGCTTTCCGGTTTTTATCGTTGTTTTTCCAAAAACACTTGTTTTCATGTTTCGTAACTAAATCGTGAACGCGGTATACCTGCGGTGCGGTTAATTTATTCGCCTCGTTCGACGCTAATGTGCGTCCATCTTATGCCCCATGCTGGCACTGTTTCATACTTTTCACATAAATTCTTCATGGCAATCTAATTATGTTTACAACTTTAAATATGGCTACTAAATAATAGGTCTTTACCTATGAAATTGCCGTTCTGCCATACTGGCTATTTCAAGTCCAATTTTTTAGTTTTCGCTAAGAATTCTAAGTTCAAATTATTTTTATTTTTAAAATATGGAATTCTTTTTTGAAAATTAGTCATTTGTTTAATGGTTAGCATTCTGTTTTCATCGCATTTGTACGTCATCATGGATACGTTGAAAATTCGAGTGATTATGGAGTATGAGTACCGTCGTGGCAGCAAAGCGGCAGAAGCGGCACGCAACATCAACGACGTATACGGAGTGAACACTATTAACCATCGCACCACCCGTTATTGGTTTGCCCGCTTCCGTTCTGGAAATTTCGACCTAAGAAATGAACCCCGTGGTCGACCGAAAACTTTAGTCGACAATAACGAATTAAAGGCGATTGTGGAAGCTCATGATTCTCAATCTACAGCTGAATTAGCAGCAGCTTTCGATGTAAGCATCAAAACAATATTGGTCCATTTGCGTCGAATTGGTAAGGTAAAAAAGCTTGACAAATGGGTGCCCCACGAATTGAATGATCACCAGCGTGAAGCACGCGTCGAGTTAAGCCTTGCACTGCTCAACAGGCACACAAACGAAGGCATATTGAATCGCATTATTACTTGCGAAAAAAAATGGATTCTATTCGACAATCGCAAGCGCTCAGCAAATTGGTTAGATCCTGGTTCAACGAAAACTGACCCCTAAAAAAGTGATGGTCACTGTTTGGTGGTCTAGCGCCGGTGTCATTCATCACAGCTTCTTACCAAACGGGATGAGCATTACTGCAGATGTGTACTGTGAAGAACTGAACATAATGATGGAGAAGCTCGCACATCTCCAACCAGCTTTGGTCAATCGTTCGGCTCCGCTGCTCCTGCACGACAACGCGCGACCTCATACGGCACAGCAGACGGTCTCCAAGTTACAAGAGCTGGGGTTGGAAGTTCTCCGTCATCCACCGTACTCACCAGACCTTGCCCCTACAGACTTCTACTTTTTCCAGAATTTGGATAACTTCTTGGCGTGGAAAAAATTCAATAACTGAGAGGCAGTTCAAAATGCCTTTGAAGAATTTGTTGCCTCCCGTCCAGCAGACATTTTCAAAAAGGGCATCAATAAGCTACCACTACGTTGGCAAAAATGCATTGATTGCATGGGTAATTACTTTGATTAATAAAAATAAAAAATATAGAGAAACAAGGGCGTTAACTTATTTAATGAAAAACGGCAATTTCATAGGTAAAGACCTAATATTCACAGTTTATATAAGGGGATCAAATGTAATCCGAGATACAGGTTCACCACCTAGTTCGGATGCAGATAGTCCTAAACTTTGTATATTACAAACTTTAAGCCATTATTTACTGTGTATCGTCAAATATTCAATTTTTGTAATACGTGTTCTTATTTTGGTAAATAAATTAAATTTAAATTAAGTTAAGATGTGTATTATGTCGCAGCATTATTCTGAGATAGGGGAGCCCTTTGACCTCGTACAGGATTTTTTTGATGTGTAACACGGTTCCTCTCGCTTTCCTGCAATCAAAATCTAAATAATCAAATCTGTGGGAGTGATTTTGTGAAAAGGAACGGAACTGTATCTAGAGTTGGCCGTCAGAAACGACCTTGACAAGGCCCCGCCCCTTTAATATTGCTTATTAATGTTGCTTATTACCAAAGTGAGATTTCAGATGTTACACATCATATGCGACTACTGCAAGGCTCGCTTGTTTTTTTACTACTGTTGTTTTTATAATTTTTCCGTTATTCTGTCAAAATATTGCGAGTTGCAAGTTCCAATCTTACTTTTTTTCCTTTTATGAAGGGACAGAAAAAAGTCTTAAATGAAAGTGTCTTCGTGAGTAATTTCCTGATCATCATAGGTCCACAGCCATGCGGAACCACCGCCTCATCCACACGGGCGTGCGCGCGTGGGCGTGCGGCCGCTGTCCCAAGCGCTTCCGCATCCGCTCCGACCTGCGCACGCACCTGCGGCTCAAACATCCTGCTACTATTGTTGTTGTAGAGGTGAGGAGCTGATTCTTTTATTTTTTTCTTTTCTTTCTTGCTTTTTTTACTCGACCGACACAAAAAATATCAATATTATTGAATGAATTGTTAGAATTAAATGATTATCAATCCGAACGTGTTACTCGTAGGTCAAACAAGTGCTGAATTTTTGGTATACAATATGTATAGAAAACCCTGTTCGATCCGATAGTTCCATATAGTACTGCAATAACATTACCAAAAAGTAATAAAAAATCTTATTATTATTGAAAATAAAAAGTTAGGTAGGTATTGCTGTTTAAAATTCAAATCTTTAGTGTCAAAATTAACCCAAAGCCATTAAAAATTAGCAAAATTTCAACAGGGGTAGTAAGTTATGACTTCTACACACCCGCTAAACGACGGCCGCCCGCGCCCCATGTATATATATAATCCGGTAGAATTCCCCATTGAAAAAAAAATGTGGCGTATTTTTTTTCTCTTTTTTCCAGTACGATACCTAACAACACCCTCACGGATCGAGCAGAGTATTTTTACATGTATTATTATAATTTTCAGGTGGAAGGCCTTAACCCGTCGTCTGAAGAAGTACTGAAGGCGCTCGCTGGACAAAACGTCCCGCACGACAAGCTTATAGATATTACGAAGATGTCCTTTACAAAGGTAGGTTGATTTATAAGAAGGAGGCTGCCGAACGGGATCGTGAGAGGGCAAATTCTGCTCGCGGAAGATGGCGTCGGGGAAGCAACCGTCTCAACGCTTAAGAGCCTATACAACCTCAGCTCAAATTCACTTTTTATCTCGCTCGCACCATACTGCTCGCGGACTGAGTGAGAGCGAGTCGGAGTGGGGTGCTAGCGGCTCCGAGGCGCCAGTAATTCAGGTAATTGCTTTTTAGGGCGAAAATAAAGGTAATTAAAAAAAAATTAAAAACATAGTCGCTGCTTTATAGTTAGTTTAGTTATTATGCAAAGTTTCATGATCTAATTTGAAGTATTTTTTGAATACCAGCGGTTTATTGTTCGGTTTGGAGGTAACTTTGGATTTTTTTTCTATCGAGGAAATTTTATGGAATCGTGTTTTCGTCTAACATAGTACTTAACATTAATCCTTAACTTTAACATATATTTATTTCAAAATTAATGCTGCAGTATTTTCGATATAACGGATCATGCTAAGCCATTTGAGGTAGTATAGGCCCTTAAAGGCTCGTGCAGACCAGCGCGATATCGCGGGCGCGACAGGCAGCGCGACCCGTGTCGCGCCCGCGATATCGCGCTGGTCAGCACGAGCCTTAACACGCAAAGACCCCGCCTGCATCCTTTAAGCCCACGTTCGCGCGGACGTAATAAAATCGCGATGATTCTTTTTCGTGCACTTGATTTTCAACGCTCTGCTTAGCGCCGAGAGTTGAAATCCAACAGTGTGTTTTTTCAACGCGCTGGGACGAGAGTGCGTCCCAGCGCGTTGAATTCTCAACGCTACGGCTTGACACCAAGAGTTGAAAATTCAGTGCATGATAAAATCCCGCCGTGATTTTATTACGTCCGTGCGAACGTCGGCTAAGAGCGTTTATACTGAAAGTTGGCAACGTCGCAAATAGCTGTCAAATATTTACCTGTTTTGATTAATTTGGCAATATTACTGTATGGAAATAAGAAATGTGGCTAACTAGTGAACTAAAATATTAATTATGAAATGCAATAATTAATATCGTTACACCGAATATTTAGTTTTATATGTAAAAAAAGTATTTGGAAACTTTCCAAAATGCCTTTTTTACTCCTAAAATGGTAACAACATCAAATTCAGTTTATAATTGCAATTCATTATTAATATTGTCTGACTGTCAAAGATCCACGAATGACAGCTGGGACCAACGGCTTAACGTGCTTTCCGAGGCACGGAGGAGTATCTCTGCCTAGCCTTTTCCCAACTATGTTGGGGTCAGCTTCCAGTCTAACCAGATGCAGCTGAATACCAGTATTTTACATGGAGCGACTGCCTATCTGACCTCCATAACCCAGTAACTGGGTAATACGATATCCCTTGGTAAGACTGGTGTCAGACTTTCGGGCTTCTGACGTCTCCTATCGACTGTCATAGATTCACGAATGACAGCCGGGACCAACGGCTTAACGTGCTTTCCGAGGCACGGAGGAGTCTCGGTATGTAAAGATGGTCACCCATCCACGGACCAACCCCGGCAAGCGTAGCTTAACCTGTCGGATCGAACCTTGCAGCTCTTATTACTTAGTCACAAGCTCCTATTTGCTCGTACATAACATAAATTAATAAGTGGGTGTTTATTACAGGGCTCAACGAGCGTGATCCCGACGTGCGCGCGCGCACTCACAGCTCTGAACAACGTGCCACGCACACACGTCGCGTGCATCAAGCCTACGCCAACACGTATGTGTATGTACACCATTTCAGATATTTCTTTTAACACTCAAACTCAAACCATTTATTTCAATTAAGGCTCCGTGCCGCCGCACCGCACGAAATCACTGATTTTGATCAATTTTGTTTATTCATTGTGAGAAAGGGGGCGAGAATTTAAACAAAATTATTTGTGATTTGAAAAGTCCAATTCTTCGTCTTGTACATAGGGGAAAGGGATTTTTGAAATAAATTAAGGATTCGTGGGAAATCACTAAAATTCGCAACAAGTTTTCCAAAAAATGACGCGAGACTGACGTTTGAACGTTTCGTTAGAAGAAACTGCTTTTGATGTTGAAAATTAAAAAATATCATCAACATCATTATATGGTCTACTTGTACATAGGGGAACCACTTTTTTCAACTTTCATACAAAATATAGCAGAAAAAAAATGTTGAAATAACGTAACTTTCTCAAAACTTCAAGCCAAATAAATATTTTTTTCTAATACTTAGAAACACTTTTAAGAAATTTAAAAAATTATATATTAATTTTAAGTTAATTGTTTAATAGAATCTAAATTTTATTTTATAAATAAACAATTACTTCATTACGTAAATAAATGGCAAAGTGAACTATATAAACGATCGCGGAAAATCTATTCCGTCAGTAGCGAACGGGCCTTCCCAGCGTGAGGACGTATCACTTTGCGTCGCAGCACGCACACACGCACGTACGTGTCCGATGTTAACATATTCCAGAAATTGTACCTACGTCGACTACCACATTTTGATCCGCATTTTATTTTAAAGTACTTTGCTTGTTTTTGAAGAACATTAAAATTTTGCATGCCTGGCAATAAATAAAATACCGGTGAACGTGTGTTCGTAATTCTTCTTATCCTAAACGGCTTGACTGATTTAGATGTTTTTTTTTTTTAATTCTTTTTGTGTAACTTGGATGGTTCATAACTATAGTTGGACTCGCGTGGCGCTGTTGTCGCAGGACAACATCTGCCTGCTGGGTTCACTAGTTATATTTTGACTTTAGATTTCATAGTTTTGAATGATTTTTGGTAGGGGAAAAGTTATGGGTTCGCGTCACCGATATGCCCGCGCCGATATGCTGTTGTAGCAATAAGTGAAGTATTTTTGGCACGAAGTTCTTTAACGCTACTGAAGACTACTTTAAGTCAAAATAAAGATCCAAGATGACGGCTGCGAACATTTAAAAATATTTCGTCATGGGTATCGTTTTCATAGTTTTCGAGGATGCTAAAGCTGATAGTGAGGTCAAAATATAAATCCAAGATGGCGGCTGTGACAATATTCAGATTTTTCGTCATAGGTGTCTTTTTCATAGTTTTTGAGGATTCTAAAGCAGATTTTGATGTCAAAACGTAAATCTAAGATGGCGGCTGCGAAAATTTTCACATTTCTTCATAACATCACGCCATCAATTTCAAAGTGTTGGGCCCTTTGTTGTTTGAAATTGATGGCGTGATGTTATGAAGAAATCTCATTTCCGCAACTTTTTCGCGCAAGTGGGTTCGCGCAAGTGTCTTTCGCGAAAATGTCTTTCGCGCAAGTGTCTCAGATCCCTTTATGGATACTGGTGCCAATTCTCTTGTCACAAATTAATGCCTCAAAACTAGACTAAAAATCACCAAAGTTTCGTTCATTCCTGTCAAACGATGATTTCCCATCGTGAAATAATTATAGAATATATTTTATTTTGACAGCACTAAGATGGCAATATGGTGCCGATTCTCTTGTATACCGAACTAAACTTACTAAACTATCACTAAAATTCCTTACTTTTGGCTATGAAAATCTTGAAGCTATTCTGCAACAAAAATTTTCTAAATTAAATTTAAATATATTTTGACACACTAAAATTATATTTGACAATCGCGAGTCCACGTGGTACTTGTTTGCCCTACCCCGTGAATTTTTTTTAGAGCTGGAGGCGCACAGGGGGCAGCCTTGACGTTTTATATAGAATTTTTACTTTTTGTAAGGAAAATAAGAGAAAATATTACCTACATGTAGAGTGTCAGGGGTTTAAGGGTTTTATAAAGGGGATCGAAATTCTCATTATTTTTGCGATTGGACGCACCATTTTCGAGATATATGCAAAAGAAAAAAAAAAGATACAGTACTGTTTTTTGCACCTGAAGCGAGGTGTTGGTGTGAATTTTAGTTCAAGATAACTAATTTTATTCCGCACCTTTTTAATCGCGATTAAAAATAGTCAGACTTAGTTAGACATGGGTGCCGATTCTCTTGTACACCGAACTAAACTAACTAAACTATCACTAAAATTCCTTATTTTTGACTATGAGAATCTCAAAGCTATTCTGCAAAATAAATTCTCTAAATTTAAAAATAATTTTGACACATCTAAATCGAATTTGACAACCGCGACTCCACACGTGATACCTAACCACGTGAATCTTTTTAGAGACGGAGGCGCGCAGGGGGGGCAGCCTCGACGTGTTTTATATGGATTTTTCACTTTTTGTGTGGAAAATAAGAAAAAATATTACCTACATGTAGAGTGTTAGGGGTTTAAGAGTTTTATAAAGGGTGTCAAAATTTTAATTATTTTTGCGATTGGACACACCGTTTTCGAGATATAAGCAAAAGAAAAAAAAAAATTCAGTACTGTTTTTTCATCTGAAGTCGAGGTGTTGGTGTGAATTTTAGTTCATGACAACCAATTTTATTCCACATGTTTTTAGTCGCGATTAAAAATAGTCATATTTAGTTAGAAAATCTAAATTTTAGTTTAAAAACGTCAAATTCAGAATAGCAAAATTGCCATTTTCACTAAACTTTTTATTCCTGTCAAAGGACGATTTCCCATTCTGAAATAGACTAAAGTGACACAACTTAACTATATTTTAGTTTGACAGCACTAAGATGGCACTGAGATATTAGTTTAGTGAAAATGGCAATTTTGCTATTCTGAATTTGACGTTTTTAACCTAAAATTTAGATTTTCTAACTAAATATGACTATTTTTTTATCGTGACTAAAAACATGTGGAATAAAATTGGTTGTCATGAACTAAAATTCACACCAACACCTCGACTTCAGATGAAAAAACAGTACCGAATATTTTTTTTTTCTTTTGCTTATATCTCGAAAACGGTGTGTCCAATCGCAAAAATAATGAAAATTTCGACACCCTTTATGAAACCCTTAAACCTCTAACACTCTACATGTAGGTAATATTTTTTCTTATTTTCCACACAAAAAGTGAAAAATCCATATAAAACACGTCGAGGCTGCCCCCCCTGCGCGCCTCCGGCTCTAAAAAGATTCACGTGGTTAGGTATCACGTGTGGAGTCGCGGTTGTCAAATTCGATTTAGATGTGTCAAAATTATTTTTAAATTTAGAGAATTTATTTTGCAGAATAGCTTTGAGATTCTCATAGTCAAAATTAAGGAATTTTAGTGATAGTTTAGTAAGTTTAGTTCGGTATACAAGAGAATCGGCACCAATAGCGAATTTTTCATTTTCACTAAATTAATAACTCATTCAGTTGCAAAAACTGTACTTTATCTTTTTTCTGTTCTTTTGCTTATATCTCGAAAATTGTGTCTTATCGCAAAAATAATGAAAATTTCGACCCCCTTTATGAAACCCATAAACCCATAAAACTCAACATGTAGGTAATAATTTTTCATGTTTTCCATATAAAAAGTATAAAATTCCATATAAAACAGAATTGTTATAAATATACTAAACGAATATACACAAACATTCCAGACTTATTTCATAAGCGTACCTACGTAACTTAACAAAATACCGTCTATAGGATCAAAACTGTTTAAGCGATCACTACGCTCGATGTTTAGGCGTGTGTGCGTGAACGGTGCACACAAATATAGCATCGCAAGAATTTACCTAAACTCTGTCGAGTGAAGTCACAGCCAGGAGCCTTAAGAAAGAAAGAAAGAAATAATTTATTTGCTGATAATGTAGGTATACATATAAGTTGTAATATTTATTAAGTGTCCCGATACATTTTACCTTACGGCATGCAAAATATTAGGTTTGAATTAAATAGTAATATAGATACAGCTATTACGATCATTATTAGCCATTATCGTATTTAATAGATTGTTACAGATCAGACAACAAAAAAAAAAAACAAAAAAATTTATGAATTACATATAAATCTCTCACAAATTATACAATGAAGAATATAAATGTAGAAATGTGTAATGTCAAAAAGCTTAATGTCAAAATATTCCAAAACGTAAACAACAATCACAATTATTAGATAAAGAATTTAGATAATCTAGTAATGTCAAGATCTGTTATGTCAAATTACAATAATAACAACAACCATTAAAAAAAAATCGCTATGTCATTATGTCAATGTCATCTAAAACATTCGAAAAACCATTAAACCATTTACAGTCACTTTTGAATTGTCAAAGAATCGGTCAGTCAGAAATATGAAGCTTTGCCCATTCCAAAGCGTAGTAGGTACCTATGGAGAAGAACGGGCAAGAAACTCCACGGGCACTCTTTTAAATAAAAAATTGTTACAAAATATTGGTTACATCATTCATGTTGAAATTATACATGTGAGAGAAAGACGTGCATGTTAGAAGCGTCCGTAATAAAAAGATAAAACAAAGAACAATTCAAAAATTTAAATAAATTAAAAATAAGCCGTGGCAGCTAAGAGATGACCAGTCCCAACTGACGGCGCCCGTTCACGAACATGACGCATGGATTAGCACCATTCAGCTCTACCATTTTGAAGGGAGCTAAATGATCCAACACTTTCGGCACTTTCGACTCCATCCATTTTTCATAAAGCTTGTACGCCATGCGGCCATAAATATTGCAACTTGACTCCAGGAGCGTCACCGGCATTACGTTTGCGCTAAAATTAACCCTCGAGGAGTGTCACCGGCATTAGATTTGAAATCTTGTTATAATATACAACTGATTTTATTTTCCCAGTGTATAATGACGAATTCGCTAAGAAAAACTTAAATTTTAAATGAGCCCTCCGCGAGATCTACCAGCATCCCATATGCGACTGAACGTGTTAAGACATTTCAAAGTTGGTCACATAAAAAAGTTGTTAATATTCATGAGTAGTTTAGTCCCCTGAAAGGACGCAAATGAATACAAATCGCCGATATTGTTGGAGTATAGCAAAAATAAATCGATCTTACTTCAACACTATAGTTTTCCTCATTCTAACTCGTAAATATTTTTGAAGTGAAAACTTCTTTAGGCGCTTTGGGAATTTTTGAGATAGAAAAAAAAAAACAGTTGAACTCGCGACACCGTTACCGACACCTCATTTTTGTAAACGCGATTGAGCTCTTTATTTATATTGCGTTACGGATCAATGTTCTATGCAAGTATTTTTACTTTAAAGGTTTTGGAAGTATTTTTTTTTAATTGTTCTAGTTTTCACTCCTGTCGGCACTCCCGGAGTGCCACTGTTTTTTTTTCTATCCGAGCCCGCCCTTAGCCACTTGACTGAAATCATTGCGTTCTCATAGTGTACTATTCTTTTAGCCATGTGTGGAATCACACGTCTCACGTAATACTAGTAAAACACACCTTCCAATGTACAGACGCCAGCACTTCAAGCTACTACAATCTGTCAAATTTATTTAATAGATTTTCAATTTTATCGCTGAAGAATAAGGTTCAAAGTTGATTGGGAAAATTTGACAGTTTCGGGTAGCTTGATGTGCTGGCGTCTGTACAGGGTTCTTGATAAAACACTAAGGCTGCCTGTCCACTGGAGAGGCGCCAGGCAGCGGAGCGGAGAAATGTGCCAATATTAACCAATAGAATATAAACTCCGCTTCAGAGCTCCGCTCCTATTGGTTAATATTGCCACATTTCTCCGCTCCGCTGCCTCACTCCGCTCCAGTGGACAGGCAGCCTAGCAGCCTCTTACGGGATGGGTCATTATTGTACTCTTCATTATGAACAACTTTAACTATGGAACTAAACCTGAACTCGCGACAAAAAGAAATCAGGTGTTCCTTTTATTTAAAAAAACTTTTTCCAAAAAAGAAAACAACCGACTTCCAAAAAAAAACACTACAAAGTGAAAAATTACTTTTAATTTCGGAAGTCGGTGTCTTCGGTTTTGAATTTTCGTTTTTTGCCACCGACTTTCGAAATTAAAGTTATTATTTTTATTTTTCACTTTTTGGTTGTGGTATCTACCCCATACAAATTCGAATACAACTACCTGCTATGTAAATAACAGTGACAGGAACTTATCATATCATCCACATAACTAAGTGGGAAAAAATACGTACTATTCAATAGTACGTATTTTTTTTAAATACGTACTATTGAAGCTAACTCAAAAACTACCCAAGTAAAGTTGACTTACCAAACAAAAAAGAATCATCAAATTAAATTCATAATTGGCGGAATAATCACGTAAAGAACAAATTTAAAAAAAAAACAGTGGCCCTCCGGGAGTGCCGATAGAAGTAAAAATTTGAAAAAAAATCGACACCGCTGTAATCAACGCGTTGATCTCTTTTACTCCACGGTGTCGGTAAATTGCGTCACAGTGTTGCGAAATCAATGGTTTTATAAGTCCCATCTCAAAAATGCCCAACGCGCCTAAAGAAGAGTCCACTTCAAAAAAACACAGTCAGATTGAGAACCTTTTGGAGTCTTCAGCAAACTTTTTGTTAAAACGTGGACAATGGTGTGAGTTACATGTCTATTAAATCTTAGTTTAATTATTTCTCTGTATTTTGTACCATGTAACTGTTTTTTGTCCCCAACAAATAAATAAATTGACTGAACCTAAATTGGACAAGTCTATGTTAACACTATCAAATATGGCTTTGTCTGTCATTTCTCACACTTTAAGTGTATGATATAACTTACAAAAACTACCACTGCAAGGAGCAGTGGTGGCCCAGTGGTAACGGCCGCGACTTACGAGTTGTAGGTCGTAGATTCAAACCCTGACAGGTGCTTTACGAGCTGAATGGTGCTAATCCATGCGTCATGTTCGAGAACGGGCGCCGTCAGTAGGGACTGGACATCTCTTAGCTGCCACGGCTTATTTTAACTTTTGAATTGTATTATTTGTTTCATTTTTGATTACCGACGCTTTTAACGTTCTGCATCGTTCTCACATGTAGATATAACTTCAACATGAATGATGTGACCAATATTTTAAAACAATATTTTGATTTAAACGAGTGTCCGTGGAGTTTCTTGCCCTTTCTTCTCCATAGGTACCTACTACGCTTTGGAATGGGCAACTAGCTTCATCTTTCTAACTGACCGACTCCTCCGAAAATTATTTCATCACCACTGCTCTCAAAAAAGTCAAGGAAAACATCGTGAGGAAATCGGCATGTCCTAGAACCAAGAATTCGAAGACATGTGACATCTACCAACCCGCACTGGGCCCGCGTGGTAGATTACGGCCCACTCCCTCTCACAGAGAGGAGGCCTGTGTCCCAGCAGTGGGGACATTATAGGCTGATTATGCTATAACTTACAAGATGTTCACCTCGATGACTGATGACTGCCTCGTTGGTCCAGTGGTCGCAACCGCTACTGCTGAGCATGAGGTCCTGGGTTCGATTCCCGGGTCGGGCAAAGTGTTATTGGGTTTTTCTATCTGGAATTTCTCAGTAGCAGCTCGGAGTCTGGATTTGTGCCCGGTTGATGGCAATAGGGTCGCCCCCTATTACATAGGACTTAAACATAACTGGCGAAATGTGGGTGTACCTGCTACAGGGACACCTCTGCCCAACCCTTCGGAGAAACAAGGCGTGATGTTATGTGTTACAAAATGAATTCAACTTTTTATTTACAATTTTTCAGACATAATATTGATAATCAAGTTAATGCTTGGTTTTACTATATTGTATTCGTGTAAGTTTAAACTTTTATAAGCATGTATATTGGTGCCGATTCTCCTTTGTTCACAAACTAAACTAAATTTAAGTTCAGTGCATCTTTTTCTTTCTATTTCATTAAGAAAAGGACAGAAGATAAATTTTAGTTTAGTCCTGTCAAATTAATCAGCGCTTGACGTAAATTGACGTAATTTTAGTCGGCAAGTTTTTAATCACGTCTACACTTGTATGGAGTAGTGACAGGCGCTGATTAATTTGACAGGACTAAACTAAAATTTATCCTGTTCTTTTCTCAATGAAATAGAAAGAAAAAGATGCACTGAACTTAAATTTAGTTTAATTTGTGAACAAGGGAATCGGCACCTTTGTTTATTTTTTTATTCTTAATTTAAATTATGTATTCAGAGCATTACGTACTCGATAATTTATAAGCTGTGGTTACCTGTAATTGAGTGTGCATTACAGGATAATGTATTATAACTAAGTTTTACTATTGTAAAAGATAATAATTGTAATGTAACTCGTTGGTAATCCTTAAATAAATAAATAAAGATGTTTAAAATAATTTCAGTGGAACAGTTTCAACCGGCTCGACGCGGTCGTGGCATCGCTAAAAACCCGCGGCGACCCAAGATACTACAGCGAAGGGACGCAGAGCCACAGGACAACCCTGCTTACCCCATCGTTGGTGGCGAGGTGAATATCAATCAATCTGCCTAGCTTTTTCCCAATCTAACCAGATGCAGCTGAATACCAGCATTTTACATGGAGCGACTGACTGTCTGACCTCCACAACCCAGTAACTGGGTAACACGATATCCCTTGGTAAGACTGGTGGTCAAACTTTCGGGCTTCTAATTTAAATATTTACACAATTATTTTCACATCACCTGCTCTTGTCAAATTATATTTCATGCAAACCTAACCTAAAGTCAATCATTATAGCTCTTAGGCAATAATACAGTATGTGTGTGTAAAAAAAAACCAGCCAAGTGCGTGTTGGACCACGCACAATGAAGGGTTCCGTAGTTGGGATGAATTTATCCCAAAAACAAACTTTTTAGTTGAAAAATATGTTCTCCCATATGGAATGTATGGGAAAACATGTTTTTGCAACTGCAAAGTAAAGTTGGTTGATTATTACTCGTTAACCTGTAGAGCCTACTTAGCTGTGATAGTTTTCCTTTTAATTTCGTTATATAAACTACTGTTGTGATTTTTTTCACACATCCAAAACCAACCATTTAGCCGGCAGTGGGGGACACACTTGACTCTAGCAAAAATTAGCACTTTAAAGCTTAATATTTCGCAAACGAATCCCTGAATCCAAAAATGGTTTTCACAAACTTGCAATATTTTTGAAGGACCTTTCCAATGATACCCCTTTTTTTTTTTTTTTGAGTGGTAAATTATCAAATAACTTCTCCCGCTCTGGGTGGAGCGGGAGGCGTGTCAGACTCTTACTGACTAAAACCCACCCGTGTTCCTTCAGTTGCCCTGTTGCCGGGGGCCACGATGTCCCTATCGGTTTTCTTCGAACCCCCGGCAGGCATTGGCCCTAGCGGACCCCGTCAATTCTGCTGACATCTCTTTGAGGCGCGCGTGGAACACAACGCGCCGTCGACCCGGGCCTGGTCCTTATCGGACGGCGAGCTACCCATTGCTCACCGTCCGCAAGCCCGCGCCTACGGTGGCCGGAAATCGGCTCGCGATTCCCGCCCCGGACGTCTCCTCCTATTGCGGCGGTTAGGGGCGTGAGGGCGCGAAATTTGCCTCTCCCTGACGCGTTCCGCCTCCTCCTTCGCGAGCATTACCACTTCGCAGGAGGTGACGGCCTGCCATTTCCTCTCGCTCCGTACCATGGCCTGAACCAGGGCCGGACGCGAGAGATCACCGCCGCCGATCGCCTCTACGAGGACACGGCGTTGCTCTGCCCAAGCCGGGCAGACCTCCACCGTATGTTCCACCGTGTCCTCAGGCCGATCCACACAATGGTGACACCCGGGTGTTTCCTCCCGCCTAATCCTGAACAGGAACCTTCCGAAGCAGCCGTGTCCGGTGAGGACCTGCGTCAGGCGGAAGGTGAGGACGCCGTGGCGTCTCTCAAGCCACTCCTCAAAGAGGGGTCTTATCGCCGCAGTCGTGGCGTGCCCAGCGCGGGGTTGCGACAATCGTACTCTCCATGACGCCATGAGATCCCGACGGAGCTCTGTCCGCTGTGCCGCAATTTCTTGCGGCATCGGAGCTAAGCCCCGGCGTTTCGCCTCCTCGCGCCACTCCCAGATGTGCGCGAGGACCTTTACCTCCAGATCCCATAACGGTAATCCGGCAAGGAGGCTCGCCGCCTCGCAGGAGACCGTGCGGTATCCTCGGGCCAGCCGGATGGCCATGACCCTCTGGGACGCGTTCAACTGGCGGGCTGGCCGCAGCCTCAATGAACGCGCCCACACCGGCGCCCCGTAAAGGGCCATGGACCGCACGATCCCCGCATAGAGCCTCCGGCAGGAGGCGTTTGGATCCCCTAGATTAGGCAGGAGCCGCTTCAATGCAGCCCCGGCCCGCTCCAGTCTGGGAAAAAAATAAACATCACCACTTTACGTGTATGAGAGATACCTTAAAAAAAAAGTTTTTCATAATTTTGTTTTACCACTTTGCCTATGCCAAATTACAGCTTTCTAGTACTAAGGGTCTCGGAGCTAGACCGCGGACAGACAGACAGACGGACATGACGAAACTATAAGGGTTCCTTGTTTACTACGGAACCCTAAAAAACGAAAGTCGTATATATTTTTCAATGTGAGTATTCTCCTCGAGCATAACGGTCTCTTCGCTTAACTCCCTCGTTCAGAAATTAACTCTAGATTCATTATAGCGCCCGTGGCATAAGACACTGCTATATCCCCTTAGTGAATAATCTACTGTTATGTCTACACATTTACATTTATAAGATTCAAACAAAATACTTGGATAAAGTTTTATTGAAGACTGTAAGGTTCTGCCCAAACGTAGACTTTTTGTATCTTGTGTTCAATACAAGATGGATACCAGTGACTATTTTATTAACCGACTTCCAAAAAGGAGGAGGTTATATGTTCGTCGCGTATATTTTTTTTTTTATGTAGGTATGTCCTCCGATTTCTCCGTCAATTGTGGACCGATTTTGAAAATTATTTTTTGTTTGAAAGGGTGTGCTCTCGAATTGGTCCCATATACATTTTATTTACTTTGCTTGGATAGTTTTTGAGTTAGCTACAAAATACATACTTTTTTCCCACTTAGTATGTAGATGAAATGTTAAGTTTCTGTCATTGGTAGCAGATAGTGGTATTCGAATGTGTGTGGGGTACGTACCACAACTAAAAAGTGAAAAATAAAAACTTTTTACAAAAAAAAAACAACCGACCTCCAAAAAAAAACACTACAAAGTGAAAAATAACTTTAATTTCGGAAGTCGGTGGCAAAAAACGAAAATACAGAACCCAAGACACCGACTTCCGAAATTAAAGTTATTTTTCACTTTGTAGTGTTTTTTTTGGAGGTCGGTTGTTTTTTTTTTTTCACAGTGTATATGAAATCAACTTTTATAATTTTTTTTTTTTTAGGTAGGGCATCTCGTAGTTGACCTCTGAGATCATGACTACTTAACCGGACTTTCCTGTGGGTGCCTTGAGCTACTACACTTAAAACCTCCACTCAGGGGTTATTCAACTATGCTAATTAAAACTAGGTGAACGCTCACTAAGGGCACCCCCTGTGGGGTACGAACCTCGGCTTAGGGCGTCAACCCGGAGGGAGGACATCAAGGATGGGACGGGCTGGATCAAAGTTTTGATCATGATTGTTAGTCGGGGAATTTAAAGCTACGTGCTCAGCTGCAACAACTGCTGGCACCTCGTTATCGAGCAAGTGTATGAAATCAACCACTCTCTGCATAAAGGTAGACACTATTTCTGTGCAGTTGCTTCCACTTGACACATACGGATTGCCACTCAAAAAGTATTCGATGTCTAAAACTTACTTTTGCGAATAAATAAATTCCTACTTAGTAACATTTTAACTTTTAAAGCTTATCCGGGCCAATTCAAAATTGCCTATGCACCCACATTTAAAAAAATTACGTATGAAAAACAAAAAGCCAACGTCACGCGGTGTTCCCAGGCGGTCACCCATCCAAGTACTGACCGCGCCCGATGTTGCTTAACTTCGGTGATCGGACGAGAACCGGTGTATTCAACGTAGTATGGACGTTGGCGAAAGCAATAACGAAATTATCAATGTGTATCTCTATCTATAACAAGGTGCAAGCGTATTTTCTATTAACCTAATATAAACAACCGGCCCTAAGTATTGACATCATATTTTCATTCTTCAAAATTATGACAACACGACTGCATTTGGCGAAGGGGTAGGCAGAGGTATTAAAATTTTACCATTTATATTAAACGCCCTATGTAACAAGGCGCAAGGCTATTTGCTATTAACCGGACATATATCCAAAGTCCAAACCCTGGGCTGCTGCTGAGGATTTTCTAACGGAAAAATCCTAAAACACTGCTTAACTCGGGGATCGAACTTGGGAACCCACGCTCTGCAGATTGTCTGCACTGACGACTAAAGTGCGTTTGCAATTTAGTTTTCAAAAATGTGAACTAATATGAGTACTTGGAAAAATAACTTTAATACTCAAGTGCACAAAGTTCAGTTTTGCGCTTCAACTTCGTAAAATTTGATGACTTTCAATTGTGATAATCATTCTAATATTAACTTAATTTACACTTTCATAAAGTTGACAATTGTTTAAGTGGAAATAACATCAATTGGAAACAAGGATTTTAATGTAGTTTAGACTTTAGATCATTATTGGCTTTGCTATTTTGAGAGAGCGAAAGTAAGAGAACGAAAATAAAAAAGACGTTACTCCTTGTTCATAGAGATTGATACTGGTCGATAATTTTGTTATTGCTTTCGCCAACGTCCATACTACGTTGAATACACCGGTTCTCGTCCGATCACCGAAGTTAAGCAACATCGGGCGCGGTCAGTACTTGGATGGGTGACCGCCTGGGAACACCGCGTGACGTTGGCTTTTTGCTTTTTAATTTTTTTACGAAATCTGGGTGTACTTACAGGGTGGCAAGTTAAAACATAAATTGATTTGATTCTTTTTGATTGGTACCATAAAGTAAAAATACAGAACTTTATGGTAACCAATTTGTGTTGGTTCAACATCTGACACAAGACAGAGACTTTAAAAAAACGCTTTGTAGTTTTACTTACTTTTTCAAATAAATAAATGAATGTTTGCTTCAGTAAAATATTATAACTTCCAAGAATCCAAGATGACTTTAAAATAATTAGGGCTTATTTAGGGCCAAATCAAACTTGCCAGCCCTGTATAGTATAACAACATTTTTCACTGAATTATAATAAAAGCAAAAAGCCAACGTCACGCGGTGTTCCCAGGCGGTCACCCATCCAAGTACTGACCGCGCCCGATGTTGCTTAACTTCGGTGATCGGACGAGAACCGGTGTATTCAACGTAGTATGGACGTTGGCGAAAGCCTCAACGAAATTGTCAACCATTATCAATCTATGAACAAAAAGTGACGTCACATTTACATTTGTTCTCTTAAAGATGCTTCACCGGGAGCATTCGCCTGTAATGTAACGTTCAGAGTCGAGCACTACATTGGTGAGGGAGGAGAACCGAGCATTAGATTCAGATTATTTATGTGTAAACATAGGTTACAGATACACAGGTGTGTGTGAGATGTTACATTTTTGTTAGTTCTCTACGCTTTGCCATTGGGCGTACAAATGTTAGTATCAATTTTAATTATTTCATTATTCACTTCACAATATCAAATAAAAATTATAGAATGCGCTAGTGTTGTTTAAATCAATATAATACAAGTAACCTGACAATTAATTAAAAACTACAATGTCAAAACAACTACCAAATTAATAAAATATTATTATTGACCTTATTGGTGATGTTCTTCAGAAAAGCCAGGGTGCGTAGTACTCGCAACCGGCGTGCGTGTATGACCAGATGTATGAACGTAAACGAGGCAAAAGGAATATGTAAGGATCGTAGCAGGTGGCGTTCTGTAGTTTCTGCCTACCCCCATGGGAAGAAGGCGTGAGTTTATGTATGTGTATAAATAAATCTTTATATATATAATTCTTCTGTGAGTGTGTATGTCACTGAACTTCTCTCAAACGACTGGACCGATTTTGATGAAATTTTTTGTGTGTGTTCAAGGGGATCTGGGAATGGTTTAGATTCACAATCGGACCCGATAGGTGGCGGTATTCGGTCAGGACAACGTCTGTCAGGTCCGCTAGTAAATAATAAATAAAATAGGATAATGTCAACTAATCAAATTAATACAAGAGTGTCAAAATAAATGATAAAGCAATTAATGTTTTTAGAATGCCAACACCAAAATCTAAGAAAGTACAAAAATAAAATAATATTGGATAATGTCAAATAATTAATAAGTAAGTACAAAATTAATAAAAATATATCCAGAATGTCAACAGTAAATACTTATAGTGTAATGTCAATTAGGTAATTATCAATTAAATGCAATGGACATTATCCGAAGGAGGAATTAAGGAACTGTCATCTAAGTAGTCCTTCATTGAGTATAATAACATTTATCGATTAAAATTTTCATAAGTAAACTTTTGAATTTGTCCAGATTTAATGATTTTAATGTCTCAGGCAGCTTGTTAAATATTTTTGTGTCTTGTGTTCGATACAAGGTGGATGTTCAGGTCAATCACCGAACAATAATAACATGTCAGCGTAATCGCGACACCGCGCTTCATGCCTTGAGTATTTTATGTTTTACCTAAGTAAAATAGTCAGTACGTTTTCGGATAGCATATCGGGCGCGACTCAATCTCATTCACCTCATTAGTTTTAATTTGTTATCCCATTTGTATAACTGAAATATGGCAATCACCTTTAATCATAGTTTATTTTAATCTCACCCCAACCCCGAAAAGTGGATACAAGATACCAGTGACTATTTTATTTTCATATAGTCAGTATGAAATCAACCACTCCGTGCATTGACATAGACACTATTTGTGTGCAGTTGCTTCCACTTGACATATACGGATTGCCACTCAAAAAGTATTCGGTGTCCAAAACTTACTTTTCCAAATAAATAAATTCTTGTTAATTGTAACATATTTTAACTTTAAAGCTTATCCGGACTAATTCAAAATTGCCTATACATATAACATTTTAAAAAATATATAAAAATACAAAAAGCCAACGTCACGCGGTGTTCCCAGGCGGTCACCCATCCAAGTACTGACCGCGCCCGATGTTGCTTAACTTCGGTGATCGGACGAGAACCGGTGTATTCAACGTAGTATGGACGTTGGCGAAAGCAACAATTAAATTATCAATCAGTATCCATGAATAAGTATTGACGTCATATTTTAATTTTTCAAAAGCATGATAACACGACTGCATTTGGCGAAGGGGTAGGCAGAGGTGTTAAAATTTTACCATTTATATTAAACGCCCTATGTAACAAGGCGCAAGGCTATTTGCTATTAACCGGGCATATATCCTAACCCTGAGCTGCAACTGACTACTGAGGATTTCCTAGCGGAAAAACCCTAAAACACTGCTTAACTCGGGGATCGAACTTGGGACCCTACGATCTGCAGATTGTCTGCACTGATGACTAAAGTGCGTTTGCAATTTAGTTTCCAAAAATGTAAACTAATATGTGTTCTTGGAAAAACAACTTTAAACCTCAAGGACACATAAAGTTCAGTTTTGCGCTTCAACTTCGTAAAATTTTACGACTTTCAATTGTGCGAATCATTCTAAAATCAACTTAATTTACAGTTATATAAAGTTAACATTTGTTTAAGTGGAAATAACATAAATTGGAAACAAGAATTTTAATGTAGTTTTGACTTTAGATCATTATTGGCTTTGCTATTTTGAGAGAGCGAATGTAAGAGAACGAACATAAAAATGACGTCACTTCTTGTTCATAGATTGATACAGCTTCATAATTTCGTTTACGCTTTCGCCAACGTCCATACTACGTTGAATACACCGGTTCTCGTCCGATCACCGAAGTTAAGCAACATCGGGCGCGGTCAGTACTTGGATGGGTGACCGCCTGGGAACACCGCGTGACGTTGGCTTTTTGCCTTTATTATACTTTTGTGAAAAATGTATATCATACTATACAGGGTGGCAAGTTTGATTTAGCCCTAAATAAGCCTTAATTATTTTAAATTCATCTTGGATTCTTGGAAGTTATAATTTATTTAAAAACACATTCAACTATCATCACAGGCTTACCTAATACAATAGCGTAGTTATAGTTACATTTAAGATTAGATTTACAATTATATAATTATCAACAACAAAGAGTAATTTTACAAAATGTTGCCCGTGTGAATTCACTCAGAGTACAATTGAAGCAGTCAATCTGTTGTGACACCGTACTGAGTGTAGGCAGGGCGCGCGTGCTGCAGCAGGTTGGTGCGAGCGGGCGGCACCCACAGCAGCGGGTCGCCTCCGTCGCCCCACGTGCCCATCTGGTACACACAACCCAACCGTGCGCAGAACGCCTGGGTTGTGTATTTTACCACGCATAATCTTAAAGAAGTAAGTGGCGAGGGCTACTTCCCTACTTATTTCCAGTTTATTATAGCCTACCATGCCCAGCACAAATAGAGTAGGATACAACAGTAGATACCCTGGATACACACCATACTGCTTTAAGTACAGGTATAATATTTTACTGAAGCAAACATTCATTTATTTGAAAAAGTAAGTAAAATTGCAAAGCATTTTTTAAAGTCTTGTTTGTGTTTTGTTGAACCAATACAAATTGGTTACCATAAAGTTCTACGTTTTTATTTTATAGTACCAATCAAAAATAATCAAATGTTTTATAACTTGTCACCCTGTAAATACACCCAGATTTCGTAGATAAATTAAAAAGCAAAAGCCAACGACACGCGGTGTTCCCAGGCGGTCACCCATCCAAGTACTGACCGCGCCCGATGTTGCTTAACTTCGGTGATCGGACGAGAACCGGTGTATTCAACGTAGTATGGACGTTGGCGAAAGCGTAAACGAAATTATCAATCAGTATCCATGAATAAATATTTACATCATATTTTCATTTTTCAAACGCATGTCAACACGACTGCATTTGACAAAGGGGTAGGCAGAGGTATTAAAATTTTACCATTTATATTAAACGCCTTATGTAACAAGGTAACCGGGCATATATCCTAACCCTGGGCTGCTACTGACTACTGAGGATTTCCTAGCAGAAAAACCCTAAAACACTGCTTAACTCGGGGATCGAACTTGGGACCCCACGCTCTGCAGATTGTCCGCACTGATAATAACGCACCTTTAGAAATATAAGGGCACAACTCGAAATATTGAGGTTTTGAGTTTTTGTGTTAGATGGGGTCAATATCAACTGTTCTATCACGAAAAGGGTGGTGTGAAAGAGACACAGTTACAGTATTCGCTTTAATATTGTCTTTTTTCTCTTTCTGTGAAATCCAAGAACGATAGAACAGTTGATATTGACCCCATCTAACACAAAAACTCAAAACCTCAATATTTCGAGTTGTGCCCTTGTATTTCTAAGGGTGCGATAAATAAACTTTATTGAAACAAAAAACTCAGTTTACAGAAACTCTGTGTTCGATAACAACTGCATTAGTATAATACTGTGTCGCAGTCATTAACGCCCACCTCCAAAAAGTCTGAGACAAAATTGAAACTAAAACAAATCAAATAAGAAATAAAAATAAGAAAATAAGATTAAAAATAAACCAAAACTTAAAAATTAAAACTGAACAAAATTTCAACGTATTTTTATGTGAGATTGTGTGTTTGTTTGGAAGGATTGTGTAGTTTTGAGCGTGGTGTGTGTTTATGTGTGTGTGTATTTGTGTGTGGTATGTGTGTATGTGTGTGGGAAAGAGGTGTCAGTTTGTGCCGGGGGTGTGTGTTTGCGCATGTTATACATATAAAGGACAATTAGAGAGTGAGTTTAAGTTTTTACATATGTTTCTAATTCTTCATACGTAAGTGTATGAAGCCATTCATCCGTGATCCGTCGACATTCTCGCAAGGTCAATGGATATATGTATATTGAGCCGTTTATTTACTCGATTATACAAAGTGGAGCTAAGAAAGTGATATTGCCGCCGAACAACTTGAACTCTGGCAGATTCCAACTGGCAGACTCTGCCAGATCTGCGCTTTTGGGTAACGACAACAGGATCGAAAGTGTTTACGCTGCACAACAGCAAGAAGAAATAAACCATAAGAAATAATTTGATGACTAAAGTGCGTTTGCAATTTAGTTTCCTAAAATGTAAACTAATATGTGTACTTGGAAAAATAACTTTAATACACATAAAGTTCAGTTTTGCGCTTCAACTTCGTAAAATTTTATGACTTTCAATTGTGCGAATCATTCTAAAATCAACTTAATTTACATTTCTACACCTAGCTCAGGAGTCATGGCTTCAAATTATTATGTAACGTCTTTTTATATGTCAATAAAATATTTTGTTTTTTTTTATTATTTTATTTCTATAAAGTTGACATTACATCAACTGGAAACAAGGATTGGAATATATTTTAGAATGTAGATCATTATTGGTTTTGCTATTTTGAGAGAGCGAATGTAAGAGAACGAACATAAATATGACGTCACTTCTTGTTCATAGAGATTGATACTGGTCGATAATTTCATCGTTGCTTTCGCCAACGTCCATACTACGTTGAATACACCGGTTCTCGTCCGATCACCGAAGTTAAGCAACATCGGGCGCGGTCAGTACTTGGATGGGTGACCGCCTGGGAACACCGCGTGACGTTAGCTTTTTGCTTTTTAATTTATCTACGAAATCTTTAGATTATTTTTGATTGGTACAGTAAAATAAAAATGTAAAACTTTATGGTAACCAATTTGTGTTGGTTCAACAAAACACAAGCAAGACACTTAAAAAAAATACTTTGCAGTTTTACTTACTTTTCAAATAAATGAATGTTTGCTTCAGTAAAATATTGTACCTGTACTTAAAGCAGTATGGTGTGTATCAGGGTATCCACTGTTGTATCCTACTCTATTTGTGCTGGGCATGGTAGGCTATAATGAACTGGAAGTAAGTAAGGAAGTAGCTCTCGCCACGTACCTACTTAAAATTATGCGTAGTAAAATACACAACCCAGGCGTTCTGCGCACGGTTGGGTTGTGTGTACCAGATGGGCACGTGGGGCGACGGAGGCGACCCGCTGCTGTGGGTGCCGCCCGCTCGCACCAACCTGCTGCAGCACGCGCGCGCTGCCTATACTCAATACGGTGTCACAACAGATTGACTGCTTCAATTGTACTCTGAGTGAATTCACACGGGCCACATTTTGTAAAATTACTCTTTGTTGTTGATTATTATATAATTGTAACTCTAATCTTAAATGTAACTATAACTACGCTATTGTATTAGGTAAGCCTGTGATGATAGTTGTATGTGTTCATGGATACTGATTGATAATTTAATTTCTGCATTCGCCAACGTCCATACTACGTTAAATACACTGGTTCTCGTCCGATCACCGAAGTTAAGCAACATCGGGCGCGGTCAGTACTTGGATGGGTGACCGCCTGGGAACACCGCGTGACGTTGGCTTTTTGCTTATACGTAATTTTTCAAATGTTGGTGTTTTTTTTGTTCGTGCCTTCCCCATTTAGGACTATAGGCATGATGTTATGTTACTTAACAAAAAAAAAAACACTACAAAGTGAAAAATAACTTAAATTTCGGAAGTCTTTGGTTTTTGCGTATTTTAAAGTAGTAAATTCTTATTTACATAATAGGTTCCAATGTGTAGATGTTAATGGTGTGAAATCTTCCGAGCTACCAGTTCAGTTAGGTGTACCTCAAGACTCAATACTGGGTCCATTCTTATTCTTAGTGTATATTAATGACTTACCTTTTTATTTAAAGGATATCTGTAACGTTGTACTGTTTGCAGATACCTCTCTTATTTTAAAGTAGACAGGAATAGACAATATTTTGACGACGTAAACAGTGCACTCTCAATAGTTACGGATTGGTTTACGACAAATAACCTAGTTCTCAATGCCAAGAAAACGAAATGTGTAAAATTCGCTCTACCAAATGTTAGAAATCTAGGACCCAACATCGTCTTAGATAAAGAGGTGCTTCAAACTGTGAACTCTGCAGTTTTTCTGGGCATAACAGTAGACGCCAAACTTCAGTGGACCCACATATATCAAGCCTAGCGGGAAGGCTCAGTTCGGCCGCCTACGCTGACAGGAAAGTAAGACAATACACTGACGTTGATACAGCTCGGTTTGTCTATTTTAGTTATTTTCATAGCGTTATGTCCTATGGTATTCTGCTGTGGGGCAAAGCCGCTGACATTCAAAATATATTTGTTCTTAAAAACGAGCAATTCGAGCAATTTACCAGCTAGGTGCCAGAGTTTCTCTAAGAGATTTTTTTTAAAATATTGGTATTCTCACGGTGGCATCACAATTCATTTTCGCCAACATCTTATATATTAGGCAAAATATACACTTATACACTAAAAACAGTGATATTCACAATGTTAACACTAGAAATAAGGACAAACTACGAGCTCCCTTTCACCGGCTTCATAAGGTTCATAAGTCATTTGTTGGGCTTGGTATAACCTTTTATAACAAGCTACCCTCTTTTTTGCTAGATTTGCCTTTTAATGTATTTGAAACTAAAGTAAAATCCAACCTTTGTTCAAAGGCATACTTTTGTATCAACGATTACTTAAATGATAAGAATAGTTGGTCGCTGTGATTAACTCAAGACAATGTTTATGTTCTTTCTCCAGAATTAGCTTACCTACTGACAGTTTATATGAGTTTATATAATTGTTTATTTTATATGAATTTATTAGTAATTTTTTTTACTTATTTTTACGAATCTATTTTATTGTTGACATAATCTACTCATTACAACGTTTTTGTTATGAGTTGTATTGCAATTTGTGGTTAGCTAGCGACCTCGATAATTGATCATATTATCTTTTGCCTGAGCAACCAGCAGCAAGTTCATCATGCTCCCTTAGATGTCACTGCTTGCGGTAGCGTCGGGGGTCGGGTTGCCTCCTTCCCTCAAATATGGCGAGGGGGGTAATGGCTGATCTTTGCGTTATGCTCGTGAACGGGTGCTGCTTGTGGTGACTGGTGTCTTGCTGATCATGGTTTTGTTATTGTTACTAGTAATTAACTGTTCATTTATTTTACCCCGATGGTCCTAGTTTATCATTTATAACAGCCAATTACAGCTTTATGTAAGCGGGCACGCCCTTTATGTCTGGAGACTTTTATTTAGATATTTAGTTCTGTTTACGTTTAGTTTTCATTTTTTTTTTAAATAATGCTTGAGTATAGTTCTCGATGTTTTTGGTTGGTATATTGGCGTGTGCTAGCTGGCATATGGCCTATAATTTATCATTTGAATTATGTTTTGTGTAGCATAATGTAAGTTATTTTGCATACTATTGTATAGAATCATTTTTCTAACTTGAACAGACAGCTGTGCTGCTGGGGAGTTTGTTGCGCCACTTCTTCTTCCCAGCTAAAGGCACTAGGAAGTGGTGAAGGGTGGGCGTTTTTGGGGGACTGTCTTATGTAATTTTGATGTTCGAAAAGTGCTGATTCTCAGCCTAGTTTGAATAAATGACTTTTGAATTTTGATTTTCGTTTTTTGCCACCGACTTCCAAAATTAAAGTTTTAAATGTAATGAAATTTTCAAAAATAATGCATTACATTAATATTCTTATGATATTATATTATGAGCAGTGGTGGTCTAGAGGTAACGGCCGCGACTTACCGCTTGTAGGTCGTGGGTCCGAAGTTCGAAACCAAGCATGTACTTTACTTTGTGTAAATTATTTCATCACCACTGCTCTCAAGACGGTTAAGGAAAACATCGTGAGGAAACCGGCATGTCCTAGAACCGAAAATTCGAAGACATGTGACATCTACCAACCCGCACTAGGCCCGCGTGATGGATTACAGCCCACTCCCTCTCACAGAGAGGAGGCCTGTGTCCCAGCAGTGGGAATATTATAGGCTGATTATGCCTGTTAATTTCTACATACAGTATTTATATTTTCTTAATGTCCCTCGGGATTCATCGCATTTCCGAATACAAACGAATGCTAATTTTCATGTCCATCAATTATTAGATTTATCGTGTATAATAAATAATTTGAATTCAGAACTAAGTACTTTATTTTTGTTTTGTTTTGATTTCCGTGTGAACTATAAAGAGCTGTAAAACTATTTTCCTATCTGTCGTGCCTGCGACTTTAGCAGCTTTTCTATTATTTTTTAAAATAAATTACATTAAGTTAAAAGAGTATTAACACCTCTATACTCGTATACTTCCAAGTCGATTGAGAGCGTCTGGTCTGCACCAAGTATTTATATTTGTACTGTAATTATTTATGATTATTTTTCTATTTTTGCAGGAGCTATCAGATCTGAACATGCAACTCCTGCTACGGGATGGCGTACTAGTGAACGGCAACCAAATGGTCCAGCTGCAGTTAGATGATGATGATATTGATGGAGTAACCCCCATCTAGGTACTGACAAAAGGTGTGAAGAATAAAAAAAACAAAAACAATCTTTTATAAGGATGTGTATCAAACAGAACCCTATTATTTAGCCTCCGCATTCCGTCCGTGTTTGTCGGGCTGTAATCTCTTGAACCGTAATAGGTAGACAGTTGAAATTTTCACAGATTGTGTATTTTATTAAAAATTTAACCATATTATAAAAAACTTTTGATTTTGAAAAATAAAAATCCCTGGCATATTGCATGGGTGTTATTGTCTAGATTATAGAACTCATCGAGTAGACTCTAAACATTTTTTTAGTTTTTTTTTTTTTCTTAAAAAATTAAGACTTAGGGGACCGTAAAAGTTGTCAGTTTTAGACCATTTTTGTACGAGCTCTGTTACAAAAACTAAACAAGGTAGGAATTTGAAACTTCTGTATATCATGTTTCATGTACCATATAAGTACTTTCAGATTCAAATCATTTATTTCGAGTAACATGGACTCATTATTATTAGAAAAGGCATACACATTTACAAATTAAATTAAAATAGAATTGAAATAAAATAATGTAAAATTCAATAAAAATAAGATTTAAATCAAAATTAAAACTCAAATTTAAAAAGAAAGCGACACGCTTGGAAATATAAATTTTATACTCCCACGCGCGCCACGTGCCGCTCACAACAGTGAGTTATGATGGGCACAGTCGAGTATCCCGCGAGCGCGGCCAGCGTGCTGCTGGCGCTCCCCGCACTCGCCGCACCAGCGAAGTGCTTCGCTTGCGCATTGTTGCGTAGAAACAATCAACGCGGGCTTCCGCTAACATTGTCGATGCGCTGCAATAGCGGGGGAGCTCCAACATCATCCTGAACGCGTTGTTAAACTGGACGCGAAGGGCACTGTACGATTTTTGCCTGTAGTCAGTCCACAGGCTGCATGTGTACATCGTAGTGCAGTATGCTCTATAAATAGTTAGTTTAATCAACAAATATTAAAAACGCCAATTCAAACAAATATGGACGATTTTCTGCAACTGCAAAAGTATAATGATGAAATATGTACTAATTTATCTTTTCGATGTTTAAAATTTGAGATGAAAAATATTCTTCATTTAATATTTTAATTTATCTGATATAAAAAGGCCAAATACGAGTTGCACTCGCACTCGAATGGTTCCGTACCGTACTAAAATCGAGCAAAAATCACGTTTCTTGTATGAAGAACACACATGAATACCCTTAGAGTATATATCACTGGAGAAGCCTTACGAACACTTCCCCCTCTGTAAAAGTACAAGAGCAAATGCTCTAACACGTTCATAAAAACTACTTTCAAATCGACTCGAACGCACAACGTTAATCGTTTTCGAGTCGCGGGGTTCTCATCAGTGCTCCGTGAAAATGCCTAGTTGTGCTGTTAAAACATGTAAAAAGCGTTCAAATACGTCAAACTTAAATAAAGACGGAATAACCTTCCATATTTAAGTATTTTTTTAAATATCTAGTCATGTTTTCAGTGATTTTTAAAATCCTAACCTCATAATACATTTTGACTTTTCATTCGATTCAACCATGATTCAACATAAAACACGGCATGAATCGAGTATTTTTCTCGCATTGCTTTCGTGACGTCACCATGTCTCGCTACACTTCGTTTTTATGTTCATAAAGTTCAAAATATATTTTTTTGCATTACGAAAATGTACGTCAAATCAGCTAAATTGACATGCACTTGCCATGCGATTATGTCTTCTAGCAAAAATAATAACGAGACTACCGTAGGGTTGGGGTCAAGTATGAAACCAAAATTGACATGTCGATAATTTCTTAGGGCGAATTAGTATTTTTTGTTGTTTAAGAAAATTGTTTTTGAACGAAGTTTTCCAACGCGGCTTGCGGTTAAATTAAGTATTAAATGTACCACCACCTTTGTCGTAAGTTCGTAACACAGGCTCTACGGAATCTTGTTGGGAAAACATTATTCTCACAAGATCATGATACCGGTCTTAACTAGTCATGAGGTAGAACTAGCTAAAGCCGTAATGACCAAATATACAGATACAAGAATTGCGTCCATTACAAAAAAAAAGGGACCCTCAAAAATATATTCGCCATAATTATATACTCCAAATTATTTCATTTTAAAAATCAGTAGTTGTTATGAACCTACTGATTTTTTAAGTATGTATATTATTTGTTGGTACTAGGTATATCATTATTTTTTTACTTTTATTTAATAGTTGTTTTTTTTTTTAATGTAACTTTTCTATGCATCAGCTGTTTTATTTCTGGGTTCAAGCAAAATTCCGAATGATTATCGATATCGATGAAAAAAAAAAACGATGGTACGGACTTCTCTTTCCGGGCTCGGAAACAACAATAGCTATTGTTCTTTTTCGTAGAAACTACCGCGCGTCCCCCGCCAAATGTGACAGAATTTTTTGTTCGGAATATTGCGCTTATGGCTTCTCCAGTGATATATACTCTAAGTGAATACCCCATACAAGAAACGCGTTTTTTCGGAGTTTGCAAAAATATTTTTTCAAATCTGACTGGCAGTTCCGGAGATTACCATACAAACTTACAAACAAAAAAATTTTACCTCTGTATAATATTATAGTATAGATTAGGTTTTAGATTTTAGATATTCCTAAAAAAATATTATAAGTATTGTTGCTGATGGTGCCGATTCCCTTGTTCACAAACTAAACTAAATTTAAGTTCAGTGCATCTTTTTCTTTCTATTTCATTAAGAAAAGGACAGAAGATAAATTTTAGTTTAGTCCTGTCAAATTAATCAGCGCTTGACGTAAATTGACGTAATATTAGTCGGCAAGTTTTTAATCACGTCTAAACTTGTATGGAGAGTGACAGGCGCTGATTAATTTGACAGGACTAAACTAAAATTTATCTTCTGTCATTTTCTTAATGAAATAGAAAGAAAAAGATGCACTGAACTTAAATTTAGTTTAGTTTGTGAACATGGGAATCGGCACCGATATGTGTCAAAATTTTCGATATTGGAAAGTATTCCTTAATGAAGTGTATGATTGTATTTAGTTTGGCGTCACCCAAATATTGTTATTTTTAAGTGCAATCCTTTAGCTGTTAATTTTCATATTTTATTTTCTAATAAACGTTTTGATTGTCTCAACTTATCAAGCTTTTTTATTTTGCTCTCTGACACTTTCACACGTTCCACTTTCACACCAAGAAGTAAAGACCTACTATCTTTATCAAAAAAAAAAACCGGCCAAGTGAGTGTCGGACCACGCACAATGTAGGGTTCCGTAGTAGGGATAAATTTATCCCAAGAATAAACTTAACTTTGTAGTTGAAAAACATGTTCTTCCATACGGAATATATAGGAGAACATGTTTTTGCAATCCAAACATAACCAAAACCTACCATTTAGCTGGCAGGGGGACACTTAACTTGGGCGGAGCAACGCCGTGTCCTCGTAGAGGCGATCGGCGGCGGTGATCTCTCGCGTCCGGCCCTGGTTCAGGCCATGGTACGGAGCGAGAGGAAATGGCAGGCCGTCACCTGCGAGGCGGTAATGTTCGCGAAGGAGGAGGCAGAACGCGTGAGGAAGAGGCAAATTTCGCGCCCTCACGCCCCTAACCGCCGCAGGAGGAGACGCCCGGGGCGGGAATCGCGAGCCGATTTCCGGCCACCGTGGGCGCGGGCTTGCGGACGGTGAGCAATGGTTAGCTCGCCGTCCGATAAGGACCAAGCCCGGGTCGACGGCGCGGTGTGTTCCACGCGCGCTTCAAAGAGATGTCAGCAGAATTGACGGGGTCCGCTAGGGCCAATGCCTGCCGGAGGTTCGAAGAAAACCGATAGGGACATCGTGGCCCCCGGCAACATGGCAACTGAAGGAACACGGGTGGGTTTTAGTCAGTCTCCGCCCAGAGCGGGAGAAGTTATTTGATAATTTTCCACTATTATATATATAACCAGTTTAGGCATTGTATAGGATTTCCGTACAATGCGAGGTCAGTTTATACTGGAAATATAAAGCTTGATGTGTAGTCGTGTGTACTAAGAGTCTCTGAGCTAAGCCGTGGACAGACAGACGGACATGGCAAAACTATAAAGGTTCCTTGTTTACTACGGAACCCTAAAAACACTACAAAGTGAAAAATTACTTTAATTTCGGAAGTCAGTGTATTCGGATCTGTATTTTAGTATTTTTTCACTGACTTCCGAAATTAAAGTTACTTTTCACTTCTTAGCGCCATCTAGCTTCTATAGTACAGCACTACGTAACGGTGCGAGCATGTTGCCGACGCGAATCCTAATGCTCGGGCCACACCAACGGGAAACGCCGTTAATTATCACGATGATGGACCTTAACCCGTCGGAATAAAGTCTATCATCGCGATAATCAACGGCGTTTCCCGTTGGTGTGGCCCCGGCATTATGCTTATCCCCTCGCTCAACACGCCTAAAGATGACTTTAAAACAATAGAGGTGAATAAAAAGGATAATCTTATTGACACGGGCCACATTTTGCCGTCGAAATCAACGTGTACAATATCGACCACATCGCAGCCACAGGCGACACAGCCCACAACGCAACTATCAGCGCTGTGCACCAGGGACACCGCGCCATATCGCAATATCATAATTATCAAGACACAACGTTAATAGTGGCCGTCCACGTCCAGAAAATGTATGAAAATATTTACACGATATAACGTTATCGTGGACGGAAATTTAAAAGCGTCTTCATATGTGGTGACGGGCGTGTAAGTACAGACGCCAGCACATCAAGCTACCCGAAACTGTCAAATTTTCCCAATCAACTTTGAACCATAAACATCAGATATAAAGTTGAAAATCTATTAAATAAATTTGACAGATTGTAGTAGCTTGATGTGCGTCTGTACGTCAACGATAATATCGTCACGTTAGAAATTATTAGATAGATAGTTAAAAAAATATTAAGTGCACACAAAAGACACACAAGCACAATTAAATGATAAAATATAGCGCATATGAATGCGTGTGCTCATAATCTGCAAGAGTTTGGGGGGGTCACCATGGGTGCCGCCGAGGAATAGTTTTAGGGAGGTACCTCCCAAAAGAGCACGCGAATAGCGCTTGTGACCACTAGACCAACCATTTTTTTTTTGGCTGGGAAATTATCAAATAACTTCTCCCGGTCTGGGCGGAGCGAGAGGGCGTGTCAGACTCTTATTGACTAAAACCCACCCGTGTTCCTTCGGTTGCCCTGTTGCCGGGGACCACGATGTCCCTATCGGTTTTCTTCGAACCCCCGGCAGGCATTGGCCCTAGCGGACCCCGTCAACACTAAACCAACCATTAGTTATACTATTCAGAGACGCATCTTTTACATGCAGCGGGGGGAGGGGTGTACTTGCATAGATAGTCGGTATTAGAACAGTAGATTATGAGAAGAGCGAGCGAACAACCCGCCTTGGATAGGTTAGGTTTTGTTTGATATTTTCAATCATAAGAACTCTTGAACTGAATGCAGAATGCAAGACCGAGCGAAGCGAGCTCGAAAATTCTGCACACACTCGGATAGGTTAGATTTTTTTTTAATCATTCCAAAAGAACTAGGAATTAGTTGCTTTGTCGACTTATGAAGAAAACCTCAAGAATGAAGAGAATGTAGAAGGCAAGAGCGAGCGAAGCGAGCCTGAAAATTTAGCACTCCAACCAGAAAAGCTTCCGTTTTCTTTTGACCATTATACAGAAATAGAACTTACTTTGTAGAGGTATGAAGAAAAGCTTAAGTAAACTGAACAGTTTTACAGCAGTTTGGGTTTTGGAATCTGATGGTTTTCACCTTAGACTTTCAAACCTTACGTACGAGCGGGGTGCCCAAACCACAGACGTATAAAGAGTAGCAGACCAAACATTCGCTATAAATTGCGTAGCCATTACGCACACATAGGGAATGTTGTCAATACAGGGCCGGACTAGGGCCGGTTGCCGGTATTGGTGCCGATTCCCTTGTTCACAAACTAAACTAAATCTAAGTTCAGTGCATCTCTTTCTTTCTATTTCATTAAGAAAAGGACAGAGGATAAATTTTAGTTTAGTCCTGTCAAATTAATCAGCGCCTGTCACTCTCTATACAAGTTTAGATGTGATTAAAAACTTGCCGACTAAAATTACGTCAATTTACGTCAAGCGCTGATTAATTTGACAGGACTAAACTAAAATTTATCTTCCGTCCTTTTCTTAATGAAATAGAAAGAAAAAGATGCACTGAACTTAAATTTAGTTTAGTTTGTGAACAAGGGAATCGGCACCATTATCTAACGATATTGAAACAACCGATATAGGTACTTACTGAAAATTCGCGAAAATTTATATTCTCTGGGTATAAGAAGTGTAAATTACTTAGCAATAAAGTCAATCAATCAATTATTACCTGCCGAATGAATATCAAAGTTTTGTGAGTAGACTATTTATGTATACTTATATGCCTATGTTCATGTTTTCCATCACACAGATACAGGGTAATATAATTCATTTTATAATTTATTACAAAAGCATGTGTGTACACTGACAATTTGCACTTTGCAGTATTGCTGCTGGAACAATGTCACCAAAAAGATTTAAAAAATCGTAGAGTAAACTGAAGCTCTGTTTGATAATTCAATGGTAAACATTTTACAAAAAAAAAATCGTCTTTGTTGCCAAATCCGTCCCTGACTAAATAAAGTGGTTGATACAAAGAACGCGATGCAGATGATGTTGCTTAGCAATATGGCGGCATGGTACAGACAAGCTACGCGTCAAATTTTGTCTATGTGTGAGTGAGTGTGACAACAGGTGACAGAACGAGATACAATTTACGACTTGTCGCTTAGCAAAAAAAGGATAGAGAATCATGTCCATAGATATAAATATAACTAAGGATTAATGTTTAGTCTGCTACTCTTTATATGTCTGTGGCCCAAACCGAGTTTGCGTCGCTCGCTATTGCATCCAAGATACTCTATTTTTATAATTGACTTTTTGAAGTGAAAGCTTCTTCAGGCGCATTGAGCGATTGTAGGAGAAAATCTTATGGGTTCGCGTCACCGATAGGCTAATGTTAACAGCACAGCATCTATGAGTATGACGTGTCGCGCTTGTTGTTGCTCGGGAGTACCGATATAATTATTTGAAAACCAGACTAATGTTAATAATATTAATTTCAATTAATTGTAGGTCCTACAATTAATTAGAAAATTTTAAGAAAACACTGTTATTTCATAGTTTTAAGTTTTCACTTCTGTCGGTAGTCCCCATGACTGTCTATTTTCTTTCTTAATGTTTTTGGATAATGCCTATCGTAACTGCAGGTACTTGAGCCACGGTAACCCATGGCTGTAGTAGTTTTAAAAGTTACAAATATAAGTAAATCATTCAGGCTCCCGAGTTCCCGACAGCGAGAAAGATTTTGGAGGGTCATGACCCCCAGGACACCCCCCTCGGACCGCGCCCGACCTATTATGATTTTAGTGAAATAATGCCTTTGACTGTAATATGACTTAGGTACAATTTTAATCGGAAACATTGTACTTCTCGGAGGGACGGTACCTTGCAGGGATTACCATTTTAATTCGGTAGCATTGTTGTTCTCGGAGGGACCACGGGTAAGGAACGAAAATTTACATCGATTTCTATTGGTCGGTACTTGATATAGCTTGTCCACTCTGAAATGTCGCGCCCCTCTACCGCATTATACCGTGTGCGTAAATGTATTACTCTGATGTAAATGCGGAAGTGGAGCGCGTCATTTCAGAGTGGATAGTAACGTTTTATTTGACCTTCGGCTTTTCCGAAGATAACCAATGGAACATTTGACCGTGATCGCGTCACAGACCTACTTGTGTCTACAAATCAATATTTTCACATCCTACTCCAAGGCCTCCGTGGCGCAATTGGTTAGCGCGTTCGGCTGTTAACCGAAAGGTTGGTGGTTCAAGCCCACCCGGGGGCGATTCT
This sequence comes from Agrochola lychnidis, assembly GCA_963680765.1. Lineage (NCBI taxonomy): Eukaryota > Metazoa > Arthropoda > Insecta > Lepidoptera > Noctuidae > Agrochola > Agrochola lychnidis. The sequence goes on from OY796874.1 coordinate 13,280,780, forward strand.
TTTTGTATTTTTTATGATTTGTTTGGTCACTTTTTCTCATTTAAAAATATTGTGAGCATAGAAATAAAGTAAGTTAGCGTTCTTTTTTCTATTTTTATTGAAAATTTCTCTATTTATAACCCAATGGAGATCGAACATACGCCATTTTCCGCAGCCCTCATTATTTTGTAATTTCATTACTGAATATAATAGATTGCTTCAAATAAATGGTACTTTTACTACTTTCCTACTATCATCACGCTAGGTAGGTAGACTGGTGACAGCAGTTTTGTTACATTTGAAGATTTAGGTAAATTGAAATAGAGTAGATACTAATTTTAAAGTTACGTTATATTTTAATCAGACACGATTAGCATTACCTAAATATCTGATAACAATGTGATATCAATGAAATGATATATTTTGATAAAAAACTCTTTTAGTTACAGTGATTTCGTTGTGGTGACATTTTAATAACATTGTTAAAGGTTTGTGATTTTTTTATTGCTAATTTTACATATAAATAAAAGTAAATATTCTATGAAACACAAAAGGCTCGTGGCTAAGTACTAACAGCCGCTCGGGTCGATCTGTCAGGTTAAGCTACGCTTGCCGGGGTTGGTCCGTGGATGGGTGACCATTTCTACATACCGAGATTCCTCCGTGCCTCGGAAAGCACGTTAAGCCGTTGGTCCCGGCTGTCATTCGTGGATCTTTGACAGTCGTTACGGGTCGTCAGAAGCCCGAAAGTCTGACAACCAGTCTTACCAAGGGGTATCGTATTACCCAGTTACTGGGTTGTGGAGGTCAGATAGGCAGTCGCTCCATGTAAAATACTGGTATTCAGCTGCATCCGGTTAGACTGGAAGCCGACCCCAATATAGTTGGGAAAAGGCTAGGCAGAACGATTCTATGAAACACAAAAGTAAAGATTAATTTAAATAAATTTACAATTTAAATGGAATAAACTGAAAATAGATTTTCATTGGGTAAGCTGTAAATGTAACAGTCAATTAAAAATATACGTAAGTTGTTGTGATAGTGAAGTAACTTTAAAATTATTAGATTTCTTATTATGTTAGTAATCACATTTGCTTCAGGTAAGTACAAGATTGACTTAAAAAAAGAGAAAAAGAAGTCTGTAAAAAAAACTTGGGAACCTACGTTATTTTTATTCACAATCATCTATACTCCGTTTGAAATAAGATTAGACATTTAACTAAACCTTTTTTACAGTCCGTTGAACCGATTTTGACTTCTATTGCGTCGGAGGCATGACAAATGGCAGCTGAAGTAAACAGTTGGTATTGTAACCACTTTTTTGCTTTTAATGCCATCCTTATGCCTACGGTATAGAAGTCAAAATTGGTTGTACGGACTGTAAAAAAGGTTTGTTTAAATGTCTAATCTTATTTCAAATGGAGTATAGGTAATTAGTTCTATTGAAATATCTACCACTGTTTTCATAACTGAAATTACAGTCAAACGCAAGTTCATGGTAACAATTTATTTGACTTGGATAGCGCCTTTATTTCGTAGTTGTAAAGGGCGGTTTTCGTACTTCGAGCGTTACTGACTGTTGGTTCACTGTACTATAGGTAAAACAGCATTTCTAGTAGTTACATACAAACGAACGTGGTCCATTCACTTCCTTTGCTACACCGCTCTTAGGATTACTGTTTTTTATCTAAGTACCTATAGATACAAAGATAATAAATAAAAACATTTAAAATGTTTTAGCAGTATCTCTTTAGATATTTATCTTGATTTCATCAGCCCATCGGTTCATGGAAATCAAGATTATCATCTAAAGAACTAGTTTTTGTAACACTAGGAGCAATAAAATAGTGCGCTGTCAGCTCGCTATTCGATAAGAACGGTATGCCCAGGAATTACCGAATTGAAGGTTAATTCGACCATTCTGATATTAAATATTTACAAAAGAAAAAAAAAAAATCTTTAATTTTTTTAACCGTCTTCCAAAAGGAAGAGGTTATATGTTCGTAGCGTATGTTTTTTTTTTATTTTTATTTATGTACACTGATTTCTCCGTCAATTATGAACCAATTTTGAAAATTCTTTTTTGTTTTAAAGGGTATGCTCTCAAGGTGGTCCCATATAAATGTTTTTAACTTTGCTTGGATAGTCTTTGAGTTGGGTTCAATAATATGTATTTTTTTCCCACTTAGTATATGGATGATAAGGTCCTGTCACTGTTATTTACATAGGAGGTAGTGGTATTCAAATTTGTGTGGGGTAGGTACCACAACAAAAAGCTCTTAAATAAAAACTTATACAAAAAATATCAAACGACTTTAAAAAAAAAAACAACAAAGCGAAAAATTACTTTAATATCGGAAGTCGGTGGCAAAAAACGAAAATTTCCGAAATTAAATAAAAAGTTTTTATTTTTTTGTTGCCTATTTTTAAATTAATTTATTTCAGCAATCAATAACTTTCCTCTCAATGTTCTCGTTTACCTAGCCAGGTGCATTTCATGTAAACAAAAATGGTTTGGATTCCTTGTATCGGTGGAACACGAGATGAAGTAGAACAGCACTCTAAGCAGATCGACCGGGAGATCAAACAATGGATAAAGTCTTATAATGAAGTGAGTATGAATGAGAAACATTTAACATTTTATGAAATTTGTGAGTTTCATTGCTGGCCCTCAGACCAAATGAAAAATCAAGACATATATAGCGCTGTCAACAGTGACGTGAGGCCGGTTTCGTAAACATGTGTGTACTTAGTGAGGTGTAGTTTGATTGTAGATGTGTGCGTGTGAGCGTGTATGCACAGAGCGGAGGTGTAGTTTTGGCATGCTTCACTGTATTGTTCGCAGCGCTGTCTCGGTTTTTTATTTGGTCTGAGTGCTGGCCGTACCTAGCCCGGTACGGTCGGCAATAGAAGTCGATTTAAAATACTATTTATTTTGATCTGATAATCGCAATGTAAATTTTTACAGGCAATAAAACTGTTACTACTGGGTACAGGGGAGAGTGGGAAAACAACCATTATAAAACAAATGAAGATTTTACACGTTCAAGGATTCTCTGCAAGGTATAGTAATTACTGTATTCCACGCATATGCCTAGAATACCTTACTTACCTATTTGACTTTTATGTTACATACTTCTAAAACAAATAGAGGAGCTCATGGCTAAGTAATATCAGCCGCACGGTTCTACGCTTGCCGAGGTTGGTCTGTGGATGGGTGACCATCTTAACATTACGAGACTCCTCCGTGCCTCGGAAAGCACGTTAAGCCGTTGGTCCCGACTGTCATTCGTGGATCTTTGACAGTCGTTACGGGTCGTCAGAAGCCCGAAAGTCTGACAATCAGTCTTACCAAGGGGTATTAGTCAGTTACTGGGTTGTGGAGGTTAGATAGGCAGTCGCTTCATGTAAAATACTGTATTCAGCTGCATCCGGTTAGACTGGAAGCCGACCCCAACATAGTTGCGAAAAGGCTAGGCAGGTGGTGACTTCTAAAACAAATAAAAATATCTATCTACAATGTCAATGCGTTTTATTTTGCTTTTTTCAGCGAACGAGCAGAAAAAGCGAATCATATTCGTCACAATATTCATGAATCTATCCACGATATTGCCGACAGTATGGCAATGTTAAACATACCACTGCATAAACCAACGAATAAACTATCAAGAGAATATATTCTGAACCTGGGTGATGATGGACCTAAGGAATATACAGAAGTGAGTATTTTCTCTTTTTTACATCGTTTTTAACTACATATTCAAGGCATTTTAACATTTTTGCTAGTAAAAATTATGGTAGAATTGGTCAAATGTTTTATTTTCTTGTTTCCAGGAATACTTTGACCACGTAAGAGCATTATGGCGAGATGGTGGAGTCAGGGAATGTTTTAAAAGATCTAATGAATATCAACTAATAGATAGTGCTGAATAGTAAGTAAAAATTATTCCATATTTTAAGACAACGCCATCTGTTGTGCACTAGTAAAACTACGCAGAAATTCTAGCTTTGTCGGAATTTGTACTTTTACTGCAACTTGTTTGTCAAAATTTAAAATACTGCCATCTAGTGTCAAATAGTATAAGTAAATGACTGTAAATCTAATTTCTAATAATAGATGGCGCTTTTATAAATAGTTATAATTTTAATGAAAAAAATTGTTCAGAAGAAATTCATATCAATAATGTTATTGTTTCTTATTATAAATCTTTTCAGTTTTCTAGATAGATTAGATCTCATTGAAAAACCCGATTATGTACCATCAGACGCTGACATATTGAGGTGCCGACAGAAAACGACTGGCATACAGAAAATTGAATTCAAAGTTAAGGTAATTTTAGTTACATCTACTAAAAACAGCTGATATATTAGAAAATATTTAAGTAATACTGACTAGGATCAATTCTTTTGACTGTATACCTATGATAAAACATACAGTAGACGAACAAAGAATCTCCTCCTTGGAGGTCAGTTGGTAAATAAATTAGATACCTACTGCTTACCTAGGTAACCGCTCTTTCTTCTAGGTTCCAAAATCAATGCACGGTGGCATACAAGATTTTTGGATGTTCGACGTTGGCGGGCAAAGAGGGGAAAGAAAGAAATGGATACAGGTATTCACACCATTTTTTAGTTTGTTTTTCAAGCGTCTTTGGTTTCATGAACTGCATTGTATTGTATCGACCTCGTTCTGTTTTAAATTTTCATTAGGTACTGTGAATTAAATTTCACTCAGCTTATACGTGTAAGTATGTAGATAATTAAACCAGTGCCTGAGACAGCTTACAAATTATAAAAATTGGTTGCCTGTAAAGTCGGTATACGGGCGAAAGTTTTACGTGACAACGACGAAGGGACGCGTGCCTTTCACTTTTTATGTCTGTCTCTCTCGCTCTTAGGCGGGCTAACCATGCCCGAGTGTAAGGGACGCGTGCCTCTCACTCGCTCTCATTGTGAGCGCATAACGTGAGCGGAGCGTAACGCAGTTTCTTGAAGTGTCACCCGGCAAACCAATTTATAAGACGTTGTCACGTCAAAATATAGCATACCGATTCGATGATTAGAGTTCCAGCGGTGCGTCATTATTGCGGCCCGTACTTTACATACATACATACATAAACTCACGCCTTCTTCCCATGGGGGTAGGCAGAAACTACAGAATGCCACCTGCTACGATCCTTACATACTCCTTTTGCCTCGTTTACGTTCGTACATCTGGTCATACACGCACGCCGGTTGCGAGTACTACGCACCTGGCCTTCCTGAAGAACATCACCAATAAGGTCAGTATATGTCCTCCTAGGGCGTCCCCGCCCGGCCTATCCCTTTACATCAGCCTTGTAAATACATTTTGTTAGTCGCCTTTCATTCATTCTCTCAACATGCCCAAACCATCTCAGCATACCCTTTTCAATTTTTGTCACTACATCTTCTTTTAAATCACACCGCTGTCTTATCACATCATTCCTCAGCCTATCATTCATAGTCAGGCCACACATGCTTCGCAAGGAACGCATTTCCACAGCATTTATTCTACTTTCATGTTATTTTTGCCACACCCAACATTCCCGCCCGTACTTTAATGTAGTATAAATATAGGCATTTATTTCCTCAGATTTAGCAGTCAATATTAACAGAAATTTTATAAAAACGATCAAGCGTCACAAGCCATTTAACAGTTCTGTGGTTACTATACTTAGGCCATCTTAGAACTTAGAAGTTTCTTATTTTTACTAGTTTTGGAATAAATACAGACATGCCTATAGTCATAATCTGCCTAGCCTTTTCCCAACTATGTTGGGGTCGGCTTCCAGTCTATCCGGATGCAGCTGAATACCAGTATTTTACATGGAGCGACTGCCTATCTGACCTCCACAACCTAGTGACTAGGTAACACGATACCCCTTGGTAAGACTGGTTGTCAGACTTTTTGGGCTTCTAACTACCCGTAACGACTGTCAAAGATCTACAAATGACAGCCGGGACCAACGGCTTAACGTGCTTTCCGAGGCACGGAGGGGACTTGGTATGTAAAGATGGTCACCCATCCACGGACCAACCGCGGCAAGCGTAGCTTAACCTGATTAATCGACCCGTGCAGCTGTTATTACTTAGCCACAAGCCCCTCGACAGCCCCAGACATGCCTATAGTATTATCGTGTAATAGTGCAATACATACCCGTATTTGTGATGATTATCGCCCAGCCCGTCCCCTCCTTGATGTCCTCCCTCCGGTTGACGCCCTAAGCCGAGGTTCGTACCCCACAGGGGGTGCCCTTAGCGAGCGTTCACCTAGTTTTAATTAGCATAGTTGAATAACCCCTGGCTGGAGGTTTTAAGTGTAGTAGCTTAAGGCACCCACAGGGAAGTCCGGTTAAGTAGTCATGATCTCAGAGGTCAACTACGAGATGCCCTACATAAAAAAAAAGATGATTATCGCAACCTATTCACCAAACCCCTCGTGGTTTATTTTTAATAGGTATTTCATATTTAGTTGAATTTCCCTCCAGGTATTCGAAGGTATCCACGCCATTTGGTTTCTGGTAGCATGCAGTGACTTCGACCAGAACTTGAGAGAAGATGGCACTCAGAACAGACTCAAAGAAGCGCTTGTGCTGTTTGAAGATGTTTGGCAGAGCAGGTAACACAACGACTGTAAATATTTAGTTATGTACTAGCTACCCTTTGTTACCTAAAGTAACACACTACATAGCATATACACATAATTAGCATAACGTTCCCACTTCTGGGACGCAAGCCTCCTCCCTGTGAGAGGAAGTGAGCCATAATCCACAACGCGAGCCCAGTACGGGTTATTATACCAACAAACTACATGCGTTATAACCTATCCAGCGAACAGTTAGCACATTAGAGAGATCTGAGGCCTTAAAAGATCTCCGATAAAAGGAATTAAAATAAGTACACTGTAACACCGCAGAGGATTTAAAGCGCCTAACATTTTCTTTACCGCAATCCTCCGCAAATAAAACACTAATCACCAACATTATTTCCACAGGTTCCTGATGGAAGCGGGTCTGATTCTGTTCCTGAACAAGCAGGACATACTGGAGAGCAAGGTGTCTCAGGGTCGCAGCATCGCCCCCTACTTCCCTAAGTACAAGGAGTTCCAAGCGTCAGGAGATGAGTACACCAGGACCAAGATGTTTATCAAGAGCTTGTTCGTGGTAGGTATTTTTTATAATGGACTAGCTTTTGCCGCGGCTTCGCCCGCGTGGCAATGCCGGATTTATATTTTTTATGAGTGTAGGCCACTTTATTTCCGCCGCCCCATGTACAGACGCCAGCATATCAAGCTACCACAATCTGTCAAATTTATTTAATAGATTTTCAACTTTATCATTAGCGAGTATAAGGTTCAAAGTTGATTGGGAAAATTTGACAGTTTCGGGTAGCTTGATGTGCTGGCGTCTGTACCTTTCTAAGACAATTATTTTCCATTTGCAGTAAGGAAGGCACTAAAGTTAAATAAACGAATTAATTAGTCATTAAGAAAGAGCGTAAAAAAGAAAAAAAGAAACAAGAATTTAGAGAAATACGGGACTTTTTAATAGCAAAATCATCTACAATATGATCTTTGCTTCTATGTAGAGAGAGCGCACTCGAGTGTAGCGTGTACGATCGATGCTTGTACCACAGAGTACAGATACCAGCACATCAGGCTACTACAATCTGTCAAATTTATTTAATAGATTTTAAACTTTATCGCTGAAGTTTAAGGTTCAAAGTTGATTGGGAAAATTTGACAGTTTTGGGTAACTTGATGTGCTGGCGTCTGTACATTGAATGGCTTGTACTTTACCGGTGCGGGCGGTGGGCGCAGGCGACTCGGTGAGTGCGGCGGGTAGCGGAGGTGGTTACGTTGAGCCACTGCCACAGATCTGTGCCACTGCCGCCCGCCGCTCTCATCCATCACTCACGCAGTAATATAGATAAAATAGGTACAATAACAGTAGGTAACTAAGATTGATAAATATCGATAGAAATGAGTTTTTATTGGGATATAACGTATTAGTATAAAAAACCATAAGAAAACCAGTGGACTTGTTTGACTTTTATCCTCTGAAATCGAGTGAGCGTCCTCTGAAATCTGCCGCCCCTAGGACGCTGCCGCCCCTAGGCCGCGGCTTATACGGCCTATTGACAAATCCAGGACTGCCGCGTGGATGTCGAAAAATATCCCACGGGAACGTACTACCAGGTTTACATACCTAATAGCCTAGGAAATGTCATGCTAAAGGTTAATCGTTGCAAAAAAGTTTGTGTTCGCGAGGTCTACGGTTCGCAGAACTATTAGCTATGTAGTTACGCGTAATTTTGAAACTGTGATATCTTTTAAACTATTCATTTAAATGATATGATATCAAGGCATATTTTAATCTAAATTAAATGCCCAATATAACATATTTTGTTGGATAAAGATTAATATTATAATACCGGTCAAAAAATCTTCGGAAATAACAATGATATTTTCATCAAATTCCGAAAGATAACAATGGTTATTGTGGGTTATCACGGAACAGAAAAAACAGTGGAAGTGCAATGCAACAAAATTACTATGAGAACCGTTGTCGCCAAACCCTCACAAATAAACTGATAATCATATAATGCACTACAAATAAGCCGATCGTTTGATTTGTCGTTTAAATTTTAGTCAAAACTAGCATAAGTCACAGATTCTACATTTGGAAAGAAACCTTCAATCTCTTATTATAGAATTTATTTTGCGTTCATGCAGAAAGTATCAACGACGTTTTGTAATCTAAAGTCAAACTAGATTCGATCGCCAAGTAAATTCTGCTACCCAACCATAGATGGCGGTATTCTCAGTTGTCGCAATTATAAACTTAATTGCGTTAATCGTAAGGTTGACATTCGCGTCATAGGTCGTGTCTTGTCTGCTACTCGATCAAGGCAGCAACACATTGAATTTTCAATAACATTATCGATATCGATAGATACCCGATTTCATAATTCGAGAAAATAAGACTTGTTTGGAGTTGAGTAAAACTGTAAGATGAATGACGTAGTATTATTTAAAAATAGAATCTTACATAATATATAAGATTTTAGTTTTAAATAATATCTTCTATATAATAAAAATCAATTGCTATTCGTTGTCCTCGCTAAAACTCAAAAACGGCTTGACTGATTTGAATAATTCTTTTTTGTTGTGTTCGCCCGAACACAGGAAAAGTTTAAAAAAATGTCGGGTAGGTAGGTAGGTAGGGTACGTTGGATAGGAAGAGTAGGTGGGTAGGGTAGGTAGGTACGAAAGTAGGGTAGGGTAGGTAGGTAGGTAAGAAAGTAGGGTAGGGTGGGTAGGTAGGTACGAAAGTAGGGTAGGGTGGGTAGGTAGGTACGAAAGTAGGGTAGGGTGGGTAGGTAGGTAGGTACGAAATTAGGGTAGGGTGGGTAGGTAGGTACGAAACTAGGGTAGGGTAGGTAGGTAGGTAAGAAAGTAGGGTAGGGTGGGTAGGTAGGTACGAAAGTAGGGTAGGGTGGGTAGGTAGGTACGAAAGTAGGGTAGGGTGGGTAGGTAGGTAGGTACGAAATTAGGGTAGGGTGGGTAGGTAGGTACGAAACTAGGGTAGGGTGGGTAGGTAGGTAGGTACGTAAAATAAGGTAGGTAGGTATATTATTTTTATATGTATGTAGCTATATTTTATTAGGTATATTGGGAGAAGTACTAATACAACGCAGGCGGAGCCGCGGGCGGCAGGTACCACAGCTAGTAATGAATGAATTGTGAAAATCATCTTACTTGGGTGTAGTATCTGTGCTTGGGTTAAAATTAAAAATGCGTTGTTCTGTCTTTTTATTTATTGTCCTTGAAATAGAACGTATTTGTTAAAAAACTGGCGTTTCGAAAGTCTTATTTTTAATTTTAACAAATGGTGTACGCGAACATTTATATATTTTTCGACTATTGCCTTCATCAAATCAGTGACGTGATTGGACGCAGGAAATTCGCCTATTTGATGGGAGGCAATATCATTAAATAAAACAGTTCCTATAAACTTTCGCATAATTAGAGTTATCGCCACTTCCTTTCGAAAAACCCCTATGTCAACGTTTTTAAAAAATGTTTCCGCCGTCTTACATATTTTGACAACATCTGGCGAAGGATACAACAATCCACCTTGATCTCTCGCAATTATTTACTATTACTATAACTTTTTATAAATAAAAAATTTGAAATTATGTATTATCCTTGAGGCGGGCGCCGGCAACACGGTGTGGAAGCTTTTATCACTGATCTTACACACCGAAATGACTTGAAATTACCGGCTGAACAATGTAACGCGTCTCAAACATTATGTAAAAGTTTGATTACCATTTCGCTATATAGCATCTATGCAACCTTATATTTCGTGTATGAATGTTAGGCGACATTATATCTGTATTGTAATGTTATACAACAAATATTAAATTAGGTACTTATTTTCTTTTATCGATAACTATCTATAACATCAATACCCGACCTGACTACATCCCTAATTGAGTAGCGAAGAACTTTCGAGAACGAAATAGTGAATACATTCAATCCAATATAAACTTTATTTTAATCGCGTAAAGTTGATTTTAACTAAACGTTCTATTAAATTATTAGTAAATTGACAAAAACTAAGATTTTATTAGAAAATAAATAAAATCATATTTACTGATGGTACGAAACACCTCCATTTTTAAGATTATTTCTCCTACTATTATTTTTGCACTCCAAAACAGAACAATACGGCATATTTACGGAAAAATAAATTTGTCGCGAGACTAGCAGCTCGACGCGTTGTTAGAACACGACTGAAGTAAAGTTGCGTAACAGCGCTTAATTGTGACACGCGTGCCACGCCTACTTTGCACTTCCACTGTTTTTTCTGTTCCGTGTGGGTTATCCTTAGAAGATAGACATATGCCGTAGCGGACTTTTTTGTTGAACTTTTTAAAATAAACAATAGTGTAGAACATACATTTTGTGTAACTTTTACGATTGCCGCGGCGCACGCCAATAAAGCTCCCAGTCGAAACTTCAGCCAATTTACACATAACTTTAATGAATTATACACTAAAACCTTCCGCATGAATCACTCCGTCCATTGGTGAAAACCGTTTCAAAATCCGTTCGGTAGTTTTTGAGTTTACCGCATCAGACGCGGCGACGTCTTTCCATTCTATACAAGGCTAGAACGCAGCCCTATAAAACTGCTCGCGTATAGATTGGAAATCACTTTTTACTAAGATCTTCCAATCTATACAAGAGTAGTACGTAAATACTCGGGTATACTTCGTAGTCATTGATATATTTCGTAGTGACCAAATTAACTACCTCATTCCATAGTGAAGTGGATTGTATTGTGGTGGGACTTTTCTTGAAAATAAAAGATTTCTTGAGACTTCTTCCCGTTTATTGTCTTAGCGCCAGGATCCGAATGAATCACTGTTTTTTTTTTCTTTTTTTTTTTCTGTGGGGCATCACATAGCTGGTCTCTGAGACCATGACTATTTAACCGGTCAATGAATCACTGTGGGCCAAGGCGCGTCTTTTACACAATTTTCGCTAAAGCTAAGTTACCGTAACGAGAGCCGCTGTTTTTAAGACCATTTCGTGTACAGTTTTCTCTTTGTTCTATGTCATCAGCTAAATTTTATTGATCCCATGATCGGATCGTTACAATTTTTGCACATAATATAGCTTACATATTCCCTTCTTGGTTTACATAACAATATTGAATGTATCTTCAATAACAAAAAACTTTCTAGAACATTAACTGTCTAAAATTAACTTTGGTACATTTTGACAATGCAAAACTGTTAATATCTTTAAAACCCGTGGACCGATTTATACAATTCAAACGGAATACATGGTTTTACATCTAATCCTCTCATTTGGCACTAAAATTACGTAAATATCTCCATAAACAAAGAACCTCATTTTCAAGTTACGTAATTATACTGAACATTTTTCTTCAAACACTAAAATTACAAAATCACATCTTTACTTATCTTATTAGATTCTAATGAGAAAACTAATTACTAAATTCAAATAAGAAACTAATTATAATACCATAAAACATTTAAAATTCTCTAGAAACTAAAAAACTAATAGGTAGAAAAATGGCAAAAGTTCACTTAGGACCCGCCGCGACTTGCGCTATAGTGCACCGATAGGGTCTCGACTTACTTTTTTAAACGAACACTTTTACACATTTTAAACTTATTCTTACACTACACTGACACATGACTCAGTCTTATGTATTACGTAACGAAAATACTCGGCGTCCGTTACACATAGTATACAGTGCCAGTACGCATACGGACTAATCGAGTTTAGATTGCGAATCGAATTTCTCAGTAGCAGCTCGGAGTCTAGATTTGTGCCCGGTTGATGGCAATAGGCTCGCCCCCTATTACATGGGACTTGAACATAACTGGCGAAATGTGGGTGTACCTGCTACAGGGACACCTCTGCCCAACCCTTCGGGGAAACAAGACGTGATGTTATGTTATGTTATTGCGAGAAATTGTGAACTGGTAACCAACTTGTTTGCGACGTAATGCACCTTGCGCTAATATTAAATAGCCTGCCTGGCTGCGAGCAACTTGGAAGTAGCGCTCGCCGGCCGCTGCCGTGGTATCGCTCGCTTCGCTCGCTCGACTCGCGTGCGTTTGGTCACAGTTCTAACCTAGCCAAACCTAAGCCATTTCACCCACTTCACACTTTTGTTCTTTTCTTTTTTATAGACCATATCTTTAAAACTCTTATCAGGCGTAAGTGATGTAGTATAGTTTGGAACCAGGACGCGCTCGTCCACGTTACAAACTAACACCAGCAATACGCAAAATTTGTATATACATTGTAATCACAGATTTAAAAATAGCATTACAATGTATACGCGAGCAGTTTCCTATGGATGCGTTCTAGCCTTGTATAGAATGGAAATACGCGACGTGGCGGGGGACTTTGTTTTATAATAATTATGTATATAGGTAATTAAGGATAGCCTGATAGGCTTGCGTTTGACCACTTAAGACGCAGATATATGCCAGTGACCTTAAATGGTTAGCTTGCGTGTTCTGTACTGAGCTCACGCAACGCGTCGTACGTCCAGCCAGTAATAGGACTCGCTCATCAAGGAGCGCTGTCCCAAATTAGACGCACTATAAATTTATTACACGTAAAAAAAAGGTATTTTAATAAAACACGTATACTAAAAGATCAATAATTTAATTATCTTTAAAATGGTGAAGTTTTCAGAAAAATACGCTTGATAGATTTTGCGTCATTCTCAGATTTTTATCCGCGTTAGACATAACTTTACAAATTAATTTCACTGTGTAATATAAACTGAATGGATTTGGGTGAAATTTGGCATATGGGTAGACCATGACCTGGGTTAGGACATAGGATACTTTATATCTCGATCATCCCCCGGGATCGAGACTTATGCGGGTGAAACCGCGAGGCGCAGCTACTACATAATAAACATACCTAATAAAAATATTTATATTTCCAGGAACTTATAACAAAAAAACGCGACCGCCGCGCCCTGGACGCATCAGCAGAACGTTTCGTGGTAGCAGAGGCCCGGAGAGCTAGAGAATGCTACTTCCATTTTACTACGGCTACTGACACCGACAACGTACGAACTGTCTTTAGAGACGTGCACCAGATCATACTTACGCATATGCTCAATAATCTAGGAGTTTATTGAGCAGCTTTCTGTTTGCTAGATCGCATCCTATTTTAAAAGCGAGTACCTACCTGTAACTACCCACTAAGATCTTATATTTGCCATTAAAGTAAGTTTCCAAGAATAAACGCTTCATTTTGTTCACCTATCTACCTTACAAATAACATACCTTTGTCAAAATCTCGACAAATAGGTACTTATCGAAAAACATAGGTAATTTTGATAACATACTTTATAAAACTTTTTACTAAAAAAAAAACAACCGACTTCCAAAAAAAAACACTACAAAGTGAAAAATAACTTTAATTTTGGAAGTCGGTGTCTTTGGTGGTAAATTTTCGTTTTTTGCCACCGACTTACGAAATTAAAATTATTTTTCACTTTGTAGTAAGTATTTTTTTTTTTGTAAAAAGTTTTTATTTTTCACTTTTTAGTTGTGTTAAGTACCTACAACACAAATTCGAATACCACTACTTGCTTTGTAAATAACAGTGACAGGAACTTATCATATCATCCACATACTAAATGGGAAAAAATACGTATTATTGAAGCTCCTCACTTAAAAACTACTCAAGCAAAGTTAATAAAATTTATAAGGGAGCGCCTCTGAAATATGGCCTACCAAGCAAAAAAAGAATCATCAAAGTCAATTCATAATTGGCGGAGTAATCGCGTAACAAACACACAAAACAAAAAACAGTCGAATTGAGAACCTCCTCCTTTTGGATACGGTTAAAAATTTCTACATGATATCCCACCTACAGGCTGACTAGAAATTCGACGAAGGTATAGGGTATACCGATGCATTTGCGTTTGTCTGCTGGACAGTTTTTTGCGCCACTTCTTTCCAGCTAAAGCACTAGGAAGTAGGGCGGACGTTTTGGGGGAATTTTGACGTCCAAAAAGTGCTGATTCTCAGACTAGTTTGAATAAATGAGTTTCGATTTTTCATTTTGATCATTTGTGATAGCTTGTGATCGTAACCATGAGAGCTTCAGCTAGATATCTAATGTTACCTACCTACATACAAACATCAAGTTAAAACGCACTGATGATGTACGGTATCTACATTGTCCGTAAATCGGAGCGTTTTAACAGACCAATGTTAGTTGAATTTTAAACGTTTTTAGACAAATCCATCAAGAAATAGAACATCTGCGGCCCTGAAAAGGGCCTTGTCAAAATGAATTTGCCAATTAACTTAGATTACTGTAATTTCTTCAATATAACCTCAAAAAATCACCCGCCAAAACCGTACAACGTTCTTCCTTGTCTCTTCAAAGCATAGACAACGTCCATAGCTGTCACAGTTTTTCTTTTGGCGTGTTCAGTATACGTCACGGCATCACGGATCACATTTTCTAGAAACACCTTCAGCACGCCACGAGTTTCTTCGTAAATCAATCCTGATATTCTCTTGACACCACCTCTTCTTGCTAATCTTCTAATAGCAGGCTTCGTGATTCCTTGGATGTTATCACGAAGAACTTTTCTGTGGCGTTTGGCACCTCCTTTGCCTAATCCTTTCCCGCCTTTGCCGCGACCTGTCATTTTGACGTTGACTTATAACTTTTTTTTTCTAAGCGCGAATGTACCGATGGTAAAATGTGGAATGCGATCTTGTGCGTGCGCGACGAGTATTTATAAGCTAGGCGGATATTATCTCTGTTGCGGGTAGTTT
Source organism: Agrochola lychnidis (assembly GCA_963680765.1). Classification (NCBI taxonomy): domain Eukaryota; kingdom Metazoa; phylum Arthropoda; class Insecta; order Lepidoptera; family Noctuidae; genus Agrochola; species Agrochola lychnidis. Next base: position 13,296,149 of record OY796874.1, read on the forward strand.
TCTGTTAAAAATAGGAAATTTATAGAATAACCCTCGTAATAAAATATTTTTTTGCAATAGTGCGATGTATTAATTGATTGAATTATTAGATTTCGGTTTGCTATTGTTGACTTTAACTCTAAATAGGTACGAATATGTCATTTAATTGGCAACAGTCTTGTCTTCATTTCATATTAGTCAGATATAAATAGATTTGCCTATTTACGTAGTAAACAGTTTTATCTATTTACGTAGGTATCTATTCTTTGTTACAGGGGTAATTAGGTACAATAGGTACTTCAAGACCCACAAAACAAACGGGTTATTCCGTTTATTAACCCCATAAACATAACATAACATCACGCCTTGTTTTCCCGAAGGGTTGGGCAGGTACACCCACATTTCGCCAGTTATGTTTTAGGTCCCATGTAATAGGGGGCGAGCCTATTGCCATCAATCGGGCACAAATCCAGACTCCGGGCTGCTACTGAGAAATTACCGATAGAAAAACCCGATAACACTTGCCCGACCCGGGAATCGAACCTAGGACCTCATGCTCAGCAGTAGCGCTTGCGACCACTAGACCAACGAGGCAGTCCCCATAAAATCCACCCTAAAATGGATACTCGGAAACGTATGTCCGAGAATCCACCATAAGCCTATAAATTTAGCAGCCAAGAATTTTTTGAGATGGATAAACGGAATAACCAAAACAAACGAGACAAATCACGCCCATAGACAATGCCGGCAACCATATTACCTATAAGTTGGGGGAATACGTACATACATTGCTGATAAAAATGCTTGGCTCAATGGCTCCACAATCACAAGGGCGCTTATAAACTAATTGATTAACATTTGAAGATACTGTTGGAGCTGCTGAAGATTGTAAGGTCATCTTTGCATTGTATAGATTCAATCTTTATGTATGAGTACCATGTACCTACTGGGTTCGTCTTTCAATAACTTGAATGTGCCCTGGCAGTTGAGCATGTCATGCAGATGCTCACTCAAATATCTCGCTGATGGTGGCGCATGTGTTGGATCTTTCGGTTCTCTTCAAATTGGTTAAGCTGAATGGTGCTGATTTATACGTCATGTTCGTAAACGGGCGCAGTCAGCTGGGACTAGTAATGTCTTAGCTGCCATGACTTTTTTTAAAAGTAATCTATTTTATTTTTGAATTGTATTTTTTTTTACATTGTTCCCACACACTTTGTATAATTTCAACATGGATGATGTGATGTAACCAATATTTTGTAATAATAGTTTTGATATAAAAGAGTGTCCGTGGAGTTTCTTGCCCGTTCTTCTCCATAGGTACCTACTACGCTTTGGAATGGGCAACTAGCTTCATATTTCTGACTGACCGATTCCTTGACAATTCAAAAGTGCCTGTAAATGGTTTAATTGAAATAAATGCTTTGAGTTTGAGTTTGAAACAGAGTTTGACTGTGGAATTGTTTGTTGAAAACCTAATAAATTCATCATATTATTACAAAAAGCTTTGGTCTCGTAGGAAAGTGGTTCCGTCATATTATTACGGCTGTTACGCGTCATGAATATCTGTTATTTCATCTGTTTTCAGTTTTTCACCAAAATCAAAATCAAAATATTTTATGTCACATAAACCTACATGGGCACTTATGAAACGTCAGAAGCTAGGTGCTCGGTTCCAATTGGTCGTTTCCTATGGAGAAGAGCCGGCAAGAAACTCCACGGTTATTCTTTTAAAAATAATTGGCTTTTACAATACTTTCATATAACAGTGTTTCTAGGTATGGGAGGACAGTGTAGGTCTTTCAATAAGTACCAAGTACTTAACAAAATAGAAAATGGTCAACAGGTCTACAATCCACTAAGCCTACAGCGTTCTCACATTCACAAAATATGTAGAAAAGAATCTATACAAAAATAAATAAATTAATAAAAGTAAAAAACCTATTTTAATAAAACGCAATTATATGATTGCTATTACAACTATAATCAATCTGAATAATTATCATGTCCACAAGAATCACTAAAAAAAAGTCGAAATTAAATCATACGAGTAGGTATATAATGTCAAATAATAGAATAGTAAATATGTCAAGGACGAATGTAAAAATAAATAAAAGTAAAGATGCACCAGTATTTAACATTAAGACGGAGATACTCGTATATTAGTGCCCTTGAGTGGTTAGCTTGCGTGTTCTGTACTGAGTTCACGCAACGCGTCGTATGTCCAGCCAGTAATAGGACTCGCCCATCAAGGAGCGCTGTCCTAAATTAGACGCATTATTAATTTATTATCCATAAAACAAAAGGTATTTTAATAAAACACGTAAACTAAAAGATCAATAATTAAATTATCTTTAAAATGGTGAAGGTTTCAGAAAAATACGTCATGTAAAACCGCAATACTGTTAAGGGTGTATACATGAAAATATATGATAAGTTAAAGGAAGTTGCTAAGGCCTACAAGCCTAACAGTCCCTACGACTCTAAGCCCTATAAGCCCTACAGCCCTAACCTATCATATACCTAGTATGATAGATAAATATATAAATAAGTTCAGGATGTCTGTACCATGCGACCTAAGGTTACAGACGGATGGTGGACAGGATTTCCAGGTTCGGGAAAGGTACACTTACTGCCAGTCCCGCAGACTCACGAGACTGATCAGAGATGGCTAAAGGTGTCTTGGCCACAGTGAGCGGTAATAAGACGAGAATATAAAATTCAAATCTGGTTTATTGACAACTAGCTGCGCCCCGCGGTTTCACCCTCGTAAGTCTCGATCCTGTGGGAATATCGGGATAAAACGTATCCTATGTGTTAATCCAGGTTATAAACTATCTGTGTGCAAAATTTCATCCATATTGGTCCAGCCGTTTGAGCGTGAAGAAGAGACAAACATACACACACACTCACAAACTTTCGCCTTTAAAATATTAGTTTTTTTATTTTTGTAGGGCATCTCTAGCTGGTTCCTGAAACCGTGGCTATTTAACCGGTCAATCCTATGGTTGCCTTAAGCTGCTACACTCAAAGCCTCCAGCCAGGGCACACATAAACTAAGCTAAGGGCACCCCCTGTGGGGTACGAGCCTCGGCTTAGGGCGTTATCCGGAGGGAGGACATCAAAAGATGGGACGGGCTGGATCAAAGGGTTTTGATCATTATTATTAGACGGGGAATTTAAAGCTACGTGCACAGTTGCAACAATTGCTGGCACCTCGTTTTGAGCAAGGGTCGGGGGGGTATAATATTAGTAGGATACGTCCAGCTTATATACTACAATTACTTAACACACACTATTATGTAAATTCTTTGTGTTCTATACGTGTGAGAAGCAACCAAATCAATATTTTAACTGGGCCGCGCGTGAGCCGGGCCGAGTGCTGATCAATGTCCAAAGGTAACATTGAACAATACGCTTGATAGATTATGCGTGATTCTCAGTTTTTTATCCGCGTTAGACATAACTTTACAAATTAATTTCACTATGAAATATAAACATAATCTAAAATATTTCTATATTAATTTATGAAGAAAATGCTCTAATTTAACATATATTTTTTCCAAATCATTATCACTACTCGTTTAGACGTGATCTTCAGTATAAAATCATTAAAATTCGGCCATAAAACGCTCTGCCATTTGTCCGTTCATCGATTTCTTGAAACCGAAGCTTTAGGTGATATCATGTTGACTTTCGTCTTCCTTTGATTGGGATAATGAATTTCTAATCAACTTAGTTCTATTTTTTTTTCATCTTTATTTATTAATGGAGGTTTGTTCATATTTGAACATGTCACCCCCGTAAGTACAAACATGAAAGCACCACATGTATTTCGTAAATAACATTTGTAAGTATTTATTTATTTGTCCATCTTACATCTATTATTACAGGATTTTTTTAACCCAATATGATTATTCAAACAACATTGAATAAATCTAGTAGCTTGACCTCATCAACGCTTGTGATTGGTCCTTGACTTTACCTAGCTCGCACGCTCACCCACTACTTGCGAACAACACGAAATTCACTTAAACCACACAACACATGATGACGAACGTTGCAAAATCTAAATATCGAACATAAACAAAAATGGCGCCCGTAAAGGTACCAAAGAAGGCTCTGAAACCAACGCCAACTAAGGACAGCGTCGTCAGACCAATCATCAAGACGAAGAAACTTAAGAAGAAAAATTACCAGAGCTTTTCAATCTACCTCTACAAGCTACTGCGGATGGTAGCACCAGAAAATCTGGGAATCTCACGAAAATCAATGCTTATAATGAACAATTTTCTTAACGATATGCTGGAAAGGATTGCGGTTGAAGCTGGCAAGTTGGCTGTCCGTAGCAAGAAGTCGACTTTGAGCAGCAGGGAGGTTCAGGCTGCGGTGAAGCTCGTCATCCCTGGTGAACTGTCAACCCACGCAAATATTGAAGCTGTGAAAGCCATCAATCTATTCCATAAGAGCCATGAACGTGACGCAGCGGCGAAGCAGTGAGATGTGACAATGCCAAGTCATAGACAAGAAGCAGTGAAGAAAATAGTGATGTGACAATACGAAGTCATAGACAATGTGATGTTATTTAATTAGGGTAGTGCCGTGGGATTACAAGTGATAATTATTGGGTTTAAAATATTAATAATATTGATTTGTGAATAAATGATTGTAAAGTTTTTCTGTTGTTTTATTTTTATAAACATAACTTGTATTTCTCGACGGGAGGGCCAGGGGTGTACAGCCACACACAACACAAACACCACATTTATCTAGTTATATCAGTTACATGTAACAGGACGTTAGCCTATTCAGCTGCATCCGGTTAGACTGGAAGCCTACCCCAACTGAAAAGGCTGATTGATTATTATTCCAAACTACCGATATAGGGACATAATTAGTATTTTATTAGGAAGGGTAGAAGGCTTAGGTATATTCCGTTAGTAAAGGTATTTATTTACCAGCGGAATAGTCCCAAAAGATTTTAACCGACTTCTAAAAAGGAGGAGGTTATTATGTTCGTAGCATATGTTTTTTTTACCGCCGATTTCTCCGTAATTTGTGAACCGATTTTGAAAATTATTTTTTTGTTTGAAAGGGTATGCTCTCAAATTGGTCCCATATAAATTTTATTAACTTTGCTCAGGTAGATTTTGAGTTAGCTAAAAAATACGTATTTTTTTCCCACTTAGTATGTAGATGATATGATAAGTTCCTGTCACTGGTAGCAGGTAGTGGTATTCTGAATGTGTGTGGGGTAGGTACCATAACTAAAAAGTGAAAAATAAAAACTTTTTACAAAAAAAAAAACAACCGACTTCCAAAAAAAAACACTACAAAGTGAAAAATAACTTTATTAATTAATTTTACACACCGCGGGTAATTCTCGCTCAAAACAATTGAAAACTACCCTCATCATCTTTAATTTACCAAAGGTACTTCGGCTTCCATTCAAATGGATGCAGCTGAATACCAGTATTTTACATAGAGAGACTGCCTATCTGACCTATGCCTATCCGGGAATGACGACAGAAGTGAAAACTTGAAAAAAAATCTGCACCGCGGTAATCAAAGCGTTGATGTCTTTTACTCCACGCACCGCGGTAATTTACGTGTTGATGTCTTTTACTCCACGGTGTCGGTTTAGTGCCATCTCAAAAATGCCCATCGCGCCAAAAGAACAAAAAAACCCACTCCGATCCAAAGCGGGCATAGGTGCTGCAATAACATTGTCTAAAAGTGATAAAAAATCTATTTTTTTTTTCTTAGCCGTTATTGTCCCACTGCTGGGCAAAGGCCTGCCTACTCTCTTTCCACCTCTCTCTGTCTAGAGCTTCCAAGGACCAATCTTTCTTAAAGGAGTCCAGCTAATCCTGCCATCTCCGTCTGGGCCTGCCGCGATGTCGTTTGCCATTAAGCGGGACCCACTGGGTCGTAAGTTTGGCCCATTGATCGTTTGACATGCGGCAGATGTGTGCAGCCCAATTCCATTTAAGCGTGGCAGCTTTCCGAGTGACATCAGTTATTTTAGTGATGGAACGGATTGTTGTATTCTTAACCCGGTCCACAAGTTTAATACCAAGAATACTCCGTTCCATAGCTCTCTGGCAAACCTCGAGCGTGGACCTCTGCTGAATTGTCAAAGACCATGTTTGAGAACCATACGTGAGGATGGGAAGAATACACACGTCGATGAGTCTTCTTTTGAAAAAAATCTAATTATTATTGAAAAAAAAAAAAACGTGTGGCACTCGGGGACTGCCGCGGTAAAGCGATTGCATAGCATTTGTAATCTCCATACTTCCTGTTTGTCAACGCTACACTTACGTAGGATGATGACGTGATGACATAAAACAAAAATTACGTTCCCATGGCAACATCACGTTGTCATGGGAACCTTCATTACATGGTAGGGGAAGTGGGGGGTGTTAGGTTTTTTTCGTTACCGAATTTCTTGATTCGGTCGCCGCGCTCAAAGCCCGCAATAGCTTAAAAGTTATTGCTATTTAAAATTCACATTTTTAGTAATAACATTTTCAACAGGGGTCATACATAAGTTGTGACTTGTTGATCCGCTAAACGACGGCCTCCCGCGCCCCAAGTAAAAATACCCATTGAAAAAAAAAGTGGCGATTTTTATTTTCTTTTTTGTTTAAAATTACCACATAAATAGACTCTCACTACGTTTCCTAACAACACCCCCACGGATCGGACACGGTTTTTTTTACATGTTGTGGAACACCCTCATTTTGGCAGGTAAGTTTACGTCCAGTGTTGCCAGACGTCCCGATTTTGGCGCGATTTTCTGCCCAAAATTTTAATGTCCCGCGCGGGATAGGCTCAGTCCCGATTTTCAGGGAAAGAAAAATAAATAAGTAATTCATAAGTATTTATTTATTTATACAATCACTCACAACTATTTTTACAGGCAAAACCCAATGCAATGAAATGAAATGAAATTGTTTATTCTGTAAATAGGATATTGGAATCACTTTTACACGTCATATTAAAAAAAATAAAAAATAAGCTTGATGAGTTCGGCGTTTCCTATCTGACTACTCTGAGAAGAAAGGAAGAAACAAATTCAGAGATCGCAGTCTCTTTTAAAGTCCAGACATAATCTTGGTCAGGCCATATGAGGACCATGTAGATTAATGTCTGAAAAGGTCTTTTGGGGAAAGAACCACACAGATTTGAGTGGACCTGTCCAGTCAGTGCAAGCATTTGTCAGTAATCGTGGAGCTCAACTCAGAACATAAGGAGCTCAACTCGACGAACAATACCAAAGAAAGGACATTTGGATAAGCCGGATAAACCACTCAAAACTGCCAGACCATCACTAAAACTAGCAGAGAAATAAAAACAATGTCCACATAGTCCTCACATTCACAATAATTAAAATAATTTAATACTTTACAAAGTGAAGCAAACTTAATAATAACAATTTATTTTCTAAAACTTATTACAAACAATGTTATCCTTGTGAATTCACTCCGTGTACAAGCAAAGATATCTAATTTCTCTGCTACAAGGTTAAGGGTGCGAATCTCCCCTAACTACTAACAAGTAATGTATAACTTATTTAAGTAATATTATATTCCTCTGAAGATTTAACTGCCTTACAGGGCAAACTAATAGTTATTGGTTATTAGTATTGTAAAGTTACGTATTTTTATTAAAATACATTTTCTACTGCTTTATATCATCATTTTAAACTTAATTTGAAACACAAATAAAAGGATAAGTAGTAAAATATACAAATAAATAATAATAATATATTTTTTTTACGTTTTCTTATTTTTTATTTAAAAAGGTTCAAAATCCCGGATTGCCCGAACAAAAATCTGGTAACGCTGTTTACGTCCCATGATATAAGAGGCGAGCGCCTATTGCCATCAACCGGGACGCGGGTAAAACCTGTCTATAAAACATTGACCAACCAAGGGATCGAACCTGGGACCTCACGCTGAGCGATCATGCTTGCGAGTGAGAGCGCAGCAGCGTCATCATGTCTGCACTAACAAAAATTTTTTTTCAAACGTAGGTTAAGTACATTACTTACTGCTTCTACAGTGTTATTCGCCAAATTTTCCAGTTTGATGGCGAGAAGCGCTTGTTAACAGGTATAGGTACACAAAATCTAGCAAAATTAACCTTAAAACTATCAACTATGCACTAATTTCAGTCAAGGATCAATCACATCGGACAGATTACGGACGAGCCGCGGACATCGGACACTGACAGATTCTAAGTACGTACCTATCTGTCTGGAGGTGTCAACGTCCAGCGCCGCGCCGCCGCCGCCGGCCCGACCAAATCCTTCGTGTGAATCACAGATTACACATAGCAAATTATAATGATACTATTAGGTGTTTATTTCTCGATACAGGCAGAATTTAGGTATCTAACATGACATGCACAACATTACAGATACAAACCGAGGTGCTGTACAGTGCAATTGATGCTGCGGCCGCATCTGGTTACTAAATCGAAGCTACGCTGAAACGGAACAAATCCTTGAGATAATTAAGTAATCAAGGTTTATTTGTTGCAACTGTTTATATTGTTTATTAAATTATTTATATTCTTTTCTATCTACTTATAATGTAATATTTATATTTAATTTTATATGCACATGTACATAATTTATTATAATTTTATATTTATGAAATATTGCATGTACAGACGCCAGCACATCAAGCTACCCGAAACTGTCAAATTTTCCCAATCAACTTTGAACCTTATGTTTCAGCTATAAAGTTGAAAATATATTAAATAAATTTGACAGATTTTAGTAGCCTGATGTGCTGGCGTCTGTACAAAAAATTTAGACATACACGTACACTCACCCTCGAACCCAACACACACACGCACACATACACACGCGCACACAAACTATAACAAAAATACACTCAGACACACCACCAACCATTCGCAATTGTAGCACGTTGACAATTCTTTACTATATGTTACAATGGGGGACCTGGAGTTCTAAAATACAGGCCTAGGCTTAGTTTAGACTTCAGATCTTCCACAAATTATAAAATTTTGTCAAAATATCTGTCAATTTAATATGTATACGAATGTAATTTGTGGAGATAAAAAAACATAATTTTTATTTATTTATTTTTATCTGCGTCTATCGTGGCGAAGCTTCGTACAATGATACGATACACGCAGATGTGACCAAATTGACCAATCATTATCGGCTATCGTCGCGATAGTTCGGACTGCGTAGCACTTATCGCCCGGGTGGCGGTAATAAGCGTGGCGTGTGGTCGGACTAGCGTTGGTCATTTCGACTGTTGTTGCCGGACTGCGTAGACGCTCTGTTGAAATAATGGAGAGCCATCTATATTGTACGATAATTCGTTAAAATTAAGTATGAAGTCGCTAATGTGACCATCGCATTAGCGCGATAACTTTTTAGTGAGCAAAACATACGAAGCTTTGGCACGCACTGCTTTAAATTATTCTAAGCTACCGTAATAGGCACAAATACCTATGTATTTTATTCGGAGGGGCAGAAGACTTTTCTTTTATTTCTTTTTATTTTATTTTATTTTTGGTGTTGTATTGTCAAGAAACAAAAAAAAAAGTGTATTTTTATTTCGGGAGGACCCTGGCTCCTGCAGCACAGTTATTACTAGCGCAGGAGTCAGAGAATCGTTTTCTTTTGTTTTAAAATTTGTTTTATATCAATATCTTTTTGTTTTTTCTTGTATGAAATTATGCTTACCAGCGGAATATTCCTATAGGTTTTCACTTTCACATATCGCGGGTAATTCTCGCTCAAAACAATTGAAAACTACCCTCAACATGTTTAATTTACCAATGGTGCGGACCTAAAAAAGTATAAAAGGCATCGCTTCCCTCACTCGAGTCGATCCTCGTCACATTGCTCACACAGTTGTCATCGCAGTAGCTCGTGTGTGAAATAAATCAAAATGGCGCGAACGAAACAGACAGCTCGCAAGTCCACCGGAGGGAAAGCTCCTCGGAAGCAACTGGCGACCAAGGCAGCAAGAAAAAGTGCTCCAGCCACGGGCGGCGTGAAGAAACCGCACAGATACCGACCAGGGACCGTGGCCCTGCGAGAGATACGCAGATACCAGAAGAGCACGGAGCTGCTCATCAGGAAGCTGCCGTTTCAGCGTCTCGTGAGGGAGATCGCGCAGAACTTCAAGACTGAGCTCCGGTTCCAGAGCTCCGCTGTGATGGCGCTTCAAGAGGCCAGTGAGGCGTACTTAGTGGGGCTGTTTGAGGACACGAATCTGTGCGCGATCCACGCGAAGCGGGTGACTATCATGCCGAAAGATATTCAGTTGGCGAGGAGAGTGCGTGGCGAGCGCGCGTAGTGAGATTCGTATCGTATTTGAGTTTGTAGGTAGGTAGACTAGGTAGGTGGGTATTCATTAAAGACAAAGCCCTTTTCAGGGCTGCAAGGTATTCTGTTTCTTTATTGGATGATGTCAAAACGTAAATACTAACTTAGGTAAGTAGATACCAAAAGGAAAAAAAAAAATACGAGTACTTACCAAAATGTCGTATTTGTTTTGGATAAGTTTTTTTTCACCTTTTCGTTATGGTGCCTACCCGTGGTTAAGTAATAACAGCAGCACGGGCCGATCCAATAGGTTAAGCTACATTTGCCGGGGTTGGTCCGTGGATGGGTGCCTCGGTGTCATTTGTAGATCTTTGACAGTCGTTACGGGTCGTCAGAAGCCCGAAAGTCTGACAACCTGAGATCAGATAGGCAGTCGCTCAATGTAAAATACTGGTATTCAGCTGCATCCGGTTAGACTGGAAGCCGATCCCAACATAGCTGGGAACAGGCTAGGCAGATGATGGTTATGGTGCCCACCCCACCCAAATTCGTATAGCACTATGCTATTTCAAATCAAATCATTTACTTCTTTGCAAAAAATGGGTATAGTACATAGGTGTTTTTATAATAAAATTCTCCATATTTTACCGTCACGTGGGCATGCAAAGGTTTACAATTCCAAATAAAAAATTTAGAAATATGCAGATCATTGGAATTACAAAAAAAAAAATTAAAATGTCAGTGTGGTCACAGCAATCAAAAAATATAAAATAAGACTAAGTAAGCGAACCAGTACCCTAATTGCGTAATGCAACACAATCACAATTTGTTTCGATTTGAAACAAATTGTTAATCCATTGCTTCATAAGTTGGAAAAAAAATCTAAAGCAATGAATGTTGTTGAACTGTCAAAATGAAACAAATTAGGCAAAATTGTTTACGAAAATAAGTAACGCAATTAGGGTACAGGTTCACAATAATTCTGTCAATCAGGGCACAGATAATCAGGGTAATAAATAGTATGTCAATTAGTTAGTGAATCATCATTAAGAAAATCGTCAATCGTGTAATAAGTTTTCATAATTAAAATTCGTTTAGCGCCCTTTAAAATTTTATATTTTATTAACAGGAAGTTTTTTATCATCATCAACATACACAAAGTAGAAAAAATACGTAGTATTAACCGACGTACGCACGGACGTAATAAAATCGCGGCGGGATTTTATTGCGCACTGGATTTTCAACTCTCGAGGTTGAGCCGAACGTTGAGAATTCAACAGAATGAATCACAGCGCGTCGAAAAAACACACTGTTGGATTTTCAACTCTCGGTGCTAAGCAGAGCGTTGAAAATTCAGTGCACGATAAAATTCCGCCGCGATTTTATTACGTCCGTGCGAACGCAAAAACTACCTACCCAAGCAAAGTTAATATAATTTTTTACGGGACCACCCCGCGATCATTGTTTACAATTTTTTTCAAAATGGGGTCGAACGTCGTTGTCGATTAAAAACACTCGGAAACTCCGTCGAATAGTTCATAAATTCATAGCATTATTGACACTTAGTTGTTGATTTGATAACCACGAACCGGAAACTTTTAAAAGTTTATCTTATCTAGATGTTTTTTTGCTTGTTACTTACCTACTTGATTTTGAGCTTGGGTTATCTATAAAAAAAGAACCTGCAAATAACACAGTTTTCATTACTTAACATCATGCCTCGCCGGGATATGCAGAGGTAATATATGTATTTCGCTGTCCCCGGCGAATAAAATGGTAATCGTAAAAACCAAATTTTACAGGAAAAATAAAAAACAGTTTTTTGTGAATATCTTATTAACTAATATACATAGCGGAATTGTTCGAATACCAAAAGAAAAGTATTTTTTTACATTCATTACAATACACCTTAAAATCTCGTAACTTCTGAAATAACCGTAGGAAATTAATGAAAAAATTGACAGAGTGTAATCGGACCTCTAAATATTGAATATGCAATAAAGTTAAAACAAAACTATCGTGGTACATTATGGTGCCTGCCTACCCGTGGCTAAGTAGTAACAGCCGCACGTTTCGATCCAACAGGCCTAGTTACGCTTGCCGGGGTTTGTCCCTGGATGGGTGACCATCCGTTACATACCGAGACTCCTCCGTGCCTCGGAAAGCACGTTAAGCCGTTGGTCCCGGCTGTCATTCGTGGATCTTTGACAGTCGTTACTGGTCATCAGAAGGCCAAAAGTCTGAACCCCAGTCTTAACAAAAAGTTCTAAATTCTAAAAAAATACCAAAAGATACGAATCCTTTGTCCTCAACTACCCGTATTACTGGGTAGTCCCAGTAACTGGGTTGTCAGATAGGCAGTCGCGCCGTGTAAAATCTAGTATTCAGTTGCATCCGGTTAGACTGGAAGCCGACCCCAACGGCTAGGCAGATCGATTTTCTTCTGTAGGCTATTTTAACAGCTGATCTAATACTTCCCTACATATTATTACCATACCAAGATCAGCGTGCTTTCGTCGATATTATAAATTACATATTTATTTATGTAATGGTACATTTGAAGGTCAAAATTATCGATTTTTGCGTGGATGAATAGGTCGATACGGGTGCAGGCGCACACGCATCCAGGGGCTACTAACATTTTGTTAGAAATATAAATAATTTAACAAAAAACTGTAGCTGTGTGTTTTTATTGTGGGGTCCAGAGACCTTCTGCAAAAGGTGTTCAGAGTTTTATGATGAATATTTCGGAGTCATCATTGATCAGTTTTAAGTGTAAACTATACTTTCGACTCCACCCACCTACACTTTCATAGAACGTGTAGCCACCACTCATCACACCACGTTTTTGACATTCTGTTTCCAAGAAACATGGATCACAACAGTTCTGAAAATAACTTTTGGGCACAGCACGTTTTGACAATCTGTACAAGAAACAGGGAAACTGTTAGAGGAAGTACCGTACAGAACAGGAACTGCCGACGCCACACGCCACCATCGTACTCCGGGCTTCACCCCTGTCTTCTGCTGCACGCGCGAGTACTACACACACACCATCACTGGACAACGCCGCCTCGATGAATACCGGTGCACAACGTGTGTCACCTATATTTATAACCGAGGTGTCGAAGCGCGGCGAGATGCGCGCGCGCGTCTTTGGCGACACCGTGCGGATCAAACGGACAACAGCGTTCTGTGACCTTTCCTTGATGGCTTTGTACTGATCCGTCTCTGGTGGGTTGTACAGAAGATCCACGATCTGCTCGATATCCTGTTTCTCCAGCTGCACTATGACCATCTGGGCGAGCTGTGATTGGCCTTTCCTGAGATCGTTGGTTGCGGCTTCGAAGCTAATGAACCAGAGTCGTGGTCGATCGCGCCAGAATGGTGGAATGTGCATGGTGAGAGATATGCCGGCAGCTTCAGCCTTCGTGACGGTGTGCGAAGTCGATGGGTTTGACTGGTCTTCCGCTGGGCTGGGATTTGGCATCTTCAAATTGGATTATTCTTCGGCAGTTGAGTAGTTTTCTTCAGGTGTGTTTTATTCGGGTATATTCTGTTCGGGGTCACCACTTTGAAGGAGTGTCGTAGGTTGTGGAAATAATACTCGAACTCCAGATTGTAAAGAATAATGAAGAAAAATATTCATTTATAAAATGTTCCTGCTTATATACTATTTACATTTATTAACTAACTAGTAAGACTATTTTTACAAACGTTTTGACCAATCGGATCGCGCACGCTGTTGTCCGTTTGATCCGCACGGTGTCGCCAAAGAAGCGCGCGCGCATCTCGCCGCGCTTCGACACCTCGGTTATAAATATACGTGACACACGTGAGGCGGCGTTGTCCAGTGATGGTGTGTGTGTAGTACTCGCGCGTGCGGCAGAAGACAGGGGCGAAGCCCGGAGTACGATGGTGGCGTGTGGCATCGGCAGTTCCTGTCCTGTACTTCCTCTAACAGTTTCCCTGTTTCTTCTTCAGATTGTCAAAACGTGCTATGCCCAAAAGTTCTTTTGAGAACTGTTGTGATCCATGTTTCTTGGAAACAGAATGTCAAAAACGTGATGAGTGGTGGCTACAATCGCATACGCCATACATATTGGAAGTGAACCCTCCGGGAGGGTTCCCGGCATTACGTTTGCACTAAAGTTAACCATCGCAGACGGTCAACAGCATTAGGTTTAAAACAGTGTTATAAAACACTATAAGTAAAACAAATTAAAATAGTGTTTTCAGGGGGTCTTGTCGCTGGGCACGACACAATTGTGGCGATAAGACCCCTCTTTGAGGAGTGGCTTGAGAGGCGCCACGGCGTCCTCACCTTCCGCCTGACACAGGTCCTCACCGGACACGGCTGCTTCGGGAGGTTCCTGTTCAGGATAAGGCGGGAGGAAACGCCCGGGTGTCACCATTGTGTGGATCGCCCGGAGGACACGGTGGAGCACACGGTGGAGGTCTGCCCGGCTTGGACGGTGCATCGCCGTGTTCTCGTGGAGGCGATCAGTGGCGGTGATCTCTCGCGTCCGGCCCTGGCAGGCCGTCACCTGCTTTTGCGAAGCGGTAATGCTAACGCGTGAGGGAGAGGCAAATTTCGCGCCCTCACGCCCCTAACCGCCGCAGGAGGAGACGCCCAGGGCGTCGGGAATCGCGAGCCGATTTCCAACCATTTTAGGCGCGGGCTTGCGGACGGTGAGCAATGGGTAGCTCGCTGTCCGATAAGGACCAGGCCCGGGTCGACGGCGCGTTGTGTTCCACGCGCGCCTCAAAGAGATGTCAGCAGAATTGACGGGGTCCGCTAGGGCCAATGCCTGCCGGGGTTGCTAATAAGGCCGAAAGGGACATCGTGGCCCCCGGCAACAGGGCAACCGAAGGAACACGGGTGGGTTTTAGTCAGTAAGAGTCTTACACGCCCTCCCGCTCCGCCAAGAGCGGGAGAAGTTATTTGATAAATTCCCACCCAAAAAAAAACACGGTAAAAGTGAAACTTCTATAGGCGCCGCCATATTGGCCTTGGCTGCTCTGACGAGCGCCTTTCACTTTATCTCTACTCCGCGGCCGACCGTCACGCGACATGCAACACACAGACGAAAAAGTTTGAGACGATGTAATAATAGTTTCACTTTAAAAGGCTTTATTAGCCGTTATTATGTATCCATCAAGAGAACTTTTTCCTTTACTTTTGATGAGCAAGAAAATCAGCACCATTGTTATTGTACGTTTTATCAAATTTCACAAAATGTTGCGCACCCCACCTCGCAGCTGTGCGTACCAGCAGCTGCCAGCGACCGTTACACTCGACGGCACGTGCTACCCCTGCATAATAATAATAATTATTATTATTAAGTAGAAAGTCGGGTGGGCAGAGTTTATGTATCGGACTTTCGAATGAACTCGAATGCTGGGTGAACTGATAACAATACTGGAGAGAAAAACAAGAACAGCTTTTTATGTTCAGCAATAGGTCTAATGTTATTGACATGAAACGACAATGGTTTAAAAAACTTTAAAAAAAAAAAAAAAGAACAACGGACTTCCAAAAAAAACTAATCGAACCTAATAAAATTAATAAAACCGAAATTAAAGTTATTTTTCGCTTTGTAGTGTTTTTTTTTGGAAGTCGATTGATTTTTTAGGGTTCCGTTGCCAAATGGCAAAAAACGGAACCCTTATAGATTCGTCATGTCTGTCTGTCTGTCTGTCTGTCTGTCTGTCCGTCCGTATGTCACAGCCACTTTTTCCCGAAACTATAAGAGCTACGCTGTTGAAACTTGGTAAGTAGATGTACTCTGTGAACCGCATTAAGATTTTCACATAAAATAGAAAAAAAACAAATAATTTTGGAGTTCCCCATACTTAGAACTGAAACTCAAAATTTTTTTTTTCATCAATCCCATACGTGTGGGGTATTTATGGATAGGTCTTCAAAAATGATATTGAGGTTTCTAATATCATTTTTTTCTAAACTGAATAGTTTGCGCGAGAGACACTTCCAAAGTGGTAAAATGTGTGTACAGGGGGGGCCCTGTAACTTCTAAAATAAGAGAATGATAAAACTAAAAAAAAATATATGATGTACATTACCATGTAAACTTCCACCGAAAATTGGTTTGAACGAGATCTAACAAGTAGTTTTTTTTTAATACGTCATAAATCGTAAACCGCAATTTACCTTTCATTCAATGTTACTTGCTGCTACGGAACCCTTCATGGGCGAGTACGACTCGCACTTGGCCGGTTTTTTTTATTTTTCAGTTTTTAGTTGAAGTACAGACGCCAGCACATCAAGCTACCCGAATCTGTCAAATTTTCCCAATCAACTTTGAACCTTAAACTTCAGCGATAAAGTTGAAAATCTATTAAATAAATTTGACAGATTGTAGTAGCTTGATGTGCTGGCGTCTGTACCTACCTACAAATTCGAATACCACCACTACCTGCTATGTAAATAACAGTGACAGGAACTTATCATATCATCCACATACCAAGTGGGTAAAAATATGTATTATTGAAGTGGGAAAAAATATCGAAGCAAAGTTAATAAAATTTATGTGGGATCACCTCGAGAGCATATCCTTTCAAACAAAAAAAGAATTTTTAAAATCGGTCCACAATTGACGGAGAAATCGGTGGACATACATAAAAAAAAAAACAAACATACGCGACGAACATATAACCTCCTCCTTTTTGGAAGTCGGTTAAAAAGACATGAACGCGAGATACAGTTTCTTTGGGATTAAAAACATTCCAAACATTGAGACATGACAACGACATCATTGAAATTTTCCTTTTTTTACCGACTTCAAAAAAGAAAAGTATTTCCTGCACAATAAAATTGTTCAAGTTTTCACTTCTGTCGGCACTCCTTATTCCACTACAGGGAAACTCTTGGCGTGCACCTGATGGTAAGTGATGATCAGGCCGAAGGTGGAAGCGAGCTTCACCCGGAATCCTCAACCACAGAAGAACTGGCTATCTTACCTCTAACTGCCGAAACACAACAATGCTGATAACATTGTTGTTATGGCGACAGACTTAGATAAGATGGTGGTAGCTAGCCAGGCGGACTTAGAACAAGCCCACTGATCAAACCGAGCAGACATTTTTTGCCCCTGTCGGGAATCAAAGAAGCCAACCTGTAGTGGACTGCTTTAGTCCAGTAGCATCAACACAGGTTGCATGAATTGGTATGGACTCAACTAAGTACCTTCGGTACATAAACGGCATAAAATAAACATTTAATAACTGTCCAGACAAGATATTTAGAAAAACGAGTATTCAGCTGGCATCTACATAGAACAGGGGAGCCCTAACAACATGACCCCTGATTAAAGAGACCTTCCTCGAAAACTCATTCAATAATTGCACAAGGTAATACCAGTTTTACTATAAAACTTAATACATTTTCAATTAAAACCCTTTCGTGCTAAAAATAGGGACAAAATTCCAACGACCCAGTCTTCTATTGTATAAAAATCAATTTAAAGTAATCCGCAAGCAATTTGCGACTTTAAACGACGGGAATACGGTTTCCATTCGATTTGTTAATCTTTTTTGAACTTGGAATTCAAACAGCGCGTGCCCATTTGCAGGGGTGCGCAAACGCCGCCGTTCCGAACCCGGTGTTTTTTTGAAAAAGGAATAATAATTTTACAGTTGACGGTTAGACGTTGAGCTGGATAGACGTGTGTGTTATCAATAGAATAATATTAGTTTTTAATTTTAAGCTAAGTGTAGTTCTAGTGTGGATAAGTGAGAAGTGTCTTTTAGTCAACAAAAATTGAAAAAATAACAAGTTTTAAACATTTAATAAAAATCACTTTGAAAACTAAATTCGCTAATTTAACATAATATAAGTGTAAATCAAGATACCTAATTATAATTTAAGTGAATTTAATTCTATAAGAAACCTAGTTTAAGTTAAGTTTAAAAGTTAAGTTACAAAGCAGTGAACGTGAACGGTTCCGGTTACAGCCCACCCTTCTCTTATAACTAGGAAGCATGCACTAACAATTGCACGGGGAAAAAATACGCTTACAAAATGGATTCACCAAAAATCGTGTACAAATACTATTCAAATCCAGCTTTCTGCTCACAAAGTGAAGTCATTTTTTCGCAAAAATCATGTAAGACAAAGATTGTGTCACCAGAGAGACAGAGGATGCCTCCTTTAGGCTCAAATTCACCGAGAAAGATCGAAATAAGTAACAGGATTATGAGGACAGACATCTCTGATAACCCTTTGAGAATGTCTCCGGCTGGGGCTCCAAGATACAGAGAGGAACCGCCGGAATTACCACCTAAACCTCCCAAGTTTCAAAACAGGAGTTTCCAAAGACAGTCTTCTTTAGTCTACAAACCTTCTCGGTCAGTAAGATGCAGGACAAGAAGCGAGGACTTAGAAATGGCTCAACTAAAACAGCAAAGACAATCAAGGTATGATAGACGTGCTGACAGCGATGATGGTCTTGAGGACAGCAGGACTAAGCATAGGTATGAAGTAATCCAAGACCTTGATGATATTGTCGACTATTCACCGACGAAGAAGAGGATAGTAGAAGCAAAAGCTGATGAAATTGAAGAATACAATGTAGATAGACCAGACGAGAATGAACTAAAAGAAATACCTACAGAAATTGTCAAAACTGTGAATGGGAGGACGTTGAGATACGCTATCATTCCTACAGAAGATGACGAGCCTAGAAAGTGTAATGTAACTTTCACATCGCCAAACATGTCTAAGAAAAACTTAATAGCTACGCAGAAACTCCACGAACTGTTGTCAACACCTAGGAAACTAAAGAGTTATGCCAGCCAGCCTTCAGTGAGAATAACACCCAACAAATCTATAGAAAACAAATACTCGGAAACGCCAAGAAAATTCTTATCAAGCACACCCACTCATGGTGTAACTCCTTCAAAATCCTGTGCTAATTTAACTTCAAGAACTAGTGCACCAACTTCTCCGATTTCACCTAAAGCTCAGCAGAAATTAAGCTACGGTTTACCTGAGAATCTGGCTGGATTTGACAGACATGACGTGTTTGTGACCAGCTTTCGAGAGCAGAGCAGGGATCGCAGTTTTGATCTTGAGAGAGAGATGGGTAGAGAACGACGTGATTATGATCGAAGAAGAGACAGTCAGAGGAAGGATAAGAATACTGCTGTTATTATTCCAAGGTATGTAACTATGTCAGTTTATTTGTAAGTACGTCATTAAGTTTGGAGCTACGTTATAGGTACAAATCCGTGACGTGTCGCGCGACACCCAGTACCCTAATTGCGTAATGCACGGTCAATCACAATTTGTTTCGATTGGAAACAGATTGCTAATCCATTGTTTCATAATTTGGAAAAAAAATCTGCTCAACAACGTAAATAACGCAATGAATGTTGTTGAACTATCAAAATGAAACAAAGGCGACGTTTCATTGTTGTATGGGACTCCGGCCATAACATGTACACTTTAGAAAACCTGGGACACGAACCCCTAAATACAATAAAGACTGTTTTTTTCCATAATATCTAATACTTTTTGGGCACAAAATAAAAACCGAAAATGTTTGACGTTTGTCAGGAAAAATACGACCATCGACAGCTAGCCATTTTCGTCCAGAAGTACCTATAAATCTACAATCCACAAAAGCAGTTTTTTATTTTTATGATGAATCACACTTTCTAATTAATCAAAAAAGTTGTAAAAGATAGCTATCTTAATATAGTACAGAAATACATGCTTTTCATATTTATTTAAATAACGTCTACGTGATATTATTATCTCAAAATGTAACATGATTTCTGGACGAAAGCAGTATGCAAGTAAAACGACGCCATGATGAATAGAATATGGCAATAATTTGTTAAACTATTATTTTTTGTGCCGAAGTAATCAGGGGAATAAACAGGAAAGAATATTTTTCCTCAATTCGTGGAATTTTTCCTTTTTTTACATTAACGTACACTTAATGGTCGAAAATGAAACATCTCCTTTGTCATAATCGGTTACCTTATGCCTAATGTTGTTGAGCAGATATTTTTTTCCAACTTATGAAGCAATGGATTAGCAACTGCATAGCAATCGAAACAAATTGTGATTGATCGTGTATTAAACAATTTTATTAGGGTACTGGTTTCTATGTATTTCTATGAAATCGAATCCTATGAAGTCGCCTTAATGCTGCTGACTGCAGTCAGCTATAGGTTTACGAAATTGGATAATCTCACTAACTAATGTAACATTAATTTTTTAAACGTTTTTTTAGCTTTGAGCATCACAAATTCACAATATAACTTACATCCCACGTTTAGAGTTCAATAGTTAAGAATGTTCTAATATTAGAATTGATACAGTTTTTAACATAACTAACTATTTACACTAGGTACTAAATTAAAAGAATAACTGACTATGTATAAATAAAAATAAAAACAAAACTTATATTAGGCGTCGAAGTATATGTTCAATAGTTAATAATTATGTGTCAGTTACATTACGATAATTTCGCGGTTTTGTCGTACACACAGCTGTTTCACATGTGTACACGTTTTTTTACTTTTAAATGGTGTAACGCCCAACACCCGTCGCTAAAAAGACGCACTACTGCACTATAGCTAAAAAAAAATATAAGGCGGTCTTAATTGTAATCAATCATTCTGCCTAACCATTTCCCAACTTTGCTGAGGTCGGCTTCCAGTCTAATCGGATGCAGCTAAATACCAGTGTTTTACATGGAGTGACTGTCTATCTAACTCCACAACCCAGCTACTAGGTAACACGAATACATGATACCACTTGGTAAGACTGGTTGCCAGACTTTTGGGCTTCTAAATACCGGTAACGACTATCAAAGATCTACCTTTTCGACGCACGGAGGGGTCGCGGTATGTAATGGATGGCCATTGGTCACCCATCCACGAACCGAACGCGCCAAGTTTAGCTAAACTCTTCGTTTCGATCGACTCATGCGGCTGTTATTTTAGCCACCAGCCTCTTACAAGGCGTTCTTTGTTGACATAAAATAATAATATAATACCGTTATTCATGTCCATGAAGTTATAGATAATGGTCCTGTCAGTAGAGACTGGTCATATCTTAGCTGCCACGGTTTATTTTAATTTTTGAATTGTTTTTGTTTTTATATTTTTACTAGCTGCGCCCCGCGGTTTCACCCGCATAAGTCTCGATCCCGTGGGAAAAAAAAAGTATCCTATGTTCTTTTCCAAGGCATCATCTATATATGTGCCAAATTTCATCCAAATCCGTTCAGCCGTTTTAGCGTGAAGGCGTAACAAACAAACTTACTTTCGCATTTATAATATTAAGGACTAGCTGCGCCCCGCGGTTTCACCCGCATAAGTCTCGATCCCGCGGGAAAAGAAAAAAAGTATCCTATGTTCTTTTCCAGGGCATCAT
Organism: Agrochola lychnidis; assembly: GCA_963680765.1. Lineage (NCBI taxonomy): Eukaryota > Metazoa > Arthropoda > Insecta > Lepidoptera > Noctuidae > Agrochola > Agrochola lychnidis. The sequence continues at coordinate 13,317,862 of OY796874.1, forward strand.
CTACCTATATATGTGCCAAATTTCATCCAAATCCGTTCAGCCGTTTTAGCGTGAAAGCGTAACAAACAAACTTACTTTCGTATTTATAATATTAAGGATTAAGGAAGGATAAGGATTACGAACACTTCTAACGTGCACGTCTTTCTACATTGTTCTCACATGTATAACTTCAACATGAATGATGTAACCAATATTTTGTAACAATTTTTTATTTAAAAGAGTGTCCGTGGAGTTTCTTGCCCGTTCTTCTCCAGAGGAATCTAATCTACTACGCTTTGGAATGGGCAATTAGCTTCATCTTTCTGACCGACCGACTCCTTGACAATTCTAAACTACTTACCTGTAATTGGTTTATTTGAAATAAATGCTTTGAGTTTGTCGCCCGGCTTGACTGCAACTAGCTATCAACGATTTTCTGATTGTTCAAAATACGTTCAAAATAATATATTAGGTCCCGGATTCAGACCAAATAAAAAATTAAAAATCGTAAGCCTAGGAGTCTTAGCGTAGGAGCCTTTTGGCCTCGTACAGGACCTTCTGCTTTTATTTTAATTTTACTTTGTTTTTTTTATTGTTTCTTTATTGAATAGTCAAACGAACTTACCTGTAAGTGAAGTTCGACGGTAATTATACTCGTTGCTGTCTCGTTCGAAGATGATGAAAGAATATAATGGTAGTAGGCGTTTAGTCCAGCCACTCGTCACATAATTTTGAAGAAATAACAAAAAATGAACGCATCCTTAACATGTGCTGTCAATGTCTCTGCAATCTATCTTCATTAAGTTCACAGCGATTTATTGGCTTTACAACACTGGGTCCATGCTCATATACCTAGGTATATAGCATGGAATGTTTGGGTCGGGTGGGACTCATCATCTTCGAACGAGACAGCAACGAGTATAATTACCGTCGAACTTCACTTACAGGTAAGTTCGTTTGACTATTCAATTATACTCGTTGCTGTCTCGTTCTCAATGATGAAAGAATATAATGGTAGATGTTCAAAGACTAGTTGTAAAAACAATAAATCTTGATAAAATAAAAAATAACAAGGCTTTGTTATTTTTAACATAATAGGTATTAGATTAGCATTCAAGGTATGTACTTGTACCGGTAGTAATCCTTTATCATTAATATAAGGATAAAAAATATATACTTAATTCAAGTTGCATTAAATCATTTTAATTAGCAATAAAAAATTGCTTCAGAAATAGTTTATCTATTATTGATTATGGTCAACAACTATAGGAGCTTTATAATGACAACAATTATTAGTTGATAATTATCACTATTAAATCTCTTTAGGTGTTTTATCAAATCAAACTAGAGTTATTGGCTCGGTCCGACCGGCGACCCCTCTTTTTATAAGAGAATGTACTAATTCAATAATATTCCACACTCCCACAGCTAATTAAACTTTAGCTCTAGCAATAAGTAAGTTAGCACAGTCTCACATACATTTAGGACTTCTAAAGAATTCACTACAGCCTGCTATAACTGCGTGCGTGCTCTTATCCTATTACCTTTAGCAAAATAATTAAGTAGTAAAAATATAAGGTTGTTATTTTTTCTTAAAGTTTTCTTTAAGTACTTAACCAGATTAACCTTAGTGTTATCTATGTGTGTATTTGTTTAAACTTGTATGTGGATTTGATATCTGGCAATAATTATTTTTAATAGTATTTAATTTAAATAAGAGATCGTTAGCACCCTTTTTGCCTGTAGCTAACATTTATAATTCACAGTTTTCGGGTAGCAAATTAGGTGAAAATTAATATTTTCAAATTTATATAATGTAAACAAATATAATTATCCAAGAAGATTTTGAAGATCCATAATTATAGAATACCTCTGAATAGTCTTTTGACTTCATCAGCTGTAGTTAAGTACCTAAATATATAATTATAGCCTGATTCGATTTACTTAATTTAATTTAAACTTCTGTAGAAAATTCCCTCTTGAAATCTCTGGGTGAAAAGTATTGTCTAATCTTGGTAATAGTGAGTTTTGTTATAGGTACTTATATTTTGTAACTTACAGCATTTAGTTTCAAATTCAGGTAAATCCTAAATCAATGTACTTAGGTACTTTTAGATGCTAATTTTATCATAATTTCTACTGCTACATTATTGATTCCTTCTAACAATTTCAATTTCTGGTAAAAAAAATAAGTACCTAGGTATACTTAACAAACTGTTGCTCTGTCTATAATGTTAGTTTTACCAATTAAAGAAGTATTTAATCTTTTGATAATGTGTATCATTCAGTTCTTATTATTCTGCATGGCTTAGTTTTTAGACTCACAAAAAAAACCATCACCATACCTTATTATTTTTAGTATTAATGTAGGTACTTATACCTATATCATCATGATCTTGCCCTTATCCCAATTTATTTGGGGTTGGTGCTATTTGCTTTCATACTTCTCTATTAGTCATGTTTATTACATATATTATGTAGGTAGGATAGGTACGAGACTATAACAAATTTCACGACTCACACCATTGCTGTATGATACTTCAGTAATGGATCTTATTGAAAATTCTTAATAAAATTTCACAATCATAAAAATCTGTCAGAACACTTTTATCACAAAAAAAAATAAATAATTAATTAAGTATAGGGAATTCATGTGAAGCTGAGCTTCATTCTCAGGCCATTTCAGATACGCAGTCTGAGAGCTACATGATATTCCCCACCCTGTGAGGATCTGTAGATATTTCTAACTTGAAAAAATAATAATAATTGATTTAATTTCCCCGATGTGTTTTTTATAGAAAACCCCATTGGAGATCATGTGTGTGCAGGATCCAATATACCTGGTTATCATGATTGTCATCATTCATTTATTTAGTTGTACTAATTAATAAAAGATATTAAAATTCCAATAACCTGAACATGAAATCTAAACTTAATTTGATTTTAACCAATTGTTTATATCAATCATGCAAAAAATATGCTTATTAACTTCAAGCTGTTATTCGTTTGTCTCATTACAATGTCAGAGTTATGTTGTGTTATTAGAAACAATGAGACCTAGAAAGTTTAGAATGCTGTTTTGGTATAAAATCTAACTTTTCCAGTATATCTAGAGTTGACTGTACTTTCCAAACACTGTAGGTATGTGAATGTTTCTATTCAAAGGAGATCATCTTAAATATTATACACATATCTGATAATAAGGCCTCTTTCTTAAGGTGAGGTATAAATAAGTACTTAAGTAACTTATTTCATCATTATGTAAATGTTACCGGAGCCAAACAAAAGGCAAACATTAATTTAGCTAGTATTTTCTCTGGGAAAATAAAAAATACATCGAGTATTTCCCAATATGTATGTAAAGGTTGGATAAGTAACCGCATCTTTTACGTCTGAGGTTACAAGAAGTAAATTTCTGTAGTTTTCTACTGTTTGGTAGTTTTTCCAACTTTAAATGTATTATTTTAACAATAATAACATTTTCCAATTCAAAGTAAGGAGCTAATGTCCCATTGGGCTTTCATACAAGAAATAATTAAAAAGCAAAGCTTGTTATGTATAGTTAGAAAAAATAACTAATTAGTACCTATTAAAGAAAAGGTCGTCCATTAATATCAGATGTTACCTGTAAGGGCTCTAAGGAATTAGTCATTCAGCAGATTTAATCTTATTCTGGTGTGACTTATTATGTGAAGCGGTTTGATACGCTACTTAGTGATCAAGAATACAATATCTGTGATGATAAGTTTCAAATCACAAGACTATGAGAATTAAATGTGCTCCCACCTGTGGGTTCACTTGTGATGTTCATGGTTCCTCTTGTCTTCCAATTCCCATCCACAGCTGGTGCTCCAGAAGATACCTCCTCCCTCTTTTTCGCTTCTGCGCGAGGAGATCCCCGCCAGTTTAAAGCTTTATTTAAAAAATGACCTTGTAGTGCTTATTTTAGCAGAGATTTTCACTGAAGGGGTAAGTTTCTGCCTCAGACTGCACCAGAAAAAACTCTTTTTCCTTTATAAATGACGGATAGTAGGAGATAAATATCTTCTTGTATCAGGAGTAACAAACACTATAACTGTGAATAATTGTTCAGTTTTTTATATTAGGAAAAAACATCTTCTGGCTATAAATGTCTTTCAGACACCGTTGGAGACCCGAGCCTGGGCATGATAATGTTGTAGCAATTTTGCTGCTTTTTTATTTGTCTAGTCTCACTTTTTATACATTTCCTGAATTGTCACGCTAAGTTTTGTTTGATTCATATTATAATATTTGGTAGATGAAGAGTTTTCTTCTCTTTTGCTAAGCTTTTTGAAGTTTAATATCCCACCTTTAGACTATCTGTTAAGTATATCTTCTCAGACTATCTGTGTTTTTAATCTAGTTGAAAATTTTCTACCACTCTGGAGAGACATTCTTGTGACAAACTTGTAGGTAGATGAGTCGCTTACTGGGGGATATTAAAATATCTGGATCTGGAAAAAATATACTTCATGCATGCTGTAAAGGGCAACACATTGCGCCAAATAACCCTGTAAGTCCCCACAGAACTTCCCTTTAAGGTTATAATGAAAAAAGTCAATCACAGGTTGCTTAGCTCACAAGCACAAAATAGCCATTGTAAACCTCGTGCATCCCCACAGAATGCCCCTAGGTCTGGCAAATTGCTCATATTATAGCCATTTCAGACCACGTGCGTCCCCTCTGAACGCCCCACAAGTCAGGCAGAGCTTCAGTTTAAGTTATAAAAAATCAACCACGTGTGTCCCTTAAAGAACACCCCACAGGTTGTTTAGGTAACTCACAACATAGCCATATTAATCAAGCATAGCCATTTCAGACTACGTGCGTCCCCTCCGAACGCCCCACAAGTCAGGCAGAGCTTCAGTTTAAGTTATAAAAAATCAACCACGTGTGTCCCTTAAAGAACACCCCACAGGTTGTTTAGGTAACTCACAACATAGCCATATTAATCAGGCAAGTCGTATTGAAGCCATTTGAGGCTCAGAATGTTCACTCTTAATTGCAGCATTTGTAACCATGTGCAAAGTCCCCATAGTCCCATGACATAAAACACAGTATAACACTCGATGTTTTTTATCGATCAGGTAGCGATATCTTACACTCTTGAAGGTCCTTAGGCCTTTGATGTATTTATAAACACTAATGCCATAAACATTTAAGCAGGGACTATAAGAAAATATCACACTCGCACGCACACCATGCGGTAAATTTTTTACTTCGCCATTGAGAATTGAAAACTAAGTTTTTCGAGTTTTTTAAGCTTTCTCAGTAAGGGTGATCCTTTTGTTTTCCTTTCTGTTTTCTTCTTTTCCATTTTAATGTGAATTTAAACACTTTTTACATAAAATAATAAAAACATGCGGAAATATGTGACGCCGTTACTTGACATAAAAACCGAATGAAGATAGATTGCAGAGACATTGACAGCACATGTTAAGGATGCGTTCATTTTTTGTTATTTCTTCAAAATTATGTGACGAGTGGCTGGACTAAACGCCTACTACCATTATATTCTTTCATCATTGAGAACGAGACAGCAACGAGTATAATTAATGTTCTTATTGAAGGTGTTTAATTTGTGATTTCCTGTGCGAGTCTCAATAAATACTTTTTCTTTCTTCTTTCTTTCTTTCTAAAATGTTTGCACTGAGGTGTAGTTTGATTGTAAATGTGTGCGTGAGGGTGTGTGCACAGAGCGGAGGTGTAGTTTTGGCATGCTTCACTGTAGATATTCGTTGTTCGCAGAGCTGTCTTGGTTTGTAGTAAAAGAGATAGGTACATATATTAATAGTTGATCGCTGATTGCTCACACCGCGGCCGTCGGCGAGTACTCGTTTGTCGCAGCGACAAGAGCTATCAAAGAGAGGGTCGCTCAGCGACGCTCGCTTAGCGGGCAAAACAGTCGCTGAGAGACTCACACTTAAATTGGTACATACTACATAAGCACATGAATAAAAAAACCCAGAGCCATAAGTACGCATAACAGCGAGTAATCGCTCGTCGCCGTGACACACTCACACACTCGCTGCTCGTTGCTCGCCAACTCATTTTAGTTGCTGGCTCTTACTCACTTGTCGTTAATCAGGCAGTTGTCCCACATGGCAACTAACGAGTAGCGAGTAGAGCTAGCAACTGAAAGCGAGTGTGTAGTTTCGATAGTTTTGTCGCACTCGCAGTTTTGTTGTCACTCGCACAACTCGCTCGGGGCGAAATTACTGCTGTTTAGTCTTTCGACGTGAGTTCTGTTGTCGCTCAGCGACAAACTAGTGGAGCGAGTCCTCGCCGGGTGTGAACAGTCAGCGATCAACTATTAATTATGCATCTCTTTGTTTACACGGAATGTATATCTATTGTACGTTTCTTGAGTGAGAAAAACTTTTTACAAAAAAAAAACAACCGACCTCCAAAAAAAAACATTAAAAAGTGAAAAATATCTTTAATTTCGGAAGTCGGTGTCTTGGGTTTTGTATTTTCGTTTTTTGCCACCGACTTCCGAAATTAAAGTTATTTTTCACTTTTTAATGTTTTTTTTTGGAGGTCGGTTGTTTTTTTTTTTGTAAAAAGTTTTTATTTTTCACTTTTTAGTTGTGGTACCTACCCCACACACATTCGAATACAACTACCTGCTACCAGTGACAGAAACTTATCAAATCATCTACATACTAAGTGGGAAAAAAATACGTATTTTGTAGCTAACTCAAAAACTATCCAAGCAAAGTTAATAAAATTTATATGGGACCAATTCGAGAGCACACCCTTTCAAACAAAAAAAGAATTTTCAAAATCGGTCCACAATTGACGGAGAAATCGGTGGACATACATAAAAAAATAAATAAAAAAACAAACATACGCGACGAACATATAACTTCCTCCTTTTTGGAAGTCGGTTAAAAATTGCCGATAGTTAGTCGCTTCCTCGCCACACAACTGTCTTATGCACCTGCGGTGGGGCAGGTGCTTCTGGCGATAGCTCTCTGTGACTTTATTACGTCTTGTTTAACAATAGAAATAGCACATCACATGGTTCTTAGTTGTGGCTCTTGTCCATTTATTTATTGTTCAATCACATCGCCATGTTTTTCACGAATTGGCGCCGCATGTAACCGTCACAGCGACTCAAGTTTTCAATGCGACATTCGATTCCTTACTTCGTGTAGACAAGGTGATAGCATGATGTTGTTTGTTTTAAGGGTCTTGTACAACAAAGTGGTTGATACATTGTATTCAGTGAGAGGAGCTCGTGGCTAAATAGTAATAGCCGCACGGGTCAATCCATCAGGTTAAACTACGCTTGCCGGGATTGGTCTGTGTATGGGTGACCATCTTTACATACCGAGACTCCTCCGTGCCTCGGAAAGCACGTTAAGCCGTTGGTCCCGGCTTTCATTCGTGGATCTTTGACAGTGGTTACGGGTCGTCAGAAGCCCGAAAGTCTGACAAACAGTCTTACCAAGGGGTATCGTATTACCCAGTCACTGGGTTGTGGAGGTCAAATAGGCAATAGCTCCATGTAAAATACTGGTATTCAGCTGCATCCGGTTAGACTGGAAGCCGATCCCAACATAGTTGGGAAAAGGCTAGGCAGATTGATTTTGACATTGTATTCAGTGGCGGATCCAAGATTATCGTTTGGCAGCAGCTTGACCCCGCTGAGGGTAGGTTTTAGCGAAGTAAACACTAAAAAAGCACACAACATTTTACAAGACTCCTTTTTTTTCAGACTCTTACTGACTAAAACCCACCCTGTTCCTTCGGTTGCCCTGTTGCCGGGGGCCACGATGTCCCTATCGGTTTTACAAGCCTCCTCAGATTACTTTTCGCAAATTCCTCAATTACTTCGTTAGGTTGTAGACTACCAGAGACATCTCGGTGATTAAACATGGCGGCCAAACCTGACAGCGTGAGTGGCAGAATGAGTTGTGCGCGGATTTAAAATTCGTCACGTAAACAAAAGATCTTATAGAAAAAAAAAACATAATACGTATGAAGTTAAGGATAATTAAATTGATGACAATTGTACATTAGGTAGTGTCATACTTGCCAAAAAGTTTAATTAGAATAATATCAAGTTCACTTTTAGATTTGTCACGGAATAACTCAGACGCTTTCGGGGGAGGCTTGAGCCCCTTAGCCATTGATTGCTTGATTGATTCTAGCGCGGTTTCAAAACATGTTTTTATTTTAACATGGCATTCGAAATTTAAGCTCTAATATGCAAGGAATTTGTGTGTACTAATGCCATCCGATCTTGATCAAATTCAACCTCATTTTCGGTGATCAATTACGGTATAAACTTCAAAGCATTTCCATCAGGTTGCCTCGTCAACCCCCACCCATATCTCCTCCCCCGTCCATTTGGGGTCCATTCGGACGGTACGGGGGGGGGTTCGGTATCACTTCAAGACCCAGATTACCACTCGCCATCCGGTTGCTTCTCCGATTAAATTTTACGTGCCATTTAACTATAGTTTAGTGGCATGAGGTGTAAAGTTCACTCATCCACCATAGAAAAGGGAGCATCCTCCGACCAGACGGGTGTTGTGTCTGGCGGGCAACTGCCCATCGGTTTGAAGTTGAAATCTTGTATGTATGTCGATCGCTCGGTAAACTCTAATTCCGCGATGCAGGATTTGTGTGACGTCATGTCTATGATGCGTAGTTCGTATGTGGTGATGTAACCGCTACAATAGTACATTACACTGTCCGACCCCTAGCTAGGTTAATCTTAGAAACCCTAGATCGATTTATTGGGTTTGTGTTTGACGTGGGTTACCTGGGTTCGGTCCAAGATGTTAAGTTAAATGATGGCTTCATTATCAATTTCAACCCTTTGTCTCCTCTTTCAGGGTAGCATCCCCACCATCAGTTTACTCCGAAGAAACTTACAAATCGTTCTCAAGCCTCAAGACGATATCAGCAGCCACGGGTTCCCTGCTGATAGCGGCTATCATGTTGACGATGTGTGGTGGTCTCACTGCTGGGCTGAGTTTCTACATGATGTATGCTGTAAGTATCCTTGATTTTGATAACTTCATTTCAAACTCAAACTCAAATCATTATTCATTTTGTACCTATATTCCATTTGAAATAAGATTAGACATTTAAACAAACCTTTTTTACAGCCCGTTCAACCGATTTTGACTCCTATACCGTAGACATAAGGATGGCATTAAAAGCGAAAAAAGTGGTTACCATACTAATGTTTATTGCAGCTGCCATTTGTCATGCTTCCAACGCAATAGAAGTCAAAATCGGTTGAACGAACTGTAAAAAAGGTTTAGTTAAATGTCTAATCTTATTTCAAATGGAGTATAGTGCTTCTAAAGTTGGGGTACCTGTGTCTTTTGGACGTAATGGAACATGACGAGATCGTGAGCATTTTTCTTTTTCTTCTAAAATTCTAAAGTCATAATCAAACTAGGCTGAGAATCAGCACTTTTCGAACGTCAAAATTACATAAGACAGTCCCTCAAAAACGCCCACCCTTCACCGCTTCCTAGTGCTTTAGCTGGGAAGAAGAAGTGGCGCAAAAAACTCCCCAGCAGCACAGCTGTCTGTTCAGTTAGAAAAAGTTGATTTTATACAATAGATATTTATGCAAAATAAATAAAATTCCAATCAGTATAGTGAGATTCTGTTAGATGAGCCATGATGAGATACGATTTGGTTGCACATTAGCTCGCTTTGAATGTAACTTTACGACAAAACGATACTGGTCAGTCGCCACTTTTAATTTTACTTTTGAATCGTCTGTCAGATGGACTCGCCTCGGTGCCTACTTCACAAGTCGGGAATAGGTACTCGTCTAAGCTTGATTTGGATCTAGCAGTCTGTCACTGTCTCGTTTCAGAAAAAAACATAGTTTAGTTACAAAGTAAATTAAAGTTTGCCATCACCAATGGATAAACATAAATGTTACAGAAAATCTGAAGCCCAAAAAACTTTTTAGCAAAATTATTTTTCTATGAGCAAAGTTTTTATCTAGCTACATGTTGCTATTCCAGGTTGGCAGGCGTTACTACTTGGACTTTGGCGTGCTTGCTGGTTTCACTTGCTTTTTACTAGGACTACTGGGCTTCAGAACAAGGAGGCAACAGCTGCTGCCTAATAGGAATTATATTTCTGGTAAGTTCTTAAACATATTGTTATTCGCAAAAATACTTACTTTTTTTGGTGTGTGTGTCGTTCTCAGCGAGTGAAAATTCTTGTTTACAAGTTTCAACGTTATAATATGGTACCCACATGTTGAAATTGAATTCTCAGGTCTAAAACAATTAAATATCTTTGTGGTTGGACTAGTAACTCATGCGGGCGTAGGTGCATGTGCATAACTGTTATGGATTCGTTGGCGCCTGCAATACTATTGAGACTTGACGTGTGTGATTAAATTATTGAACGTAAGTCAGGCGCAACAATATCTCCGATTTTTAGGGAATTTATTGATTAATGATAAGCAGTGATCGGAGTAGGTAGATTGATTTGGGGTCAATGAACTAGCACGTATATATTAGTATGGATATGCCTCCGACATTCCGGGATTTTGAAATTATTAAGATTTTTAAGGAATTTCAAATGTTGTAATGTGTAGAATAAAGAATACATCAATATGAATAAGAAATGTTTAACCCTTTTGCTGTCTTTTTAATAGTATATAAGTGATCGGACTCCAAGAAAAGGATAGGTATACTATAAAAACAATATAATAATATAATATATTTTAAATGTTTATCTATCGCATTCTATAAATTTCAAATGTAGAAGTTTAAAAATCCTTACTTTAACAATATTTGATTCAATACCGTAAGTACCAAAATGAAATCCCGGAAAAAAGGCTTATCCATGTTATGATTTCTATGACTATTCATGATACGAGTACGTAAAATCAATCTACCTACTCCGATCACTGATGATAAGTTACATAGAATTTATCTAAGTAGTTTTTTACCATCTTCAAAAAGTTATTTTCTTTGAAAAGAAGTCGCCGAGATTGACGTTGAAATGAAATACCTATCATCAATACTGCATAATCTATACTCCGTTTGAAATAAGATTAGACATTTAAACAAACCTTTTTTACAGTCCGTTCAACCGATTTTGACTTCTATTGCGTAGGCATAAAGATGGCATTAAAAGCAAAAAAAGTGGTTACAAACCAACTGTTTACTGCAGCTGTCATTTGTCATGCCACCAACGCAATAAAAGTCAAAATCGGTTAAACGGACTGTAAAAAAGGTTTAGTTAAATGTCTAATCTTATTTCAAATGGAGTATAAGTACCTGTGTTCACTGAAGCAGTACACACATGAGTAGGTGTGACTATACTCATTACTCATCCACTTTTCGCCAGTTATTTTCTAAGTTTGCGGGTTGCAGACCAAGAGCTAAGCTATGCCGAAGCTATACTAAGCTAAGCTAGCTAAGCTAAGCTAAGATAAGCTAAAAATATGTCTTGTGCACACCAAAAACTAAGTGAAAGCGCAGTCAGTGTTGCGAAGTTCAAAGGAAGTGCGGAAGGGGTGCGGGAGGGGCGTAGGTTAGCTTGCGTAGCTGTGCATCGGCAAACACAACTAACTTATACTCCATAGGTTTAGGTAGTTAAATAAAGGTAAACAAAAAAACCACGTGACGAGACAGCTGTCAAGTAACCGACTAAACGTAATACCTGTCACTTCAGTTGTTATGCCACGTCACAGTTGTACTCTTCAATTTAGCAACGTTATACTTCGTTGACGTTTAGAAATTGGGTTCTTTACAATAGACAGATTACAAAATCTTATAAATCAGACAAAAAAAAATGTGCTTAAGCAGTTACATCTACGAAAAGTAGTTGAAGAATAAACGATAAAGTTTAACATACATTATAAAAGAGGAAACTATGGTAAAACACTAAAATGGTGCCGATTCCCTTGTTCACAAACTAAACTAAATTTAAGTTCAGTGCATCTTTTTCTTTCTATTTCATTAAGAAAAGGACAGAGGATAAATTTTATTAGGTTTTATTGTTTTTTTAACAAGAAAGTGTCATCTATAAAAACCCTTTTTACGATTTGTTTACCTTTTTTTAACTACCTAAACCTATGGAGTATAGCTGCGCATATTGTAGTTAGCTCACATAGCTTAGCTTGCATAGTTTGCAGTCTGCACACAAGTATGAAAAACTGCGTCAGCTATGCGAGCTAAGCTAAACTAACTTAGCTTAGCTTTTGGTCTGTAACCCGCATTATTCCCATGTAATAGAGTGTGGGTGTGGGCACCGTGTTGGTGTTGGCGAGTCATAAGAAAACTTAAAATTCTATTTTTTATGAATACTTACGTAATTTCCTTTCTCTTGCAGGCTACATCGTCCTCTCCTCCTTCTCTCTCCTTAGCGCCTTCGGACTACTCATTCTACTATCAGTTGAGCCGAAACCTGGAACGCCATTGAACGACATAACCTCAGGAGCTGTCTGCGGCGTCAGTATCCTGTCACTTTGTTTGGCAACCGTCGGAGTCCTGGCTTCTTACTGCTGTGTTAAAGATCCGCCCGATAATAGGGTCGGGGCTACTAGCACTACTAGGTGGTATTGAAATAGGCATGTACCTACTTAAGATTATGGAATAGGAGCTAATCCAGGATCTAGGGGGGGCAAGCTGGGGCCCGTGCCCCGGACGCCAACTTCAGGGGGCGACAAATTCAAGCGTAGCAGACAAGTGTGGTACACCAACACACAGCAAGTTTGCAATAATGAGACGCGCAGCACATTTACATTCTTTCTATTTTTTTTTTCTTTTTTTGGCACCCCTGTTGAATTGGCGCATTATCGATCGATACAATTTAATTAATATTTTGCTGCCAAAATTTTCTTTTTGAGAAAATTTTAATTTAACTTAGCGCATCCCCATAAAAGATTGGCGGGGGGCGGCAGACGGCAGTTTTTGCCCCGCCTCAAAAAAATTCTAGATTCGGGGCTGATAGGAACGGTAAATCTTTATTAATAACATTTACTAATCGTTCCAAATCCCTTGCCGAAATGAATAAATGAAACGAAATTAAATTGAAATGAAATGAAATTGTTTATTCTGTAAATAGGATATCGGAATCACTTTTACACGTCATATAATTTTTTTTATTAAAAATAAGCTAGATGAGTTCGGCGTTTCCTATCTGACTACTCTGAGAAGAAAGGCCGAAACAAACTCAGAGGTCGCAGTCTCTTTTAAAGTCCAGACATAATCTTGGTCAGGCCATATGAGGACCATGTAGATTAGTGTCTGAAAAGGTCTTTTGAGGAAAGAACCACACAGATTTGAGTGGACCTGTCCAGTCAGTGCAAGCATTTGTCAGTAATCGAGGCACTGAATAGCACTGATACGCCGCTAAGCAGCGTTGCTTATTTCCGGGCTGCAGGTGCCTGCAAATTCGGAATGAATAGTCGTTTTAACTTGATTGGATGGAGTAATAAGTTCATGGCATGGCCCCAGATTATTTCTTTAAGAAACTGGCCAGTTTTTGCCCCATTTCCGACGTACATTGACAGGTAACTAATAGTAATTCCTTGATTAATGGTATTGTAGACGAACTAAGCAATGGATGTCGAGAAATTATGGTCAACAAAACTGGCTGAGATTATCTCAGAGTAATTAAGTACTTACTTCTTCTTGTTTTTCGTGTGGTTAGTGACTAACCAGTACCCTATTTGCGTAAACGATTATGACAAATTGGTTTCATTTTGATAGTTCAACAACATTCATTGCGTTATTTACGTTGTTGAGCAGATTTTTTTTTCCAACTTATGAAGCAATGGATTTAAAAACTGTTTCAAATTGAAACAAATTATGATTGATCGTGCATTCCGCAATTAAGGCACTGGTCGGTTCTTACTGAAAGTCTAGAAGAAGTCAGATGGCCACAGTCCATGTATTCTTCTCTTCTCAGAGCTGTTTATATTGCTCTGAGAAGAAGGTGAATAAAAATTACATCAGATTTAAGAATGTAGGTAACCTATAATGATGTTTTTGTGTTGAAAAAGGATACTAAAATAAGCTTACTGGCTGATTCCATACGGTTTCAAATATTATTCTTATTTTATTTATAACTAGCTGACCCCGGCAAACGTTGTTTTGCCAATTATTTGTTTGGGGTGGACAACCCTTATCACTTAGGGGTATGAAAAATAAATAGTAGCCGATTCTCAGACCTACTGAATATGCATATAAAATTTGGTAAAAATCAGTAAAGCCGTTTCGGAGGAGTAAGGTAACTAACATTGTGACACGAGAATTTTATATATAAGAGATTTATTTCCATATCTTTGGAGTTTATTTTCCCTAATGTATGATGGAATTAGTCTTTATATGTTTTATTAAAATTATGTAGTTAAGAAAAACCAAAGGAGGTCCAAATTAAAATTGTTTGTATTTTTAATTTGCATGTATATTTGCATTATAGTTGTTGTGAAATTTCAATAAAATTGGATGAATATTCCGTGTTTCCGAGTTTAATTTCAATGAATAACATGCATCCTAATTGCGTAATACACGATCAGTCACAATATGAATCATTTTGGGAGAGATTACTAATCCATTACTTCATAAGTTCGAAAAAATCTGCTCAACAACGTAAATAACGCAATGAATGTTGTTGAACTGTCAAAATGAAACAAATTAGTCATTGGTGCCAATTCCCTTGTTCACAAACTAAACTAAATTTAAGTTCAGTGCATCTTTTTCTTTCTATTTCATTAAGAAAAGGACAGAAGATAAATTTTAGTTTAGTCCTGTCAAATTAATCATCGGCTGTCACTCTCCATACAAGTTTAGACGTGATTAAAAACTTGCCGACTAAAATTACGTCAATTTACGTCAAGCGCTGATTAATTTGACAGGACTAAACTAAAATTTATCTTCTGTCCTTTTCTTAATGAAATAGAAAGAAAAAGATGCACTGAACTTAAATTTAGTTTAGTTTGTGAACAAGGGAATCGGCACCACTATAATCGTTTACGAAAATAAGTTACTCAATTAGGATACTGGTCACCATCCAAGTCTAGTCCAACCGTGTGTCAACACCCTTGCGCCATCCCATCTTCCTAGCACGGCGGGCTGTGTTGGGGCTGCTGCTGCAGGTGTGGAAAACCTCAAATGGCGCAAATACTCCAATCTTATTGAGACTTATATGTTTGAGCCGTTTGGGGTTGAAACACTAGGGCCATGGGGTCCGAGTGCCCACCTAGTTTTTCAAGACATCGCCAAGCGGCTGGTCGACTCTTTCGACGTTCACGTGACCAGAGGACTGGCCTATTCTTTGGCCAAATAATCAGCATCGCCATCGCCATACAACGTAGCAATGCTGCCATTCTTTTGGGCTTCACTCTATCCTAAATGCACGTAGCAAATTGTCACTACGGTGCAAATTGCGTATTTACACAACGTGCATTCGCCCAATCATGACCTATGTGGGTGCTGTTTTTGCACGAGCAAGACCCAGTCACATCCATAAGATGCAGACGTTACAGAACCGTTGCCTTCAGAAGGCCTCGGGAGCCCCCTGGTTTGTTAGGAATGAGATCCTCCATCTCGACCTACAAATCCCCACCATCCACCAATTTCTCAAACGCTCTTCCAAGTGTTACTTCGATACTGCCGCCAAACATCGCAACCCTCTGGTTGTCGAGGCCGTTAGTTACACTCTCTCTAGTATCAATCGAACCCGCCGCCCTAAGCGAATCCTTACCGACCCTGACAACCCCATTACCCACCTCCAGGAGAGCAGTAGGGAAACCAGCACAGTGTACAAAAACAGACGTCTCCCGTCATTCCGACCTCGCCTCCGAGGTTCTTTGCGATCGCGACCCCGTCCCCGAGTAAATGATACTCCCCCCGACCCTTGCTCGATAACGAGGTGCCAGCAGTTGTTGCAGCTGAGTAAGTAGCTTTAAATTCCCCGACTAAAAATCATGGTCAAAACTTAGATCCAGCCCGTCACATCCTTGATGTCCTCCTTCGGTTGACGCCTTAAGCTGAGGTTCGTACCCCACAGGGGGTGCCTGGTTGAATAACCCCTGACTGGAGGTTTTAAGTGTAGTACCTAGCTTTAAGGCACCCACAGGAAAGCCCGGTTAAGTAGTCATGATCTCAGAGGTCAACTACGAGATGTCCTAACCAAAAAAAGAAAGCATGGAACTGTTCCATAAACGGCCATCATCACAGGTAAGGCAATACATAGGTACCTTACCGTTCTGTATTTGGTTAAGTAATAATAGGTAAACGGCCAAGGCCACCGTTGCGACACAACAACATTGATAAGCAGATTGCGTTGCGAAAACGGCTCTTTTTACCCTGACTCGGACTGGTTGTTTTTGTGAATGAAGTAATGAACAAGCTACGGTGACGTCATACGAGCTGACTCAGACTGGGTAAGGATTTCATCGGGCTTTCTCCAAAAAGATTTTTTATGAAAACAGGATCTCCCCGAAAAATAAAGTGTCAGGGTAGGTCGCCATTCTTCCTTAAGTTTTTTGCAATTTGCAGGTCAGTATCAGGTTGTATGGCGATCTAAATTATGATTCGCGGCCGTACGTAGGTATCATATATTTATTTTTAGAATTATAATAATTAATATCATCAATACAACTCTCTAAGTTCAAATTGAACAGACTATTCCATGAAATTATGACATTTGAGGTCAATTCTAACTTAAGGAGTTGTATTGCTGATTCTAATGATAATAATTCTGTAAAGCCATATATGTTCTGTCGTGAATCATATTTGAATCAAGATACAACCTGACACAGAACTGCAAATTACAAAAAAAATAAGAATATTTGTATTCCGCGGGCTACCTTAGCGCATCCCCATCCCCACATTCCTGATTATGTGCTGCCAAGCTGTCAAAATAGGATTGTATTTTTTTTTTCATATTTTTTTTGGCAATCAACTGAGTTACTTTCTCTATAAACAAGATCTATTTTTAAATAAATGAGACACCTTTTACGATTAATAAGTAAATACTACACTTAATTTTATCCATTATTTACAGTAAAATGTGTGAAATGGAACGACAAAAGTAGTTGTCAAACTATGCGTCAACAACGAAACGTTCCATTAATTACGTAGGAATATCAAAAGCATAATAGTAATTCTGTCTTTGTTCAACTTGTGTAAAATGACAATAAACTATCCTGCTGTCCAGGAACCAGGAACGAGTTTCACGATTGTTCACCTCTCGACTGTGATTTTCTATTCAGCTTTTGTGCCAATTTGATAACAATTGAACTGTTTGATAACAATTTCTAATTGGTGTAACTATAAAACGAGATGTAGCTTAGATTATAACATCTAACCTGTCAGCTGCATTTATGTCAACGCCTAGCGAGTTATGCATTTCGTAATTTAAGTTGTTAAAGTGTTGTTGATAGTACAAAACATGTAAGTCTTTGTTATATTACGTTTTCTTATTAGGATGAATGGTAGGTGTCGCAGTCACCACCGCCCCATCTTATATTGCTCATTAAAAAACATAGTGTAGTTTTTTAAAGATCTGCAGAGAATGCAAAGGTCTTTTGTCGAAGCAAATAATTTGAAGGTCGAAAAGTAAATAAAATATTTAATTTATTGTTATTTCATGATGCTCATCGGTTAGTAAATACGTGGTTAAGTTTGTTATTTTAACTAAACGCTTGTTCATATCAGAATAACATGGAAACATATCAATTATTGAGATAAACATACACTGAAATTCTACAGGCCTATTTAAATGGCCCAATTATGTTATCTTGAATAATAATAATGGAAGTATTGCATAGTTACATTACCTATAGTGAATCAGTCTGAATATCAAGTGTATTTTCAGTGAACATAATGGCTTGCTCATTGTAAGTGTTTATCTTTTTTCTTTGTAAACAAATTGACAGAACAAAACTGCTTTATTTTATTAATTTTATAGTTGAATCATGCTATATTTTTTTCTGCACCATGATGGATTTCTAATTCAGCTTGTCGCTATTAACACATTGAAGGACACTATATGCCCATAGGCGTCATAACAATAAAACTTCTATTGTGTCTCGTGTATTGTCCTTCAAAGTGTTAAGTAGTAAATACGTTTCAGAGAAAAAAAAAATTCTTTTGAGAAAACCATAATGGTATTAAATTGCCAGTAGCTTTTTTTATTTTAATTTATATAACATTGAGATACTGCAATTTGCAACAACTTATTGTAGGGGTTCTATTATTTTAATTACCTAACTGCAGCTAAATAAAGGATGGACAATGTGTTTATCATTGTGTATATGGATGTCCAAAAAAACTCAAAAACAAGTGTACCTAGTTTGAAAAATTAAGTGACAATAATAAACTACATTTCTGTAGTATTTTCTTTGCAAATAAATCCAAGTTAATTTAAAATAAAAATAATTCATGCAGCGTAAACTGTTTTTAACTAAATATAAAACTGTTATCAGTATTATTGACAAACACCACTGTATCAGACATTGGTTTTAAAGATAACAACCATACTCATTGAATTACTATAGAATTAATAATTGATTTATCCTGTTTTATAAATTATCCTGTTTTATAACTAAATGAAAAACTAGCTTTTGGCCCCCGGATTCGCCCGCATGGAGGACGGAAATTATCCCACGGGAATGTAATACAGGCATATAAAATATCCTACTAAGTGTGGACAATGGAGCTCAATAATTTTTTTCGAATTGTGTAAATAAATCTGGAGGAGCTCGTGGCTAAGTAATAACAGCCACACGGGTCGATCCAACAGGTTAAGCTACGTTCTATGTTCTATGTTATGGGGTTTGGTTTCCGCACTTAGTCCGTCAGGTAGACCATTGTGCGTGGGCCATGGCGGCCGTTTGGTGGTTATTCCAACCAGACCACCTCCCTCCAGAAGTTAATTACAACTCCTGGTCTGTTCAGAACGACAGTGAAAGATCTGGGTGACCCGAGGGTTTCTGTTCTAATCTTAGCAACACCTGTGCATTCGAGGAGTACGTGCGCGACGGTTTCCTCAGCCTCCATGCACGCCCTGCACAGAGGACTGTCCGTTATGCCTATTGTGCGGAAGTGCTAGGTTAAGCTATGTTTTCCGGGGTTGGTCCGTGGATGGGTGACCATCTTTACATACCGAAACTCCTCCGTGCCTCGGAAAGCACGTAAACCGTTGGTCCCGGCTGTCATTTGTAGATCTTTGACAGTTGTTACAGGTCGTCAGAAGCCCGAAAGTCTGATAACCAGACTTACCAAGGGGTATTGTGTTACCCAGTACCTAACTGGGTTATGGAGGTCAGATAGGCAGTCGCTCCATGTAAAATACTGGTATTCAGCTGCATCCGGTTAGACTGGAAGTCAACCCCAACATAGATAGGAAAAGGCTAGGCAGATGATGATTGTGTGAATAAATCTACAACACAAAAAATATTCTATGTGCTTACGCAGTTCATGGTCTACGTTCGTGTCAAAGGTTAAAATCCATTCTGCCATTAAACTGTGAAAATGTAACAGATAGACAGACCAACTGACAGACAGACAAAGTTACTTTTAATTTTCCTCTGGACCTGAATCAACCTGCCGGTGACGTCAGTAACGATGCCCACCCATAGATAATCTGTCTCTCCACCATTCCATTGCCTACTCCAGGATGCATATACGGTACAGTTCGCAAATCCTTCCTTATCCTAAGGGCGTCTTCCTTACCATTACCGCGTCTCCCGGTCTACTCCTTGATATGCAATGGCCTCTGTAGCCCCATGACATATGAGGCTCCAGGGGCTAGTGCAAATCTTTGGGTTCATTCGAGTAATTGAGTCTGGTCAACACTAGTGTTGGTGTATTTCTTTCATTCATTCATAATAATAATAATATTTTATTAGACCAACAAATTGTCTTAGTTACTTATTAGGCTTTAAAGTAAAACTAGCTGGGCTCTGCGGTTTCATCCGCATAAGTCTCGATCCCGTGGAAATATTGGGATAAAAAGTTTCCTATGTCCCAATCCAGGTCATGGTCTACCTTTGTGCTCAATTTCATCCAAATACGTTCAGCTGTTTTAGCGTGAAAGCATAACAAACAAACTAACTCACTTTCGCCCAGCCCGTCCCATCCTTGATGTCCTCCCTCCGGTTGACGCCCTAAGCCGAGGTTCGTACCCCACAGGGGGTGCCCTTAGCGAGCGTTCACCTAGTTATTATTAGCATAGTTGAATAACCCTTGGCTGGAGGTTTTAAGTGTAGTAGCTTAAGGCACCCACAGGAAAGCCCGGTTAAGTAGTCATGATCTCAGAGATCAACTACGAGATGCCCTACATTAAAAAAAAAACACTTTCGTATTTATAATATTAGTCTAAGGATAAATACGTGACTGATTAATCATCATACCATGTTTGTTTATGGTTGAGTGACATATACATAAATAATAAGTAATTCATTTGTTGTCAGAATATGTACAACGATATATATGGCCACACAAATAAATATGAACTAGCTAGACCTATATTTCCTTAAATGATAGATAGATAGAATATTCTTTATTATACAGGGTTATTTTGCAACCACCATCCAAATTTTAAAATCGAGGACTTTTAATTAAATTATTTTCGTATGTGAAACATTATAATCAAATAATAACAAAAACAAAAACATACATTCAAAAGAAAATATCTGAAAAAAATCAGAATGTAGAGCCACACAACAAGGTTATTTACCTCGTTCGCTGCGACTGATGTAGGTACCTACGCGGTCTTACTTAAAAGGGTTGATTCCAATTTTCCCTTCATACGGGCTTAGGACCGACATAATAAAATTATGAATGTGAAATTACTGGTTTTTATTATGGCGTATTTAAAAAATTGGAATCAACTAGCTATTTACAATAATTAAACTTACCAAATAATCTCGATTAACCTACAAATCACATGTACTTCAGTAATTGTTCAAAATGGAGTCCGTTTCTCTCAATACACAAACGTGCACGTTTTTCTAAACTATTTTTTAATAAGTTTAAAGTATCTGTTTGATTTTTAATGTCATTAAATGCTATTGTTATTTTACTACGGAGGTCCTCAACACTTTGTGCTTCTTCAACGTAAACACGTCTTTTGACTTCACCCCATAAAAAAAAATCAAGCGGAGTCAAGTCTGGTGACCTGGGAGGCCATGGTACAGGCCCTCCGCGACCAATCCATCTGTCGCCATACTTATTATTTAAAAAGTCACGCACGGCACTTGCGTAATGAGGTGGTGCACCGTCATGCTGATAATAATGATTGTTGTAGTATGAAAGTGGCACCTCGTCTAGTAAGTCTTCAATAACACCACGTAACATGTTTAAATAATTCGTACCCGTCAAGCGTCCTTCAATAAAAATCGGTCCCACGATAACATTACCAATAATACCCGCCCAAACATTTACACTAAAACGCACTTGATGGTAGTTATTTCTAATAACGTGGGGGTTGCTTAACGCCCAATAATGTTCGTTTCGGCTGTTATAAATTCCGATTCGCGTAAATAATGCTTCATCTGTCCACAAAATGTTAGAATTAATGTTTCTTAACAGCCATTCACAAAACTCGATTCTAGCGGGTCCATCGTTATCATGAAGAGATTGCACTGGTTGGTAATGGTATGGGTGATAACCAGAAGAGTTCAGCAGCTTCCACACGTAATACTGACTGACACCGAAACGCCGAGCAGCGTCGTTAGTGCTGGCGCAGGGGTCACGTTCGAAAAACTCGAGTACAGAATTTTCAACTGCTGGTGTTATTTCGTTATGACCGCCACGACTTGTTGCATGGGCTGGTGTGGTAAACTGCCCATAATCTAACAACCTTTGATTTGCTGCTAAAATTGTTTGTCTATTAGGCACTCGCGAATTAATTCCTCGTCTTTGTAAACGCGGTAAACTTTCTGTACGGTACATTCTTTGCGCACCATTTAAACTTTCACCACTTAAAAGATAGCACCTGACCATTTCATAATACTCTGCATTAGAATAAGAAGTCGCCATGTCGTGCGATGATGATCGACCGGAATTCGGAAGCGAAAATGCAGGGAGAGCGACAAAAAAAATGGCACACGTTCACACGTAACTAGGTCACGGTCAACTAAACAAAACACCGCCGGCGCATGGCCGACCGGGGGCTGTGCGGGGTGCGACGTGTGAGGGAGGGGGGCGTAGTGCGTGCTGTTTGTGTGCGTTCCCGAGGTAAGCGCGTGTGCAGTCAAGTTCAATAATCTGTTGAACTGTATTTATTCCACACGTTGTGATTTTAGTAGCGGACAATGGTGAAAATTATGTTTTTTTTTTATTTATTTTTTATTTCATTAATTGATAAGGTTATCGATTCTAAACCATTTCTGAAAATTTGGATGGTGGTTGCAAAATAACCCTGTATACACCATAATGACCCATGTATGAAAATATTTCCTTATTTCAAATCATTCTATACTCCATTTGAAATAAGATTAGACACCCTTTTTACAGTCCGTTCAACCGATTTTGACTTCTATTGCATTGGTGGCATGACAAATGGTAGCTGCAGTAAACAGTTGGTATTGTAACCACTTTTTTTGCTTTTAATGCCATCCTTATGCCTATAAGGTATAGAACTCAGAATCGGTTGAATGGACTGTAAAAAAGATTTGTTTAAATGTCTAATCTTATTTCAAATGGAGTATAGAAATAGCATTTAATTATCATTACGGCCGTTCTAAAAAAAATACTATAAAAATATATATCCCACGTAGTACTTATGATACTATGGTTTTGAAAAAAATACTGAGCAATTTCTAGTCACATTAGTTACTGTTTCTCTGTCATAGTCAATGTACAATTTTACAACAATAAATAACCGATGAAATTCATTCATTTGTGGTAGTGGTGAAGAAAAATATAAAATAAGGTAAAAAAGTTAGTTAATAATCTTAGGTACTACTTGGGATATATTTTTATTTGTATTTTTTTTTCAAACTCATAGCATTTATTTCAGTTAAACCATTTACAGGCACTTTTGAACTGTCAAGGAATCGGTCAGTCAGAAATATGAAGCTAGTTGCCCATTCCAAAGCGTGGTAGGTACCTATGGAGAAGAATGGGCAAGAAACTCCATGGACACTCTTTTAAATAAAAAATTGTTACAAAATATTGGTTACATCATTCATGTTGAAATTATACATGTGAGAACAATGTAGAAAGACGTGCACGTTAGAAGCGTCCGTAATAATAATAAAAAGCAAAACTAAATATTTTGAAAAAACCCACGACGGTTAAAAAGTAATTGAAAAAGGATAAAAGTTTTGCACAAATAAATGTTTACTGCAGCGCCCCCTGGTGAATTGTCACCGTAACACTTATCTAAGAACATGCACTAATCAAACCCAAACCCATCACTGAAAACTGCATCAAAATCGAACTGGTATTCTTGGAGAAAAATGGCAACATGGATTTGCACAAAAAATTTTTGTTGCAGCGCCCCCTGGTGAATTGTCACCGTAACACCTAACTAAGAACATGCACCAATCAAACTCGAACCCCTAACTGAAAACTGCATCAAAATCGGACTAGTCGTTTTGGAGAAAAATGGCAACATGGATTTGCACAAACATCCTCTCACCCCAAACGCATAAACCGTCTCCATTCCGTCGTGGGTAAAAAGATAAAACAAAGAACAATTCAAATATTAAAATAAATTAGAAATAAGCTGTGGCAACTAAGAGATGACCAGTCCCAACTGACGGCGCCCGTTCACGAACATTTTAGAACAGCTATAGGATCTTCTATATGCTATTTCACGGTTATCCATTATTTACCGGACACCCTATATATGGCCATACCCATACATGTATGGGTCATGACCCAGACCTATATTTCCTTAATGACCCATGTATGAAAATATTTCCTTATTATATTATTTTAAATCATTCATTTGTGTCGTTGTCAATGGTCATTTGAAAGACCCATCATCATCATCAATATATTTGTGGTCTGCGCAACATGTTTTTTGAAGTGAAAACTTCTTTACGCGCGTTGGGAATTTTTGAGATGGGAAAAAACGATTGAACTCGCGACACCGTTACCGACACCTCATTTTTAACCGACTTCCAAAAAGGAGGAGGTTATATGTTCGTCGCGTATGTTTGTTTTTTTTTTTTCATGTGTGTCCACCGATTTCTCCGTCAATTGTGGACCGATTTTGAAAATTCTTTTTTTGTTTGAAAGGGTGTGCTCTCGAATTGGTCCCATATAAATTTTATTAACTTTGCTTAAATAGTTTTTGAGTTAGCTACAAAATACGTATTTTTTTCCCACTTAGTATGTAGATGATATGATAAGTTCCTGTCACTGGTAGCAGGTAGTGGTATTCGAATGTGTGTGGGGTAGGTACCACAACCAAAAAGTGAAATATAAAAACTTTTTACAAAAAAAAAACAACCGACCTCCAAAAAACATTACAAAGTGAAAAATAACTTTAATTTCGGAAGTCGGTGTCTTGGGTTTTGTATTTGCGTTTTTTGCCACCGACTTCCGTAATTAAAGTTATTTTTCACTTTGTAGTGTTTTTTGGAAGTCGGTTGTTTTTTTTTGTAAAAAGTTTTTTATTATTTTAAATCATTCATTTGTGTAGTTGTCAATGGTCATTTGAAAGACCCATCATCATTCTCCTTTCCTAATTCCAACATATTTGTGGTCTGCGCAACATGTTTTTTGAAGTGAAAACTTCTTTAGGCGCGTTGTGCATTTTTGAGATGGGAAAAAACAATTGAACTCGCGACACCGTTACCGACACCTCATTTTTGTAAACGCGATTGAGCTCTTGGACCAGGTTTTTATACTAGGTTCCATTTGCAGATCTTTGACAGTCGTTACAGGTAGTTAGAAGCCCAAAAAGTCTAACAATTAGTTTTACCAAGGGGTATCGTGTTACCTAGTAACTAGATTGTGGAGGTCAGATAGGCAGTCGCTCCATGTAAAATACTGGTATTCAGCGGTTAGACTGGACGCCAACCCAAACACAGTTGGGAAAAGGCTAGGCAGATGATGATGAGGCTGATAGAGTTTCTAATTTATTTATGTATTAATTTTATTACATCAAATAGCAGCACATTCTATGAATATAATTTATTCTTTGAATTGATTATTACTTATAATTAACATGTGCAGGGCACATGGTGCTTATCAAAATGTCTACAGCATGTATTGACAGTAAATTGACGATAACAATTGTTTTTATTAAGTAACTACTCATTACTACATATAATTGAGAATGTATTGTAGTACTTAATTTGTAATTTCTTCAATACCTACAATAACAATAAGAATAAAAATAATTTATTTGTGAAACATAGGTAATTAATTACATATCTTAATTATTATTTGCCATATCGTACCCCTAGATGAAGACTCCGGTAACTCAAAAAAAAAAAAAAAAAAACATGTGTGCAATTCACACGTGGTAGAAGTGAAACCTTCAAAAATTTTGGCTTTGAGATAATGAAAATTTCGTGAAGAGGATAATTGTAGGTTTTAGTAACGATCATAGTGATACAAAGTTTGATAATTATTTTACATTTTATTCGTATATATGTACATTTATGATGCGCGCGCATTTATGATGACTTGATCATTATTTTGCTGCGAAATTATTTTAAAACTGCGATATCTCCTAAGATATTCATTGAAATCGAATGATGCAAACGGCAATTTTGTTTTAAATTAAATACTTGTGATGAATAATGTATTTATTTGGATAAGGATTAATATCATGTTTATAAAAACACCTTCGCAAATAATGCATTATTTTAGAACAAATTTAGTTAGCATAAAAAAGGTTATAGTGAGCCACATATGCCGTCGCGGACTTTTTTTTTGAACTTTTAAAGGGGAATAATTCTGTCATACATGATTTTTGCGAAACTTTAACCGTTTACGCAGCGCACGCAGCGGAAGCTCTCAAAAAGAAAAATAAAACCCCCCGACTTTGAAACATTCTTCATTGGTGCTCCGCTCCTATTGATCTTAGCGTGATGATATATAACCTATAGCCTTTCTCAATAAATGGGCTGTCTAACACTGAAAGAATTTTTCAAATCGGACCAGGACATCCTGAGATTTAGCGCGTTCAAGCAAACAAACAAACTCTTCAGCTTCAGAGAACCACGAACATAAGAAACACTGTGTAATGCTTCTTGTCTCATTTTCTCCCACGTTAAATTTTATGAATTTGTGTCTGTCTCTTTTTACTGTCGCTTTTTCGTTTCATCGACTTTCAAATTACAACGATGCTAAAGAAGTTTTCACTTCAAAAACCTCATTTTTCAGAAATGACGAAAAACTGTTTTTAGAATATTTAGGAAATATATCAAAAATCTATTAAGACATTCATAGAGGTAACGTTTTCTAAAACTGTTGAATTAGCTTGTTTGCATTTTGTCTGTTAAAACCCTGGAAAGTATCGAGATTTTTTAGTTACTCTAGTTTTGCAGCTGTAAGCAAATTAAGTAAAGCTGCGTTTAGCGCTGTCTTTTAACAGCAGTTGAAGATATCGTAACGCGAGTTATATCTATGTGTAGGTATTCGAGTCAGGAATTCGAAACCGCCACTAACTTGAAATGCGTACCTACTTTTTGAGTTACCGGAGTCTTCATCTAGGGGTGCGATATATTTACCTTGATTTATTACTGTTCATTAATTTACTAACAAAAATATGCCTAGCCTTTTCGCAACTATGTTGGGGTCGGCTTCCAGTCTAACCGGATGCAGCTGGATGCCAGTATTTTACATGGAGCGACTGTCTATCTGACCTCCACAACCTAGTTGCTAGGTAACACGATAGCCCTTAGTAAGACTAGTTGTCAGACTTTTGGGCTTTTAACTACCTGTAACGACTGTCAAAGATCTACAAATGACAGCCGGGACCAAAAAGCACGAAGGTATCTTGGTATGTAAAGATGGTCACCCATCCACGGACCAACCGCGGCAAGCGTAGTTTAATCTGATCGACCGACCCGGCTATTCTTAGCCACAAGCCCATGACCTGGGGGTTAGGACATAGGATACATTTTATCCCGATATTCCCACGGGATCGAGACTTATGCGGGGAAACCGCGGGGTGCAGCTCGTGTGGATAGAAATGGATTAATGTGGACAAAGTACTGGGCTACTGGTGACATATTAACAGCTGATCTATCGATTCATGGACGTAAACTGTCCTTGTCACGGTTAGCCGACGTTCGCACGAACGTAATAAAATCGCGGCGGGATTTTATCGCGCACTAGATTTTCAACTCTCCGCGTTAAGCCGAGCGCTGAGAATCCAACGCGCTGGGACGCACTCTCGTCCCATAGCGTTAGAAAAAGACACTGTTGGATTTTCAACTCTCGGCGCTAAGCAGAGCGTTGAAAATCAAGTGCACGAAAAAATATCGCCGCGATTTTATTACGTCCGTGCGAACGTTGGCTTATTCCGCTGAAAACCTATTCCTTAGGCTCAGCGTAGACAGATAGAACAGCAGCGGATTTTTTGATGATACTGAATATTAGACTTTATTATGTTCTTAAAGTTCAATGAAACATCCTCTGCTTTGCACTCACTGTCTGCGCGAAGCCTAATTCGTCCACCCTAGGGGGCCTACCACCAGCTCAAAAGCAGTATTATTTTAATATTACTTCAGTGGGAGAAAGAGATGGAGCTATACATCTTGTAGAGCTTCATCTCTTTCCCACACTGAAGTAATATTAAAATAATACTGCTTTATGAGCTTGTGGTAGGCCCCCTGTTCTCTACTCTAACACTACAGAGATAGGATTATCAATGACCCCCAATAAAATTGACGAAAGGAACTATCGAATATCAATATCGCCTAATAAAATTTACAAAAGACTATAAACTGCTTTAGTTCAAAAACGTTTCTCATTCGAGTTGTTAGCAATATTTGACTATGTGCATGATATAAATTGTAAACAGAGATTGAGCACGTAATCTAGCAGGCACAGAAATTGTAGTCGCCTAGTAATACTAATTATCCTACTTATTATATTTATATTATTAGGTTTGGTTAGCAAAAAAAAGGTTATAGTGAGCCAACATTAAATGATAGACATACTCTGTCGCGGCCTTTTTTTTAGAACTTTTAAAGGGGAACATATCTGTCATACATGATTTTTGCGAAACTTACCGTTTACGCAGCGGAAGCTCTCAAAAGCAAAAATAAAGCAGAAACATTCTTCATTGGTGCTCCGCTCCTATTGGTCTTAGCGTGATGATATATAGCCTATAGCCTTCCTCGATAAATGGGCTATCTAACACTGAAAGAATTTCTTTGAAATCGGACCAGCAGTTCCTGAGATTAGCGCGATCAAGCAAACAAACGAAGAAACAAACGAAGAAACAAACTCTTCAGCTTTATTATCTTATTAGTATAGATTTAATTGCGAAAGTTTGTGAGGATGGATGGATGTTTGTTACTCTTTTACGCAAAAACTACTGAACGGATTTGGATGAAATTTGGCACACAGATAGTATATAACCTGGATTAACACATAGGATACTTTTCATCCCGATATTCCCACGGGATCGAGACTTATGCAGGTGAAACCGCGGGGTGCTGCTAGAAATATTATAAATGCGAAAGTGAGTTTGTTTGTTACGCTTCCAAGCTTTAGCTTGGAAGCGTAACAAACAAACTCACTTTCGCATACAGCTGAACAGATTTGGATGAAATTTGGCACATGGGTAGACCATGGCCTAGATTAGGACATAGGATACTTTTATCCCGATATTTCCATGGCGTCGAAACTTATGCGGGTGAAACCGCGGGACGCAGCTAATGTTTCAAAACAATAACTTCATTTCTTGGCTAGTCACAGGTCCTGTGTATGTCACGACGGTGAATTATACCTACACATTAGTTCATTAGTAATAACGGTTTAATTTATCCTTAAACAAACTTAAAAATCTCTAGTAAAACGCGCGAATGATCCTTGCTTTCCGAGTTTTATGTAAAACTAGCTACGCCCTGCGGTTTCGCCCGCATAATTCCCGATCTTGTGGGAATACCGGGATAAAAAATATCCTATGTCCTAACCCAGGTCATGGTCTAGCCATGTGCCAAATTTCATCCAAATTCGTTCAGCCGTTTTAGCGTGCAAGCGGAACAAACAAACTCACTTTCGCATTTATAATTTAGTGGCATGAGGAATAGGGTGTAAAGTTCACTCATCCACCATAGAACCGACCAGACGGGTGTTGTGTCTGGCGGGCAACTGCCCAACGGTTTGAAGTCGGAATCTTGAATATATGTATGTCGATCGCTCGGTAAACTCTAATTGCGCGATGCAGGATTTGTGTGACGTCATATGTATGATGCGTAGTTCGTATGTGGCGGTGTAACCGCTACAATAATATTAAGTTAGAATTTTTTAATCACAACAGATCCAACTTTGACCACCTCTGCCACGCATTTATACTTAGCCGACGTACGCACGGACGTAATAAAATCGCGGCGGGATTTTCAACTCTCGGCGCTAAGCAGAGCATTGAAAATCAAGTGCACGAAAAAAAATCGCCGCGATTTTATTTCGTCCGTGCGAACGTGGGCTTACAGTCAAATACAAACATAACATAGTAATTAGTAGTTATGTGCTTAACCAAATATCATTATTTAGTTAATAATGAATTGATTAATGGTTCCAGAGGTCAGGATGTCGAACCCACACTATAGAGAGGCGGCGGAGTCGCTTCTCAACAGTGTAAGCCCACATCATCGGACGTTGAGTGAGTTTCATTTTGTTATTTACTAACTTTTACTGAAGGTTTTATTTACATCTCAAGGAAATTCAGCAGCCCCGGATCTAGAATTTTTTTGAGGTGCGGCAAAAACTGCCGTCTGCCGCCCCTCGCCAATCTTTTATGGGGGTGTGCTGAGTTAGCTTCCGCGAAATTAAAATTTTCTCAAAATGAAAATTTTGGCAGCAACATATTAATCAAATTGTATCGATCGAAAATGCGCCAATTCAACAATAAAGAAAAAAAAAATTGAAAGTTCATAAATGTGCTGCGCGTCTCATTTATTGCAAAGTTGCTGTGTTGGGTGGTGCACTTGTCTGCTACGCTTGAATTTGTCGCCCCCTGAAGTTGCCCCGGGGCACGGGCCCCGGCTTGCCCCCCCTCCCCCCTAGATCCGGGGCTGGAATTCAGGCAACATGTATGTGCACAGATAAAAAGTGTCATAGTTGTAAAATGAGTGCGAACGATAGTGATATTATAAGTTTTCAGTTAAAAAAAGTTTTGTGTTTTGTCTGTGTTTTTGGTTTTGAATTTTCGTTTTTTGCCACCGATTTCCGAAATTAAATTTAGGTACTTTTCACTTTGTAATGTTTTTTTGGAATTCTTTTTTTTTTTTGTAATTTTTTTTTTCACTTTTTGGTTGTGGTACAGATGCCAGCACATCAGGCTACTACAATTTATTTAATAGATTTTCAACTTTATCGCTGAAATATAGGGTTTAAAGTTGATTGGGAAAATTTGACAGTTTCGGGTAGCTTAATGTGCTGGCATCTGTACCTACCCCACACAAATTCGAATACCACTACCTGCTATGTATGTATGCCACAAACAGTGACAGGACCTTATTATAACATCATCCATATAGACTAAGTTAAAATTAATAGAAATTTTAGAGATAAAATCTAACATACAATTAAACTAAAACAAATAAATAAAGTAAAATTAAATCAATTAAAATCAAATTAAGTACATCAAATCAACTCAAATTAAATTCAGTATTGAATCAAGAAATCATATTAGGCAAAAAAAATAAGAAAATAAATGGTGATGCAGTCTGGCATAATGATTAATCTTCTCTCTCTCTCCTTTCCAGCACACTCCACCTCACTAAACCTAGTATCAGAAGACCTGGTAGCCGGCCACAGACCTCAAGGCAAGATGTCCACAGTGCGAAGATTCTTTTGCCTTTTCGTCACGTTCGACCTACTGTTCACTAGTCTTATGTGGCTCATATGTGTTATGGTGAGTGGTTCATAATATCTAGAAGAACTTGCAATAAATATAAAGTAGTACCTAATAGAGCTCTTTGTGAAGATACCAGGAAGAACAGACAAAAAAAGACAGAAGTATACACGGTGTCCGGTAAACAATGGATGACCTTGAAATAGCATTCGAAACTTACCCATTAAACGATTTAAAATCTGTATTAAAACCAAACTTTGTAAAAAAGGGTACTATACAATTTCAGATTATTTAGAAGATAAAAAAGCTTGGGATTGAACTGCTCGCTCTGCTAAGCCTTGTGATAAAACCATAAAACTAGACATTTGAATTATTATGTAAAATCAACATATACCAGTTTTATAAACACATTGACATTGTTGAAAATTGTATTCAAAATGACATGATTACTTTGTAAAGTATTATAATATATTATTTTAACTATTGTGAATGTGAGGACTATGTGGATATTGTTTTTATTTCTCTGCTAGTTTTAGTGATGGTCTGGCAGTTTGAGTAGTTTATGCGGCCTACCCAAATGTCCTTTCTTCGGTATTGTTCGTCGAGTTGAGCTCCTTAAGTTCTAAGTTGAGCTCCACGATTACTGACAAATGCTTGCACTGACTGGACAGGTCCACTCAAATCTGTGTGGTTCTTTCCTCAAAAGACCTTTTCAGACACTTATCTATATGGTCCTCATATGGCCTGACCAAGATTATGTCTGGACTTTAAAAGAGACTGCGATCTCTGAATTTGTTTCTTCCTTTCTTCTCAGAGTAGTCAGATAGGAAACGCCGAACTCATCTAGATTTTTTATTTTATTTATATGATGTGTAAAAGTGATTTCGATATCCTATTTACAGAATAAACAATTGAATTTCAATTATTAGACCTAATAGCCGTTCTCAAAAAAATACAAAAAAAAAAAATTATATCCCAAGTAGTACCTAAGATACTATTTTTTTGAAAAAAAAAAAAACTTGTGGCCCTCGGAGACTGCCGTGGTAAAGCTACTGCATAGCATTTGTAACCTCCATACTTCCTATTTGTCAACGCTACACTTGGGATGGTGACGTGATGACATAAAACAAAAATTACGTGATGTTGTCATGGGAACGTAATTTTTGTTTTATGTCATTACATGGTAGGCGGAGTGGGAGATGTTAGGTTTTATTTTCGTTACGGTTTTATTTTCGTTACAGAATTTCTTGATTCGGTCGCCGCGCTCAAAGCTCGCGATAAAAGCTAAGCAATAGCATAAAAATACTGTGTAATTTCTAGTCACATTATTTACTGCTTCTCTGTCGGTATAGTCAACGTACAATATTACAACAACAAATAATCGATGGAATTCATTCATTTGTGGTTGTGGTGAAGAAGAATGGAAAAGAAGTTAGTTAAAAATCTTAGGTACTACTTGGGATATATATTTTTTTGTATTTTTTTTAGAACGGCCATAATGTTTGTCAAATGCTATTTCAAGGTTATCCATTATTTACCGGACACCCTGTATATATATTTAAAAAATGTATCGATCTTCAAGGTAAAGCAACACTTGCTGAGGTCGGTCCGTGGATAGGTAACCAATGCAACCATCCATAACATACCAAGACTTCCGTGACTCGGAAAGCACGTTAAGCCGTTGGTCCCAACTGTCATTCGTAGATCTTTGACAGTCGTTACGGGTCGTCAGACGTCCGGAAGTTTGACAAATACTCTTGCCAAGGGGTATCGTGTTACCCAGTAACTGGGTTGTGGAGGTCAGATAGGCAGTCACCCATGTAAAATACTGGTATGCAGCTGCATCCGGTTAGACTGGAAGCTGACCCCAACATAATTGGGAAAAGCCGGGTAGATGATGATGGTGGCAATAGAACAACACATAACATCACGCCTTGTTTCCCCGAAGGGTTAGGCAGAGGTGTCCCTGCAGCAGGTTCACCCACATTTCGCCAGTTATGTTTAAGTCCCATGTAATAGGGGGCGAGCCTTTTGCCATCAACCGGGCACAAATCCAGACTCCGAGCTGCTACTGAGAAATTTCAGATAGAAAAACTCAATAACACTAGACAATAGACTCGCCCCCTATTACATGGGCCTTAAACATAACTGGCGAAATGTGTTTATTTTTTAGGTACGGCATCTCTTAGTTGACCACTGAGATCATGACTCCTTAACCGGGCTTTCCAGTGGGTGCCTTAAGCTACTACACTTAAAACCTCCAGCCAGGGGTTATTCAACTATGCTAATTAAAACTAGGTGAACGCTCGCTAAGGGCACCCCCTGTGGGGTACGAACCTCGGCTTAGGACGTCAACCTGAGGGAGGACAACAAGGATGGGACGGGCTGGATCAAAGTTTTGATCATGATTATTAGTCGGGGAATTTAAAGCTACGTGCTCAGCTGCAACAACTGCTGGCACCTTTTTATCGAGCAAGGGTCGGGGGGAGTATCATTGACTCGGGGACGCAGTCGCGATCGCAAAGGACCTCGGCGGCGAGGTCGCAATGACGGGAGGCGTCTGTTTTTAACCGACTTCCAAAAAGGAGGAGGTTATATGTTCGTCGCGTATGTTTGTTTTTTTTTTTACTTATGTCCACCGATTTCTCCGTCAATTGTGGATCGATTTTGAAAATTCTTTTTTTGTTTGAAAGGGTGTGCTCTTGAATTGGTCCCATATAAATTTTATTAACTTTGCTTGGATAGTTTTGAGTTAGCTACAAAATACGTATTTTTTTCCCACTTAGTATGTAGATGATATGATAAGTTTCTGTCACTGGTAGCAGGTAGTGGTATTCGAATGTGTGTGGGGTAAGTACCACAACTAAAAAGTGAAAAACAAAAAAAAAAACAACCGACCTCCAAAAAAAACACTACAAAGTGAAAAATAACTTTAATTTCGGAAGTCGGTGGCAAAAAACGAAAATACAAAACCTAAGACACCGACTTCCGAAATTAAAGTTTTTTTCACTTTGTAGTGTTTTTTTTGGAGGTCGCTTGTTTTTTTTTTTTTGTAAAACGTTTTTTTGTACACTGTGCTGGTTTCCCTACTGCTCTCCTAGAGGAGGGTAATGGGGTCGTCAGGGTCAGACGAAATGTGTGTACACCTCTGTGCGAAATCAGCTGTGATGTTATGTAAAAACTCATTTTAGATTTGTTTTTTCCAGATGCGAGGTGAAACTCTAGAACAAATAATGAACACAGAAATCCTACAGTACAACGTGAAGACGTCTCTATTCGACATAGTAATGGTCGCTGTCTGTCGGTTTGTGGTGCTGCTGCTGTTCTACGCCGTCTTGTATATAAACAACTGGAGTATCATCGCAGTGAGTATTGCATCATGACTTTAGCTCCTTCAGAGTCCGTAATATCTCAGCTCAAATTCACTAATTATCTCGCTCGCACGATACTGCTCGCGGACTGAGTGAGAGTGAGACTGCACGCGTAGCATGACCACCGTAGAAACGAGTTTTGTCGACGGAAGAATAGACAAAATGACAGATTGTGATTGTTTATCTGTCATTTTATCTATTCTTCCGTCGACAAAACTCGTTTCTACGGTGGTCATGCTACGCGTGCTGAGCGGCGGGGAGAAGGCTCCAAGGCGCCAATAGTTTAGGTGATTTCTTTTATAGCGAAAATATAGGCAATACACATACACAGTATCTGCTTTATAATTAGCTCATTCTAAATATTTTTGTTCTGTTTCAGTTATCAACAGGGAGCACCTGCGCGTTGTTAATAGGAAAAGTTTTCGTTTTTGATGTAAGTACCTATTGTTCATTCATATTGTTACATTGAATTCTATTTACTGTTTCTAACATTCAAATAATAATTATGAAAAGGAAAAAATAAAGCAAAATAAAGGGAAAAGCTCATTGTGCATCAAATAATTCGTCCGCATCGCTTTCAGCGGGGTAGTGCCCAAAAAGCTGGCAGCATTGCCACGTTGGATGGCAATGCTGATTCTTTGACCTAAAAATAGGCCAGCCCTCTGGTCACGTGAAGAGTCGACCAACCATTTGGCGATGCCCCGAAATACTCGATGAGCACTCGGGCCCCACGGCCCTAGTGCTAGGGCTCAGAAATATAGCTACCAATAAGGTTGTTATATTTGCGCTGTTTGAGATTTTCTACACCTGCAACAGCCTTCCCGCCCTACTTAATTTATTCAACCTCTTTACATTACGATTTGACCTAAAAAAGCAAAAAAAAAAAATAAGCATGTCAAACGTCAAAATATCCGAAGTGACTTTTAAATTGCTTTCTAACACTGATAAGTGACAAGTACCATAGAGACAGATACTGTACAAGGATCTATTGGCGCTCGAATGACGTTGACAGGGGGGCGCTGTTGGTATACATTTGTGCAAATTGTTTTGTGAAATGTATTGAAAAAACAAGATGGCGGCGTTCGTTTCAATTTTGGCTACATGCCAAAAAGATTAATTAATTACAGCTGTTTATTCTCCTGATTACTTCGGCACAAAAAATAATAGTTTAACAAATTATTGCCATATTCTATTCATCATGGCGTCGTCTTACTTGCATACTGCTTTCGTCCAGAAATCATGTTACATTTTGACATAATAATATCACGTAGACGTTATTTAAATAAATATGAAAGGCATGTATTTCTGTACTATAATAAGATAGCTATCTGATACAACTTTTTTGAATAATTAGAAAGTGTGATTCATCATTAAAAAAAAAACTGCTTTTGTGGATTTGTAGGTATTTTTGGACGAAAATGGCTAGCTGTCGATGATCGTATTTTGTCCTGACAAACTTCAAACATTTTCGGTTTTTATTTTATGCTCAAAAAGTAGTAGATATTATGGAAAAAAACAGTCTTTATTATATGTAGGGGTTCGTTTCTTAGGTTTTCTAAAGTGTACATGTTATGGCCGGAGTTCCATATAAAAACCGGCCAAGTGCGTGTCGGACCACGCACAATGAAGGGTTCCGTAGTTGGGATGAATTAATCCCAAAAACAAACTTAACTTTGTAGTTGAAAAATATGTTCTCCCATACGGAATGTATGGGAAAACATGTTTTTGCAACTGCAAAGTTAAGTTGGTCGATTATTACTCGTTAACCTGTAGAGCCTACTTAGCTGTGATAGTTTTCCTTTTAATTTCGTTATATAAGCTACTGTTGTGATTTTTTTCACACACCCAAAACCAACCATTTAGCCGGCAGGGGGGGGGGGACACTTGATTCTAACAAAAATTAGCACTTTAAAGCTTAATATTTCGCAAACGAATCCCTGAATCCAAAAATGGTTTTGACAAACTCACAATATTTTTGAAGGACCTTTCCAATGATACCCCTCACCATGGGGTAAAAAAATAAACATTACCACTTTACGTGTATGAGAGGTATCCTAAAAAAAATGTTTTTCATAATTTTGTTTTACCACTTTGTCGAGGTAATTAATATGTATATCTATGCCAAATTACAACTTTCTAGTACTAAGGGTCTCGGAGCTAGACCGCGGACAGACAGACAGACGGACATGACGAAACTATAAGGGTTCCTTGTTTACTACGGAACCCTAAAAATGAAACGTCTCCTTTTGATAAAAAAAATCATGTCATCAGCAAAGCATAATAAATAGGATGAATGCAGGCACTGATCGATGTCATTTACGTATACCACACATAAAAAGGTACCGAGCAACGACACCCCTGAGGTACTCCCAAGAAGCTTATAGACAAAAGTGGAGGCAACACTCTAAATACCTAAGTGAAGACGACTGTGGTCGGACGCTCTCTTTCTAAATACACACATAAGAACGAGATAGTGATATGTGTTTTCTTTATCTTATGTATGTATTCAGAAAGAGAGCGTCCGACCACAGTCGTCTTCACTTAGGCATCCAGAGTGTTGCCCCCACTTTTATCTATAAGCTTCTTAGGTACTCCACTGAGCACAGATAAAAAATTTACAGCTATATTTGTCTCTATGGTACTTGTCAGTGTTTTATGGCAATGGGGATAAAAACTGCCACTTGCTCACTTCAGATGGCGCTGATCTCCATCGTCTTATAATTTGTCAGCTAGCCATACATTTTTTGTAAACAAGCGATTTTTTTTACGCATAATTAATTATTGAGCCCAGTTGCGCAGCTGTTTGCTGCAAAAATACGGGGCCCCATGTATTTGCCAAAGATGTTATAAGAAGAAAACTGTGGGAGAAAGCTCTCCGAAAAAAATTGGAATCCGTTATTTCGTCGAGACAATGTGCTATCCTTTAAGCCTTTTATGGGAGAAAGTGGTTTATAAGTGATGCTCCCAAGAGAACTAAGTCTGTTTTCATTACACACAGGCACTTGTGATGTGATATTATGTAAATTATAGTAAAGTATGTGTGTGTTTATATTATCATATTAAATCAATAGAAGTGCTATCTCTGAGGTTTTTTGGTCAGGAAGATTACTGTCGAGTTGGTTTTCAACTCTGATCAGGTTAGTTCTATCGTACACCGTATCGTACACAGTATTTAACAAAAAAACCGGCCAAGTGCGTGTCGGACCACGCACAATGAAGGGTTCCGTAGTTGGGATGAATTTATCCCAAAAACAAACTTAACTTTGTAGTTGAAAAAGATGTTCTCCCATACGGAATGTATGGGAAAACATGTTTTCGCAACTGTAAAGTTGGTCGATTATTACTCGTTAACTTGTAGAGCCTACTTAGCTGTGATAGTTTTCCTTTTAATTTCGTTATATAAACTACTGCTGTGATTTTTTTCACAGATCCAAAATCAACCATTTAGCCGGCGGGGGGGGGGGGACGACGACGACACTTGACTTTAACAAAAATTTGCACTTTAAAGCTTAATATTTTGCAAACGGATCCCTGATTTTTTTCTTAATTTTATATTACCACTTTGTCACCTATGTCAAATTACAGCTTTCTAGTACTAAGGATCTCGGAGCTAGACCGCGGACAGACAGACAGACGGACATGACGAAATTATAAGGGTTCCTTGTTTACTACGGAACCCTAAAAAACGGACTTAAAGTCAACAAACACAAAATAACCTATAAATTATAAAACGTTCATAATTTATTGACTTTTCCACTAAAGCTGTTTTTTTACCAGTGGTAGACGCTTCCCCTGTCCTTACCTCGTCTATTAATAGTGCTACACTCCAAGTCTCATACATATTTATCTAGTTTTCGTATAATTTGTGATCGACACAAAAGTAAAAAAACAAAAATGGCGGTTTATAATGACGTACAACTGTGCTGCCATCTGTAATGAGCTCTCAGTTTTTAACCTCATTTTATAGTGTATTTGTCTATGATTAGTGCCGACCGTATTATCTATGGTGCCGGTGTTTCCGTCAATGTTTCAAATAAATAGATATTAACTAAAATGGTAAGTATTTTTATGATTGGAGGTCACCAGAAGGCCGTAGAAATATAACCGTGTAGTTCGAAGCCGTCAGAAACCCGAAAGTCTGACAAACAGTCTTGCCAAGGGATATCGTATTACCCAGTAACAAACAACTGGGTTGTAACGGTCAGACAGGCAGTCGCTTCATGTAAAATAGGTACTGGTATTCAGCTGCATCTGGTTAGACTGGAAGCCAACCCCAATATAGTTGGTAGAAGCCTAGGCAGATTGATATTTAAGTATGGATCATCTAACCCCACAAATGCTTGCCCTAGAAGAAGTCGGTTAGAAAACACAGACTTCATCTTGTTTTAAAATATTATTATGTCTGACGTGTTTTTAACAACCAATTAACAGAAATAAAATATAATTTATCGTAACTAACTTAATGTTTGCCCAACAGTGAAAGTCCCGTCAAAATCGGCCCAGCTGTTTCGGAGATTAGCCGGAATAAACGGACGGGCAGATAAAAGTGAAAAAAAAACAATGTTTTTTTTTTTTGTTATACATACCATAAAGGGTGGCAGGGACATCGACGCGAAAACAGTTACCATGGATTCAGTACATTGTATGATTCTGAACCCCTGCGTGGAAATTTTTCGTTGGATATTTAAAATAAAATATGGATGTTTCATAGAAAAATGCAATACCTCCGCGATCAAAATGTAAAGGAACAGCTGATTTAAAAAAAAAATAACTGACGTAAGATTTCACCGCAGGGGGTTCATAATTGTGTACTGAATCCATGGTAACAGTTTTCGCGTCGATGTCCCTGCCACCCTTTTTTTTTTGGGGTGGGAAATCATCAAATAACTTCTCCCGCTCTGGGCGGAGCGGGAGGGCGTGTCAGACTCTTACTGACTAAAACCCACCCGTGTTCCTTCAGTTGCCCTGTTGCCGGGGGTCACGATTTCCCTATCGGTTTTCTTCGAACCCCCGGCAGGCATCGGCCCTAGCGGACCCCGTCAATTCTGCTGACATCTCGTTGAGGCGCGCGTGGAACATAACGCGCCGTCGACCCGGGCTTGGTCCTTATCGGACGGCGAGAATCCCGCGCCTACGGTGGTCGGAAATCGGCTGGCGATTCCCGCCCCGGGCGTCTCATCCTGCGGCGGTTAGGGGCGTGAGGGCGCGAAGTTTGCCTCTCCCTCACGCGTTCCACCTCCTCCTTCGCGAGCATTACCGCTTCGCAGAAGGAGGTGACGGCCTGCCATTTCCTCTCGCTCCGTACCATGCCCTGTGTATACTTTCATAATTATGCATTTAGTAAAAAGCGGTTATTCATTACAAACAGACGCTTCAATTTTAAATAATTATACGTGAAGGCGATGTACCTTTAATAAGATTACTATACCTACTACAAAATGCACAAAGAATTAAAAATGAATAAAATGAATGTTTGCCCAACAGTGGCCCAACGCGGTGCAGCCAGTGTACGAGGTGTTCTTAATTCTGACGTCGTTCACTCTCGCGTGGAGCGAGGCTTGGTTCCTGGACTTCAGGGTACTACCGCAAGAGTTGCAGGCTAAGACGATACTGGAGTCTATAGGTATGTACATTTTTATACTATTAAGGCGACGATAACCGACTTTTAATGATTTTATACTGAAGATCACGTCTAAACGGGTAGTGTTAATGATTTGGAAAAAATATATGTTAAATTAGAGCATTTTCTTAATAACTTGAAATAGGAATATTTTAGATTATGTTTATATTACATAGTGAAATTAATTTGTAAAGTTATGTCTAACGCGGAAAAAAAACTGAAAACCACGCAAAATTTATCAAGCGTATTTTTCTGAAAA
Organism: Agrochola lychnidis; assembly: GCA_963680765.1. Taxonomy (NCBI): domain Eukaryota; kingdom Metazoa; phylum Arthropoda; class Insecta; order Lepidoptera; family Noctuidae; genus Agrochola; species Agrochola lychnidis. The sequence goes on from OY796874.1 coordinate 13,358,072, forward strand.
CTTCACCATTTTAAAGATAATTTAACTATTGATCTTTTAGTATACTTGTTTATTAAAATGCTTTTTGTTTTACGTATAATAAATTAATAATGCGTCTACTTTGGGACAGCGCTCCTTGATGGGCGAGTCCTATTACTGGCTGGACGTACGACGCGTTGCGTGAGCTCAGTACAGAATACGCAAGCTATTTTTTTATCCGTCTTGTAGATTATTAAAAAATATTGAATACGTATTTTTCTTTTGTGACGTAATCAAAAGATTATGGCGATACATTGAGTTAAAATGTGGCATGACGTCATGCCTTGCTAGATTTAATATTGCGTTGTGACGTAGCGAGCCCCCACTCCCCAACTTTAATACGTGTTTTCTAAGTTATTTTTAATTAATATGATAAAGCAAAAAATACGTGTCTAATATTTTTTTATTATCTGAAAGACGGACTAAATAGAATTTCTTTTTTCTACCGTATTCTCAGTAAATTGACACTTCTCTAAGGTGGAAATTATCTTATTATCACATAGAACAGGTAGATCCTGTCATTTTATGACGTGCAAGTGACCTTCAACCCAAGGGCCCTAGCTGCATTCGGTTAGACTGGAAGCTGACCCCAACATACTTGGGAAAAGGCTGGGCAGATGATGAGTCTTTATGCTTGCTGTAACTTATTACAAGTTTCAAAACAGTCTATAAATGAAGCATAGATAAAAACCGTCCAAGTGCGTGTCGTCCCACGCACAATGAAGGGTACCGTAGTTGGGACGGATTTATCCCAAGAACAAACTTAACATTGTAATTGAAAAACATGTTCTCTCATACATTCCAACTGCAAATGTAAGTTTTTACGCACAATATTGAGAGATTCAGCATGTTATTTTAAGACCATAGACTTCTTATAGGTTTTCCTGTAATCTATGAGTCTTCACTCAGGAGTATTTGGTTGCAAATGACCTCTCCTACATTCCCTTAACGGATTGCCGGCGTAAAACCAGTAACCCTGTATATAAAGTTTCTTGTCCGTTCTTCTCCATAGGAACCTACTACGCTTTGGAATGGGCAACTAGCTTCATCTTTCTGACTGACCGACCCCTTGACAATTAAAAAAAGGATTGTGTGGTTTTATGAAACCACGGGAAAAGTGAAACTTCTAGGCGCCGCCATATTGGCCTTGGCTGCTCTGACGAGTGCCTTTCATTTTATCCCTACTCCGCGGCCGACCGTCACGCGACCATAACACACAGACGAAAAAGTTTGAGACGATGTAATAAAAGTTTCACTTTAATAAGTGCTTGTAAATGCTTTGAGTTTGCGTTGAGTTGACACTGATGACCTCAAGCAGCAAATTAAACCGTTCCTTAACAGTTGTGATAACAAGACTCAACACAACTAGCACTCGTCATCTACCTAGCCTTTTCCCAAATATGTTGGGGTCGGCTTCCGGTCTAACCGGATGCAGCTGAATACCAGTATGTTACATGGAGCGACTGCCTATCTGACCTCCACAACCCAGTAACTGGGTAACACGTTACCCCTTCTGAAGTACATTATTCGGAATTTGCAGAACGAGATCTATATATAATTTTTAGACATTTTTTACGTATCTATGACGAAGCCGGTTTACCTTGTATACCATGTGTAGTGTTGGAGATACAAACAAAACAAAAATAAAATCTTTATACGCGTTTTTCTCGAAATTTAACCTAGTTATTGCACTTTTCGTAAGGATGGCAGCCTTGGTAAGACTGGTTGTCAGACTTTCGCGCTTCTGACGACCCGTAACAACTGTCAAAGATCTACAAATGACAGCCGGGACTTACGTGCTTTCCGAGGCACGGAGGGGTCTTAATATGTAAAGATGGTCACCCATCTACGGACCAACCTCGGCAAACGTAGCTTAACCTCATCGATCGACCCGTGCGGCTGTTTTACTTAGCGACAAGCCTCTCAACACAACTAGCATTGTTATTTTTAAGTAATATCCAAATGGAACAAGAAAAAAGAAAACCGGCCAGGTGCGTGGTCCGTTCCCAAAAACGAACTCAACTTTGTAGTTGTAAAACATGTTGAAAAACTTGATTTTGCAACTGCAAATATAAGTTGGTCGATTACCTATTACTCGTTAACTTGTAGAGCCTACTTAGCTGTGATAGTTTTCCTTTTAATTTCGTTATATAAACTACTGCCGTGATTTTTTTCACACATCCAAAACCAACCATTTAGATGGCAAGAGATGTCAGCAGAATTGACGGGGTCCGCTAGGGCCAATGCCTGCCGGGGATTCGAAGAAAACCGATAGGGAAATCGTGGCCCCCGGCAACAGGGCAACCGTAGGAACACGGGTGGGTTTTAGTCAGTAAGAGTCTGACACGCCCTCCCGCTTCGCCCAGAGCGGGAGAAGTTATTTGATAATTTCCCACCCAAAAAAAAAGGGGGGGGCACTTGACTCTAAAACATTTTTTCACTTTAAAGCTTAATATTTCGCAAACGGATCCCTGAATCCAAAAATGGTTTTCACATACTCACTGTTTTTAAAGGACCTTTCCAATGATACCCCACACCATGGGATAGAAAAACAAAACCTTCACCACTTTACGTGTAGGGGAAGTAACCTAAAAAAATTCTTTTTCCATCATTTTGTTTTATCACTTTGTTGGCGTAATTAATATGTATACCCATACCAAATTACAGTTTTCTAGTACTAAGACTCTCGGAGCTAGACTGCGGACAGACACAGACAATCGGACATAACGAAACTATAAGGGTTCCTTGTTTACTACGGAACCCTTAAATGGGGACACCTCGAATAACCATTTTTCTTCTCCCACAGTTCACCACAATGCTTCAGAACGGACGCCCCTCCTGCAGCCCCCACACGCCTCTCAGTCCAACTACGCAGAATCTACTGTGAAATGGTTCTCCCCGGTGGAGACGCCCGAGTCCAGTCCGCGACCTAGGAGGCCAGGCGAGCAAATCATACTGACGCAAGAGCAGGTATGTGGTATCTATAGTAAAGTTAAACTAGAAAATTACTTTCGATCAAACATAGAAGCAAACCAGAATTATAACCGAAGAAACAAAAACAAATTAATTACACCAACACCAAAATTAAAAATAATGAAAAATAGCCCCAACTATAGAATCGCAACAATTTATAATAAATTACCGAATTACATAAAAGATGACGAGAATATAAATTCATTCTATAACAAACTTAGATTACTTTTATTAGGGAAATGTTATTACACAGTAAACGAATTTATGACGGATAAAACTTTTTAGATGTAGGTACTTAATATTTTTTTTTATTTTTGTTAGATCCGGCCTGAATATTTAATTGTGTATTCCAGTGACATTAAATCTAATCTATTTTATTTTGTATTGTATTGGAAAATGACTTTAAATTTAACCTATTCCTTATTATTCTTTTATTTTAAATGAATCTGACTAAATATGACTATGTGTGTTATTCTGTTTGTTTTAATATTGTTTATTACTGTTAATATTATTTGAAATCATATCGACGTCTTGACATGTACTTTTATTTCTGAAATGTATTTGATTGTATTTTTATAAGTTTTGACTAAATTTATGACAATTGTTCACAAACTCAACAGCAAACCAATATTGTTCTTTACAGTGCCCTGACAGGGTTCATGTACAAAAACCGACAGGAAATATTGTAAAATGTGTTATGTGCATGAGAGCAAATAAATAAATAAATAAAATATATGCGCTTGGGCTGGACACATCTGCCGCATGTCAAACGATCAATGGGCCAAACTTACGACCCAGTGGGTCCCGCTTAATGGCAAATGACATCGCGGCAGGCCCAGACGGAGATGGCGGGATGAGCTGGACTTCTTTAAGAAAGATTGGTCCTTGGAAGCTCTAGACAGAGAGAGGTGGAAAGAGGGTAGGGAGGCCTTTGCCCAGCAGTGGGACAATAACGGCTAAGAAAAAAAAAATGCGCTTCGGTAATCTTCGTGTTTCCGAATTAGCACGATCGTGACCCCCTACAGATGCTATGCTTCTATAATATGATAATTTCTTTATTTCGGACTACACATACAAGTACACACAATCCATATAGTGTTAGTAACAAGGACTTAAAAACTATGTTAGTAAACTTTTACAAACTAAAACTGTCGTGGCCCAACACACGCTGGCACGTGCCTCCGTACCCAGTGCCTTATAAAGGGACTGTCCATTTTGTCTAATAATGTGTTTAGGATGCTGTTGGAGCTTCCGCGCAACCTACCCATTATTGACGCTGTTCTCTTCCTCATAATACCATTAAAATCGTCAACACGGGCTTCCGCGAACATCTGCGAAGCGCTGCAGAAGCGCAGAAGCCCCATCAAAATTCAAAATTCAAAAGTCATTTATTCAAACTAGGCTGAGAATCAGCACTTTTCGAACGTCAAAATTACATAAGACAGTCCCCCAAAAACGCCCACCCTTCACCACTTCCTAGTGCCTTTAGCTGGGAAGAAGAAGTGGCGCAACAAACTCCCCAGCAGCACAGCTGTCTGTTCAAGTTAGAAAAATGATTCTATACAATAGTATGCAAAATAACTTACATTATGCAACACAAAACATAATTCAAATGATAAATTATAGGCCATATGTCAGCTAGCACACGCCAATATACCAACCAAAAACATCGAGAACTATACTAAAGCAATATTTAAAAAGAAAAAAACTAAACGTAAAAAGAACTAAATATCTAAATAAAAGCCTCCAGACATAAAGGGCGTGCCCGCTTACATAAAGCTGTAATTGGCAGTTATAAATGATAAACTAGGACCATCGGGGTAAAATAAATGAACAGTTAATTACTAGTAACAATAACAAAACCATGATCAGCAAGACGACCAGTCACCACAAGCAGCACCCGTTCACGAGCATAACTCAAAGATCATCAACATCCTAAATCCATTATTATACTGTTGTTATTTCTAAAATATATAAGAAAAGAGGTTGTTCCCATAATTTCTCATCTTGCTAATCTTTGCTTTGGTGAAGGCATATTCCCGACTTCTTTAAAGCTGGCTATTATTACGCCAGTGTTCAAGGGTGGAGACAGAGACGATGTATCTAACTTCAGGCCCATATCTGTATTACCCTCCATATCAAAAATAATTGAAAAACTTATCAATATAAGACTTTTAACATACCTAAAAGATTTCAACGTACTATCAGAGTCACAATTTGGTTTTCGTCGAGGGATTTCCACTGAAGATGCAGTTACTGCACTAAGTACTCATATAACCGAACAGCTTGACAAAGGTAAAAAATGTATAACTGCATTCTTAGATCTAAAAAAAGCCTTTGACACCGTCTCTGTCCCAATCCTTGTGAGAAAGCTGGAATGTATTGGAGTTCGCGGGGTGCCTCTAAGCCTATTCAGGGATTATCTCGGAAACAGGAAGCAGAGGGTTAAAGTGGGTCAGTACACCAGTGAAGACGCAAACATGTCATACGGCGTCCCTCAAGGAAGCGTATTGGGACCTACATTATTCCTTATTTACGTCAATGAACTTTGTAATATAAATGTTGCAAACGCACAAGTGTTCTCTTACGCGGATGATACTGCTGTAGTCTTGTTAGGGACCTAAACTAAGGACTTAATTTAAACTAGTGGACTGTATAATAAAGAAGTATAATCCGAAATAGGTAGTACAACAATATGTCGGTGTTGGTAAATAGGAGTGCGCGCGCGTGCCGTCGTCCGTGATCGGTAGCGAAGTGCTTCGATGGCCCGCGTCCCGCACGCCGCACCTCTCGTCGTCACCCGCCACCTTCCGCTGTCCCCGACGGCCGCCGAAGATCGCCGAGTGGTCGGAGACGCCCGAACATCCTCCCCGGGTTGAATTATTCAAGTGAGAGGAAGTGGGCAGACGTTGTTGTAAGCCCGCAACACCGTTCCTCTCTTCGTCTTCAGCTCCACTACCCGTGTGGTCCCGTCGCAGCCAGGGAAGACCTTGTTGACACGCCCCAGTGGCCACACCAAGGGCGGTTGGCCTTTCTCTTTGATGAGAACCAGTGCTCCCACTGAAAGTTGGCCTGTTGACGCTGTCCACTTAGTCTTTTTCTGGAGCAGAGAAACATATTCTAATTGAAAGCGGTTCCAAAAATGTTGCTTAATGTGCTCTACTCTTTGATAGCGCTCCAGTCGCCCGATGTTGAGATCAGTAACCTGTGGATGCGGAACAGATATTAGTGGTCGCCCAATTATGAAATGTCCAGGAGTAAGAACGGAAAAATCTAGAGGATCAGTGGAAAGAGGGGTGAGAGGACGGGAGTTTAAGACGGCCTCGATTTGAGTCAAACACGTGGCCATCTCCTCGTATGTGAAGTGCGTTAAGCCTAAAAGTCTCTTTAGGTGATGTTTAGTGGATTTTACGGCGGCTTCAGCAATGCCGTTAAAGTGAGGGGAGTATGGAGGCGCAAAAGAAAATTTGATGCCTTGTTGAGCAACATCAGACACGAGATTCGAGTCTTGTAGAAACTTACGTAGCTCATTGCAAGTACCTATGAAGTTTGTCCCATTATCGGACAAGATGCTTTCGGGTTTACCACGACGAGCCACGAAACGATTCAAAGCAGCCATGTAGGCTTCTTTCGTGAGGTCTGTAACAAGCTCGATGTGAATAGCCTTCACGGCAAGGCAAACAAAAATGCACAGGTACGCCTTTATAAGCCTACACCCTCGCCCTTTGCGATCAGCAATCAGCACTGGCCCAGCATAATCCACACTACAATTTAAAAATGGGTGTTCTAGATGTGTCCTTGAAGAGGGTAACTGACCCATTGTAGGTTGCACAGTTTGACACTTATATTTAAAACATTTGACGCATTTTTTAACAATATTTTTAGATAGATTCCTACCACCAAGAGGCCAATACATTTGGCGTATATTTGCCAAGAGCAGCTGAGGGCCAGCGTGTAAGCAGTCGAGATGATATTTTTGAAATATTATTTTAGTTATGTGGTGCTTACCACATAATAGTACGGGGTGCTTGACATTATATTCATAAGGCGAGTTGTCAAGTCTCCCTCCTACGCGTATGAGACCATTCGAATCTGTAAAAGGACTTAAAGAAATAAGCCTATTTTTTTTTTGGTAACGGCTTTCCTGATTGCAATAAATTATGCTCATTAGGAAACATGTCCATTTGAGCGTGACGTAAAATGAAATTTGTAGAATTTGTAAGTTCTTCACAGGAAAGGGAACCAAGGACTTTATCATTTTTATGTTTTAAATTGTAAATAAATCTTAGTATATAAGCGACGACTCTCTGTAAGTGATTATAATTGGAATATTTGTGAATAAGTGATTTAATTAATAAATGATTATTATTATGATGTGACAAATGATTTGATGTTAAATTGTTGTATGATTGATGATGTGATGTGTGATCAGTGAAGTGTGATGATACAACTTCAGGTAGATCTTGTTTCAAGTTCTCATTGGGCATTTTTGGCCAATATATTTCATCATTTAACAAAAACTGAGGACCTGACCACCATAAGGAAGACTCGCTGATAAGGTCAGCCTTCAGCCCGCGAGAAACAAGATCCGCCGGATTTTCCTTCGACGGCACGTAGCTCCACGTGTGCCCTATAGTGCATTCTTGTATTTCATTAATGCGATTACGAACAAAAGGTTTTAATAAATTTGGTGTCATGGAAAGCCAACTTAACACTATTGTCGAATCGCACCAAAAGTAACATTTACTAACGGGTTTGGTGAAGGAATTCCGTACATTAACACACAGTCTTGCTCCTAATAAAGCCCCACATAACTCAAGTCTGGGGATGGTTGTTGGTTTGATTGGTGCAACACGATTTTTAGAGACCAACAGCTGTACTGTTACCAATCCATCTTTAGTACTAGACTTTATGTAAATACATGCACCGTAGGCCTTTTCAGATGCATCTGTAAACACATGGATCTCATTTATAGTTGAATTGTCACATGAAATCCACCGGGGTATTTTAAGGGTATTTAAACATGGTAGACTATTCACGAACATTAACCAAGAGGTATGTATATTAACTGGTACTTGCTCGTCCCAGTCACACTTAGCCGTCCATAGACTTTGGATGATAATTTTAGCCTCGATAATGCAAGGACCTACCAGACCTAATGGGTCAAATATTTGACTAATCACAGATAAAATGTGGCGCTTTGTGATTGGTTTGCTGGTATCGACTGATATTGAAAACTCGAGAGAATCAGATTTACATAGCCAATATAGGCCTAACGTTTTAGATGACACGTTTCTATCCTCAGACAAGTTCAACCTACCAGAATGCCCTGAAACACCGGCTATTTCGGTTAAAATATCTAAACTATTAGATTGCCATTTTCTCAAATGAAAGTTAGCTGACGCTAAAATGGATGCGACTTCTTTACCCATCTGGACCACCTCGGAAACCGAGTCGCCACCACTAAGATAATCGTCGACGTAAAAATCTCGTTCAATGGACGATTTTACAATGCCATTAGAGGCGGTTGTTGCTAGACTGACTAAGCTCTTAGTAGCTAAATAAGGGGCGGAAGCTGTGCCATAAGTAACAGTATTAAGACTGTACGTTTGAAGTGGTAGCTTGGGGTCAGCACGAAATATTATTTGTTGTAAGCTACGTTGTGATGGTGTTACATGAATGGCCCTATACATCTTCTCTATGTCACCAGAAATGACAAACTTGTGCTGACGGAAACGCAGCAATATAGAAAAGAGGTCATCTTGGACAGTGGGCCCCACCATTTGGATGTCATTGAACGACACTCCAGAAGTAGTCGCTGCTGATGCATCGAAGACTACCCTGAGCTTAGTTGTGGTACTGGATTCTCGGATGACTCCATGATGTGGCAAAAAATACTCAATTTTGTTACCTGAATGAGGTTTCCTTGTTGAGTTATTCACAGTCATATGACCTAAGCTCACGTACTCCTCGATGAATGCAACATATTTTTCCTTAAATGCAGGATCACGTTGGAAACGACGTTCCAAAGATAAAAATCGACGTTTAGCCATTTCATAAGATTCACCTAACTCACTGGGATCATTTTTAAGAGGCATTGTAACTATGAAATGCCCGTTTTGATCACGCACAGTGTTTACACGAAAATTTTCTTCACAAGCTCGTTCTTCCTGTGACAAGGAATGCTCAGAAGAAACGGAATCGAGTTCCCAAAATTTATTTAGGTTGTTATTTAAATCGTTCATGGAGATATTACAAAAATGAGAATATGTATTTTTGGTTGGATGTTTTGGAAGAGCCACAGAGCCTGATACTATCCATCCTAGCTTTGTCTCTTGTAACTTAGGTTGATTTTTGCCTAAATTAATAGATGTATTGCCTAGAATATTCCAAAATATTTCAGCACCAACTAGTATGTCAATCTCTGATGGAACGTTGAATGACGGATCGGCCAGATTTAAATCTAGTGGTATGGGAATGCTACGTATGTTGACTAAAGTAGCCGGCAGTAATTTGGTAATTGTTGGTAATATGAAACAATTTATATCTATCTTATAGCTGCCGCTGCACGATTCAATGGTTAGTTTGCAAGACTGTGTACTTAATGTAGTATGAGTGTTTATACCTGTCACCGTGGAGCTCGTGCTACGTCGAGGAAGTCCTAGCTTATCACTTAGTTTCTGCGTAATAAAATTTGCTGTGCTACCATTATCGAGCAGGATCCTGGCGTCGAACTTGATGCCTCGGTGGTTCACCACTCTCACCAACGCTGTGGACAGTAATACATGAGAGGTAGTTTGTTGCGACTGAGTGTCACTTGACATGGAGATATTTTCTGAGGTGCCATTATGTGGAGCGGCATCCCCAGAAACATCAGCGGGCAATGCTACACTACTGGGCATAGGATCTTGGAAATGAGTAGACTGTTCCACATGTAAAAGGGTATTATGTCTACCTTTACAATATTTACAAGGAGCTAATCTACATCGTTTCGTTAGATGACCACTACGTAAACAATTGAAACAAACTTTAAATTCTTTAACCTTTAATATCCGTTGTTCTACGTTTAATTTTCGGAACCCTTCACAAGTGTATAATAGATGATTTTGATTACATAAGGGACATTTTGTTTTATAATTTTGATTTGAATGATCTCTCTGATTAGTTGCTATTATTAATGATTTATGTTTATTTTCTACTTGATTGTTAATCGTGTTAGTATTATTTTCTATACTACGTGTGATTTTGTTATGTTCTAATGTCTCCAACAAATCAGCTTTTTTACTAATAAAAGAACAAAATTGAGAAACTGTTGGTTTTGTTGGTATTGTATTACGATGAGCTTCCCATTCCCTGCTGGTGATAGGATCTAATTTAATTGCCATCATATAAATAATCAACGTATCCCAACTGTCCGTGGGCTCGTTCATTGTATGAAGGGCTCTGATATTTCTATTAATTAAATCAATTAAACGACGCAAAGAAATGGATGATTCTTGTGTAATACAGTCTACATTGAACAAAGCCTTAACATGGGTATCTACTAAAAGCCTACTATTATCAAAGCGGTCGCATAGTAACTTCCACGCCATTTGATAATTATCACCTTTAAAATCAATATTTTTTATTATTTCTAAAGCATCGCCTTTAAGCGACGCACGGAGGTAGTGGAACTTACTAATAGCATCTATGCAACTACTACTATGAATTAGTGACAAATATGTATCTCTATACTCAAGCCAGTACTGATAACCACCATCAAAATTAGGCAAATCAATTTTAGGTAAGCGTATAAAGTTACGTTGTTGGAACGATTCACCTGAGTGTTTGTTCACCGAGCCCGTTACAGACCCACCATCACCGCTCTCGTTACTGGCAAGCAGGCCATGCGCCTGCGCTGCGAGTGCGTGGTAACGGTCCTCGAACTTTGCTCTCTCTGCATACGCCTCGTCAGGATCATCCGAAAGCACCTCGATGTCTACCTGTAAATTGTCGAAATCGTCGTATGTACCCTCAAATTTTTTTAAACGGCTCACCAACTCTAATCGTTGAATGTCAGAAATAATTTTGCAACTAAGAAGCACATTCATATAATTTGTGAAATGTGTAAGCTTTGCTTTAATGGCACTTCGCTTTCTCAACAATAAGTCTAAAGAGGCCATAGCGTAAACCAGCAAGAAAGGTAATAGGTAATATTAATACTAATTGATAATGCGTAGCAAAGTTTCGTAAAGAAGTTGGCAGTAAATTATGAACAAAGCATAAAAAATGTGAATGAATAGCCGCGTGACCTTGATGAATGTCACGGGAGCCGGCGAGCTACACCGGTCAATGACCGCTCAGCTGTTACAATTATTTAACGCACACAGCTGATCATGCACCCAGTTAACGGTAAATAGCCTGGGGATTTAGCAGTGCACAAGCGTAAGCAAAGCATAAGAGTGAAAGAGATGACTATACTGATAACACGTAATGACTCAAATATGAACGTGAAAACGGAAAATAATTTGAATTTAACGGAATAAACACTTAAATTTTGTTTGAAAAATATAGAAGGAATATAGAAGGAAAAAATTGGAACGAACTCACCCAATACCGAACCTTTATCCACAAGAAACCTGTCCAAAAATTCTTCCAAGCGATGACTCGGCGTAAATCGAAAAATGCAGTCGATGTAGTAAGCGCCGGCGTCGTTATCAAGACTTGGTGATGTAAAGTATGGTCCAGTTCTTGTTCTTGTGTTCGATGGACTTCGTTAGAAAAAACCGTTGCTCCGGTGACGCAGCGAATTGCAGGAGTCCAATGTTCACCAACGTCGACTCGTAATGCCAGTAGCCGACAAAATTGTGTTAACAAAACGCGACTGTAAGGAGGCTCGAATGACCATTTGTTAGGGACCTAAACTAAGGACTTAATTTAAACTAGTGGACTGTATAATAAAGAAGTATAATCCGAAATAGGTAGTACAACAATATGTCGGTGTTGGTAAATAGGAGTGCGCGCGCGTGCCGTCGTCCGTGATCGGTAGCGAAGTGCTTCGATGGCCCGCGTCCCGCACGCCGCACCTCTCGTCGTCACCCGCCACCTTCCGCTGTCCCCGACGGCCGCCGAAGATCGCCGAGTGGTCGGAGACGCCCGAACAGTCTTCACTGGTGATACATGGCAGAATGTTAAACTTAGTACTGAGACAGGCTTGGCTAACATCGCCAAGTGGTTGACAGTTAATTTGCTTACATTAAACATCACAAAAACAAATTACGTTTGCTTTAGTGTCTGCCAACGTTCACAACCAGAGGAAGATTTTAATATTAAAATTCATACTTGCAATAGCAGTAATCGCAATAGTTGTAGCTGCTCAACAATCAACAAAGTACCACATATTAAGTACCTAGGAGTTATCGTGGACCAGAGACTATCATGGTACCCACACATTGAGCAGGTTGCCAATAGAGTCAGGAAATTAAGCTGGATGTTCAGGACTCTTAGACACGTCGTTCCCAAGACTGCCGGTAATCATTCAGGCCATCCAAAAGATTTTCTTAAGATGATTTACGTTGCGCTAGTCCAGTCAGTACTTTCCTATTGTATACCTGTCTGGGGTGGTGCAGCTAAAACAAAATTTCTAGCGGTGGAAAGGGCACAACGCGCTCTTATCAAGTGTATGTACTTCAAAAAAAAGAGATATCCTACTGAAGACCTATTTCGAATTAGTAACTTGCTCTCAGTCAGGAAACTTTACATTACACAAATAATATTAAAAAAACATAAGTCTCTTTCCTATGATGCTGGTATATTGAGTAAAAGAAGGAAAGATATAATATTAAATATCCCTAGGACAAGGACTTTGCTTGCCAGTATGCAATTTAGTAAACGATCTGCTGCGCTATATAATAAAATCAATAAATACATCTATATTTATCCCAAAAACTACTATGACAGTAAAAAAATTATTATGGAATGGATACAAAAGCTTACCTACAATGATACCGAAACACTTCTGAAACCTTGACACATACACATTCTCACACTTATGTACTCTCAGTCATACCTACAGGCTACACTCTCACTCACAATACTCACACACATACTTACACCCCACATACACACACATACACACATTTGATTTAATTTAATGTTAATTTATGTAGTTTTAGCAAAAACATTATACAATTTGCTATTTATATAATACGTCTTGCTATGGAAGAGCGGATTCTCCTAATACAGGCACTATCTGCCTAAAAGGAGGATCCAATCAAAAAATTTGTTTAGACCTCTACTTGTTTTTACCAATAAACAATTTTTTTTTTTTTTTTTTTTTTTTTTTTTTTTTTTTTTTTTTTTTTAACTGTACGCGCAGGACGTTGTAGGCTCTCTGAGTATATTTCACCCACAAGCTGCACGTGTAGAAGGTTTGGCAGTATGCCTTGAAAAAAGAAACTTTTAGATCCTTACTACAACGTGCAAACCTGCAGGCTAACCTTATTTCGATTGGATAAGTATGAAATTCAATTGATAAATTTAAAATTCCTCTACCGTCCCGTCCGCCAGTCTGCACAGGCCATAACTATGCCTAATATCTCAGAAGAGTCTTCAAGCTGTCTGCATTATGCTCAATCGCTACATCGCAAGACAAAGCGTTAAAAAAATGCAATTATTTGTGCTTGTCAAAGTCAAATAATTTATTTCAATTAGGCGCAAAAAGGCACTTTTGGACGTCAAAGTTTACAAAAAATAGAATTGATTCTAGTCGCTTCTTCCTAAAAGTAGTTTTCGTATGGAAAAGAATGGGCAAGAAACTCCACCGTTACTCTTTTAAAATGTTTTACAATATTTTGTATACATTAATTATATAATTATATGTGAAGACGATGCACCTGGAATAAGATTACTATACCACAATAGGTAAAAATTATTACAAATTGCTGCTTGATATTATATTTACCTCAAAGTCCTCATACCCACGGGCGATTATTTATCGCACACTGGATTTTGAACACTCGGTGTTGAGCCGAAGATTCAGAATCTAACAGAGTGGTATATAGTGCGTCAAAAAAGCACACAGTTGGATTTTCAACTCTCGGCCCTGAGCAGTGCTTTGAAAATCCAGTGCGCGATAAAAAATCGCCTGTGAATACGAGTACAACTGCTTACCTCTTTAATCTTAATATCCATTAACATACTTAATCTCGCCATATGGTTGTCGAATCTGCATTAATTAGATCTTGATTAGTACAAAGTCGCCGCTGATCATCAATTGACTTTAATTTCATGTAAATGAATTGTCCTTGTGGTTTGTAAGTGCAGTTTTTATTGGCATATTAACGATAGTTAGCAAATGTATTGAATGTCGAAAACGAATGGAAATCAATAAAACAGACGCAAATTCTTTGTTAAAATACAAAAAAAAAAAATCGGCCAAGTGCGAGTCACATTCGCGCACGAGGGATTCCGTACCATTATCGATAAAAACCGGCCAAGTGCGTGTCGGACCACGCACAATGAAGGGTTCCGTAGTTGGGATGAATTTATCCCAAAAACAAACTTAACTTTGTAGTTGAAAATTATGTTCTCCCATACGGAATGTATGGGAAAACATGTTTTTGCAACTGCAAAGTTAAGTTGGTCGATTATTACTCGTTAACCTGTAGAGCCTACTTAGCTGTGATAGTTTTCCTTTTAATTTCGTTATATAAGCTACTGTTGTGATTTTTTTCACACACCCAAAACCAACCATTTAGCCGGCAGGGGGGGACACACACTTGACTCTAACAAAAATTAGCACTTTAAAGCTTAATATTTCGCAAACGAATCCCTGAATCCAAAAATGGTTTTCACAAACTCACAATATTTTTGAAAGACCTTTCCAATGATATCCCTCACCATGGGGTAAAAAAATAAAAAAATAAACATTACCACTTTACGTGTATGAGAGGTACCCTAAAAAAAAATGTTTTTCATAATTTTGTTTTACCACTTTGTCGGCGTAATTAATATGTATACCTGTGCCAAATTACAACTTTCTAGTACTAAGGGTCTCGGAGCTAGACCGCGGACAGACAGACAGACAGACAGACAGACAGACGGACATGACGAAACTATAAGGGTTCCTTGTTTACTACGGAACCCTAAAAACGGCAAAAAAATCATGTCTGTTCTATGGGAGCCCCTTAAATTTCTTTTATTCTGTTTTTTAGTATTTGTTGTTATAGCGGCAACAGAAATACATCATCTGTGAAAATGTCAACTGTCTAACACGGTTCATGAGATACAGCCTGGTGACAGACGGACAGACAGACAGACGGACGGACAGCGGAGTCTTAGTAATAGGGTCCCGTTTTACCCTTTGAGTACGAATCCCTAAAAATCAGCAATTTTTTATGACAATAGACAGCCTCCCCAAAAAAAGCAACCTTTTTTCTACAACACACACATTTTGTGTAAAAAGTACCGGGAATTGTTTAAGAGGGTTTATCCTAAAAGTTAGCAACGTCGTAAATAGCTGTCAAATATTTACCTGTTTTGATTAATTTAGCAATATTACTGTATGGAATTAAGAAATGTGGCTAACTAGTTCCCTAGAATATTAATAATGAACACCGCAGCTTCAGCCTTAGCCGCGGGCGGCGCGCGTTAAAACCATCTGCGACGATAAGCTCGCGTGGGACCCCCGGAGCCTCGCAGCACCTGAGCCGTGACAGAAACCATGCCTGCTGCATATTGCATGCTCGCTTGCATGCTGCATGCATGGTGTATGCTTGTTTGCATGTTTGAAAAATGTTACGTCAGCAACTTCTGTATTGATTTTTCGGAATTTTCAGTATTTTATTCGGTCGTTTCAGTATTTTTTTCGGTCGTTTCTTTATTTTGTATTCGTATATAAGCTGTCGGAAAATTTGTATTTATAGCAGTAAATTTCATATTTATATTTTCTTCGCATCATCAAAAAATATTTTGAGTATGCACATATTTTAATTTTTTTCCGGGGTGTTTATTACTACCCTTTAAAAAATCCGCTGTACACTGAAATCTTGTTTGGTTTTTTTACACCTAGGGAGAGAATGTGTGTATTGATTCACCTGATATTTTCGAGCTTTACGAAGTACCTAGGCCGATGACGCGCGACAATTCACGAACTTCTGATTTTCGGCTTGGCCGAAGCTTCGGCTGGTTTATAGCTGATTTTTTTTTTACTGAAAATGGCCGTAAATGAAAACGAATCTTCAGTCGGTCACTAGTACTAATATTGTTTACCTAAACCGCAAAGCCGATTGTAATACGGTATGGAGGTTAAACCAATTAACCAATTTGTATGTAATTCGATATCTGGACGAATTATTGTAATCTTCTAACTGATTCTTTTAAG
This sequence comes from Agrochola lychnidis, assembly GCA_963680765.1. Classification (NCBI taxonomy): domain Eukaryota; kingdom Metazoa; phylum Arthropoda; class Insecta; order Lepidoptera; family Noctuidae; genus Agrochola; species Agrochola lychnidis. The sequence goes on from OY796874.1 coordinate 13,374,426, forward strand.
AACTTAATATGAAGAAATTAATATGATTACACCTATTTCCGCTAGCGTGGCTTCCGGATCATAGGATATCAGTGCCGGTACTGCCAGTGTAGACATTCCAGCGTTCTCTGTTTCCAAATGTATCTTTTGGTACAGAACATACGTACTCAAATAGAATGAGATTATGACCAGTACCCTAATTGCGTAATTTATTTTCGTAAACGAATATGACAAATTTGTTTCATTTTGACAGTTCAACAACATTCATTGCGTTATGTACGTTGTTGACCAGATTTTTTTTCTCCAACTTATGAAGCAATGGATTAGCAATCTGTTTGAAATCCAAACAAATTGTGATTGATCGTGTACTACGCGATTACAGGTACAGGGATTTGACAACAGATTAATTAATGGAATCCTATCGCTTTATACTATAATCGTGAATTGTACGTCGAAAGAATGCGTTTTTGACACCTGTCAGTTTTATACTAACGAATTTAATCCTTATTAGTACTAAAAAGTGAAAAATAAAAACTTAAAAAAAAAACAACCGACTTCCAAAAAAAACACTACAAAGTGAAAAATAACTTTAATTTTGGACGTCGGTGGTAAAAAACGAAAATCTAAACCAAAGACACCGACTTCCGAAATCAGTTATTTTTCACACATGTTTTTTTTGGAAGTCTGTTGTTTTTTGTAATATGTTTTTATTTTTCACTTTTTAGTTGTGGTACCCGCCCCACAAAAATTCGAATACCACTCCTGCTATGTAAATAACAGTGACAGGAACTAATTACGTTAGCTGCAATCGGAGGATTAAAAAAACCAAAAATGATTTAACTAAATTGAATTACTAAACTAATATTTACAAAATTAAACCTATGAATGATGATTCTAGTTCGAAGTGGGAAATTAGAATGATCATCCTTACAATTTATTGAACAACCATAACTTGCGGAATCGATTGTCGTCATAGGTGCATCAGCGATTATAGAAACTAATAAGGTCAGCGCGTATGCAACATCAGCGACCTTCATCTCGTAGTTGCGCTAAATAATTAGCTTCCGGAATCGTTTGACGTCATAGGTGCATCAGCGATTATAGAAATTAATAAGGTCAGCGTGGATGCAACATCAGCGACCTTCATCTCGTAGTAGCGCTATGTAATTAGCTTCCGGAATCGTTTGACGTCATAGGTGCATCAGCGATTATACAGGGTTACTGGTAACTCGACGTATTCCTTGCAGGACGTCATAGTAGGGTTAAAATGCAACAAATTAAGCCACCAAATGTTCTACCGAAATTCAGTAGTTTTTGAATTAGTTAAGAGTTTTAGTTTTTTTGTGAAAAATCCCAGATTAAATCATTTGAAACCAATTTAAAAATGATTCACGGCGCGACTGTACTGAAATTTAAGTTATTATCATAGTTGACGCCGTAGCAGACCTTTGTTAATAATTAAAAGTTCAATAATGCCTAAAACTTTGGCAAATATCACTAACCAAACATTTAATTTTTTGTAATTTTTGCTATGACTTCATAAAAAATGTAGTCTAGTGCAAAAAAAAAAAATGCTACACCTGGTGTACAAATTACTAAGAAAATATCCTTGTCTTATCAGCTATCCAAAAAGGTATGAAAGTTAATACAAAATCATGGACTACATTATGAAAATCGTTTTTGATTTAGTACAGGCGTGCGTTTCACAAAAAGGTGATTATTCGAAAAATCAAAAACAAAATCGTGAACATTATTATTCTTTTTAATCAATATTAAAAACTTTAATTACACACATTTCACACGTCTTGTTCGATGTGCTGCCCTCGGTTTCGAATACATGTTCTTATTCGCTTTCTTACTTCGGTTTTTGTTATTCTTGATGTGATTGTTGCCCTCATCTAGTCCGCCGCATTTATAATTCTCTCCCTTAGTTCTTCAATTGAATTTACTGGGGTCACATAAACTAGATCTTTCATATGACCCCAGACGTAAAAGTCTAGCGGCGTCAGATCAGGGCTTCGTACAGGCCACGGAATCGGCCCACCGTGCCCTATCCATCGGTTTGGATAGTTTTCATCCAGCAATTGTCGAATTGTGATTCGGAAGTGGGCTGGACATCCGTCATGTTGGTAAATCATGTCTGCTCTTCTTTCTTCCGGTACATCCGTGAGCAGTGCTGATAAATGATTTCTGAGGAAATCTTCATAAAGTTCCCCATTTAGTGTTCGGGGTAAAAAATGTGGGCCAATTAATTTGTCGTCAATAATACCCATCCAAACATTAAGCGAGAACCTTCGCTGGGATGCGGTTGGTTTCAGTTTTTTAGGGTTTGCTTCTGCTTTCGGTGCCCAGTAATGTAAGTTGTGGTAATTCAGAATGTTTTTTAAAAAGTTTTCGCTGTCGGCGTCGGCACTTAGCATAAAACGACAAAATTCAAGCCGTCTCGGCGGATCTCCTTCTTCTAATGACTGGACTGGTTGGTAATGGTATGGATGTCGGCCTGACAAGTGAACTACAGACCAGACTTTCCACTGTGACATACCAAGCTCACGCGCTACGATGTTTGTCGATGTGTTAGGATCGTCAATAAAACGTTGAAGAATAAGCTCCTCGTCCTCAGCCGTGTATCTCCGGGAACGACCAGTGTCAACTTGCCTGCTTCTTTGGACGCTGCTAGTTTCAGATATTCGCCGATAAGTCGATCCGAAGACACTAACGTGGGGGAGTCGGCGGTTGGGAAAGCGAAGTTGATATTCTCGCCGCGCCTCAGCAGTGTTACCGTCACAAAGTCCGTAACAGTACATTATGTCAGCGTATTCAGGATTAGAATATGCAGCCATAGTCAGCGCTTATGAAGGCACAGCACAGCACAAGAGCAAGATACGCAGCAACAGTTAGGGAAATAGCCAGTAACAAAACACGAGCTTGCGCGACGTAGAGTTGAAACTAACTAACGCTGACGACCAAATTTTGCAAAATCGCACCCCCTGTCATGCCGAGAGAACAATAGCGACCAATCACAAAGCTCCCCGAGTGTTTGGAGTTCAAGCGCAGGTAAAAGCTACGAATAATACGAATACGAAACAATAGGTTGACCGTCTCGCAATTTTACCTGCCCCCCATAAAACTCTTCTCTTCCCTGGCACACATGCAAAAGTATTGACAATCATACCTTTCTGAATAACTGATAAGACAAGGATATTTTCCTAGTAATTTGTACACCTGGTGTAGTATTTTTTTTTTTGCACTAGACTACTTTTTTTATGAAGTAATAGCAAAAATTACAAAAAATTAAATGTTTGGTTAGTGATATTTGCCAAAGTTTTAGGCATTATTGAACTTTTAATTATTAACAAAGGTCTGCTACGGCGTCAACTACGATAATAACTTAAATTTCAGTACAGTCGCGCCGTAAATCATTTTTAAATTGGTTTCAAATGATTTAATCTGGGATTTTTCATAAAAAAACTAAAACTCTTAACTAATTCAAAAACTACTGAATTTCGGTAGAACATTTGGTGGCTTAATTTGTTGCATTTTAACCCTACTATGACGTCCTGCAAGGAATACGTCGAGTTACCAGTAACCCTGTAGAAATTAATAAGGTCAGCGTGGATGCAACATCAGCGACCTTGATATAGTAGCGCTATGTAATTAACTTATCATATCATCCATGTACTAAATACGAAAAAATACGTATTATTGAAGCTAACTCAAAAACAATTCAAGCAAGAACTTTTAAAATCGGTCTACAATTGACGGAGAAATCGGAGGACATACATTAAAAAAAACATTCATACGCTACGAACATATAACCTCCTGCCTTTTGGAAGTCGGTTAAAAATTGTCCAACTGACAGGTGTCAGCAACACATTCTCTTAACGGTTGGACTGTAAGTACTTTATATAGATGCGAATATAATGTCTTCGATTGTTCATTGTGAAGGTCAAAACAGTTCGTATGATGTAATGTACACTGTGGTGCAAAATAATTTGGCGCGCATGAAGAAAAGTTTTTTCATCAACTTGATGTTAAGAGCGATTATTCTGAAAGCGGGCAACATCTCAAATAGATGTCAAATATTTCGCTGTTTTGATTAATTTGGCAATATTACTGTATGGAAATAAGAAATCTGGCTAACTATACTCCATTTGAAATAAGATTAGACATTTAAACAAACCTTTATTACAGTCCGTTCAACCGATTCTGACTTCTATACCGTAGACATAAGGATGGTATTAAAAGCAAAAAAAGTGGTTACAATACCAACTGTTTACTGCAGCTGCTATTTGTCATGCAATCAACGCAATAGAAGTCAAAATCGGTTGAACGGACTGTAAAAAAAGTTTAGTTAAATGTCTAATCTTATTTCAAATGGAGTATAGTTCCCTAGAATATTAATAATGAATTGCAATTATAACACTGAATTAGATGTTGTAACAATTTTATGTGTAAAAAAGGCATTTAGAAAGTTTCCAAATACTTTTTCTACATCTAAAACTAAATATTCAGTGTCACGATTTAATTATTGCATTTCATTATTAATATTCTAGTTCGCTAGTTAGCCACATTTCTAATTTCCATACAGTAAACATGTGCAATTTACTGCGATATGACGCAGGCATTCGATTATGTTTAGCATAATATTCTTTTAAAAAAACTCGAAGCGTATGGTGTAAGAGGAAATGTTCAAAAGCTCTTACAATCATATTTACAAGAAAGGAAGCAAACAACTGAAATAACGACGATTAATGCGAGCACTAAACGTGAAGTGATTTTTACATCTGGGGAGCGTAACGTCAACTATGGCGTACCGCAAGGAAGCGTATTAGGACCACCGCTATTTACCCTTTATATCAACGATTTTCCTAAATGTATAGAACACAGTATGACACTTTTTGCAGATGACAGCACGATAACCATTCCTTGTGACGATAAGCATATGTATGAAACTGATATAAATAATACATTAGACAAAGCGATTCTATGGTTAGAAAATAATAACCTTATTATCAACTTAAATAAAACAGTAATAATGCATTTTAGTCAAAGGCGGTTAAAATTTCCGATCTTTAATATTAAATATAATAGTAATGTAATTGACGCAGTAAATTTCACAAAGTTTTTAGGATTAACCATAGATCGTAATTTAAATTGGAAAGCTCACATAGAGGTTATTAGCAAAAAACTAAATAACTGTGCATTCGCATTATTTAAACTATCGCGGATTTTAAAGACTGATGCCCTATTAACCGCCTATTACGGCATAGCAGAGGCCATTATCAGATACGGCATTATTTTTTGGGGATTCTCTACGGATAAAGATATCGCATTTAAAGCCCAAAAAAAATGCCTTAGATCCATATTTAAATTAAAAATGACTGATAGCTGCAAGCCGTTTTTCATAAGCCACAACATCTTGACTTTGCCTTCAATTTATATTTTGGAAATTGCGATATTTGTTAAATCAAATCCTAAGTTATTTCCCCGCATGGCAGACCGGTTTCCTAGAAATAGACGTGATAACAGTCAACTCTGTCAACATAGGTCTCGAACTGCACTGATGGGCAGAAGTGTTTTTTGTATGGCTCCCATTATTTACAATAAGTTTCCCAATGGTTGGAAAGAGCTAAGCGTAGAAGCATTTAAAAGGAAAGTAAAATCTTTTTTAGCTAGTAAAGCATATTATGATGTGAATGAATTTTTAAAAGAATCATTTTAAATTGACATGCTGTCCTATATATTATTTTAATCTATAATGTATGTAGTGTAATAATGATTTTTTGTATTGAATATTTTGGACCTGTGTTAATATTGTATTATTTTATATTATTGTGTAAAGTTTTTTATTTTGATAATTGAATATTTGACAATTTTTTATGTAACTCCTGTTTCTATATGAATCAATTATGTAATCAGTCAATTCAATTTATTTACTTATGTCAGCATTGTCAGTGTTAATGAATGTTGTTACATTATTATTATTTTAAATTCTATACTTGTATTTTAATATTTGCACACCATGACAATATGGTAAACATGTTAGCACAACTCCATGTACTTATAACACCTTGCATGCATTTTATCGTATGTACACATATGTTTGAACAAATAAAGTTATCTGAATCTGAATCTGTAATATTGCTAAATTAATCAAACAGGAAAATATTTGACAGCTATTTACGACGTTGCCGACTTTTAGGGTAAAACCTCTTAAAGTAAAATAGTATTCTTGAAATTGATTGATTGTTTTTGAAAATAAACACTTGTAGATGAGAGAGGTATAGTCGAAGCTCAAAAAACGATCTTTTAAAGACAAGCTTTGAATGGATTTAAATTGAGAAGGACAGAATACTGCAGGTAAAGTAGTAGTAGGTAGTACTTCGACAGTTTATTAATTAGCATTACATTTACAGACTAAATTAATCCGTCCACTAATTCCTGATACGCGTTATCTCAGTATTTGGTACTAATCCGAATTAGCCACAAAGATAACTCAGCGTGATTCAGTAAAAAAATACATGTCTTAAATTACTTAAAACACACACGTATCGTTATATTTCACGTGAATTTTTGATGATTTACTTTGCTTTCTTGCACAGAAGTTGTTTGTAATGCATAGATGGTCAGTTGCCGACGGCAATTCCCCGCTTAATAGCGTTACTGTCACGGCAACTTGCCGTGACAGTAACGCTATTAAGCGGGGAATTTGTCCAATTATAAACACAATTTCCACGAAAACTCCGCCCCCATGCACCCCACCACTCCACTATGTGCTAAACGTTAACACATCAGTAATAAAGTTGAATATCGCGTGCGCTCTTTGATAATTTTCGAGCACGGAACTAAATGGCGTAAGTCTCAATAGGGTAGTTGCCAAGGTAAAAAAAAAGAAATTCTATTTAGTCCGTCTTTCAGATAATAAAAAAATATTAGACACGTATTTTTTGCTTTATCATATTAATCAAAAATAACTTAGAAAACACGCATTAAAGTTGGGGAGTGGGGGCTCGCTACGTCACAACGCAGTTTTAAATCTAGCAAGGCGTGACGTCATGCCACATTTTAACTCAATGTATCGCCGTAATCTTTTGATTATGTCAAAAAAGAAAAAATACGTGTTCAATATTTTTAATAATCTACAAGACCGACAAAAAAAGTTTGGACACAGGCCTATTCTTATTTCTTTTATAACTATAGTAATAATTGATCTAGAGAAAAACTATCTTGTGGCTGGATAGTAAACTATATTTTCTTACTGTGAATACTTATTTTAGACATAAAAGCCGAGTAATTTTCATTTCATTGAAATAAATAAAAAAAGACAAAATTTTCGAATAGAAAAATTATCGAGCGAAAATGTTACAATTACGTAACTGTCTTGTGCATGGAAAGAAAAAGATTAAATAAATCATATTATTATACTAAAGTTCCATTTAAATTGTATGCGTGACTGTTTCAGAATATTAATGCAAATTAAGACGCAGAAATATGACAGTGACCTTGAATGGTTAGCTTGCGTGTTCTGTACTGAGCTCACGCAACGCGTCGTACGTCCAGACAGTAATAGGACTCGCCCATCAAGGAGCGCTGTCCCAAATTAGACGCATTATTAATTTATTACACGTAAAACAAAAGGAATTTTAACAAAACACGTGTACTAAAAGATCAGTAATTTAATTATCTTTAAAATGGTAAAGTTTTCAGAAAAATACGCTTGATAGATTTTGCGTCATTCTCAGTTTTTTATCCGCGTTAGACATAACTTTACAAATTAATTTCACTATGTAATATAAACATAATCAAAAATAAGCCTATATTAAAATATTTAAAAAATGCTCTAATTTAACATATATTTTTTCCAAATCACTAACACTACTCGTTTAGACGTCATCTTCAGTATAAAATCATTAAAAGTCGGTTACCGTCGCCTTAACATACAATTTAGGGAGCCTCCTCTTAAGAGGGAACGCGCCCACGTGGTCGTTGATGTTCATTCCATACTAAAGTATTCCTCTGTTCTCTGACTAATATAATATACCAGCAGCGCCGATTGCTAGGGTAGAGCGAGTGGAGTGGTCGCTCTAGGCGCCAGATGGCAAGGGGCGCCCAAAAAGCCAAATTGCGAAAAACAATTTCCAGCGCAAAATAATATTTTGAAAGGCGGAAGGAAGCAGATCAGATTTTAAAAAATCCGTAGGGTAAAGCCGTAAACTTTCTTAATATTAAAAAAGCAGGAGAACACTAATTAAAGCTACTTAATTTATAATAATGTAATTTTTTAGGGTTCCGTACCCGAAGGGTTTAACGGAACCCTATTACTAAGACTCCGCTGTCTGTCACCAGGCTGTATCTCATGAACCGTGATAGTTAGACAGTTGAAATTTTCACAGATGATGTATTTCTGTTGCCGCTATAACAACAAATACTAAAAGACATAATAAAATAAATATTTAAGGGGGCTCCCATACAACAGACATGATTTTGTTGCCGTTTTTATAGACCCTTCGTGCGCGAGTCCAACGCACACTTGTCTGGTTTTCTTATAATGTTCGTTTAGTTTGTGCAGAATAAATAATTTTTCTTTCTTTCGATAGGATTATAATTATGAACTTAGAGTTGTATTGATTATTTTTATGATTATAATTCTAAAAATAAATATTTATGCAAATTGCAATAAATGTAAGAAAATTTGAATTTCGCGGGTACCGTTAGGGTACCCGCGAAATTCAAATTTTCTTACATTTACAACAAAACAAATGAATGTCGCCTGCACCAGCACATCACCGCACATGCGCTACAGCGGGTGCTGCTGTCCCCCGTTTAAACGTTCCAATGCAAAAGTTGATGGAAACTCCTTGGTGATATTAACTTCTTGGAATAGCCCTGTATCGTAATAGAAAAAAAAATTGTTTTATAGCATTATTTTGTTAGAGAAAAAATGTTATAATATGATTATTCTATTTTTAAATTTCGGTTTTGTGTTCATAAAGTATGTCAATATAAACTCGTTTTGAATTTTATAATTCGAATATTACGCTATGAGAGTAGATACATATAATTATATTATAGTTCCGTCTGCGGTCGCTCGAAGATTACTATGGAAAATATATCGTAATATGCCTAGCTATGATTTATATTAATATAGCTACGTCTGTGACGGGCTTGAAGGTCGCTGACCTACTACTTTCTAAAGGGCTAATCAACACGCCGCCACATCTGATGTTGACTGCCTGTGATTGGTTGACCCAAAATAACTACAGCCAATCAAATTACTTTACCAAGAGATTAAATTCGAAATTCAGAAATCGGCCGTTATACTGTTTGAATAGCTGACTCTGGCCGCCCTAGCTACTCTGCAAACTCATGTAAATATAGGGTTACCATCTATGTAAGGGAGGATGCCTGTCTAGGATGTACAAAACGCCTGATTTTTCAGAAAAATGCCTGTCTGTAGTAAAGAAATTGTACGTCTTAAAATAAATAATACGCAGCAGATAGTTTTAAAGATGTATCCATTCAAAATGAAAAGTTCAAAAGTATGAATTATTTACTAACACTAAACGAATTTAGAAAAAACTAACTTACCACACTGAGTGATATTTTTCCGAAGTCATTTTCGTCAAAAATTATTTTTTTTCTGACTCTAGTGTCAAGCGATTCCTTTCTTTACTCAACTGTGCACTTATTAGGGAATTTCAAAAACCGGCCAAGTGCGAGTCGTACTCGCCCATGAAGGGTTCCGTAGCAGCAAGTAACATTGAATGAAAGGTAGATTGCGGTTTACGATTTATGACGTATTAAAAAAAAACTACTTGCTAGATCTCGTTCAAACCAATTTTCGGTGGAAGTTTACATGGTAATGTACATCATATATTTTTTTTAGTTTTATCATTCTCTTATTTTAGAAGTTACAGGGGGACACACATTTTACCACTTTGGAAGTGTCTCTCGCGCAAACTATTCAGTTTAGAAAAAGATGGTACTAGAAACCTCAATATCATTTTTGAAGACCTATCCATAGACACCCCACACGTATGGGATTGATGAAAAAAAATTTTTTGAGTTTCAGTTCTAAGTATGGGGAACTCCAAAATTATTTGTTTTTTTTCTATTTTTGTGTGAAAATCTTAATGCGGTTCACAGAATACATCTACTTACCAAGTTTCAACAGCATAGCTCTTATAGTTTCGGAAAAAAGTGGCTGTGACATACGGACGGACAGACAGACAGACAGACAGACAGACATGACGAATCTATAAGGGTTCCGTTTTTTGCCATTTGGCAACGGAACCCTAAAAATGCCTGTCTCAGCTTAGCGCCGGCCGCACGCCTGTCTTAACCCTAAAATGCCTATCAAATCCGGCAAATGCCTGTCAGATGGTAACCCTATGTAAATATGACTCTTGCTAAGACACAATAAAGTGCAATTCGGGTCGCACAGCGCTAATGACCTTCAGTTATATTCACCTAGAAGTTGCCTCTCTTTCTATCGCGTAACTCTTAGATCTTCTGACTACGTTACACTTATTGAATTGGCCCGACAAGACGGGCCCGCTGCGTACTTGTAGCTTCATACCTTTTTTTAGGGTTCCGTAGTAAACTAGGAACCCTTATAGTTTCGTCATATCCGTCTGTCTGTCTGTCTGTCCGCGGTCTAGCTCAGAGACCCTTAGTACTAGAACGCTGTAATTTGGCATAGGTATACATATTAATTACGCCGACAAAGTGGTAAAACAAAATTATGAAAAACATTTTTTTTTTAGGGTACCTCCCATACACGTAAAGTGGTGATGTTTTATTTTTTTATCCCATAGTGTGGGGTATCATTGGAAAGGTCTTACAAAAACATTATGAGTTTGTGAAAACCATTTTTAACCGACTTCCAAAAAGGAGGAGGTTATATGTTCGTCGCGTATTGTTTGTTTTTTTTTTTTTTTTTTATGTATGTCCACCGATTTCTCCGTCAATTGTGGACCGATTTTGAAAATTCGTTTTTTGTTTGAAAGGGTGTGCTCTCGAATTGGTCCCATATAAATTGTATTAACTTTGCTTGAATAGTTTTTGAGTTAGCTACAAAATACGTATTTTTTTCCCACTTAGTATGTAGATGATATGTTAAGTTTCTGTCATTGGTAACAGATTATTGGTATTCGAATGTGTGTGGGGTAGGTACCACAACTAAAAAGTGAAAAATAAAAACTTTTGACAAAAAAAAACAACCGACCTCCAAAAAAAACACTACAAAGTGAAAAATAACTTTAATTTCGGAAGTCGGTGGCAAAAAACGTAAATACAAAACTCAAGACACCGACTTCCGAAATTAAAGTTATTTTTCACTTTGTAGTGTTTTTTTTGGAGGTCGGTTGTTTTTTTTTTTGTAAAAAGTTTTTGGATTCAGGGATCCGTTTGCAAAATATTAAGCTTTAAAGTGCTAATTTTTGTTAGAGTCAAGTGTCCCCCCCCTGCCAGCTAAATGGTTGGTTTTGGATGTGTGAAAACAATCACAGCAGTAGTTTATATAACGAAATTAAAAGGAAAACTATCACAGCTAAGTAGACTTTACTAGTTATCGAGTAATAATTGACCAACTTAACTTTGCATTTGCAAAAACAACTACAAAGTTAAGTTTGTTTTTGGGATAAATTCATCCCAACTACGGAACCCTTCATTGGCTTCATGGCCGGTTTTTTTTATCTGTATTCATCTGTGCCTTGGGTAAATAAACCTACAACTTAACTGTATCGATACTTTCACTTTCCTTTAAAGGGGAGAGAGAGAGACACTTCACGTCGCGTTGTAACAGTTCCAAGCGCACTGGACTAAATAACCACGTGTACTGATAACGTATTTGATAAGATATGTTTGTTCATGAGTCTAACACGTGAATACGCACGATTTTATTTATTAACCTTGCTTTTCCAGCTGTTCGGAAAACCATGAATTAATTCTCTTTTATTTTAGGCATTTTTTTTTGATAGAATTTTTTCTTTATGTCAAGGTCAAGGGCAGACTCAGTTAGCAATAAAAAAAAATAAAAAAAACAATTTATCAATATTATGCTGGGTTTTTTTTATATTGCTTTAATATCACCCGAAAAACACGGCTGTTTATTTTATAAAACAAAACAAAGTAATGACAAGATTTAAATTAAAAAATAAACAAAATAACGAATGTAATTTATTAACAAGTATTTATGTTACAATATTCCTTAGCTACAGTTTTATTTGTTTTGCTTTCGGAACCAGCAGGTAAAAACGTAAACAAAACACGTTTTTCCTGTCCGACCCACAGTACTGTCCCTTTTAATTTGCACACCAGTGTACAACAATTAACTTATAATTCGAATAGACACGCGTGGCTACGCAGCAGTCGCGTACCTACCGTGCACAGAGTACGGTCTCATTACATAACGGTAAACGAATAAAAATACACGTGAATATTACAAAAATCTCTACATTATACAGTAAAATATTAATCGTTTTGATAATCTGTCATTGGTACAGTTGTGGTACAAAGCGGTTACAAAGTGTTTTTAAATAAATACAAATTATAGTGCTGTGCTATTTTTTTCGGCCTCATGTGATTGGACCTTGAATTGTTTTTTGTTGTTATTTATTTTTAGTGTTGTTGATATTCTTAGCTATAGGTACGTAAGGATTTAATAGAAGAATTATTAAAGTTTCATATTTAAATCTTACGAGGGTTCCGATTTTTTTTTTGTAGAGTATAATAAAAAAATATTAAAGAAACGGCTAAGTTTTGGATTTGGGCACGAGTTGGAAGTCCATATTTTTTTTACAGAAAGATCGTATTACTAGAAGCCTCCACGTAAAATTTTTAGCTGCGCAGATAAATTATTTACGAGAAAAAAAAAAACAAAATCTTAAAAAATTTGCAAGTTTTTGTCACTTTGACATTTTGCTTTGACTCTGGACGTTTAGTTTTACGTAAGATCAACGCACTAAAATGTTTTACTTCATATTAATTATGAATTAAATACTTATATTTGATAATTTAGAAACTTTTCATGCATAATTCATTTAATGACATATATTTCGCCGATTTAAATTTGCGCTATTAAATTAACAGTTATAATAATTTACCGAATATTGCCGATATGTGAAACCAAACGTAAAATGACGCCATTTTCTTGACACTTCACATAGTCTGTCAGTCATCGTTTGTGTCCCTAGCAGTTGGGAGCGTTTTCGTACTCCTGAAAACTTAGGATGCAAAAGCGAGCGAACCGAGCTCAGGACTTGGGGCACCCCGACTCGGACAGGTTAGGTTAGAAGGGGATGGCGGGGTCTAGTGAGCGAGTGTAGCGAGCGAACAAACCCCGCCATCCCCTTCGTGGTTATTTTTTTTAAACCACCCAGAAATAGGAGCCCCGCGCAGCGGGGCTCCGTCGACAAGGCCCGAAAACTCAGGATGCAAGAGCGAGCGTAGCGAGCTCGGGGCTTGGGGCACCCCGACTCGGACAGGTTAGGTTAGAAGGGGATGGCGGGGTCTATTGAGCGAGCGTAGCGAGCGAACAGACCCCGCCATCCCCTTCGTGGTTATTTTTTTTTAAACCACCCAGATATAGGAGCCCCGCGTAGCGGGGCTCCGTCGACAAGGCCGACTAAAATAAAAATATACCCTATAAAATAGCCATAACGTACAGTGCTTCCTCAAAAAATCATATCTCGAAAAGGGGGGGGCGTCGCATGTTTTCCTTCACGGGGGGGTAGTAGACCGTGGGATGATATACCGAAGTCCTACCAAAGAAACTGCTTATACTACGTACAGATAACACTCAATAAAATGCTAAATGAAATATATTTATCTATTTTTATCTCCATACTTGAACATAATTAGGTACATAATGGTGTTCAGCGGTGTGATGTAGAAGCCAGGAAATAGGAAAACAATAAAAATCAATACAATATTCACAATTATTTTTGGTTAATAACAACATTGTAAGTGATTTGGAGTAAATAGGCCAAATTATAAAAAAACCGACCATGTGCGAGTCGGACTCGCGCACGAAGGGTTCCGTACCATTATCTGTAAAAACGGAAAAAATATTATGTCTGTTGTATCGGAACCCCCTTAAATATTTATTTTATTGTTTTTTAGTATTTGTTGTTATAGCGGCAACAGAAATACATCATCTGTGAAAATTTCAACTGTCTAACTATCACGGTTCATGAGATACAGCCTGGTGACAGACGGACAGACAGACAGACGGACGGACAGCGGAGTCATAGTAACAGGGTCCCGTTTTACTCTTTGGGTACGGAACTCTAAAAATGAGGTTATTAATCTTGGAGATACAAAAGACTCTTGTTTAGTGGATATTTCATGCAAATATATTAAAATAATATGCATTGTAAAATAGTAATTGTATACAATGATGTTTTAAAGAGATACTTTCCTCACTAGTTATTTTTCTGTTACCCATTCATAAATTATAATAATTTAATTTAAATAATTACACACACTTTATACATTTAAATAAATTAGAAAGTGTAGTATTTAAATAATTGATAAAATTTACAATACATTAAACAAAAATATTAAACTAGTTGCGCCCCGCGGTTTCACCCGCATAAGTCTCGATCTCGTGGGAATATCGGGATAAAAAATATCCTATGTGCTAACTTAGGTCATGGTCTACCCATGTGCCAAATTTCATCCAAATCCGTTCAGCCGTTTTAGCGTGAAAGCGTAACAAATAAACAAATTCACTTTCACGTTTATAATATTACTAGCGGACGTCACGCGGTTTCACCCGCGTAGTTCCCGTTCCCGTGGCAGTACGGGGATAACATATAGCTTATGTTACTCGCTGATAATGTAGCTATCCATTGCTGAAAGAATTTTTCAATTCGGTCCAGTAGTTTTTATGTTTATTCGTTACATTAAAAAAAATACAAATCTTTCCTCTTATAATATTAGTATAGATTATAGTTAGGATGTAAGTCATGCAATCTTTTTTGCCTTTTGACGTCAAGACTTTTAAGTTTAAACCCCTGTCCTGGAATAGTACATTACTGCCGCGGTCTATAATGACTACTTTGCTGGTCGCGCTGATGATGGCCGACAGCGCAGCGTAGCGCAGCTCCAGGCCGACACAGCGCGGTTAGCATGCAGCACTTGATGGACGAGCTGAGATAAAGGCCGAGGCCGTAGGTCGAGGCCTTTACAGCGAGGACAGCAAGGGCTGCAATGATGGCCAAACTGGAAGGCCTAGAGCGTAGCTAGGCTAGCTCGAGGCAATCATAGCGTGACCAGCGAAGCAGTCATAATGGGCCAAGGCTTGTATAGTGCTTTACTCAAAAATGCAAGTACCTAATCTAAATAAAACCAGCAAGTAAAGATTTAGATTTCCTACTGATTTTCCACTGCACAAATTTTTCAGATGCAAGCTTATATTTTTCCTTTGAGTTCCGCGGTATTAAATATTCAACCACTAATTTAGCTTCATCTTTAATGTCTGGCGGTGTTAAACACATTGAATCGGAATAATTTTCGCTTTGAGAGATCATATTTAGCGAAAAAGTCACTAAATAAAAATAAAATTTTCGCTGAACGGCGCTTTTGTTACTTCTTTGTTTTTTTTTTTTTTTTAACAATGGTAGTTGGAACTATACAGCCAAATATGGAATAAAATCTTTTTGTACCTATCTCTATAAATACAAACAGCATCTTTTTGCATTTGATTTTTTTAAACGTTGAAACGTCAAAATAGCGGCCGGCAATGTTTTGCCGGCCTGTTAGAGCGACCAGCAAAACTTTGTCGGCCGCTCCTTGAAACAGAACGGCAAGGTCGACTTTGCTCAAACAAGGTTGTCAAAATAATGACCACATTACATGCATTTTTGAGTAAATTAATTTAGTTTTCTAATACAGTGTGATTCTTCATAATGTGCACATATCGAAATTAGGGAATCTATGCTTAATTTTATCGACGGAAAAAATATTAAAACAATTTCTTTTTGTTTTTAATTTTTTGTAAAAAAAAAAATCCTCCTCTTTGGCATCTTATTTATAAATTTTACAATTTTTGTAAAAATTGATGAAAAAAAAAATAGAGATTTTTACTACAAAAACATGTTTATTTTCAATTAAGGGTTGTTTTTTTCTCAATTTTCATTTTATGTGGACACCTTATTACTTCTAATCATTATGGAGTTTGTTTCATCGCGATAGATGATTTAGTTTAAAAGTTACACAGTTTTGTAATTTTTTTTAAATTCCATAAAAAGGATTAAATAAAAGAATTAGGTTTTTTTAAATATTTTTTCTGTCGTTAAAATTAAGCATAGTGTTGCGCACACACGCAGTGCGCGTTTAGTCGGGTAAAAATGAAAAGAAAACACGTTAAAAGTTTTAAGATGTCTGAGACCCCGCGGCGAATAATAACATGCGCACGACGCGATCGCATGAAGCGGACTGGCCAGACAACGCGCCGGCGCGCGGCGGCGGCGGCGCCGGTCGTGGCGGGGCGCGAGCAAACTCGCGGGCGAGCTGCACTCTGCCAAGCGAATCAGATCCTTACGACTTAAAAGTGACCCATGTGAGATCGCAGGGGGGCCTCAGCAATTTTATTAGTAGTAACACAAATAAATGTCGAACAATGTTTTACGTACGCAACATTCTCCCCCTCAGTGTCGTGTCGACACGACACTCAAAACGGTAATTTAAATAAAAATAAACTTAAAATACCCCTAGCCTGGCTGCAGGTCGTTTAAATACGCCATTTTTGGTCCTAACGTCTACAACTCTTACGCGTCCGTCAGCACCGGGGTACACTGATTGTACTATGCCTTTAAGCCAGCAATTACGGGGGGAGTTAGGGTCAACTATTACTACCATATCGCCAATTTTTAATTGGGTACCTTCCTCCCTCCATTTTTGACGCGGCACTAAATCGGGAAGTACCTCCCTCACCCATCTGGCCCAAAAATGATCAGCCAGGCGCTGAGAAACACGCCATCGTTTACGTAAGCATAAGTCTCGATCCGTGAACAACCCTGCACTTGGTAAATTGGACGACGAGCCTATGAGAAAGTGATTTGGCGTCAATGTTTCGTCGTCGTGAGGGTCCACAGAAACATGACCGAGGGGCCGGCTGTTTACAATATTCTCCACTTCCGCTAGGAGAGTAATCAAAGTCTCTTCGTGTGGAGCTCTTTCTTTCAGGACCACTTTGAGGGCGGTCTTGACACTGCGCACGAGTCGCTCCCAAGATCCTCCCATGTGCGGGCTAGCTGGCGGAATGAAGCTCCAGGAAACTCCATTGTTCAGGGCTTCGTTCATGACAGTACCTTTGTCTACGGCTTCGTAGGCTTTCCTTAGTTCAATCTCTGCGCCGCGCATATTGGTCCCATTATCAGAATAAATCTTCTTGGGCCAGCCTCTACGTGCGGCCATTCTACGTAAGGCCATTATCAATGAATCTGCAGTGAGAGACGGCACGATCTCAATATGCACAGCGCGTATCGTCAGGCACGTGAACAAGACACCATAGCGTTTTGGTCTTGATCTGCCAACTGTGACCTCTATTGGTCCAAATAAGTCGACTCCGGTGACGGTAAACGGTCTTTGGTGATGTGTGAGTCTACCTTCGGGTAAGTCACCCAGTCGTGGCGGCTTTGGATTAGCTTTCCTGATGCGACAGAATAAACACTGCGTTGCAACAGTTCGAACCGTAGGACGTAGACGTAACAGCCAATATTTTTGACGCAGTTCATTCACCACCAACTCGTTGCACCCGTGGCCTGCGCGGATGTGATAATACTTGACAATGAGTCGAGCCACGTGGTCATGTCCATCCAGGATCACAGGTGATTTTGTGTCCATCGCTATATCCTTAGCTGCTTCAATTCTTCCACCAACACGTAGTAGTCCAGTATCATCCAATATGGGTGTCAAAGCGCGTAGTCTACTATCGCGTTTTATTTCTTTATTTTGTTTCAACAGCAAGATGTCGCTGCAGAAGGCTGTGGCTTGAGAGTGCTGAAGTAATAAGGTTTCAGCTCGTTTCATTAACTCGTCGGTAAGTCCATTTGTTTTTATCTTCTTGCATTTATCTATGAACAACAAGACAGTAGCAGTAGTTCGAATCAATCGCAACCAACTGGAGAAGCGCGTCGGCTCCGGTACAGGTAAGTCGTTAACACTATTATTTTCATTTACTATATTTATTTTTTCTAATATTTCTTCATCAATTTTTATTTTATTTTCAGGTTCCTGAGGCCAGCAAGAGCGTGATTGATGTAAAAATGACGGACCGGTAAACCACGATGAATCGCTGTTAAGTACATGGTCGGTACTTTTAGTTCCTAAATCTGCCACGTTGACGTCAGTTGGCACATAGTGCCACTCGTCGGCCTTACTTAGTTCGTCAATTTCTCCTAGACGATTCGCGATAAAAACTTTATATGTTCTACAATTATTTCTGATCCAGTGTAAAACAGTAGTCGAATCCGTCCAATAATAAACAGAACTTGGTTTTAAACGATGTTCCATTTTAATATTATTTGCTAATTTACATCCTAATAGAGCACCCTGTAGTTCTAATCGCGGCACAGACACCGATTTCGTAGGTGTAACTTTAGATTTACTAGCGATAAACGCTACAATAATACGTCCACTGCTCATTTCCTTGCGCCAGTACGCGACTGTCGCGTAGGCGCTCGGCGACGCATCGCAAAATACGTGTAGTTCTAAACTTTCGTTACTCGCGCTCTTATCACTATCGCAAAAATACCAGCGCGGAATTCTAATATTATTTATATTTTTAGCTTGAATTATCCAACACTGAAATAAATTATTTAACTCATCATTTAATGGCTCATCCCATTTTATATTTGTTTTCCAAATTTCGCGCATTATTATTTTTCCTTTAATTGTAAATGGTACTAAATAACCATGAATGTCAAAAATAGACATAACGATACATAACAGTTCGCGTTTCGTTGGTCTTCTTTTTAAGTTTACAACATCAACTGGTATACGCTTCAAGGTTAAATCGAATCCTAACTCGTCGCTAGCAGGGTACCATAATAAACCGAGTGTCCTTTCCGATTGATTTTTATCGAATGTGCAACAGACACTGTCACTCAAAGCTTCCTTCGGTACGTTTTCCAGAACATCCGGTAAGTTGCTAGCCCAGTTCCGTATTTCAAATCCACCCTGCTGGTGAATAAAGGTGACTTCCTTAATCATTTGTTTTGTAAGATCGACTTCGGATAAACTATCGATATAGTCGTCCATATAATGTTGCTTGCAAATAGCGTCGACAGCTGTTGGATAAGTATCCTTAAAATACAATGCATTTTTATTTTTAATATGTTGCGCGATAAAAGGCGAGCAGTTCGCGCCAAATATTAATGACGTCATAGCATATTTATTAACGTCCTTAGTGGCTTCATCGGTAAATAAAAACCTAAGTGTATGTTGATCCTTTTCTTTAATTTTAATTCGAAGAAACATATCTTTAATATCTGCAATAATTCCAATTTGATTTTCTCTAAACCTAAACATAATTCCAAATAAAGACTGCAACAGGTCCGGGCCTGTCAATAAGAAATCATTAAGGGAACATCCCTGTGTTTTCGCAGCCGCGTCGAACACTAAACGTAACTTCTTCTTATTGGGGTTATCGACCCCGAAATGTGGTAGGTACCAAATATGGTCGCTAGACTCCCCCTCGTTTAGCCTCCTGGCATAATTATTCGAGAATAAATGCTGAATACGTTCTCGGTAACGAGACGCGTAAGTGTTGTCGGCTGACATTTTCTTCTCGACAGATTTTAAACGATTATAGGCAGTTTGATAAGAATCAGGCATAACAAAGTTATCATGTTTCCAAGGCAATTCCACAAACCATTGATTATCAATTAATTCACATGTGTTATTTAGTATGGTGACAGCACGCAATTCGTCCGCATTCTGTCGCGGTTGTTTTGATATACCTATTGAATCTAACGCAAATGATTTTCTTACAAACTCGTTCAACTCAGAGTCACAACAATGTTGCGCGCTGTCATCACTAGCAAAACGATCAGCTGACATGTTCATCATAATAATATTGTTTACAACACCGTGTATACACCACCCAAGCGGTGTCTTTGTAACATAAGGTTCATTTTTCCTATTACCTTTTAAACACAAGATAGGAGCAATAAGATCATAATTATCCTGTCCGATTAATAGTTTAGGTTGTGCGTCACACTTGCACAAGTCGTAGTCAATATAGTCCGAATAATTACTAAAGTCCATACACGATAAACGTTGAGTAGGTAAATTAAGTTCTTTCATTTTACGAGCACACAAATTAAAACGTTCGCCTGTTTTATTAGAAATGTCAAAACTTACGTTTTCCGTTTGGCACACGAGTTCGCCCGAGTCCCATGCACTGCGGGCGCGCATGGTGACTGTCTTACCGTGGAGTCCCGCCTGATCAGCGAGGTCAGCAGATATCAGCGTCACGGTGGCACCGTCATCGAGCAACGCGTGTGTGTGGATGTTGTCTTTAGGTCCATGAACGGTTACCGGCACTATTTTTAACAACACTTTAGGCACTGACGATTCACTAACACTAGTGGATGCACTGGTGTGGGCGTGGGCAACGGTATCGCGGGGCGACTCGTCGGGCGTCGATGTGTGCACCCGGGCTGCGTCCACCGCTGGGCGTGCCGTCTCTGGTCGCGGGGCGGTCGCGGCCGGCGCTACCGGTCGCGCGGCGCTCGCTGTCGCCGGCGCCACTGGTCGTGCGGCCGCGGGCGCCAGGGGCACGGTAGGCTTCGTCCAGTGAAGGAGATGATGATGTGGATGACCACACTCGCGGCAGTCAGGAGCGCTGCATGCAGCGGGTTCATTATGCCGTGTGCTCAGGCACTTATAGCACAGATGTTTAGCACGTACAAATTGCCATCGATCGCGTCTCATAGCGCGTTTGAACTTGCCGCACTTGTCTAAAGGCTTGTGCAGACCAGCGCGACTTGTCGCGCGACACGATCCTGCGATATTATATCCGTAGAACAATTTCTATGAAAACGCGCGCGATACTTCACACTGGAGCGATCTGTCGCGCTGCGACACAGATATATCGCGCGATACGCGAATCGCAGCGCGGCACCGGGTAGCGGACGCGATACCAAAAATAGGAACATTTTGTATGGTATCGCCGCGATATCGCCGCGATATCGCGTAGCTGGCGCGACGCGATACCAAGAGAGTATAAATGGCGGTGCAAACCAAGCTGAGCTCAGTAGACGATCTTCGTCAGAGGACGAAGGCTGGTCTGTGCGTGTTTGCTGAGCGTGGGGTCCTAGGTTCGATTCCTCGGTCAGCATAGCCCAACCTAACCTAAGTAGCTTGACCACACAAACACGAATGACGAAACCGGCGAATTCAGTCTTTTACGCAGTATTTATTTAAGTAATAAGCAAGATTTATTAATTTAAGTACTTACCTAAGTAAGTACTTAATTTTGGAAAAATAACTTGATTTCTACATAATTATAAAGTGTAGGTACTTTCGTTTGCAGCTGTTTATGAGTACCTAGGTAGAAAGAAACTTAAGTACATAGGAACTTATCATTTTGAAATCATCTTAATTTACACACCCGTAGAGTTGACTACAAACGAGTAGTAGGTAGGTATATATTGGAACTAACCTAGGTACCTACTTACTTACTTTTAATTTACTTATCAAACTAATTCCAATCTCCGTGAATTCTTCACTAATAAAATTGTGCTCAATACCTATGATGTAAATACCACAGTGACAGATGAATAAAAATGCATCAAAGTGGCGAAATGCGGCTGTACTTTAGGTAGGTAGGTACGGTGCCTACCTACCTAAAGTACAGCCGTAGGTACCTAAGGTACCTACACCTCTGCCTAATCCTTTGGGGATTACAGGCGTGATATTTAAGAAATACTCATATGTCTCGTGCGTGTGTGTCGTATGTTGTATGTTATTGGATTTTTCCATCAGGAATGATGGCAATAGGCTCACCCCCTATTACATGGGACTTAAATATAACTGGCGAAATGTGGGTGTCCTATAGGTACACCTCAACCTAACCCTTCGGGATTACAGGCGTGATGTGAGTTCGTGATGTGCGGCGTGGTGTGGCGTATGTATAAGAAATTACACTCGTTGCTGTCTCGTTCTCAATGATGAAAGAATATAATGGTAGTAGGCGTTTAGTCCAGCCACTCGTCACATAATTTTGAAGAAATAACAAAAAATGAACGCATCCTTAACATGTGCTGTCATTGTCACTGCAATCTATCTTCATTCGGTTTTTATGTCAAGTAACGGCGTCACATATTTCCGCATGTTTTTATTATTTTATGTAAAAAGTGTTTAAATTCACATTAAAATGGAAAAGAAGAAGACAGAAAGGAAAACAAAAGGATCACCCTTATTGAGAAAGCTTAAAAAACTCGAAAAACTTAGTTTTCAATTCTCAATGGCGAAGTAAAAAATTTACCGCATGGTGTGCGTGCGAGTGTGATATTTTCTTATAGTCCCTGCTTAAGTGTTTATGGCATTAGTGTTTATAAATACATCAAAGGCCTAAGGACCTTCAAGAGTGTAAGATATCGCTACCTGATCGATAAAAAACATCGAGTGTTATACTGTGTTTTATGTCATGGGACTCTAGGGACTTTGCACATAGTTACAAATGCTGCAATTAAGAGTGAACATTCTGAGCCTCAAATGGCTTCAATACGACTTGCCTGATTAATATGGCTATGTTGTGAGTTACCTAAACAACCTGTGGGGTGTTCTTTAAGGGGCACACGTGGTTGATTTTTTATAATTTAAACTGAAGCTCTGCCTGACTTGTGGGGCGTTCGGAGGGGACGCACGTAGTCTGAAATGGCTATGCCTGATTAATATGGCTATGGTGTGAGTTACCTAAACAACCTGTGGGGTGTTCTTTAAGGGACACACATGGTTGATTTTTTATAACTTAAACTGAAGCTCTGCCTGACTTGTGGGGCGTTCGGAGGGGACGCACGTGGTCTGAAATGGCTATAATATGAGCAATTTGCCAGACCTAGGGGCATTCTGTGGGGATGCACGAGGTTTACAATGGCTATTTTGTGCTTGTGAGCTAAGCAACCTGTGGTTGACTTTTTTCATTATAACCTTAAAGGGAAGTTCTGTGGGGACTTACAGGGTTATTTGGTGCAATGTGTTGCCCTTTACAGCATGCATGAAGTATATTTTTTCCAGATCCAGATATTTTAATATCCCCCAGTAAGCGACTCATCTACCTACAAGTTTGTCACAAGAATGTCTCTCCGGAGTGGTAGAAAATTTTCAACCAAATTGAAACCACAGATAGTCTGAGAAGATCTGCTTAACAGATAGTCTAAAGGTGGGATATTAAACTTCAAAAAAGCTTAGCAAAAGAGAAGAAAACTCTTCATCTACCAAATATTATAATATGAATCAAACAAAACTTAGCGTGATAGTTCAGGTAATGTCTAAAAAGTGAGACTAGACAAATAAAAAGCAGCAAAATTGCTACAACATTATCATGCCCAGACTCGGGTCTCCAGCGGTGTCTGAAAGACATTTATAGCCAGAAGATGTTTTTTCCTAATATAAAAAACTGAACAATTATTCACAGTTATAGTGTTTGTTACTCCTGGCACAAGAAGATATTTATCTCCTACTATCCGTCATTTATAAAGGAAAAAGAGTTTTTTCTGGTGCAGTCTGAGGCAGAAACTTACCCCTTCAGTGAAAATCTCTGCTAAAATAAGCACTACAAGGTCATTTTTTTAAATAAAGCTTTAAACTGGCGGGGATCTCCTCGCGCAGAAGCGAAAAAGAGGGAGGAGGCATCTTCTGGAGCACCAGCCAAGACAAGAGGAACCATGAACATCACAAGTGAACCCACAGGTGGGGGCACATTTAATTCTCATAGTCTTGTGATTTGAAACTTATCATCACTGATATTGTATTCTTGATCACTAAGTAGCGTATCAAACCGCTTCACATAATAAGTCACACCAGAATAAGATTAAATCTGCTGAATGACAAATTCCTTAGAGCCCTTGTAGGTAACATCTGATATTAATGGACAACCTTTTCTTTAATAGGTACTAATTAGTTATTTTTTCTAACTATACATAACAAGCTTTGCTTTTTAATTATTTCTTGTATAAAAGCCCAATGGGACATTAGCTCCTTACTTTGAATTGGAAAATGTTATTATTGTTAAAATAATACATTTAAAGTTGGAAAAACTACCAAACAGTAGAAAACTACAGAAATTTACTTCTTGTAACCTCAGACGTAAAAGATGCGGTTACTTATCCAACCTTTACATACATATTGGGAAATACTCTATGTATTTTTTATTTTCCCAGAAAATGCTAGCTAAATTAATGTTTGCCTTATGTTTGGCTCTGGTAACATTTACATAATGATGAAATAAGTTACTTAAGTACTTATTTATACCTCACCTTAAGAAAGAGGCCTTATTATCAGATATATGTATACTATTTAAGATGATCTCCTTTGAATAGAAACATTCACATACCTACAGTGTTTGGAAAGTACAGTCAACTCTAGATATACTGGAAAAGTTAGATTTTATACCAAAACAGCATTCTAAACTTTCTAGGTCTTATTGTTTCTAATAACACAACATAACTCTGACATTGTAATGAGACATACGAATAACAGCTTGAAGTTAATAAGCATATTTTTTGCATGATTGATATAAACAATTGGTTAAAATCAAATTAAGTTTAGATTTCATGTTCAGGTTATTGGAATTTTAATATATTTTATTAATTAGTACAACTAAATAAATGAATGATGACAATCATGATAACCAGGTATATTGGATCCTGCACACACATGATCTCCAATGGGGTTTTCTATAATAAACACATCGGGGAAATAAATCAATTATTATTATTTTTTCAAGTTAGAAATATCTACAGATCCTCACAGGGTGGGTGTAGCTCTCAGACTGCGTATCTGAAATGGACTGAGAATGAAGCTCAGCTTCACATGAATTCCCTATACTTAATTAGGGTCGGGTGGGGTAATTGCAATAGCGGGGTATAAGCAATAGGCTGTGCTTATGGTTTATTTCCTAAAGACAACTGGTGCTGCCATCTCTGATATGTGTTAGGTACTTATTGAACTACGCGCTGACCAATTCGGGAGATAGTTTGACAGATTGATGAGTGAATAAAACGTCATTAGTTGAGTGACGTCGATACCGTGTGACACGCAATTTGATAACCTAACCTTCAATCGGTTTTCATCTTGAAAAGAAACGTAAGTTTTTGAATTTATTTGTATTATCGTGATATTATTCTGTGTTGGGAATTAATCTAAATGCAAATTTTTGCTTAATTGGTGCAGGTTGTTCTGTTATGGCCATTATTGCATTTACCCCTTGTATTTTCGGTGTTGGGTCAATTGTAATAACATAGCTAGGGGCAAATGTAAAGTTTTATTACAATTACCCCTTTCTTTCCAGATGGTCCGAAATTATGTCAAAAAAAAAGGAACACCGAAATACTCTGAAGAAAAATTACAAAGAGCTCTTGATGAAATAAAAGCTGGTACGATTACCATACACAAGGCGTACGTTCTTTACGGAGTTCCATTTGCAACGTT
The DNA here is from genome assembly GCA_963680765.1 of Agrochola lychnidis. Lineage (NCBI taxonomy): Eukaryota > Metazoa > Arthropoda > Insecta > Lepidoptera > Noctuidae > Agrochola > Agrochola lychnidis. The sequence goes on from OY796874.1 coordinate 13,400,073, forward strand.
GTATTGCCGAAACAAGGGAACTCGAGGTGCTATAAAAAAATGTAAAGGACGCAGAATTGCACTTTCCGAGAATGTTGAAAACGTTTTGGCAATATCTGTTAAAACACTGGCTAAATGGGGTTTTGGTCTTAGTCGAAAGGAAATTATAGAGCTAGTAGGCCAGTACGTTAACGTGAATAAAATCGAAACCCCTTTTAAGGAAGGCATACCAGGGGAAGACTGGTTCCTTAATTTCAAGAAACGGCATAATTTATCAATTCGAAAGCCAGAACCATTGGAGTATGCGAGAAAAAAGGCTGCCACGGATCCATTCATCATCTATGGATATTTTAACCTTTTAAAAAAAGTTCTGGTGGAGCTAAATTTAGAAGATAAGCCTAAACAAATATGGAATTTGGACGAAAGTAGTCTTAGTATAGATCCGTCGAAATCCAGAATAGTAGGAGAAAGAGGTGAAAGCTCATCCAGAGTTATCAGCACATCAGGAAGAGAAAACACGACTTTTGTGCTGGCTGCTAATGCTGCCGGTGGTCGAGCGCCACCTTTAATTATTTTCAAGGCAAAAAATATCTGGGACCAGTGGAAGGCACCATCAGACAAGGAATATCCTGGTACAGCCTACGCTGCCACCCCGAATGGTTGGATGGAGACAGGCGTGTTTAAAAACTATTTTGAAAAAGTACTCATACCAGCTCTGGGTGACGAACGGCCAGTACTGGTCATATATGATGGCCACTCCACTCATGTGTCTCTCGACCTGGTTGAAACTGCTTTGGCCAAAAAAATTACAATCCTTAAACTGCCAGCCCACACAAGTGACCAAATGCAGCCATTAGATGTGGCAGTATTCAAGTCTTTTAAACAAAAATGGGACCAAACTGTTGCCACTTGGCAGCGACAGAATATTGGACAAAAACTACCTAAAGCGCTGTTCTCCCAATTTTTGGGAGAAACGTGGGTCAAAGTGAGTAACGATGTTATCATGAGTGGTTTTAGAAAATCAGGGATATTTCCATTCAATTCTGATGTCATTCCAAGAGAAAATTTCTCTAAAGAAGCTTTAGAGCGCTGGGAGAGACACATTGCAGGGGAGCTTCCGAGAGATAATGAGGCGATTCCTGATCCTCATCGGTCTAATAACTCATCACCATCGATTCTAAATCCACCAGCTTCCGAAGAGGAGGTCATTTCCACAATATCTCTATCGTCAATTGTCAATTGTCAGTCGTCACAGAACTCCGTACCACTAAGTCCCCATCCAAATGAGATACAAGCCTTTAATGCCGCGCCAACAATATCATTTGAACAAATGATTCTTTCAACTCTTCAGCAAAAACATCTGCCTGTAAATAAACAAAAGAAACGTAAGGTTGCCTCAGGTGCTGAAGTTGTTACGTCTGCTGAAATGCTTGAAGTTTTAAAAGAAAAAGAAGAAAATGTTGCAAACAAAAACACTAAAAACAAGGAAAAAGGAAAGAAAAAAGGAAAAGTGAAGAAAAAGACTCAGGATTCGGAAAGCGACAGTACAGATGTAGATTCAGATAATGAAGTGCACTATGCAAATTCTGACGAAAGTGAATGGGTGGAGGAGGAAGCTGAAGGTCTCATTGAGTCAGACACTGAAGCTGCAAATGTTGCAATGACGGAAATGAACAAAGAAAATAAAACAAAAGAGGAAACTGGACTAGGGATCAATATTAACAAATGGGTGATTGTTAAATATGCTTTGGTGAAAGGACATAAATATTACGTAGGCATCGTGCAAAAACAGATAGACAGTCGTTGGGAGGTAAAGTTTGTACGACGCAAGGGTGCAACCTTTGTATGGCCTATAATAGAAGATGTTGATACAATCACCGCTGATTCCATTGTTAAAATATTGCCGTATCCTGCAATAACCAAGCGTGGTATAATATACTTTGATTTCAAGTTCAGAAATATGATTATTTCGTAAATGCTTGATAAACCCTTCTTTGACTGATTTATGTAGTTCGTAAGAAAAAGTTTATATCTTTGTAAGTGTTCATGTGATCTCTTTGAAATAAAAAGCAAAAGTTAATTCGATTTTCGCATTTTATTGCTTTTACCCCTGATTTGAAACTATCTACAGTCCTATGAAAATGACCAATATTATTACATTTGCCCCTGAACACCGGGTAAATGTAATAAGTGAACCAATTTTTTTAAAACCCTTATTACCTTAGTTATCAGAATGATTTTAATTAGACAAATAACATAAAACTTTAGCCCACTAAATGCTTAATACACATGGTAATTATGAATTTGTTCTTGTTATAAAGTAAAAAGTTGTTAAGGGTTGAATATGTCATTCTAGTTATGGTACTCGCATTTACCCCACCTGACCCTAATTGCTTTTTTGTTGTGATAAAAGTGTCCTGACAGATTTTTATGATTGTGAAATTTTATTGAGAATTTTCAATAAGATCCATTACTGCAGTATCATACAGCAATGGTGTGAGTCATGAAATTTGTTATAGTCTCGTACCTATCCTACCTACATAATATATGTAATAAACATGACTAATAGAGAAGTATGAAAGCAAAGAGCACCAACCCCAAATAAATTGGGATAAGGGCAAGATCATGATGATATAGGTATAAGTACCTACATAAATACTAAAAATAATAAGGTATGGTGATGGTTTTTTGTGAGTCTAAAAACTAAGCCATGCAGAATAATAAGAACTGAATGATACACATTATCAAAAGATTAAATACTTCTTTAATTGGTAAAACTAACATTATAGACAGAGCAACAGTTTGTTAAGTATACCTAGGTACTTATTTTTTTTACCAGAAATTTAAATTGTTAGAAGGAATCAATAATGTAGCAGTAGAAATTATGATAAAATTAGCATCTAAAAGTACCTAAGTACATTGATTTAGGACTCACTTGAATTTGAAACTAAATGCTGTAAGTTACAAAATATAAGTACCTATAACAAAACTCACTATTACCAAGATTAGACAATACTTTTCACCCAGAGATTTCAAGAGGGAATTTTCTATAGAAGTTTAAATTAAATTAAGTAAATCGAATCAGGCTATTATATTAGGTACTTAACTACAGCTGATGAAGTCAAAAGACTATTCAGAGGTATTCTATAATTATAGATCTTCAAAATCTTCTTGGATAATTATATTTGTTTACATTATATAAATTTGAAAATATTAATTTTCACCAAAATTTTTTTGTTTGCTACCCGAAAACTGTGAATTATAAATGTTAGCTACAGGCAAAAAGGGTGCTAACGATCTCTTATTTAAATTAAATACTATTAAAAATAATTATTGCCAGATATCAAATCCACATACAAGTTTAAATAAATACACACATAGATAACACTAAGGTTAATCTGGTTAAGTACTTAAAGAAAACTTTAAGGAAAAATAACAACCTTATATTTTTACTACTTAATTATTTTGCTAAAGGTAATAGGATAAGAGCACGCACGCAGTTATAGCAGGCTGTAGTGAATTTTTTAGAAGTCCTAAATGTATGCGAGACTGTGCTAACTTACTTATTGCTAGAGCTAAAGTTTAATTAGCTGTGGGAGTGTGGAATATTATTGAATTAGTACATTCTCTTATAAAAAGAGGGGTCGCCGGTCGGACCGAGCCAATAACTTTAGTTTGATTTGATAAAACACCTAATAATAGTGATAATTATCAACTAATAATTGTTGTCTAATAAAATTATAAAGCTCCTGTAGTTGTTGATCATAATCAACAATATATAAACTATTTCTGAAGCAATTTTTTATTACTAATTAAAATGATTTAATGCAACTTTTAAGTATATATTTTTTATCCTTATATTAATGATAAAGGATTACTACCGGTACAAGTACATACCTTGAATGCTAATCTAATACCTATTATGTTAAAAATAACAAAGCCTTGTTATTTTTTATTTTATCAAGATTTATTGTTTTTACAACTAGTCTTTGAACATCTACCATTATATTCTTTCATCATTGAGAACGAGACAGCAACGAGTGTAATTGAATAGTCAAACGAACTTACCTGTAAGTGAAGTTCGACGGTAATTATACTCGTTGCTGTCTCGTTCGAAGATGATGAGTCCCACCCGACCCAAACATTCCATGCTATATACCTAGGTATATGAGCATGGACCCAGTGTTGTAAAGCCAATAAATCGCTGTGAACTTAATGAAGATAGATTGCAGTGACAATGACAGCACATGTTAAGGATGCGTTCATTTTTTGTTATTTCTTCAAAATTATGTGACGAGTGGCTGGACTAAACGCCTACTACCATTATATTCTTTCATCATCTTCGAACGAGACAGCAACGAGTATAATTACCGTCGAACTTCACTTACAGGTAAGTTCGTTTGACTATTCAATACTCGGTGATAACTTTAATTGTAATGACTAGTAACGATGAGTGATCCAATTAGGTATGAAATTACTTGTTGCGCCCCGCGTTTACACCCTCATAAGTCTCGATCCCGTAGGAATACTGGGATTAATAGTATCCTATGTCCTAACCCAGATCATGATCTATTCATGTGCCAAATTTCATCCAAATCTGTTCAGCCTTTTAACGTGAAAGCGTAACAAACAAACAAACTCACTTTCGCATTTATAATATTAGTTAGGATAGTAGGTACTTAAGGGTCCGTGCACGATAAAACCCTTTTTTGTCAATTAGTTATTTAATTGTGAGAAAGCTTGAAATAATTGAAAGATTAAGTATGTCTGACTATAAAAGTACAGCTTTCGTGATGCTAAACCATTTGTGTCAGTCAGGTGCAAATTTTAAATAAAAATTAGATTTTATCTCAAGGATAGCTGAAGGCCAATATCTGTTTATTTAATTTCTTGATATGGTTTGCTAAATAATAGGAAAAAATACATTACTGCCAAGGTTTAAAAAAAAAGGTTTTTCAACATTATTTTTCTGCTATATTTTGTATGGAATTTGCATCAAAGTGGTTCAGCCATATGACCATAATTTTAATGATGTTATGACATTTTATAATATTCAAAATCAAAAGTAGTTTCTTGTAACAAAAAAAATTTTTTACAAAAAAAAAACAACCGACCTCCAAAAAAAAAACACTACAAAGTGAAAAATAACTTTAATTTCGGAAGTCGGTGTCTTGGGTTTTGTATTTTCGTTTTTTGCCACCGACTTCCGAAATTAAAGTTATTTTTCACTTTGTAGTGTTTTTTTTGGAGGTCGGTTGTTTTTTTTTTTGTAAAAGTTTTTATTTTTCACTTTTTAGTTATGGTACCTACCCCACATACATTCGAATACCACTATCTGCTACCAATGACAGAAACTTAACATATCATCTACATACTAAGTGGGAAAAAAATACGTATTTTGTAGCTAACTCAAAAAATATCCAAGCAAAGTTAATAAAATTTATATGGGACCAATTCGAGAGCACACTCTTTCAAACAAAAAAAGAATTTTCAAAATCGGTCCACAATTAACGGAGAAATCGGTGGACATACATAAAAAAAAAACAAACATACGCGACGAACATATAACCTCCTCCTTTTTGGAAGTCGGTTAATGAACAAACGTCAGTCTCGCGTTATTTTTCGGAAAATTTGTTGCGATTATTAGTGATTTTCCATGAATACTTAATTTATTTGAAAAATCCCTTTCAGTCACAAGCAAAACAAAGAGCTCGAATGTTCAAATCACAAATAGATTGGTTTAAATTCTTGTTCCCTTTCTCACAAATAATGAACAAAATTGATCAAAATCAATAGATTTCGTGCACGGCCCCTTAACTATTAACAGACTGCCTCGTTGGTCTAGGGGTCGCAAGTAGCAACTGCGCGTGAGCTCCTGGGACTTGTAATGTATGTAACACAGCCGTGCGCATTCAGACCTTGTAGGTACTCGAACTACTCTCGCACAGCTGATATCACGCACTCGACTGCTAGCGGAGCCCTACTCAGCCGCCCGCGTCCACTAGAAAGTACCTAATATGACAAATGCAGACCATTTCAATTCGTGCTGCCCGCCCATTTAGAGTGAAGTAGGTATAATTAGTGATAATAAAAAACATGTTTATAAACGCATTCTAGGGAGGGACACTAATTTCATCCAACAATATTTGCATTGAACAGTTTTTGATTTGTCTTAAGTAGGTACATAATGTTAATTTATTATGAGTTGCAGGCAAGTTAGGTGACTGTAATGTTGAAGAGCCCAACTAAATTACTTCCTGCAGATTCGAATAAAAATATTTGACAAAGTATTTTTTGTAATAATTGAATCCTGCCAAAAGAATAATACTTATTTTTAACAAAAAAATTACAAAAAAAAATAAAACAACCGACTTCCTAAAAAGTCGGTTGTTTTTTTTTTGTGAAAACGTTTTTATTTCTCGCTTTTTAATGGATCATGTTTCAATTTGTAATTTATCAAAGTTAGCCTAATGCCAACTGCTCATCACCTATTACAAAATATTGCTTTTCCCGATGCAGGGACGTCATCGTTGAGGAGTTCTTCTGGTACTTACTTCACCATCAGCTCCACTTCTCCATGTGTGTAATGCAACCATAATAATAATAAAGTACTTAATCGAATCACAATCCGTGAAATACTTATTATTGAGTAAGTAGTTCCGGTGACCATCTGTGTTCTTCATCATCAGTTCTACTTCACCAAATGGTGCTTTCCGAGAGCAACTGCACGAGTTAGGCAGGTACTTACTATAAAAAAATACCCAAATCGCTATAGGTGTGCCTGTAATATTTGAAGAGTTCCCTCGATTTCTCCAGGATCCCATCATCAGATCGTGACCAAATGACAATGGGACCACCTCGGAAGTACACACTTTTAAACAAAAAATATATATTTTGCAAATCCATTTATATGATGACATTGATGACGGAGATAAGCCCAAACAAACAAAAAAAAGCGGCCAAGTGCGAGTCGGACTCGCCCATGAAGGGTTCCATAGCAGCAAGTAACATTGAATGAAAGGTAAATTGCGGTTTACGATTTATGACGTATTAAAAAAAAACTACTTTCTAGATCTCGTTCAAACCAATTTTCGGTGGAAGTTTACATGGTAATGTACATCATATATTTTTTTTAGTTTTATCATTCTCTTATTTTAGAAGTTACAGTTACACATATTTTACCACTTTGGAAGTGTCTTTCGCGCAAACTATTCAGTTTAGAAAAAAAAAATATTTTAGAACCCTCAATATCACTTTTAAAGACCTATCCATAGATATCACGTATGGGTTTGATGAAAAAAAAAAATTTGAGTTTCAGTTCTAAGTATGGGGAACCCCAAAATTTTTTGTTTTTTTTCTGTTTTTGTGTGAAAATCTTAATGCGGTTCACAGAATACATCTACTTACCAAGTTTCAACAGCATAGCTCTTCTAGTTTCGGAAAAAAGTGGCTGTGACATACGGACGGACAGACAGACAGACAGACATGACGAATCCATAAGGGTTCCGTTTTTTGCCATTTGGCAACGGAACCCTAAAAAGATATAAACATCCGAATTGATAACCTCCAAAAAAACAGGCGCTGTATTCGCACGGACGCGCACCACAAGACTAAATAAAAAACCAGCCAAGTGCGTGTCGGACCACGCACAATGAAGTGTTCCGTAGTTGGGATGAATTTATCCCAAAAACAAACTTAACTTTGTAGTTGAAAAGTATGTTCTCCCATACGAAATGTATGGGAAAACATGTTTTTGCAACTGCAAAGTTAAGTTGGTCGATTATTACTCGTTAACTTGTAGAGCCTACTTAGCTGTGATAGTTTTCCTTTTAATTTCGTTATATAAACTACTGCTGTGATCACAATGTTTTTGAAGGACCTTTTTTAACATTACCACTTTACGTGTAGGAGAGGTACCCTAAAAAAAAATGTTTTTCATAATTTTGTTTTACCACTTTGTCGGCATAATTAATATGTATACCTATGCCAAATTACAGCTTTCTATTACTAAGGGTCTCGGAGCTAGACCGCGGACAGACAGACAGACAGACGGATATGACGAAACTATAAGGGTTCCTTGTTTATTACGGAACCCTAAAAAGCGCGGAGGCGCGTCGTGTCGCGCGCAGGTCTGGGCGGCCGACTTGCGGCAGCTTCAAAATGTACCTAGTCCTTTGACCACGCCGCCGCCGCGCGCCGCCAAATCCATTAGTAAGTCAGTGCAAAGTAAGTCTTATGCACTCGCAATAAGGTATAAGTTGGAACGATTGACGAGGATTTTTTAGTTTGAAATAGAGAAATGATTACCTATTTTTTTGTAAAGTTAGTCAAACATCCTAATTTATACCTTAATGCAATGAGCAAAAGAGTCACATTGCAATGACTAACTATTTTACTTATGATTTTATTTCATTTTGGTAATAGTCTGTCAGTCTGCCTAGCTTTTTCCCAACTATGTTGGGGTCAGCTCTTACAGCCTTACCGGACGCAGCTGAATACCAGTATTTTACATGGAGCGACTGCCTGTCTGTACCCTAATTACGTAACTTATTTTCGTAAACAATTATGACTGTTTCATTTTGACAGTTCAACAACATTCATTGCGTTATTTACTTTGTTGAGCAGTTTTCTTTCCAACTTATGAAGCAATGGATTAGCAATCTGTTTCAAATCGAAACAAATAATTATTGATCGTGTATTGTGCAATTAGAGTACTGACCTCCACTACCCAGTAACTGGGTAAGTAATACAATACCCCTTGGTAAGACTGCTTGTCAGACTTTCGGGCTTCTGACGACCCGTAACGATTGTCAAACCAGTGACCAACCCCTGCCAAGCGAAGTACAGACAAAGGCCATAATTATGTGAGTTTCTTTTAACCATCTCGACCTTATGCATCGATCACGTTCGTTCGGCGCTCCGATTGTCCTTTCACCAGTGACGGCCAGTGAAGGGCCAATCGGAGCGATCGGTCGATGCATAAAGTCGAGATGGTTAAAAGAAACTTACACTACTCACGGCCTCTGATTGATCGACCCGTGAGGCTATTATTACTTTTTGGAATAAAACTAAGCCCTTGGTTAGCACGGACATAAAAATCCCCGTTCGTGCTCGCGTGGGCAAGTTTAGGTACCTACTTAGGTTAGGTTGGGCTATGTTGACCGAGGAATCGAACCTAGAACCCCACGCTGAGCAAACACGCACAGACCAGCCTTCGTCCTCTGACGAAGATCGTCTACTGAGCTCAGCTTGGTTTGCACCGCCATTTATACTCTCTTGGTATCGCGTCGCGCCAGCTACGCGATATCGCGGCGATACGCAACAACAAAGGAATTCCTTTGTCGGTGGATCGCGCTGCGAATCGCGCGCTACACCGCGTAGCGGATGCGATATGCAGCGCGATATCAAAAATAGGAACATTTTGTATGGTATCGCCGCGATATCGCCGCGATATCGCGTAGCTGGCGCGACGCGACACCAAGAGAGTATAAATGGCGGTGCAAACCAAGCTGAGCTCAGTAGACGATCTTCGTCAGAGGACGAAGGCTGGTTTGTGCGTGTTTGCTCAGCGTGGGGTCCTAGGTTCGATACCCCGGTCCGTCATCTAATCTATATTCCATTTGAAATAAGATTAAACATTTAAACAAACCTTTTTTACAGTCCGTTCAACCGATTTTGACTTCTATACCCTATGCATAAGGATGGCATTAAAAGCAAAAAAGTGGTTGCAATACCAACTGTTTACTGCAGCTGCCATTTGTCAATACCAACGCAATAGAAGTCAAAATCGGTTGAACGGACTGTAAAAAAGGTTTAGTTATATGTCTAATCTTATTTCAAATGGAGTATACTTAGGTAGATACCTAAACTTGCCCACGTCAGCACGAACGGCGATTCGGTCCGTGGATGACTGACGATCTTTTTACAGACCTACCGAGACTCCTCCGTGCCTCGTGGTCCCAGCTGCCATTCGTGGATATTTGACAGTCGTTACGGGTCGTCAGAAGCCCGAAAGTTTGATAACCAGTCTCATCAAGGGGTATCGTATTACTTACCCATTTACTGGGTTGTGAAGATCAGATAGGCAGTCGCTCCACGTAAAATACTGGTATTCAGCTGCATCCGGTAAGACAGGAAGGCGACCCCAACACAGTTTGGAAAAGGCAGAGGGAGACTGACAGACTAAAAGTGAAATAAAATCATAAGCAAAATAGTTAGTCATAGCAATGTCACTCTTTTCTCAATGCATTAAGGTATAAATTAAGATGTTTGACAAACTACATAAAAATATTAATTTCTCCATTTCAGACCAAAAAGTCCTCGCAAATGTCTATCATTCTAACTTATACCTTATTGCAATCACATAAGAATTACATTGCACTGACTTACTAATGGTTTAGGCGGCGCGTGGCGGCGGGCGGCGGCGGTGCGGTCAAAGAACTAGGTACCTTTTGAAGATGCCGCAAGCCAGCCGCTGTCCTGCGCCGCGCCCGGCGCCGCCGCGCCGCGTCACAGTTTGCCACTGCCATAGACCGGTACTATTTTATTCGCAGATTTTGATATTATGTTTCTATCTAGCTGGCCCATCCCACCTGAGCCTGAGCCACAGCAACGAAACCGATGCAGACTGTTAGCTTATTGACTGTACTTACATGTCCAATGTCTAAGCGAACGAAAACATTCAATGTACCTACACGTGGCAACATAATTATCAAGCTATACATTTGCAGTAGGTACCTATATGTTGACCGACCTCTCATTTTATGGGAATCCTATACAATGCGAGATCAGCTTATATTGGAAATTATGGCTTGGGTGTGTTCCTCCGCTACTAAGACAAAAACGGCATTTAACTTCGGTTCCTATCCAGCTTAGCCCTTCGTTATTCTATTGCTTGGAGATTTGAAAATTTTATTGGAGATACTCCTTCCAATGTAGGTAGGTACTTACCTACTTTTCAAATTATTATTTCTATTCATTCATTTTCAAAAACCTTAGATAGTACCTACTACAGCAGAAATTACGTTCGTAAGCTTGTTTTCATCTAGTGGGATCCTTTTTAGAGTTCCGTTGTCATCGAGGAACTTTTATAGTTTCGCCGTCTGTCTGTCTGTCCGTGACTTAGCTCAGGGCTCAGAGACTCTTGGTACTAGAAAGCTGTAATTTGGCATGGCAAATCACGCCGACAAAGTGGTATAATAAAATCATAAAAAAACAGTGGCACTTCAGGAGTGCCGACAGAAGTGAAAACTTGAACAAGATCGCCTTGGTGGAAGAAAAATACGTGTATACAATATTGGTCCGTAACGTTATCTACTTAAATAAAGAGCAAAATCGCGTTTAAAAAAAAAATACTTCCAAAACCTTTAAAGTAAAAATACTTGCATAGAACATTGATCCGTAACGTGATATAAATAAAGAGCACAATCGCGTTTACAAAAATGAGGTCTCGGTGACAGTGTCGCGAGTTCAATTGTTTTTTCCCATCTTAAAAATGCCCAACGCGCCTAAAGAAGTATTCACTTAACTAAAGGGCCTGCTACACAGCTGCCAACCACGTCCCCGACAGAGGTGATCTTGGCTGGCGACAGGCAGAGCTGTTTGAAATTTGGTCGTAAACCACTATCTACACGGTTGAAAACCACCAAGGTCACCTCTGTCAGGACGCGGTTGGCGACCGTGTAGCAGGCACTTAAGTGGGGGGGCAGCGCGAGTTGAAATGGTCTGCGTTCGTCGTAGGTAGGTACTTTCTAGCGGATGCGGTCTGTTGCGCGGGTGGCGTGGCAGAGCGATCGTAAGGGCGCTAGGGCTCCGCTAGCAGTCGAGTGTGCGAATATCAGCTGTGCGAGAGTCAATTCGAGTAGGTACAACGTCTGAATGCGCACGGCTGTGTTACATTCAGGAGCTCACGCGCAGTTGCTACTTGCGACCACTAGACCAACGAGACAGTTTGTTTGTTAGTAGTTAAAGTACCTACTATCCTAATTAATCTGTCTATACTAATATATATATAGCTAAAGAGTTTGTTTGTTTGCTTGAACGCGCTAATCTCAAGAACTACTGGTCCGATTGGAAAAATTATTTCAGTGTTAGATAGCCCATTTATCGAGGAAGGATATAGGCTATATCATCACGCTGAGACTAATAGGAGCGGAGCACCGATGAAGAATGTTTCAAAATCGGGTTTTTTTTTTCCTTTTGAGAGCTTCCGCTGCGTGCGCTGCGTAAACGGTTAAAGTTTCGCAAAAATCATGTATGACAGAACTGTTTCCCTTTAAAAGTTCTAAAAAAAGTCCGCGACAGCATTATGTCTATCTTTTAAGGTTGGCTTAACCTTTTTTATGCCAACCAAATTTGTTCTAAAATAATGCATTATTTGTGAAGGTGTTTTTACAACATGATATTAATCCTTATCCAAATAAATACGTTATTCATCACTAGTATTTAATTTAAAACAAAATTGCCATTTACATCATTCGATTTTATATTAGGAGATTCTGCCAGAAGAAACAAAACTAAAAATATAGTGTACGCAGAAGTACTTTAAAATAACATTATTTTTGAGTTTTTTTGAGAATAACCTACAATCTACATGATTTAAGATTACTTACCTATAAGAACTAGTACTTTTACCTAACGTTTTAAAGTTGCACTCTTACTCATAAAAGAGTGATGTAGGTACCTAAAATAGCTCCTTAAGGGGACGATAGCTGACTTTTAACGATTTTATACTGAAGATGACGTCTAAACGAGTAGTGTTAGTGATTTGGAAAAAATATATGTTAAATTAGAACATTTTCTTAATATTTTAATATAAGCATATTTTAGATTATGTTTATATTACATAGTGAAATTAATTTGTAAAGTTATGTCTAACGCGGATAAAAAACTGAGAATGACGCAAAATCCATCAAGTGTATTTTTCTGAAAACTTCATCATTTCAAAGATAATTAAATTACTGATCTTTTAGTATACGTGTTTTATTAAAATACCGAAATACTGCGTCTTAACGTACGTATTATTTAAAAAAAAAAACACCTTTTTCGTAAACGAAGTCGCGGGCAGAAGCCAGTATTATTATAATTGCGAAAGTGTGTTTGATTGTTACGCTGTCACGCTAAAACGGCTGAACGGATTTGGATGAACATGGGTAGACCATGACCTGGGTTAGGATATAGGATACTATTCATACTATTTAAATTTATCCCAATATTCCCACGGGATCGAGACTTATGCGGGTGAAACCGCGCGGCGCAGCTAGTAATTTTATAATTGGATCACTCATTTCATTAGAATTACTTAGAATTAAGTAATAAGTTATCACCGAGTATTTATAAGTAGATATTTTTTAAATATCACGCCTGCAATCCCCAAAGGATTAGGCAGAGGTGTAGGTACCTACCACACAGGTAGGTATCTACCTACATATAGTAGGTACACCCGCATTTCGCCAATTATAATGCGTATTTATTCATCTATGGTATACTCCCGTCTGGAAATACCTATAGCGATGTTTCGTGTGCACCAGGTACAGTCAGTACGTTAAGTAATTTTTTAAGTAAAGTAAATATGTTTGAAATTAAAAAAAGGATTGTGTGGTTTTATGAAACCACGGTAAAAGTGAAACTTCTATTAATAGGCGCCGCCATATTGGCCTTGGCTGCTCTGACGAACGCCTTTTACTTTATCCCTACTCCGCGGCCGACCGTCACGCGACATGCAACACACACACCAAAAAGTTTGATACGACGTAATAAAAGTGTCACTTTAAAAGTATGTAAGTACTTACCTATTTAAGATTTTTGTAGTTTAATTTTTTATGTAGCATACAGGGTGGCAGGGACATTGACTCAAAAACTTTTACCATGGATTCATTCAGTACATGATATTTAAAAAAAAATCTGTTGTTTCTTAGAAAAACCTACGCGGTCAAAATGTGTGGAACAGCCGATTTTTTTAAGGGCCATCCTGTATAAAAATATAATATAATATGACTAGTAATTATTTAAACTAAGCGAAGCAAAATCAACAACATACGTTACTAGAATATAATATGTATAGGTAAACTTTGTTTATTCATTCCAAATGTTTATATCTATTTGTGACTATACAAACAACTCGAAAATATAAAATTTAAACTGAACATAGCAACAATTCTATTATAAATTTGGCACACTAGAACTTTTACTCTGACTGTACTTTAACGTGTGCTCAGGTACGTAATATCTACAAATATAACCAATGTAAATGTAGCGTTGCCAAACGGGAACGTTGCCACACGGGAGTAACCCGGTATTATACCTACATATCATATTGAGCACAATAAAATTTTACTAGAGAAGAATTCACGGAGACACGGAATTAGTTTGACAAGTAATTTAAAAGAAAGTAAATAGGTACCTAGGTTAGTTCCAGTATATACCTACTCGTTTGTTGTCAACTCTACGGGTGTGTAAATTAAGATGATTTCAAAACTGATACGTAAGTTCCTACCTACTCTTAGAAAGGCCATAAAAACAGGTTGCAGCCGAAAGTACACTTTACATGTAGAAATTAAGTAATTTTTCCGAAATCACATAAATTGGAAACTAAATTAAAAAATCTAGATTTATAATAAATAGGTACTTCGTAAAAGACCGAATTCGCCAGTTTTGTCATTCGTGCTTGTGCGGTCACTGGTCAAGCTGTGGTAGGTACTACCTACTTAGGTTAGGTTGGGCTATGCTGACCGAGGAATCGAACCTAGGACCCCACGCTCAGCAAACACGCACAGACCAGCCTTCGTCCTCTGACGAAGATCGTCTACTGAGCTCAGCTTGGTTTGCACCGCCATTTATACTCTCTTGGTATCGCGTCGCGCCAGCTACGCGATATCGCGGCGATATCGCGGCGACACCATACAAAATGTTCCTATTTTTGGTATCGCGCTGCATATCGCGTCCGCTACGCGGTGCCGCGCTGCGATAATCGCGCTAGTGTGTAAGGTGTTGCGTGGCGATAATATCGCAGAATCGCCACGCGACGCGTCGCGCGACAAGTCGCGCTGGTCTGCACAAGCCTTAAAGCGTGCGTCGGAGAGGCACGACAAAACATACATTTATTATCAGAAGTAGTAGTGCACGCTAACACTGAATGAGTTTTTATATTATTATTGTTATATTTCTTTCTTACAGCGTCGTTCTGACTGTACTCAATGTAACTGATACCGGAGGTTGCGACAACAGTTGCTTCCCTATACAAAAACTCCGAGAGCATTTCAGTTTTAGGTATGGAACTATCTCGTCTGTCGTAGGTATATTCTGCCCACTTGTTGATAAGGGCGGGCGGAAGTTTTGCAAGTATTATTGATGTTGTTTCTGGGCTTCTAAGGTATTCCTGTAAGTTGATGGCTTTGACGGCTATAACGTAGTTTTTTACTTTTGTCGCAAAATTCACTATCTCTCTGTGGTATGCAGTTGGTAGTGGGTGGATTTTTTTCAGTTGTGCGAATATTTTATTGATTAAACATTCGGGTCTCCCGAATTGTAATTCCAGGGTGTCGATTATTGCTTGCGGTGATGTGTTGCCGACGAGAAGCGATGACACGGCTTCTTTTGCGTCACCACGTAGACACTTTCGTAATCGCCAAATGTTTTCTGCATCGCTATAGCTGCATATGTGTGACGACTCTTTATACGACTCCTTGAACTGCAGCCACTGCATGGGATCACCGTCGAACACCGGTAAATCTTTTGATGTTGCTAGGCGCGCAAGGAGTTCTTTGTTATTATTATCATGCGCGTTACTTCTAGTAAGTACTTGGTGCAACGCCTCCGTCAACTGGTTGATGCTGTCACCGCGCGGCGGGCGCTCGCTGAAGAAATCCTGTTGCTGCTGTGTATGGTTCCAGGTTTTATTACACGTCGGCACTGAATTTAATGGGCAAACATTTTCTACACAATCGCTTTTAGCGATAGACGCGACGCCATCTTGTTTGTCGAACCACGACTCGACTATTCGCGAACTTTTCGAGACCGAGCCGCGGTCTTCTTCTTGTAAGTCTGCTATATCGACTTCTAGTTTTTTCATGAGCAAGTTCTTCTGAATTTGTGCACTTTTTTGTGCTAAATCGAGGTCGATTTGGGCTTGAAGTTGAGCCGCTTCATATTCTAGCCTTTTGCGGGCCGCCGCTGACGAACACGCGGTTTTATCACTTTTCACTGATTTTACACGTAACTGTTCATTTTTACTAGTAGTCAGCTGCTCCGTGGCACGTTTACTACGTGTTGTAACACCCTTCGGGGGTGTGCGAAGCAGTGACATCCCTGCACACAGGTTTTGAGTCCAACTAAACACGCGGCCGAGATCCACAATCCGGCAAGAAGGACCACTTAATGTTGCGCACACACGCAGTGCGCGTTTAGTCGGGTAAAAATGAAAAGAAAACACGTTAAAAGTTTTAAGATGTCTGAGACCCCGCGGCGAATAATAACATGCGCACGACGCGATCGCATGAAGCGGACTGGCCAGACAACGCGCCGGCGCGCGGCGGCGGCGGCGCCGGTCGTGGCGGGGCGCGAGCAAACTCGCGGGCGAGCTGCACTCTGCCAAGCGAATCAGATCCTTACGACTTAAAAGTGACCCATGTGAGATCGCAGGGGGGCCTCAGCAATTTTATTAGTAGTAACACAAATAAATGTCGAACAATGTTTTACGTACGCAACACATAGATTCCCCTCATTTCGATATGTACACATTATGAAGAATCACACTGTATAAAAAGAAACCTAGACATCCAGACTTTAGGACACGGTGGAGCATACGGTGGAGGTCTGCCCGGCTTGGGCAGAGCATCGCCGTGTCCTCGTGGAAGCGATCGGCGGCGGTGATCTCTCGCGTCCGGCCCTGATTCGGGCCATGCTACGGAGCGAGAGGAAATGGCAGGCCGTCACCTCGTTCTGCGAAGCAGTAATGCTCGCGAAGGAGGAGACGGAGCGCGTGAGGGAGAGGCAAATTTCGCGCCCTCGCGCCCCTAACCGCCGCAGCAGGAGACGCCCTGGGCGTCGGGAGTCACGAGAGGATTTCCGGCCACCGTAGGCGCGGGCTTGCGGACGGTGAGCAATGGGTAGCTCGCCGTCCGATAAGGACCAAGCCCGGGTCGACGGCGCGTTGTGTTCCACGCGCGCCTCAAAGAGATGTCAGCAGAATTGACGGGGTCCGCTAGGGCCAATGCCTGCCGGGGGTTCGAAGAAAACCGATAGGGAAATCGTGGCCCCCTGGCAACACGGCAACTGAAGGAACACGGGTGGGTTTTAGTCAGTAAGAGTCTGACACGCCCTCCCGCTCCGCCCAGAGCGGGAGAAGTTATTTGATGATTTCCCACCCAAAAAAAAAAAAAAAAAGACATCCAGACTTTAGGGTCTAAAATTGCCAACACACAGTGAGCAATGCTCGTTCCTTGTCTGTATGAAAAGAGGCCTCTGTCCTGCAGTGACTACCTGTATGCTAAATCCTATCTTTACTAATATTATAAAAAGGAAAGATTTGAATTTTTGTATGTAACGAATAAACTTAAAAACTATTGGACCGATTTGAAAAATTCCTTCAGCAATGGATAGCTACATTATCAGCGAGTAACATAGGCTATATTTTATCCCCGTACTCCCACGGGAACGGGAACTACGCGGGTCAACCCGCATGACGTCCGCAAGTAATAAATAAATACACAACCAAGATTGCAAACCGCGTTATTTTGGCGAGCAAGAGGTCAAACGATCACAACTATCTATACACAAGATTAGACATTTAAACAAACCTTTTTTTACAGTCCGTTCAACCGATGTTGACTTCTATACCGTAGGCATAAGGATGGCATTAAAAGCAAAAAAAGTGGTTACAAACCAACTGTTTACTGCAGCTGCCATTTGTCATGCGTCCAACGCAATAGAAGTCAAAATCGGTTGAACGGACTGTAAAAAAGGTTTAGTTAAATATCTAATTTTATTTCAAACGGAGTATAAATACAAATTAGGACAACCAGAAACACAGACAAATAATACGGTTACTCCCGTTTGGCAACGTTCCCGTCTGGCAACGCTACATTTTAGTGACGTGCCGAATATCCGTATCCGTATCCGCGGATATCCGAGGGAGAAAAAAGATCTGTATCCGTACTGTTACTTTTTGGCGGATCTTGAACGGATCTTTTATATTAATACATTTAATTACTTATATGAAATTTTAAAGATATGTAGCAATGAAATACTGTTAACTTCAATGCAAATTAGGAAAAAAATAATAATCATGTTTATTGTAATTCAAGTAGAGTAAGTACCAGTAAATTAAGTTATAAGGTAGTAATTATCATGTTAATTATTATTATTTATTATATTAAGTATAATATCTTTGTAGTGAGATCAAACCTCTAATATTTGTGCTATGCTAATTGAAATAATTATGTGAGTTAACACATCAATTAAAACTATGTTGTTTTCAAAAACTTAAAAAAAAATACGTCATGATTAGCTTATGTTACTCGCTGATAATGTAGCTATCCATTGCTGAAAGAATTTTTCAAATCGGTCCAATAGTTTTTAAGTTTATTCGTTACATACAAAAAAACAAATCATTCCTCTTTATAATATTAGTATAGATGATTTCTTTTGAATAATTATCAAATTTTTACCCGACTACGGCGGAGGGTTATGATTTTGACCAGTATACACAATGATATTACATGTATGTCCATCTGTTCCTTCATACCTTCTAAACTACTCATCATAATTTGACAAATGAGGTATCATTGGATTTCTTTTTATGATGCCATGTTGGGTATCAAATGAAAGGGCTTAATTAGCACATTTCAAATATATATAATTATATACATTTTAACCCGAAAATAATTTAAATAAAAATAAAAGTTATTAAAACTAAAACCCAACTATGACAAAAAAGCCAAATAAAAAGGTATAAACAAGACATCACAGACAGACAAATAAAAAATCCGGATTTACACGTAATCTATTCGATTTACAACACAGCCGTCCTTTAACTAGAAGGCCGTTAACCCAAAAAGTTATTTCCGAGAAAATGGCAAAAAACAAAAAACGCAGGAATCGTTGTTTCTTAAAAACTATGACTGTTGGACGCATCGATTGATATTCTTTTCTGTTTATCTAAAGAATCCTTTCTGTCCAGAAACTCTTAAAGAAGAAGTGTGGGTTAGACGCTTTCTAGTGATGGAATCATCATAAATTGTGTTACTTAACGGCCTACAAAAGTTTTCATATCTCTGGAACTATTTATATTGTAAAAATGTTTCTTAGACAGAAAGGTAGAGAATTTTGAACTCTATTTTGGTGGCATGAGGAACAGGGTGTAAAGTTCACTTATCCACCATAGAAAAGAGAGGATCCTCCGACCAGACGGGTGTTGTGTCGAGCTGGCAACTGCCCCTCGGTTTGAAGTTGAAATCTTGTATGTATGTCGATCGCTCGGTAAACTCTAACTGCGTGATGCAGGATTTGTGTGACGTCATGTCTTTGATGCGTAGTTCGTATGTGGCGGTGTAACCGCTACACTATCACTTTCAATTAAAAAGGACGGCAGAACACCTAACGCGACTCTGGATTTTTAATTTATCTGTCTGTGATGTCTTGTTTATATATATATTTATTTATGGTGTTAAAAATTAACTGTATAAATTTTAACAGGTGTTTTAGACTATCGAACTGAATAACTTTTACTATGGGACCAATTTTGAAATCGCAAAAAAAAATACTGCTTTTCTATACTAAAGTTTAAATCAAATCATTTATTTCTTTGCAAAAAATGGGTATAGTACATAGGTGTTTTTATGATAAAGTTCTCCATATTTTACCGTCACGTGGGCATGCAAAGGTTTACAATTCCAAATAAATAATTCTTTCTTCTTTTCTTTCTTTCTTTCTTCTTTTCTTTCTTTCTTTTCTTTCTTTCTTTCTTCTTTTCTTTCTTTCTTTCTTCTTTTCTTTCTTTCTTTCTTCTTTTCTTTCTTTCTTTACCTACTGTTCTAAATGTATGGGACAGCTGTTTTGTTTTTTCACGATTTCAAGCTGGTGACAAGTGAAAAGTACGAATTAATCGCCCTATGTAAATTTTCACAAAGAATCTATTATTGGTTTAATATCACCATAACAACGTTTGCAAATTAATCATACAGAAAAAAGTCTAAAACGCTTCTCCACACGATTATACATATCAAATAACGCCTACGTAGAGAATTCGAGATAACACAAAAACATACATACTCACACAAAGATTATTTGTAACAGTTTATCATTATATTTGACGCAGTGATCACGCTTCACACAACCGTTTGAGTAAAAAAACGTGATTATTTAAACATTTTTTTGATTTTTTTTTTTTATGAAGATTTATTTGTTAAAACTAAATATACAGTAATATTTATTTATTTATTTTGGTTGTTAATATGTGTGGTTGAAGTAAGCCAGAGGTAAACCTAAGTGTAAACCTGGGAAACGTAAATAAAAAGTGCGTAAATCTACAGGATGCTATAAAGTGCCTAGTAAATTCGGAGGATATCATTTCGGGCGTAAAAATCAGGAAGTATACTTTCAGAGAGTTTTTAGTCATTGTTAGTTGAGTTATTTTGGCTTTTAATAACAGTTAACATACAGTAAATAAAAAATATATCTTATTGATTGCATTTAGCCTTGATTGATATGCGTATTTATAAGGATAATGAATATGGGTTATTAAAAGATACGCGCGAAAATTTTATAAAATGATATAATATGAATCTAAAGTATTTTTTCAGTGCCAAAGTTTTTTTTTCTTTTAATTAATTAACTTATTTAATTTATATTATATTTATATATTAATATTTTATTATAATTAATTTACATTATATTTATATATTAATATTTTATTATAATTAATTTACATTATATTTATATATTAATATTTTATGACTGCCTCGTTGGTCTAGTGGTTGCAAGCGCTACTGCTGAGCATGAGGTCCTGGGTTCGAGTCCCGGGTCGTGCAAAGTGTTATTGGGTTTTTCTATTTGAAATTTCTCAGTAGCAGCTCGGAGTTTGGATTTGTACCCGGTTGATGGCAATAGGCTCGCCCCCTATTACATGGGACTTAAAACATAACTGGCGAAATGTGGGTGTACCTGCTACAGGGACACCTCTGCCCAACCCTTCGGGGAAACAAGGCGTGATGTTATATTATGTAATATTTTATTTATTTATTTATATTAATTTATATATTAATATTTTATTTATTTTACCAGTCTTACCAAGGGATATCGTGTTACCCAGTAACTGGGTTGTGGAGGTCAGATAGGCAGTCGCTCCATGTAAAATACTGGTATTCAACTGCATCCGGTTAAATTGAGTTTATATTTATTTTACTTTTCTACTAAGTAAAGTAGTAACTTAATATCAACAATGAATCATTGTTCAGTCAAACCTTGACCCAGTTACCAAGTGAACAATGTCACTGATCAATATTATACTCGACATAATAATTATATGATATTGAGGTTCAAAGACCGACTGAAACATATAGGTACAGTAATAGTTGTTATGCTCTTTGACCCCTGTATCATAAAATTAATATGAAACATGTAATCATTTAAGTATCTTGCCTAGATTTATTGCAAAACAACAAACAATATTTTTGAAGTGAAAACTTCTTAAGAGGGCTTATACAAAAATTTGGCAACGTCGCAAATAGCTGTCAAATATTTACTTGTTTTGATTAATTTGGCAATATCACTGTATGGAAATATGAAATGTGGCTAGCTAGCGAACTAAAATGTTGATTATAAAATGCAATAATTAATATCGTAACACCGAGTATTTAGTTTTAGATATAAAAAAAGTATTTGGAAACTTTCCAAATGCCTCTTTTACACCTAAAACGGTTACAACATCAAATTCAGTGTTACAATTGCAATTCATTATTAATATTCTAGTGCGCTAGTTAGCCATATTTCATATTTCCATACAGTAATATTGCCAAATTAATCAAAACAGCAAAATATTTGACATCGATTTTAAAGCGCGTTGGGCATTTTTGAGATGGAAAAAAACAATTGAACTCGCGACACCGTTACCGACACCTCATTTTTGTAAACGCGATGTGCTCTTTATTTATATTACGTTACAGATCAATGTTATATGCATGTACTTTTACTTTAAAGGTTTTAGAAGTATTTTTTAAATTGTTCAAGTTTTCACTTCTGTCGGCACTCCCGGAGTGCCACTGTTTTTTTTTCTTTATGATGGTTTTTACGTGAATTTTCCCTGGCTTCAAGGTTTTACTTATTAGGAATCTTTTTCACAATTTTGTATATAAATAAATTCCCTGGCTATCTAAGGATTATTGCACAACACCACGTTTGTGGACTTGGTTACCACAAGTAAAGCGCGCGTCGTTTCGTGAGATAAAAATACTGTAAAATTCTCATATACAGGATGTTTGGCAGAACGTTGAACATACGAAAATGGTGGATAGGTGAGGTCATCTGCTACTTACTCAGCCCTAATTTATTTGGCCCTGGCCCCCTTGTTTTTTTTTTTAATGCAGGTTGAAATTAGGATTTAAGTATTTTTTACATCTGTCTGTTATAAGAATCTGCCGATATTAAAGATTAAAAAAAAAAATGCCTGTATTACCCATTTTTTAGATAAAAATTACACTTTAAAGTTAAGAAAGTTGTGAAACTAGAAGAAAGCAAAAAAAAAATTTAATATCCAGGGCGCCAGGGCCAAATAAATTAGGGCTGAGTAAGTAGCAGATGACCCCACCTATCCACCATTTTCGTATGTTCAACGTTCTGCCAAACACCCTCTATATGAAAGTACTGTATAAATCTTCATAAACATTCCTAGGAAACTCTTTTAATAATCACATATTTTTACTAAAAACGGTTGTGTATCTAAAAAAAAAAAAAAAAACAATTCAACAGTCCAGTGCCTTCAAAAAATAAAAATAAACAAAAGTAACAGTTACTTAAAAAAAGAACTAAACGAAAATCCAAGATGGCAGCTTCACCTTCAGCCCTACCAGCTATAAACGACCCGGAAATAGCGAAGCATGTTGAAGAACTGGACAAAGCGAAGACTCAGGAAGAGTATGAGGGTAAATTGAGCAAGATTGGCTTCTCCGTTGCTAACTGGATGAAGCTGCTTTTCAATAATGCTCAGCCGGAGGAGTTTCATGCCGAGTGGTTGACAGTAAGTGTTTTAAAAAATTGCAGCGTTTAAGGTCATAGTAAGATGAGGTTGATGGTTATTTGACAGCTGTAAAGTTCTGACAGCTGTATTGATACTACTATTCATCGTAACGTCAAGTTGAAAACCAGCATCAGGCACTAGTTGTCTGGCATTTTGCTGAACTGGCCTACACATTTTCTTTTTGACTTGTGTCAAATAAACATACTTTTTTTCTTTCCTTCTCTCTTTCATACAGTATTTTTATTTTCTTCATGTCCCTCGGGTATCATCGGATTTCCGAATACAAACGAGTGCTAATTTCCATGTCCACCAATTATTAGATTTATCGTGTATGATAATTTGAATTCAGAACTAAGTACTTTATTGTTGTTTTGATTTCCGTGTGAACTATATAGAGCTGTGAAACTATTTTCCTATCTGTCGTGCCTGCGACTTTAGCGGCTTTCCTGGAAATCCGACGACTGACGAAACACGAGGTTTGCCGAGGGACATTAAGAACATAGTTTGTCTGTATTTACTTTGAAAATGGGGCAACTAAATAATGTAGAGGTCTGGACATAAATGTAATTGAAACCCTTGCTAATTGTGCCTCATATAGTTTCAATTAGGGATGCATCGATACGCATCTTGGCTGATGCGATACCGATATCGATATTTGTGAATAAGTATCGGCGATACCGATACGGATACGGATGGTTAAATTAAAAGGACAGACTATTAAAAAAAGTTAATAATTAAAATTAACATTAACAAGTTTTTTTTTAACAAATCGTTTTCAAGTTATTCGGAGAAAGTCAATTTCGCAAGTCCGTTTGCATGAGGCCTGCTGTAGAAAATATTCTCTCGGATGCGACAGAACTCATTTTTAAACTAAAGTACTTTTGCGCTAATCTTTTAGGTACCTGCAAATTCAAATGTCATTTATTCAAACTAGGCTGAGAATCAGCACTTTTCGAATGTCAAAATTACATAAGACAGTCCCCCAAAAACTTACTAAGACTTACTTAGATTTTTTAATCGCGCGGAATTTGAAATAGTATATCGGTGTATCGGCAAATAAATATCGTTGATTACCGATGTATCAAAAAATCAAAATATCGTCGATATATCGGTAGGAATCGGTATCGGATACACCCCTAGTTTCAACAAAGAAAACACTGTAGAATAGGGTAAGTATTGCATTCTATTTCTTTTTTAATTTTCCAAATCCCATAAAAGCTGTTCACAATAGCAAAAAAACTTTTCACAAAAAAAAAAAAAAAAAAAAACAACCAACTCCCAAAAAACATTACAAAGTGAAAAATAACATAAATTTCGGAAGTTGGTGTCTTTGGTTTTGTATTTTCATAAAAAAGTTTTATTTCTCGCTTTTTAGTGGGTCAATTTGAGTAAAGTAAGTTAAGTAACAATAGCCTAATATCAACTGCTCATCACCTTTTACAAAATATTGCTTTTCCTGATGCAGGGACGTTAATCTTTGAGGAGTTCTCCTGGTACTTCACCATCAGCTCCACTTCTCCATATGCATTGTAACGAGCATAAATTACTTGGCAACCATATTAAAGTAATCGAATCGCAACCCGTGGAATACTTAGTATTGACTATTGAGATGGCCACCGGAACTTTATCATCAGTTCCACTTCAACAAATGATGCTTTTCGAAAGCAACTGCACAAGTAACTATAAAAAACACCCAAATTGCTATAGGTGTGCTTATAATATTTGAAGAGTTCCCTCGATTTCTCTGGGATGCCATCATCAGATCCTGGTTTCCTTATCATGGTACCACCCTTGGGATATCTCCTTTCCAACAAAAAATGAAATCATCAAAATCGGTTCATAAACGACGAAGTTATCCGCGAAAACACAAAAAAAAATATACGGTTGAATTGAGTAACCTTCTCCTTTTTTTGAAGTCGGTTAAAAATATCTAAAAGTGATTGTCAATACAATCACTTTTAGATATTTTTTGCAGTTACAACGGTAATGGAAAAAATAAATAATTAAAATAAAATGTCTGTATTATCATGTAAACACAATGTTATTTAGAAACTCTGTTTAACCGACATTTTCATAATAAAATAAAAAAAAAAAACATTTTATTTCGGATAATAAAAAGATCCATAAATTGTTAGTAACATGTATGCACTTAAACCACTATTGTTAGTACTTAAAACTAAAGACGAATTTGTGAGAAGACCACCCAACATCTAGACACAATGAGAAATAGTATTGGTCTAACTATGGTATGAGTCTTCGCACAAATTGCCTTATTATGGCGGAGGAAGTATCTGCCGCCACAGCCTTCAGGATACTATTGTGACTGCCTCTTATTCTGCTCAGGAGTGAGGCCGTTTTTTTTGCGGATGATGGCATGAATTCCGTCGGTATGGGTTACCGCGAACATTTCTGATGCATTGCAAAAACGAGGCAGTCGCAACAGTATCCTAAAAACATTGTTGTATTGGACGCGTAGAACATCCAGCGACCTTTTCGAGTAGTTGACCCAAAGATTACCGGTGTATAACTTTGACAGTGGTGCCGATTCTCTTGTTCACAAACTAAACTAAATTTAAGTTCAGTGCATCTTTTTCTATTTCATTAGGAAAAGGACAGAAGATAAATTTTAGTTTAGTCCTGTCAAATTAATCAGCGCTTGACGTAAATTGACGTAATTTTAGTCGGCAAGTTTTTAATCACGTCTAAACTTGTATAGAGTAGTGACAGGCGCTGATTATTTGACAGGACTAAACTAAAATTTATCTTCTGTCCTTTTCTTAATGAAATAAAAAGAAAAAGATGCACTGAACTTAAATTTAGTTTAGTTTGTGAACAAGGGAATCGGCACCAATAAGCTTAAAAAAGCGTAATCTTAACTTAGTCAGTACACCGAGCAAATCTTCGTGCCAACATAATTACCCCTGACCGCCAAAGCCCTACGCTCTCTCAATCACACTATTATAAAGGCGAAAGTTTGTGAGTGGGTGTGTAAGTTTGTATCTTCTTCACGCTCAAACGGCTGGATCAATTTGGATGAAATTTGGCACACAGATAGTTTATAACCTGGATTAACACATAGGATACTTTTTATCCCGATATTCTCACAGGATCGAGACTTACGCGGGTGAAACCGCGGCGCGCAGCTGGTATCAATATAATACATTTCAATTTATTATGCAACACAAAACTTCTAAACTATTTACTTAAAGGTTAGTAGGCACATTATAATAATTTTCTAGCTGATAAGCTGAGGATTATATTTACATAATTAAATCAAATAATTACCTTATCAACACTTGCGTGTCAACATGTTTTAGATAAACAATCTGCTCTTAAGATAGTTTCTATGTAAATATATCTTATGTGATATTAAGGGGACGATAGCTGACTTTTAATGATTTTATACTGAAGATGACGTCTGAACGAGTAGTGTTAGTGATTTGGAAAAAATATATGTTAAATTAGAGCATTTTTTTTAATATTTTAATATAGGCATATTTTTGATTATGTTTATATTACATAGTGAAATTAATTTGTAAATTTATGCCTAACACGGATAAAAAACTGAGAATGACGCAAAATCCATCAAGCGTATTTTTCTGAAAACTTCACCATATTAAAGATAATTAAATTACTGATCTTTTAGTATAGGTGTTTAATTAAAATACCTTTTGTTTTACGTGTAATAAATTAGTAACGCGTCCAATTTGGGACAGCGCTCCTTGATGGGCGAGTCCTATTACTGGCTGGACGTACGACGCGTTACGTGAACTCAGTACAGAACACGCAAGCTAACCATTCAAGGTCACTGTCATATATCTGTGTCTTAAGAATGAGATATGTCACTGATAATAATAAATCTGGTTGTTATGTTTTCTGGCCTTGAATCTAAATTATCATAGATTTTGCTGATAAGAGATAAAGCGATGAAACTAGGCCAAAAACTATGTATGGTCTGATCCAAAAGTATCAGTTGGAAATGTAAACAAATGTATTAGAAATCGTTATTGGGTCACAAATTCAAATTCAAAAGACATTTATTCAAACTAGGCTGAGAATCAGCACTTGTCGAACGTCAAAATTACATAAGACAGTCCCCTAAAAACGCCCACCCTTTACCAATGCAATGCCTTTCATTTTAACAATTCAACAACATTACGTTGTCGAGCAGACAATCTTTCAAACACAAGACGCAATGGAAAAAGTGTATGACGCAATTGGGGTGCTGTAGTTGTCAATTTGTCGTGTTACTTACAAATTGGGTACTTTGATTTAGGTATTTGAATACTTAAACGCGAAATTTATTTTTATTTTAAATCACCTTAAAGATCTTTTTCATTTGATAATTGAAGTTAATTTTAACCTCAATTTTCGTCGACGATTTTTCAATTACAATTTAAGAGGCCGTGCACGAAATCGACTGATTTTGATGAATTATGTTCATTTGTTGTGAGAAAGGGAAAAAAAAAAACAATTTATTTTGTTATTTTAAAATTCGAGTTCTTTGTTTTGCATGTGGCTGAAAGGTTTTTAAATAAATTAAATATTCATGGAAAATCATTAATATTCGTAACAAGTTTTCCGAAAAATGACGCGAGACTGACGTTTGATCATTTTGTTACAAGAAACTACTTTTGATTTTGAAAATAAAAAAATATTATCAACATCATTATATGATCTACTTGCATGTGGCTTAACTACTTTTTTCAACTTCTATACAAAATGTAGCAGAAAAATAATGTTGAAAATTTTTTTTTTAAGCTATTGCATATTTTTTATCGCGGGCTTTGAGCGTGGCGACCGAATCAAGAAATTCTGTAACGTAACGAAAATACCACCCGCCGACCGCCTACCATGTAATGACGGTTCCCATGACAACGTGATGTGTGTGTCATGTGTGTTGTCATGGGAACTTGTCATGTGTTGTCATGGGAACGTAATTTTTGTTTTATGTCAACACGTCATCATCCCAAGTGTAGCGTTGACAAATAGGAAGCATGGAAGTTACAAATGCTATGCAATAGCTTTATCGCGGCAGTCCCCGAGTGCCACACTTTTTTTTTTTACCCAGTCAGTAATGTATTTTTTCCTATTATTTAAAACCATATCAAGATATTTAAAAAACAGACATTAGTCTTCAGCTATCCTTGAGATAAAATCATTTTTTTATTTTATGATAATATCTTCATTATGTAAATCAAAGGCGAAATATTCCATATTTTCGAGAGCGCAAAAGTGATGCAACTATTAACAGGTGCTGTGACTGACACGAATGGTTTAGCATTTTTTTTTTTTAAATGGCTTCTCGCAGTATTGACCACTAAGGTCGTGGCTGCTTAACCGGATTTTTCCTGTGGGTGCCATAAGCTTCTACACTTAGAGCCTCCAGTCAGGAGCTTTTTAAACTATTCCAAATTAAAATTCAGCGAATGCTCGCTAAGGGCACCCCCTGTGGGGTACGGACCTCGGCTTAGGGCATCGCTGACGGGAGGACAGCAAGAGGGGACAGGCTGGATCAAATTAATATTATCATCATGATTATTATTCGGGGTATTTAAAGCTACGTGCTCAGCTGCAACAACTGCTGGCACCTCGTTTTCGAGCAAGGGTCGGGGGGGGGGATTCGTTTACTCGGGGAGTAGATCGCGTACGTAAAGGACCTCGGCGGCGAGGTCGGAATGACGGGAGGCGTCTGTGTTTGTGCACTGAACTGGTGGCCCTATTCTGCTCCTGGAGGAGTGTAATGGGGTCATCTGGGTCGGAGAGTACATGCCTCGGGCGGCGGGTCTGACTGATTTGGGATGGGACATAATTGGCTGCCTCGACTATCAGAGGGTTCCGATGTCGAGAAGCGGAGTCAAAGTAACGCTTGGACATGAGTTTGAGAAACTGGTGGATCGTAGGGATCTTACAGTCGAGATGGAGGATCTCGTTTCAGATGTACCAGGGGGCTCCCGTGGCCTTGCGAAGGAATCGGTTCTGATGGTTTAGCATCACGAAAACTGTACTTTTATAGTCAGACAGACTTAATATTTCAATTATTACAAGCTTTCTCACAATTAGATAAGAATTGACAAAAGAGGTTTTTTTTTAATGTTATTCAAACAATAAATGTTGGAAAAAAACTTTTACAAAAAAAAAAAAAACAACCGACTTCCAAAAATAACACTACAAAGTGAAAAATAACTTTAATTTCAGAAGTCGGTGTCTTGGGTTTTCCATTTTCGTTTTTTGCCACCGAATTCCGTTTTGTTTTTTTGGAAGTCGAATATTTTTTTTTTGTAAAAAGTTTTTATTTTTCAGTTTTTAGTTGTGATACCTACCCCACACAAATTCGAATACCACTACCTGCTATGTGAATAACAATGACAAGAACTTAAGATATCATCCATATACTAAGTGGGAAAAAATTAACGTAATATTGAACCCAACTCAAAAACCATCCAAGCAGAGTTAATAAAATTTATATGGGACCACACGGGAAGCATCAGCTTTCAAATAAAAAAAGAATCATCGAAATCGGTTCACCCAGTCGAAAGTTCTGAGGTAACAAATATTAAAAAAAATACAGTTGAATTGAGAACCTCCTCCTTTTTTGAAGTCGGTTAAAAAGTGGTGACATTTAAAGAAGGAACCTTAACACAGATGAAAGTGTTACTAATGATAGCTTTACAAGTGCATAGATCCCAAACTATGAACTAAAACAACTTCATATTATATTATTACAATATATTTAACGTCAAACAATCAGGATGTATTTAACACATGAAAACGACTGCCTCTAACAAAGGTCTTAGAACAAGTTCACTCAATTTAGTCTTAATATAACAATGGTCACAACGCTGCTCTTGTTAATGTTCCCATGCTGAATTTTGACCCTATCTTATCGATGTTTACGTCCGGCTCGGGATACAGCAGCGCACGCATCTCGTCTCGCCGTGGGCCACCATACCGCTACGGTGATGTCACTCTTAACTTTGTAAGAGATCGCGGCAATCGCCAACACTAATTCCCTTTAGTGAGTGATTGCGTAAGAATTTAACTTGAACAGGGTTTGTTTACACTGTCAACTGATATTTTTTAAACAGACCATTGGTTCATACATTACCTCCTTGACAATGTGGACAGGTTTCCAGTTCCCTGATGTGTTTTAGGTAAAAAGATCTCGCCTTTTCATATCCATTTTACTAATCCAGCCTCGTAAGTTCTTGTCATCACTGCCGAGTGTGGATTCCTGGATCTGATCCTCAGGTCGAACAGTGTTATTGTGTATTGTTAATTGATTTGGGCGTGACCTTGCGGAAATCCATTATAAAATACAATAGACGTGGATATATTTAGTTATCAGCCGACAAGTGTTTTCTATTTTGGTTGGTTATAAAATCCATAACTAACCAAAATAGAAAACACTTGTCGGCTGATAAACTTCTACCTGCCACTGAAGATGTGGATGCGCCTAATGCCATTAAACAAATAAACCATTATTTTTCGAATATTGGGAAGCAATTGGCAGACACTATTATCAAAAACCAAAATTCCCCCCCACTTGCCCCATACAAAAATGAGTCACCCCCTGCGCGAAATTCTATGGTTCTACTTTCTCCGGACGAGGCAGAAGTAGAGACAGTCATTAACAACCTAAAAAATAATTGTGCTACAGGATGGGACTCTATTCCGGCTCAACTCCTCAAACTGGGTAAAGAAGTACTAGTACCACCTCTCACAAAGCTTATTGGAGCCTGTTTTGAACAAGGATTTTTTCCCCGTATCTTTAAGAAATCTTTAATCACACCTGTTCACAAGGGTGGAAACCAGGGCGATGTTAAAAACTACAGACCTATTTCAGTTTTGTCAGCACTGTCGAAAATAGTGGAAAAATTATTGAACCGTAGACTCATGAAATATTTAGAGCATCACAAATTATTAGCGGACACACAATTTGGTTTTAGGTCCGGAAAAAGCACTGCAGACGCAGTTAATCATTCAATCAGTAAACTTGTTGATTACGTGATTGGAAAAGTTGACTCAAAGCAAAAATGTCTGGGTGTTTTTACCCGACTGCCCCAGAAGGAGGGTAATGTTTTTCTGGACCTAGCCAAGGCGTTTGACACTGTCTGTATTCCAACCCTTGTGACCAAGTTAGAATATGCTGGAATCCGGGGAAGGGCTCTAAGCATATTTACAGACTTTCTCAATGACCGGACACAAAAAGTGAAGATTGGTGAGGTCATAAGCAATGAAGACAGAGTTCATTATGGTGTGCCGCAGGGTAGCTGCCTATTCCCGAGTCTTTTCCTGCTCTATGTGAATGATCTTTGCCAGCAGTCTCTTACTAACGGTAAAATATTTAGTTATGCAGACGACACCGTACTAATATTTCATGGAGAGAGCTGGGAAGCGGCACGGCAATCTGCAGAGGCAGGGTTACGCAAAATAATCTACTGGCTGGAAGTTAACTTACTAACCCTAAATATCTCGAAAACCTCGAAAACCTTTTTCTGTGATTACTTCCTCACACACTGACTTATTAATTACAAAATTTTAGGAAAATCGTTTACTTTTACAATGTTTGTAAATATGTGAGCACCATGTATCTATCACATATTAAATTATCTGTCGTTGCTTCATTTTTAATTCTTTTTACCTATTGTGGTATAGTATTTTTATTCTAGGTGCATCGTCTTCACATATAATTATTTAAATAATGTACGTACCTATACAAACAATTGTAAAACATTTTAAAAGAGTAATCGGTGGAGTTTCTTGCCCATTCTTCTCCATACGAAAACTACCTTTTGGAAGGGGCGACTAGAATCAATTCTATTTTTGTAAATTTTGACGTTCAAAAGTGCCACACATGAGCCTATTTGAAATAAATGATTTGACTTTGACTTTTGACTTTGATTAATCCCGTGTCCTCTTGTCTGCAGATAGACGAATACAAAGCTCAAGCGCAGGAGAGCATGCACAACGCTTGGCGTATCGTGAACCTTCCGAACTGGAGTCTCGAGAAGAAAGGCTCTAGAGGAGACATTGTGGAGTCCAAGAGAACCGAACAGTTTGGGAAAGTTTATAGATTTACTGTAAGTATATCTATTTCTCCTTATCATCTCATTCTCTTATCCCAGTGGTCAGCAAACTCATTAGTTAATAGAGGCAAATATCAATATTATAACGACTAAGATTTCTAATGAGAGCCAATCCTTTCTGTGTGTTCAAACTGTCTCAATACTCTTTTCTTCATCCTTAAAACTCCCATCATCTTTCACTCCACAACGCTTCCTAAACTTAACTTGCTAAGAAGTAGGATGCCTTCATCATCATCATCATAATCATATTCGCTAATAATACAGGGTGGCAGGGACATCGACGCGAAAACTGTTACCATGGATTCAGTACATAATTCTGAACCTCCCCTTTTTTTTTGTTTTATTTTTTTGGTGGGAAATTATCAAACAACTTCTCCCGTTCTGGGTGGAGCGGGAGGGCGTGTCAGACTCTTACTAACTAAAACCTACCCGTGTTCCTTCAGTTGCCATGTTGCCGGGGGCCACGGTTTCCCTTTCGGCCTTATTCGCAACCCCGGCAGATTCTGAACCCCCTGCGTTGAAACTTTTCGTCGGTTATTTTTTTTTTTAATCTGCTTTTCCATACATTTTTACCGCGTAGGTGTTGCACTTTTCTATGAAACAGCAGATAAAAAAATAACCGACGAAAAATTTCAACGCATGGGGGTTCAGAATCATGTATTGAATCTATGGTAACAGTTTTCGCGTCGATGTCCCTGCCACCCTGTATGATGAAGGCATCTTACTTATGAACAATTTATTAACCTTGGAAAATCTTGAAAGGTACAGTAAATTATTAATTTTCGATGTCCTGTAAGTTTTTGGTGAAAATACTTCGGAAATAAATCCTTGAAATATAGTTTTTATTAATATATAGGATGTTTGGCAGAACGTTGAACATACGGAAATGGTGGATAGGTGGGGTCATCTGCTACTTACTCAGCCCTAATTTATTTGACCCTGGCCCCCTGAATATTTTTTTTAATGCAAGTTGAAATTAAGATTTTTAGTATTTTTTACATCTTTCTGTAAGTTTGAGGACACATAACTTTTTTCTAGCTAACATCTGAATATAGAAATAATTTTAAAGAATCTGCCAACATTAAAAATTAAAAAAATAATATCTGTGTAACTAGAAGAAAGCAAATTTTTTTTTTTTTTTTTTATATCCATTGAGCCAGGGCCAAATAAATTAGGGCTGAGCAAGTAGCAGATGACCCCACCTATCCACCATTTTGGTATGTTCAACGTTCTGCCAAACACCCTGTATGATGAAAATAAAAATACGTGTCTAATATTTTTTTTTTTATTATCTGACTGACGGACTTAATAGAATTTCTTTTTTTTATCCAGGCATCCCTTTGTGGGCCAATTTTGTAAATTATTTCTATCATTATGATGGCTGGCTGATGATGTAAAAATATGATTTATTAGACAATATTTAAAATGTGGAAGGTATTTAATCATTTTAATTAATAATTTATAATCTCAACTGATATTGTATCAGAATTAAATGAATACGTGTGTGTTCTAATTCGGATTAAGAGATATCATTAATTTGACGCTGTTCATTAAAGCAGCTTAGATTTATTTGATTAAGGTTAGAAATGATGACTGCTATCAAGACTGTACTGTTTCTATCCGGGCTAAAATACCTATCCGGATGATTTTTTTTACCGTCTCGAAATTTTTACAGGATGAATTTTTACCCATGAATGTAAACAACTTTCACTATAGGAGCAAATCTGAAATCACGAAAACAAAATCTGCTGTTTATACAAAAGTTCAATACCTACTTGACCAAAATGTATGAAACAGCTGATTTTTTTTCGTGAACTCAGATTTGCTCCCATAGTGAAAGTTGTTTACATTCATGGGTAGAACACTCTGTAAAAATTTCGAGTCGGTAAAAAAAATCACCCAGTATATTTTTTTCTCAAACATGCTTTGAAATTCAAACATTATTTTGACAACCTTATTTATTTATTTATTGGATCTCCAACAGAGGCTACACATTTACATGCAAGATTACAAATACGAGTGTGCGCTTCCAATTATGGGAGACCACATCATTCTCTTATAATCTAGGTAAAAACATTAAAGCTTGACAAAGTGAAATAATAATAATGATAAAATAAATCAAAACATAAAACACGAAAATAATCATAAAGGAAACAAAATTAAATATAAAACAAATTAACAATAAAAACATTTAAAAAAATTGATAATAATAATAACCATCAAAGACAACAGACAAAGATAACAGTGATAAAGTCGTTCTTCGAGATAAATCGAAATTGCGGTACTGGTCGAATACATGCGAGCGTCCGGCCAGCAATATTTGTATGAAAATCCATATCTGTCGTGTTTAGCGGCCGAATAATTTACTAAAGTCCCCGTCACGAGAAGCTATAAATTTTGTAAACACACATTCAGGGGTTTGCAATCTTTGGGTACTTAAAATAAAATAAAAACAGTTTTGTACTATTTTTTTACAGGGATATAATTATATTAACACACACATC
This sequence comes from Agrochola lychnidis, assembly GCA_963680765.1. NCBI lineage: Eukaryota > Metazoa > Arthropoda > Insecta > Lepidoptera > Noctuidae > Agrochola > Agrochola lychnidis. The sequence continues at coordinate 13,434,875 of OY796874.1, forward strand.
TAATTACAAACAAACAATATAACCTAATCCGCGAAAACACCACAAACAAACAGACGCATTCGAAACTCGAAAGACAGCAGAGACAACGTCAGCGTGAACTTACTTCAAAATCGTGGCTCAAATGTTTACGTTCCATGAATCAGATGCGTTCCAGTACCACAAAACCTTAGACGACAGCGCTTTATATCGCTAAAATATAACCCGATCAAGTGAAATTGCTCATTAGTTTCGTATAACACGTACGTTACTTTGACTTCATTGAATTTGGGATTATTCGTTGTTGATTAAATTGTCGCTACGTAACTTGGTAGAAGTTCTTTATTTACAAAAATTATAGCTTCTCGTGACGGGGACTTTATGAAAACTCATATCTGTCGTGTTATTTAAAAATGGAACGTTCTTTTTACTTCAACACATGGCAACCGAGGACGTAACTTATCAAAGATTTTATTTAAATTTCGATTTAGCTTGCAAATAGAGCTAGAAACAAATGAATTTATTGGAGCATGAAAAATTATCGTTGTTCGTCATTGATAAAATCTAAATGGCGGATCTTAAACGTCAAATAATGTCTTGAAAATACAGGGCAAACAAAACTAGATCACGTTTCTAGCAGTCCAGCCCATCCCATCCTTGATGTCCTCCCTCCGGTTGACGCCCTAAGCCGAGGTTCGTACCCCACAGGAGGTGCCCTTAGCGAGCGTTCACCTAGTTTTAATTAGCATAGTTGAATAACCCCTGGCTGGAGGTTTTAAGTCAACCACAGGAAAGCCCGGTTAAGTAGTCATGATCTCAGAGGTCAACTACGAGACGCCCTACCTAAAAAAAAAAAACCAGCATTCTGCTGCAGTTGGCGGCAGTTATTTTCGTTCGATCTTAAGATGCTTGAAAAGTGACCTTGTTTTGCAGTCGGGTTTATTTTATTTAAAAGAAACAACAAACAACTACAATATACAGTATAGAAAAAGAAATACACAAAACATTTGAACAATATTTTTTACAGTTTTTTTTTTTCTTCTACTGAACTTGACTATTTAACCGGTCAATCCTGTGGGTGCCTTAAGCTGCTACACTTAAAACCTTCAGCCAGGGGTACTGTTCACAGATTAACTGTGGAATATAATATACAATTAATTAAACTCTAGCAAATACATAATAATATTAAAAACTAAACTTGCTTAACGTTTTAGAAGTGAAAACTTCTTTGGTCGCGTTGAGCGATTTTTGGTGGGGATAAACTTATGGATTCGCGTCACCGACATGCTCGCGCCGTAGTGCTGTAACATAGAATATAGATGGCGCTAATATCAGTTATAAGTTAGTTAATTGATTCAGGCGTCTGCACTCAGCGCTCGGTGTGGCAACACGCCGTGTTCGAGTTCGCAACAAGTCCATCGTCATCCTGAGGATGCCTCGTTGAGAGGTGAAACACGTGTCGATTTATTTCAGGAGTTTTTAAGGCTCTTTAGAAATAGATAAGCGGAACCGGTTACTAAATATATCCACGTCTATTGTAGTTATAAGTTTTCACTTCTCTCGGCAGTCCCCATGACTGCCATTTTTTTGAAGTGAAAACTTCTTTAGGCGCGTTGGGCATTTTTGAGATGGGACTAAACCATTAATTTCGCGACACTGTGATTACACCTCATTTTTGTAAACGCGATTGAGCTCTTTATTTATATTACGTTACGGACCAATATTCTATACAAGTATTTTTCTTCCACCAAGGCGATCTTGTTCAAGTTTTCACTTCTGTCAGCACTCCCGGAGTGCCACCAGTTTTTTTTTAGTTAATATAATGTTTCACAGAGCTGTATGGTCTTATTTTGTGTTCGTCATAAAACAAATGGGTGTTATCTTCGTATTAGTTAGGATGTATTTTGAAGTAGACATGTAGGTACATCAGGTACATGTCTACTTCAAAAAAATATCAAATAACTTCTCCCGCTCTGGGCGGAGCGGGAGGGCGTGTCAGACTCTTACTGACTAAAACCCACCCGTGTTCCATCGGTTGCCCTGTTGCCGGGGGCCACGAATTCCCTTTCGGCCCATATTCGCAGCCCCGGCAGGCATTGGCCCTGGCGGACCCCGTGAATTCTGCTGACATCTCTTTGAGGCGCGCGTAGAACACAACGCGCCGTCGACCCGGGCTTGGTCCTTATCGGACACGGCGAGCTACCCATTGCTCACCGTCCGCAAGCCCGCGCTTACGGTGACCGGAAATCGGCTCGCGATTCCCGGCCCTGGCGTCTTCTCCTGCGGTAGACCATGACCTGGATTAGAACATAGGATACTTTATATCCCGATATTCCCACGGGATCGAGACTTATTCGGGTGAAACCGTGGGGTGAAAAAACTATATTTCTTTTAATAATTTTTGACCTTTTCTTAAACAACTTTGCCCAGTCACCTCTAAGATACTATAAGACTGTTGTTTCAAATTTTTATACCTAAAATGTTAATGTATTTATTTCCAGGGTGTAGTAGACGCCCCACCGAAGTTCTTATACGAAGAGTTTAAGGACAATATCACTAAGCTGCCAGAGTGGAACCCCACCATCTTGAAGAGTGAACTTATAAAGGTACGTATAGGAAATATGCACGTAATTCAAAAGTTAATTATTATTTAAATATAGGTATACATTGTCAAGGAGTCGAGAAACGAATTCCAATTTTTAAACATTTTTGAGTTTTTTTTTGTGGTAACGGAACGCAAACGCAAAGCGCGTCGCCTTCGATAATGACGGAAGTGACGTAAAAAATTTTAGTGTTAGATTGTAAATTATATTTAATATTTGTCAACAAACGTTGTATGTTAACACAATAAATTGCCTGTAAATGGTTTAATTTAAAACATTAAATTACTTTTAAAAAAATATACAATATTTGATTGAAATGCGACTATTTCGTGAAAATTTTACGATTTGTAGCAAAAAATAATTTGCAAAAAAAAAAAACAATTTTTTTTTTGTAGTTTCCCGGCCTACTTTCCAAGAATAACCTTGAATCTTAATTCCTCTTCCAGGAAGTAGGTCCCGGCATAGACTTGTCCTACCAAGTGACAGCGGGCGGAGGCCGCGGTATCATAGCGCCGCGCGACTTCGTCATACTGCGCTGTACCGCGCCGCTGTCGCGCGACGGAGAAGTCGTGACGTCAGACCCCTACAGCTACATCAGCAGCGGCGTCAGCGTCACTGTGCCCGGCTACCCGCCGCATAGAGACCTTGTTAGGTAAGTCAGTAACCATTCGCTGCGGCAACCATTCGCTGCGGCAACCATTCGTTGCGGCAACCATTTACTTCAGGGAAAGAGCTCGTGGCTAAATAATAACAACCGCACGGGTCGATCCATCAGGTTAATATCATAACATACCGAGCGTTAAGCCGTTGGTCCCGGCTGTCATTCGTGGATCTTGACAGTCGTTACGGGTCGTCAGAAGCCCGAAAGTCTGACAACCAGTCTTACCAAAGGTCTTATATTTCCCAGTTACTGGGTTGTGGAGGTTAGATAGACAGTCGCTCCATGTCAAATTCTGGTATTCAGCTGCATCCGGTTAGACTGGAAGCCGACCCCAACACAGTTGGGAAAAGGCTAGGCAGATTGATTGAACCATTTACTTCAGTCATTCTTGTGAGCTTACAACAAGGTTTTTAGAGCAAGCAATGTCGACAACTGCTGTGAAAATGTTAAGTTAAAGAGAAGGAATGCTTGCCTGGCTACCCGCCGCATAGAGACCTCGTTAGGTAAACCAACAACCATTCGCTGCGGCAACCATTTACTTCAGTCATTGTTGTGAGCTTACAAGGCTATGATAATAGAGATTTACCATGTTATTTTAAGACCATACTCTTCTTATAGGTTTTCCTGCATCTTATAAGTATAGATCTATTTTCTGTATTTTTTTCCAAATTTTAGGCTCAGTAGTTTCGGAGATAAGGTAAATTTTCATCTATTTTCTTAAATATCTTTAAAAGTATTTATTCTAAAATTATTTTAAAAAAATATTTGAGATCCTCACAACAAGTCCTTTCATTTGATATGTAACACAGTACAGTTTGCAAAACTTTATTTTTAGTTCTTTTAGTCCCCGAAAAGTGACCCCCATATTCAATATTCATTTATTTTCGTTACACGTCCATGTTTGGGTCATAGAAGTACATATGTGTACCAAGTTTCAATTTAATCGATTCATTAGATTCGGAGCAAATTGGCTGTGCCAGATGGACAGACAGACAGACACACGAGTGTTCTTTAGATTTTGTGAATGTGTGAACGTTGTAGGCTGTAGACTTGTGGACCATTTTCTATTTTACTAAGTACCTGGTACTTGTTGATACACTGTCCTCTCATACCTATTAACACTGTAATTTGAAAACATTCTAGAAACAATTTATTTTGAAAAAAGTAACCGTGGAGTTTCTTGCCGGCTCTTCTTCATAGGAAGCGACCAATTGGAATCGTGCACCTAGCTTCTGACGTTTCATAAGTGCCCTTGTAGGTTTATATGAAATAAAATATTTTGTTTTTTATTTTTTGAATGATCCTATAGGGTTTTCGTTTTTTCCTTTCGTGGTACGGAACCCTAAAAATAATGTATTTTTTTCTTTCTTTCTTGGTTTTCTTTTTAAATTGTTTTATTTTAATTTACAGAGGTCAAAATAAGGTCGGGTGCTGGTTCCTGAAGCCGCGAACAGTACAAACTTCTGGAGGCAAGATTGAGACACACACTGTCTTCCAATGGCTTATGTGCTGTGATCTTAAAGGTAAGTCTTATATCTATACAATTTTTAATGCAAAATAATTTGACGTTCAAACTCAATAAAGCGCCATCTAGTTTAAAAAAATAGTTTGTGTTTGAGTAATCATTGGCTTCATTCCATACTCACGTATTCCTCTGTTTTCGCACTGCCTGGTTAGTGATACTTGTCCAAATATTTTTTTACCGACTTCAAAAAAGGAGGAGGTTCTCAGTTCGTCAGAATATAAGTATAAATCTATATATGTTTTAATGTATTTTCCCCGATTACTCGAAAACGACTGGACCGATTTGAAATTTTTTTTTTTTTTTTGTTTCAAGTTGGTCCCATTGTCGTTTGGGCACGATCTGATGATGGGATCTTGGAGAAATCGAGGGAACTCAAATATTATAGGCACATCTATAGTGACTTAGATATTTTTGATGAGCAGCTGACATAAGCTATTGTAACTTAGATAAATTACAAACCAACCCACTAAAAAGTGAAAAAAAGTTATTTTTCACTTTGTAGTTTGGAAGTCGGTTGTATTTTTTATAAAATGCCATGCCATGCCATGTCATATATGTTTTTTGGGGTAACTATAGGAAACATTGAAAAAAAAAATACGCAAAAAAAACAGAATAGTAGAAATAAATTACATAGTAAAAAACCGGCCAAGTGAGTGTCGGACCACGCACAATGAAGGGTTCCGTATGAGATGAATTTATCCCAAAAACAAACTTAACACTGTAGTTGAAGAACATGTTGTCCGACACATCGATATACACCTAAGAACACGATGTCATCGATATACGCCTATAGGATTTATTTATTTGCGAGTGTCAAAATATGTGGCATATATGGCCGTATTTTTTTAGAGCTCTAAGGGACTGTAGACCTATGTATTTGATTTCTACGCGTTCCTGAGAAAAAGGGTCTTTGCAGACTGACAGACAGACGGTTCCATACCCAAAGGGTAAAACGGGCCCCTATTACTAAAACTCCGCTGTCCGTCCGTCTGTCTGTCTGTCACCAGGCTGTATCTCATGAACCGTGATAGTTAGACAGTTGAAATTTTCACAGATGATGTATTTCTGTTGCCGCTATAACAACAAATACTAAAAAATAGAATAAAATAAATAGGAGGCTCCCATACAACAGACATGATTTTTTTTGCCGTTTTTATAGATAATGGTACGGAACCCTTTGTGCGCGAGTCCGACTCGCACTTGGCCGGTTTTTTTTTTCTTTTGAGATACGGAACCCTAAAAATATTTGGACTAGTATCATCAAGGAGAAAACAGGAATATATTATTATTAGTATTAAATGAACGCCAACGACCACGTGACCAACTTTCCTCTTAAAGTCTTCAAAAGGTGCATCATTGTTTGTTTAATTTTCAGAGAAATAATCATTCTGAACTTTTTATTATGTAAACGCATATCTATACACCGTAAGGACTATTTCTGCTTGCAGCGCTCGGCTGCTATAGTATCGCTTACCTAAGAAAAAAATGGGTCGTGTGCACGGGATTTTGTTTTCAAACTGCTTATAGAGAGCAGTGGTGGCCCAGTGTAGAGAGCAGTGGTGGCCCAGTGTTAACGGCCGCGACTTACGAATTGTAGGTCCTAGGTTCGAACCCAGATAGGCGCTTTACTTTGTGTAAATTATTTCATCACCACTGCTCTCAAAACGGTGAAGGAAAACATCGTGAGGAAACCGGCATGTCCTAGAACCAAACATTCGAAGACATGTGACATCTACCAACCCGCACTGGGCCCGCGTGGTGGATTACGGCCCACTCCCTCTCACAGAGAGGAGGCCTGTGTCCCAGCAGTGGGAACATTTATAGGCTGATGATGATATATAAATGCGTTTCTTCGATGGTACACACGGCTACACATCAAGCTATACATTTCCAGTTTATGCTGATCTCGCATTGTATAAGATTTCCGTACAATGCGAGGTCAGCTTATACTGGAAATGTACAGCTTGATGTGTAGCCGTGTGTACTAGCTGAGCCGACAGACGATGTCCTGTCTCAATATCAATAATAGGGATGATGCTTGCAAAAAAAAAAACAATTTAGTCCATCAGTCAGATAATAAAAAAATATTAGACACGTATTTTTTGCTGCATCATATGAATAAATAATGACTTAGATAAAACGCATTAAAGTTGGGGAGTGGGGGTCGCTACGTCACAAGTAAGTATAAAATCTACATACTCGTGACGTCATGGCACATTTTAACTCTATGTATCGCCGTAATCTTTTGATAACGTAAAAAAATAAATAAATACGTGTTTAATATTTTTTAATAATCTAACGGACGGGCAAAAAACATTTTGTCATCATCCCTATTCATACAAAATTCCCTTAGAAAATATACTTTCAGTTTTACCGAAATTTAATATTTTTTTTCAGCCAAGTTCTTGATCATTGGTAAATGGTATTTATAAGTATGGATGCTATTTTTTTATATTTATTTTGGTATTTAGTCATAAAAAAATCGCTCGAGGAAGAGCTCGTGGCTAAATAATAACAACCGCACGGGTCGATCCATCAGGTTAAGCTACGCTTGCCGAGGTTGGTCCGTGGATGGGTGACCATCTTTACATACCGAGACTCCTCCGTGACTCGGAAAGCACGTGAAGCTGTTGGTCCCGGCTGTCATTAGTGGATCTTTGACAGTCGTTACGGATCGTCAGAAGCCCGAAAGTCTGACAACCAGTCTTACCAAGGGGTATCGTATTACCTAGTTACTGGGTTGTGGAGGTCAGATAGGCAGTCGCTCCATGTAAAATACTGGTATTCAGCTGCATCCGGTTAGATTGGAAGCCGACCCCAACATACTTGGGAAAAGGCTAGGCAGATTTTGAGTCATAAAAAACTGTTTTTTTTTTTGTATTTGCAGTATCATGATTAAATATTTGTATTTACTATAAAGCAAATGTTAAAAACATTTATAAAATACAACGATCAAGAGCTTGGCTTAAAAAAGAAACTACTTTGATTTAAATTAAATAATCACCAAAACCTCTAGAAATGCGACGTTGCCAGCCCACGCGGGATAAACACTCTTAACCACAGTACATTATTTTACAGGTACCTTCGGGTAAAACGTTACACTTGATATCTATAAAAACCTAATTATTTTTGTCTCAATTACAGGTAAAATCCCAATGTTCGTACTCGACGCGGCGTTCGCAACGGTAATGTTAGATTACATAGTACACGTACGAAAGTTTGCAGCTGAAGCCAAACAACAGGGACGGTTCTAAACAACCATTTACTTCACATTTGCGAGGCAGCAACCATTTGCTACAACACTGTCACCAACAATTTCGGTGAAACCTACGAGCGTGGGAACCATTTACTGATTGGTTTCGATAGAGCAACCAATAGCTACATACTTGTGACCCGGCAATCATACGCTGCGATGCGATGTGACCATTAACTTCAGTGATTCTTGCGACGGATTTTTAGAGCAACCAATGTCGACTACTACTATGTTTATAGCTGAGACTAAAGAGCAGTAACGCTTCTAAACAACCACAAACTTCATATTTGTGAAGCAGCAACCATACTATCAATATCCATGATCCAAATGGTCTTATAAAATGTTTACTTCATGGTTTATACACAGCATCCAATGGTGATGTACGTATGAACCAGCAACCTTTCGCTTCGATGCTATTATTATCGACTTAAATGATGCTTCTGAGATTAACTAAAAGGTTTTTTAGTACGGTTATGTAAGCCAAAGAAAAATAAAACGATTCCGTACAACCATATACTTCATATTAATTGTTAACCAGCAACTTCGGTTATTATTGTGGTCTGAGAAACCGTCTGCTACGATTATTATTAAAGAAAATGTTGAACGCTAATGTGCATGACCGGTGCTACACAAAAACTACTGCCAATCCAAATGGTTGTTTATTTAATCTGGTTGCAGGCAACCAGAAATTACAATTATTAATGGAGTAAGAAAAAGAAAAATATTATACGTACAGAAATATTTTAATTGAAAGTGAATGACAATCATAATACTGTGAAACACTTTAGCAACCTTTTACTAGAGAATATTACTTTAGAGGGTTACTTATTTTTTTGTAAAGTATCATTTTATTGTGTACATATTTTGTTAGAAATCAATAAATAATTAAATAAATATTGTAAAAAAAAATTTTGCACATTTAATTTAAACAACGCAATTTTTAAGCTGTAGAAATTATTCGAAGCAGCTGCTTCGCAAAATTATTCAGTGCTAGTTTCATATAGCAACCAAGTATTATGAGCAACCACTTTCTTCGTAACTAAGCAACCAATAAATGTTAACATGTCAGAGGGTTATTATACTTTAGTAGATCATAGACAGTGGCTTGTTGTCATAGGCACATGGGTCTGAGTATGGTCAAGGTTTTCACAGGTCGACCGTATGTGGTTCGCCAGAGCTTGAGCTTAGACAAAGCTAGCATAAATAGCAAGAATGGTTAGTTAGTCAAACATACAAATTTTAAATATAAGCTCTATAAGTTTTCTCAAAGAGTTTCTTATTGATTGCAATAATATAAAGAAGATAATGTGGCGGTAGGGACATCGACGCGAAAACTGTTACCATGGATTCAGTACATAATTCTGAACACCCCTGCGTTAAAATTTATCGTCGGTTAGACCCGGCAATCATACGCTGCGATGCGATGTGACCATTAACTTCAGTGATTCTTGCGACGGATTTTTAGAGCAACCAATGTCGACTACTACTATGTTTATAGCTGAGACTAAAGAGCAGTAACGCTTCTAAACAACCACAAACTTCATATTTGTGAAGCAGCAACCATACTATCAATATCCATGATCCAAATGGTCTTATAAAATGTTTACTTCATGGTTTATACACAGCATCCAATGGTGATGTACGTATGAACCAGCAACCTTTCGCTTCGATGCTATTATTATCGACTTAAATGATGCTTCTGAGATTAACTAAAAGGTTTTTTAGTACGGTTATGTAAGCCAAAGAAAAATAAAACGATTCCGTACAACCATATACTTCATATTAATTGTTAACCAGCAACTTCGGTTATTATTGTGGTCTGAGAAACCGTCTGCTACGATTATTATTAAAGAAAATGTTGAACGCTAATGTGCATGACCGGTGCTACACAAAAACTACTGCCAATCCAAATGGTTGTTTATTTAATCTGGTTGCAGGCAACCAGAAATTACAATTATTAATGGAGTAAGAAAAAGAAAAATATTATACGTACAGAAATATTTTAATTGAAAGTGAATGACAATCATAATACTGTGAAACACTTTAGCAACCTTTTACTAGAGAATATTACTTTAGAGGGTTACTTATTTTTTTGTAAAGTATCATTTTATTGTGTACATATTTTGTTAGAAATCAATAAATAATTAAATAAATATTGTAAAAAAAAATTTTGCACATTTAATTTAAACAACGCAATTTTTAAGCTGTAGAAATTATTCGAAGCAGCTGCTTCGCAAAATTATTCAGTGCTAGTTTCATATAGCAACCAAGTATTATGAGCAACCACTTTCTTCGTAACTAAGCAACCAATAAATGTTAACATGTCAGAGGGTTATTATACTTTAGTAGATCATAGACAGTGGCTTGTTGTCATAGGCACATGGGTCTGAGTATGGTCAAGGTTTTCACAGGTCGACCGTATGTGGTTCGCCAGAGCTTGAGCTTAGACAAAGCTAGCATAAATAGCAAGAATGGTTAGTTAGTCAAACATACAAATTTTAAATATAAGCTCTATAAGTTTTCTCAAAGAGTTTCTTATTGATTGCAATAATATAAAGAAGATAATGTGGCGGTAGGGACATCGACGCGAAAACTGTTACCATGGATTCAGTACATAATTCTGAACCCCCATGCGTTTAAATTCTTCGTCGATTATTTTTTTTAAATCTGCTGTTCCAAACATTTTTTTTTATATTAAAATATTTAATATAAATTATTAAATTTGATTAGTAATTAATTAATAAAATTATATTATAATTAAAATTTTAAATGATTATGTGAAATTTTAATTTAATGAAATTTTATAAATTTAATTAATTTTATAAAAAAACTAGGATTAGATACCCTATTATTAAAATTAAAAATACTAAAATAGTAAATAATTATTTATTGAAACTTAAATAATTTGGCGGTATTTGCACTTTTCTATGAAATAGCTGTTTTTTTTTAAATAACCGACGATAAATTTTAACGCAGGGGTGTTCAGAATCATATACTGAATCCATGGTAACAGTTTTCGCGTCGATATCCCTGCCACCCTTTATTATTGTGAAAAATGTTGCTTATTGTGTAAATATCAAACCTTACAAAATTGTGAAGAAAAATACAAATCGTGCATTTAAAATAATATCACCATGAAAGGTGAAATGTGGGTGTACTGGTACACCTCTGCCTAATCCTCAGGGGATAAGAGGCGTGAAGTTATAAATGTATAACCATAAAATGTTTAGAGTTAGTTTCACCATACTCTGTTAGTTTTAACATCAAGCCTGCAATGCAAGTTTTTAAAACCAATTGAATAAATAAATAAAAATATCCAATACAATAGACGGTTATATATTTAGTAACCTGTTCCGCTTAACTATCCCTAAAGAGCTATAAAAATGCCTGTAAGAAATTGACACGTGTTTCATCTCTCAACAAGGCATCCTACTAATAAAAGAAGAAGTATTTTTATAGTTTTACTTCTTCTTTTATTAGTTATTGCATATTGTTTTAACACTTACTTAGTTTTTATTTTTGTTATGTTTAACTTCGACTCTTGCACGATATCCCTGCAAAAGCTAATTATATCCGTGGAGAGGGCCTGGTGACCTGTAACACGGGTTTTTCCCAAAAACCTATATCAGGCACCAGTCTCTCACAAAGGTGGAATACAGCTGAAACATTTTTTTGTACACATTAACTTTGAAGTCAGCTTTGTGAAGAGAGAATAAATGATTATTGAATTGAATTGAATCCTCAGGATGACGATTGACTTGTCGCGAACCCGAACACGTCGTGTTGCCACACCAAGCGCTGGTCGCAGAGAGCGACCGATTTCTTACAGGGCTTTTTATGGCTCTTTAGGAATAGCTAAGCGGAACAGGTTACTAAATATATCAACGTCTATTGTATTTTATAATGGAGTTCCGCAAGGTCACGCCTGAATCTATTAACTACTAAAAATATCTGTATGATAAGAGGTAGAGGTGTGCGTCGATCAGCGTGGCGTACGTCGCTGGTAATTACAGATTTACAGCCACGCCTCCGCCGCCGCGGATGTTTTTTCGGCGTCATCGGTGTCAATGTCAAAATATTATGTTTTATTCTAGATTTAGGTTTAGACATTTAAACAAACCGTTTTTACAGTCCGTTCAACCGATTTTGACTTCTATACCGTAGGCATAAGGATGGCATTAAAAGCAAAAAAGTGGTTACAATACCAACTGTTTACTGCAGCTGCCATTTGTCATGCCACCAACGCAATAGAAGTCAAAATTGGTTGAACGGACTGTAAAAAAGGTTTATTTAAATGTCTAATGTTATTTCAAACGGAGTATAGTAAACTGAACGGTAGAAATGCTTATTAGTCAATTTCGACGTAGTTGTTTTCGTAAATTTAATTAAAAACATTTTTATATGAGCATAATTTAAATAGCAGGCAATCGCGGCGATAAGACCCGTCTTTGAGGAGTGGCTGGAGAGACGCCACGGCGTTCTCACCTTCCGCCTGACGCAGGTCCTCACCGGACACGGCTGCTTCGGGAGGTTCCTGTTCAGGATAAGGCGGGAGGAAACACCCGGGTGTCACCATTGTGTGGATCGGCCTGAGGACACGGTGGAGCATACGGTGGAGGTCTGCCCGGCTTGGGCGGAGCAACGCCGTGTTCTCGTAGAGGCGATCGGCGGCGGTGATCTCTCGCGTCCGGCCCTGGTTCAGGCCATGGTACGGAGCGAGAGGAAATGGCAGGCCGTCACCTCCTTCTGCGAAGCGGTAATGCTCGCGAAGGAGGAGGCGGAACGCGTGAGGGAGAGGCAAATTTCGCGCCCTCACGCCCCTAACCGCCGCAGGAGGAGACGCCCGGGGCGGGAATCGCGAGCCGATTTCCGGCCACCGTAGGCGCGGGCTTGCGGACGGTGAGCAATGGGTAGCTCGCCGTTCGATAAGGACCAAGCCCGGGTCGACGGCGCGTTGTGTTCCACGCGCGCCTCAAAGAGATGTCAGCAGAATTGACGGGGTCCACTAGGGCCAATGCCTGCCGGGGGTTCGAAGAAAACCGATCGGGAAATCGGGCCCCCGGCAACAGGGCAACCGAAGGAACACGGGTGGGTTTTAGTCAGTAAGAGTCTGACACGCCCTCCCGCTCCGCCCAGAGCGGGAGAAGTTATTTGATAATTTCCCACTCAAAAAAAAAAAAAAAAAAAAAAAGGCACGGCGCGGGCTTGCGGACGGTGAGCAATGGGTAGCTCGCCGTCCGATAAGGACCAGGCCCGGGGCGGGGGCGCGACGTGTTCCACGCGCGCCGAGAAGAGATGTCAGCGGAACTATAGGGGGCCGCTAGGGCCAATGCCTGCCGGGGGTTCGAATAAGGGCCGAAAGGGACATCGTGGCCCCCGGCAACAGGGCAACCGAAGGAACACGGGTGGGTTTTAGTCAGTAAGAGTCTGACACACCCTCCCGCTCCACCCAGAGCGCGAGAAGTTATTTGATAATGTCCCACTCAAAAAAAAAAAGGTACGACGCACTGCTTGAAACGTTTCGTTTTCAAATATTGTGGTATAGGCGAAAAGAAGACTTGATACAGTTTTCCAAACGCTTCTTGGATGAAAAGAGTGTTTTTTATATTGTTTATAGATTTTAATAGTATTTTTACCATCCACGCCGATCACGCCGATGACGCCGCCGCCGGTAAAAAATACATCGGCGCACACCTCTAAGACTTGCAGTGGGACTATCTATCTAAAGTAAAACAAGCTGTAAAAACTCGCATTGTAATTAATCACATTCGACTGACACATTCAATTCCCGAGTCGAAAGCTAATAAAGCTTCCTATATACATATAAACACATGACAAAATGAATGAATGAGTGAGTGAACGAAATCCTTCATTCTTGGTATTATTAGCGAGTTGCCAAATAGAAGGGTGAAAAACCAATTAATTTAAGGTATTTATAATTGAATTTTTTATATTGACAAAGGCTGCATGTAATTATGTATATAAAAATCTAAAATTGTAATATATTTTGAACGCGGACTGTAACTGGTAACCTTATCCTAATTGTTAGTATTTGTCGATGGAAGGCCTTTTAGTGAATGATAATCATAAGAAAGAGTGAATGATTGAGCCTCTTTAATAGTGTATAAATTGTATGCAATTTTATATAAAATACATTCGGGTAAATAAAACAGACATCGCCGGAAAAAAACACTCTGTATATTGTAATAAATTTCTGCTATAGTTGTCGCGATTTAGCATAGCATTAGAGGTCATTGACACAACTACATTTTTGAAAAACAAAAAATAGGAATAAAGTCCTTTATCGTCCTAACTCAGTATCTATCGTGATCTTCAACATGTTAAAAAATACAATAGTCGTTGATAAAGAGAAAGAAAAGAGTCATAAAAACCCTGAAAGAAATCGACACGTGTTTCACCTCTCAACGAGGCATCCTCAGGATGACAATTGACTTGTCGGGTTCGCGACTTTTTACAGGGTTTTTATCCACGTCTATTATATTTTATAATGGATTCCCGCAAGGTCACGCCTGAATCAATTAACTATCTTCAAAATGTTCTAATAACGAAAAACCATACATAGTTTCTTGTTTGGGTTCCTACGGAGAGATAATAGGAAAAGGGCAATGACCGTTATTGCCACGCTAAAACGCGAAAACTATACCTACGGCACAGATTAGTACAAATGAGACACTCCGCAAAATCATTTTAAATAAAAAGCGACTCTTGCTACGGCCCAATAAAGTGCAATTCAGGTCGCACAGCGCTAATTACCTACAGTTATATTCACCTAGAAGTTGCCTCTCTTTCTATCGCGTAACTCTTATATCTTCTGACTACATTACGCCCACTGAATTCGACAAGTCGAGCCCGCCGCTTACCTACTTGTAGCGTCATACCTAAAATGCGGAGGTTCACATCTGTATTCAATTATTCATCTGTGCCCACATGCTTTATTCAAAGTAGAATAATTTGTACAAATTCGACCAGCTTAGTTTTACAAAAATAAGCGAGTATTGTAAAAAGATTTTTCGTATAGTATTCGATATGCAGGTATCTGTGTGAGTAGCAATCAAACATTTTTCTGGTTCAGAACAGAAGGCCAATCCCCGTATTTTAAAAGTTCAAAATCTTCGTTAAAATCGCTTTCTCTTCTCAGCGACCATCTATGTCAAAAATGTAGGAAAATTACTGGTTTTTTTTGACAAATTGAGATTAGAATGCCAACGTTCTTAAAAAAACGGGAATAAGAATGATGCCTGCGTAAAAAAAAAAAAAACTATTTAGTCCGTCTTTCAGATAATAAAAAAATATTAGACACGTATTTTTTGCTTTATCATATTAATAAAAAATTACTTAGATAAAAACGCATTAAAGTTGGGGAGTGGGGGTTGGTGCGTCACAAGTAAGTATAAACTACTAAATACTCGTGACGTCATGGCACATTTTAACTCAATGTATCGCCGTAATCTTTTGATTACGTAAAAAAATAAAAAATATGTGTCCAATATTTTTTTTATAAACTACCTGACAGACATTTTTTTTTCTCATCCTCCCATTGCCCTCTAGGTGTTTACAGGTACATTCAGCTAACAACATACATAGGTACAGTGATACCTCAAAAATAAAGCAAGTACCATTGAGTGACATATTAGGAATGAAAAAATATATTATCGTTGACCTTATAAAGAAGAAAAAAGTTGGATCGTGGTAAACCATAAACCACCTTATTATATTATTATTATTTAGGTTGAGTTCCATCTGATCACACTGAGCCAAACAAGCAAACCTGTATATAAAAAAAAATGTATATATAGGTATTTCCAGCAATGTTTATGTACATTAAAATAGCGTTTAATCTTTTTCGAATAAGATTGTGTGCACTATACGTTTATTTTTTAGAAATTACTCACATGTATAAAGTAAATAAAAGTATATTAGGTTTATAGATATAGAAAATTGGACTGAGCGTTAAGCTACGGTTTTCTAGAAAAGCGGTGGCCGCACTCGACCACAATGACAGCTGTCATAAATATGATGACAGCGGCAAAGATTTAAATCGTTAGATTCGCCCTACCGTTTCAAAAGATATTCGCGATTCTGTTTCGTTTTGACACCTCTGACACAATGACGTAGTGACCACACTTGTTTGTCATCGAAACGCTATTTCAAAATGTGTGAGCTCACTCCTCTCAGTATGGACACTTTTTCTTGTGACAGTACGGTGAGGGCAAATCTAGTGATTTAAATCTTTTGGCTTTACGGTGTCAACAACACTTTCTAGGAAACCGCAGCAACTTACTTTCATAATCAACGTTTTAGTGACGTCATTTGTCCGTAAATTGCGGACGCTACGTTAGCGGTCACCGCTTTTCTAAGACACCGTAGCTTTAGCCTCACAAAAGTGACCAGTCTCTAGAAAGAGACAAAGCGAGAGCAAATTTACTCTGTCTCTCTCGTACTTTTCGGTCTATTCACTGCAAAACTGAAAACGGAACGCTCAGTCCATTCTTTGTCTATAGTTAGGGAGGTTACACACTAGCACACTGTATAGCTAAGTGATAAATCGAAAATGAGAATGTGTGTTGTTTATAACAAATAATCACTTTAGCCATGCTAGGCTTGAGTTTTGCAGTTTTTAAAGTAAGGTTAAAAAACCGGACACATCGCAAAATAGGCCTGTGTCCAAAAATATATTTTTTGTCCGTCTTGTAGATTATTAAAAAATATTGAACACGTATTTTTTATTTTTTGACGTAATCCAAAGATTACGGCGATACGTTGAGTTAAAATGTGGCATGACGTCACGCCTTGCTAGATTAAATAGTGCGTTGTGACGTAGCAAGCCCCCACTCCCCAAATTTAATGCGTGTTTTCTAAGTTATTTTTGATTAATATGATAAAGCAAAAAATACGTGTCTAATATTTTTTTATTATCTGAAAGACGGACTAAATAGAATTTCTTTTTTTTACCTAGGATTTTTCTTACATATTTTGAGACGTGTCTGGTTTTTGTCATATCTGATGGATATTGATGTCATTCTTTAAAAAATATAGTTTTACGATTAGGTCAGATGGAGCTAAATCAATCTACATCCCCTCTTGGATGCACAAACCTCGAGATAGTACCAAATGCGCTAGAACTAACTGTACCAATTAAATGCAAGCAATGGTGCCGATTCCCTTGTTCA
The DNA here is from genome assembly GCA_963680765.1 of Agrochola lychnidis. Lineage (NCBI taxonomy): Eukaryota > Metazoa > Arthropoda > Insecta > Lepidoptera > Noctuidae > Agrochola > Agrochola lychnidis. The sequence continues at coordinate 13,452,084 of OY796874.1, forward strand.
CAAACTAAACTAAATTTAAGTTCAATGCATCTTTTTCTTTCTATTTTATTAAGAAAAGGCCAGAAGATAAATTTTAGTTTAGTCCTGTCAAATTAATCAGCGCTTGACGTAAATTGACGTAATTTTAGTCGGCAAGTTTTTAATCACGTCTAAACTTGTATGGAGAGTGACAGGCGCTGATTAATTTTAAGAGAATCGGCACCAGTATCTAATATTATAATAACTTACCTCTAAGCCTTATTTGCGTAACAGAATTGTAATGATAATCCCTCACTCTGACAATTCAACAATATTCAATGTGTGATTTTTCTTATAGAACAGACGTATATTCAAACGGAGCAATTATCGAGCAATGGATTTTGTTGTAATATCAAAATGAAAGAGATTTTAAGATAGTTAATTGATTCAGCCGTGATCATGCGGAAATCCATTATAAAATACAATAGACGTGGATATATTTAGTAACCTGTTCCGCTTAGCAATTTCTAAAGAGCCATAAAAAACTCTTGAAAGAAATCGACACGTGTTTCACCTCTCAACGAGGCATCCTCAGGATGACGATTGACTTGTCGCGAACCCGAACATGGCAGGTTGCCACACCGAGCGCTGAGCGTAGACTTGGTCGTCCTGAGGATGCCTCGTTGAGAGGTGAAACACGTGTCCATTTCTTTTTCGGAGTTTTTTTATGGCTCTTTAGAAATAGCTAAGCGGAACATGTTACTAAATATATCCACGTCTATTGTATTTGAAACAGGGATGTAACGGATATCCGTATCCACATCCGCAACTGCGGAGCATCCGCATAAATTTTGATATCCGCAAAACATCCGCTTCCTCAAGTTTTGATTTTAAAAGCTCCGCATCTTCATAATTTCTATGGGGATGTGACCCTACCTACGTTGTTCGCTCAAATAGTGTTTTTTTTTTTAATCGCTCCGAGCTAGTGTGTGGGCCGGAGCGAGTGACACATTCCTATTGCCTGAATTCGCAGTGTCCCTGTCCTATGACAGACGATCGGCCGCACGTGGCAGTGGTGGAATGATTGTGGTGTCAGGCGTCAAAACAAGGGCTATTTTTCATACGACATCTGCATCCGCACCCTCATCCGCATCCTCAAACCCGATTATGTCGATATCCTCATCCGCATCCTCATCCGTTATACGACATCCGTTACAACCCTGATTTGAAAGAGATTTTCATTCCGCACCCCAATTGCGTGACACACTTCCCGTCACAATCTGAAGGAAATTCATAAACCCTCATCTGCCTAGCCTTTTCCCAACTATGTTGGGGTCTGCTGCAAGTCTAACCGAATACAGCTGAATACCAGTATTTTACATGGAACGACTGCCTACCTGACCTCCACAACCCAGCTACTGTTTACAATTAAAAATACAACAGACGTGGATATATTTAGTAACCTGTTCTGCTTAAAGCCATAAAAACCCTGAAAGAAATCGACACGTGTTTCACCTCTCAACGAGGCATCCTCGTGATGACGATTGACTTGTCGCGAACCCGAACACGGCGTGTTGCCACACCGAGCGCTGAACGCTGAGAAACGAGGGATGATGATGCTCGGTGTGGCTCTTTAGAAATAGCTAAGCGGAACAGGTTACTAAATAAATCCACGTCTATTGTATTTTATAATGGATTTCCGCAAGGTCACGCCTGAATCTATTAACTAAGTTAACAATTCTACAAAATTGTTAAATTGTAAAAAGAAACGAGCGAGCCTAGTCGCATATGATGTGTAACATCTGATCTCCTGACCTTGGTAATCATGAATATTAACATTATAACCTGAAAAAAGTTATTCAGGTATTATTTAATTATGAAAATTGTATTTCATTTAATTAACACTAGGAGTAATGCAATATTTTATTGAAGACAGTTCACAAATTTTTGGGGGAGAGCGGAAACAATAGACTTATGATAACTAAAATATGAGACATATACTTGTGATTTCAAAGTATTTCAAAACCGTTGAAAAAATGGTGAAAATAACAAAACTTGTTTTTAGTGTAAACATGCTCGTTTTATTGTAAACCAAATTGAAAATATACACATTCATTACGAAACAGTTATCAGTTTTATATGGCGTTCATATACATAGTAAAATATCGAGAAATCGGGATTTAAATGCAATTAGTCAGAAAAGGGAGCGGGGCCTCGTCAACGTCGTTTCTGACGGCCAACTCCTGCGTGCACGCGTTCGTCAAATCAAATAGCGCGTGCCCCCGGCTTTCTGTTACACACTTCCGTTCCTTTTCACGAAATCACTCCCACGAATTGCAGGAAAGCTGTTACACATCAAAAATTGTGTACACACACAGAAATATTACAAAATATGTAAATTGTAACTTGTAATTTGTATAGGGCCCAGGTTTTCCGAAATGTGAGATTAGTTGCAGGAAAGACCAATTTTAATAAATATGTATATGTCAACTTTTGGAGGGTATAAAAATTATGTACTTTTGTTATGGTCACTGCTGCAAAGGAAATTGAACTTTATAAATTAGGATTAAGGTTTCTAATCGAAAAGTACGTGATTATGTATGTATAATTAAAAGATTAATATATAAAATTAATTATGTATTTATTAAAAGTGGTCTGCTAATGCAACACAGTACATAGTTGTTATAAGTTAATGTATCTTAGATTTAAGGTAAATAAACGATTTTTATACTGTATCATTGAGTATTAAATTTGAAATATCCTTTATCTTAAAAATAATCTATATTCCGTTTGAAATAAGATTAGACATTTAAACAAACCTTTTTTACAGTCCGTTCATCCGATTTTGACTTCTATACCGTAGGCATAAGGATGGCATTAAAAGCAAAAAAAGTGGTTACAATACCAATGTATAATGCAGCTGCCATTTGTCATGCCACCAACGCAATAGAAGTCAAAATCGGTTGAACGAACTGTAAAAAAGGTTTAGTTAAATGTCTAATCTTATTTCAAATGGAGTATAGGTCGCCTGACCAGCTACGAAATGGTCAACTTGTAAGTTTTTTATTTGTTAAACATAGGTTCAAAAACTAAAACCCGACCTACTGAAAAATCACGCTCTAAAAAGTATGAAATGAAACAAGAAAATATTTCAGACGGAAATCAAGACATAGGTATAAAAATGTTCAAGGTAAAGCCATTTAGAGACATGTGACACAACTACTCTCAAAACGATGAAGGAAAACATCGTGAGGAAACCAGCATGTCCTAAAAATTCGAAGACATGTGACATCTACCAACCCGCACTGGGCCCGCGTTATGGATTACGGCCCACTCCCTCTCACAGAGAGGAGGCCTGTGGCCCAGCAGTGGGAACTTTATATGCAGATTATGTACCCACAGGAACTAAGTACTATCAGGATAAAAAAAACTCCTATGTGCTAAACCCAGATCGTGGTCTATCCGTGTGCCAAATTTCCAAATAATTTCATCCGTTTCCGAGAAGGTAACAGATAAACCGACAAACAGGCACATTAAAATTACCCGTAAGGTTCGTAATATTTATCATCTTTACGTACCAAGACTCCTCCGTGCCTCGGAAAGCACGTGAAGCCGTTGGTCCCGGCTGTCATTTGTAGATCTTTTGACAGTCGTTACGGGTTGTTAGAAGCCCAAAAGTCTGACAACCAGTCTTACCAAGGGGTATCGTGTTACCTGGTAAATGGTTGTGGAGGTCAGATAGGCAGTCGCTCCATGTAAAATACTGGTATTCAGCTGCATCCGGTTAGACTGGAAGCCGACCTCAACATAGTTGGGAAAAGGCTCGGCAGATGATTCCATTCACATAATCATCGGAACCTTGTATCCTAGCTACTTACCTGCTATGTCATAAGGTGACACTAAGTGACTTTTAATGATTTTATACTGAAGATCACGTCTATCGAGTAGTGTTAATGATTTGGAAAAAATATATGTTAAATAAGAGCATTTTCTTAATAACTTAATCTGTGAATATTTTAGATTATGTTTAAATTACATAGTGTAATTAATTTGTAAAGTCATGTCTAACGCAGATTAAAAACTGAGAATTTCGCAAAAACTATCAAGCGTATTTATCAGTAACCTTCACCACTTTAAAGATAATATAATTATTGATCTTTTAGTATACGTGTTTTATTAAAATACCTTTTGTTTTATGTATAATGAATTAATAATGTGTCTAATTTGGGACAGCGATCCTTGATGGGCGAGTCCTATTACTGGCTTGACGTACGACGCGTTGAGTGAGCTCAGTACAGAACATACAAGCTAACTACACAAGGTCGCTGGCATATAACTGCGTCTTAAGTTGTGAAAGTACCGATTATCAAGCTACCTCCCTAACTTTAAGTTTAAAATCTTACCAAATACAGACACTGAATTACCCACTTTTAAATGCTTACTTACCTACCTATTAAAAAATCAATCTACCTAGCGTATAGCTCAACTATGTTGGGGTCGACTTCCAGTCTAACCGGATGCAGCTGAATACCAGTATTTTACATGGAGCGACTGCCTATCTGACCCCACAACCGAGTAACTAGGTATTACGATACCCTTTGGTAAGACTGGGTTGTCAGACTTTCGGGCTTCTGACGACCCGTAACGACTAACAAAGAATGTCAGCCGGGACCACGGGAGGAGTCTCGGTATATAAAGATGGTCACCGATCCACGGACCAACCCCGGCAAGCGTACCTTAACCTGCTGGATCGACCCGTGCGACTGTTATTACTTAGCCACGAGGTCCTCAAATGCTTCCCTAAATTAATATTATCAAATTTAATAAAGTAGACCTACCTCCTTATTACGTTTTGACAAAATCCACCAAAGAATATACGTTGCAGCCCTGAAAAGGACTTTTTTTTATAACATACTTTCAAATATTCAATTTGAGAAAGTAGACTACGTTTTGACATCATCCAATAAAGAAACAGAATACCTTGCAGCCCTGAAAAGGGCTTTGTCTTCAATGAATACCCACCTACCTAGTCTACCTACCTACAAACTCAAATATGATACGAATCTCACTACGCGCGCTCGCCACGCACTCTCCTCGCCAACTGAATATCTTTCGGCATGATAGTCACCCGCTTCGCGTGGATCGCGCACAGATTCGTGTCCTCAAACAGCCCCACTAAGTACGCCTCACTGGCCTCTTGAAGCGCCATCACAGCGGAGCTCTGGAACCGGAGCTCAGTCTTGAAGTTCTGCGCGATCTCCCTCACGAGACGCTGAAACGGCAGCTTCCTGATGAGCAGCTCCGTGCTCTTCTGGTATCTGCGTATCTCTCGCAGGGCCACGGTCCCTGGTCGGTATCTGTGCGGTTTCTTCACGCCGCCCGTGGCTGTAGCACTTTTTCTTGCTGCCTTGGTCGCCAGTTGCTTCCGAGGAGCTTTCCCTCCGGTGGACTTGCGAGCTGTCTGTTTCGTTCGCGCCATTTTGATTTATTTCACACACGAGTTACTGCGATGACCACTGTGTGAGCAATGTGACGAGGAGCGACTCAAGTGAGGGAAGCGATGCCTTTTATAGTTTTTACGTTCCCACTCTCGGAAGATTAGAGATTTTGTGGGTAGTTATAAATTATTTTGAGTGATAATTAGGCACCTACCCGAGATAATAAAATGAGGAGAAGGAAACTTGTAGAATATTCCGCTGGTACAAACACAAAACACGTTGTGCGTGGTTTGATTTTGAATGTATTTTTCTGCAGATATCCTCAATGGTAGACAAGCAGCCCCGGAAACAGGGGAGGAGAGTTTAAATGAGGTTCCCAATTTTTTTAACGAGTTCCGAAAAAGGAGGAGGTTCTATGTTCGTCTGTATGTGTTTTTATTTTTTTATGAATATTATGCGATATTTTCGTCAATTGTGGACCGATTTTGAAAATTATTCTTTTCATTTGGTAGAAGAAGCTTACGCGGTGGTCTCATACAAATTTTATTAACTTTGCTTGGGTAGTTTTTGAGTTAGCTTCAATAATACGTATTTTTTCGTCACTTAGTATGTGGATGATATGATAACTTCCTGTCACTGTTATTTACATAGCAGGTATTGGTATTCGAATTTGTGTGGGGTAGGTGTATCACAACTTAAAAGTGAAAAATAAAAACTTTTTACAAAAAAAAAACAATCGACTTCAAAAAAACACTACAAAGTGAAAAATAACTTTAATTTCGGAAGTCGGTGACAAAGAACGAAAATTCAAAACCAAAGACACCGACTTCCGAAATTAAAGTTATTTTTCACTTTGTAGTGTTTTTTTGAAGTCGGTTGTTTTTTTTTTTGTAAAAAGTTTTTTAGTTTAGTCCTGTCAAATTAATCAGCGCATGACGTAATTTTAGTAGGCAAGTTTTCAATCACGTCTAAACTTGTATGGAGTAGTGACAGGCGCTAATTAATTGATGAAGGCGGTAATTAGATGAAGTCGGTTGTTTTTTTTTTTGTAAAAAGTTTTTTAAATCCCAGATACCAATGTGACATCTCAAGTGATTGTTGTTTGTTTTTTAATTTGAAGTTTGACATTTGCACCTGTCAAATTAGTCTCTGGGATTAAAAAAATAACTGTAGGTACTAAATTATTCTGTGACATAGGTAACATTTAGGTACTTTGATAATACCTACAAACCTACGACTATTTACTATTTAGTCACTAGGTAAAAAGTACTAAGGTAGTGTAGGTAAGTAGCAGATTAAACAGTATGTAGGTAGTAACAAGTTATTTTCTTGACTACATTATTAAATACCTAAATAAAGTTAGGGAGGTACCCACTAAAGTATTAAATATTAACTTGATATTCTTTTAGGTACTAGATATTCGACATTACCTACAGCGTCCGCAATAGGGTGATACCTGGGTCTAAAAAAAGAAATTATATTTAGTCCGTCAGTCAAATAATAAAAAAATATTAGATAGACACGTATTTTTTGCTTCATCATATTAATAAAAAATGACTTAGATAAAACGCATTAAATTTGGGAAGTGGGGGTCGCTACGTCACAAGTAAGTATAAAACCTACATACTCGTGACGTCATGGCATATTTTAACTCAATATATCGCCGTAATCTTTTGATAACGTAAAAAAAGATAAAATACGTGTCCAAATATTTTCAATAATATACACAACGGACAAAATATAAATTTTTAGTCATTATTCTTATGCGACCATCTCTTCGAAGTTGAGAAACATTATACCACGTCACATACCTAAGTAAATAACCGAATACCTATTTACATAATGTGACCACATAAGAGAAAAATCTCATCACTACAAATTATAAAACAACTAGCTGCGCCCCGCGGTTTCACCCTCGTAAGTCTCGATCCTGTGGGAATATCGGGATAAAAAGTATCCTATATGTTAATCCAGGTTATAAACTATCTGTGTGCCAAATTTCATCCAAATTGGTCCAGCCGTTTGAGCGTGAAGAAGAGACAAACATCACACACTCACAAACTTTCGCCTTTATAATATTAGTGTGAAGTCCCGCCGCGTCTGTCTGTTTGAACGCGATAAACTCAAAAACTACCGAACGGATTTTCAAACGGTTTTCACCAATGGACGGAGTGATTCATGAGGAAGGTTTAAGTGAATAATTCAGTAAGGTTTTGTGTAAATTAGCTGAAATATGACGGTGATTGTTGAAGATGTCGGAAAAAACATGCCGACGACTGGGAACTTTACGCGTAGCATGACGCTTTCTATCTCTACGAAGAATCACAAGCTCTTTTATACAAAGTGACATTTCGTTTCTCCATTTTTGACATCGCACCGTAAAAATCATTCTACAATCTGTCATTTTGTCTTTCGTTTTAATCGATCTTTGTTTAGGTCCTTTTACATGTAGACTATTTCAGAAAAAAGTTTTCTATCCCAAACTGTCAAAATCACTAAGGTAGTGAAAACAATTTGATTTTTTAATCGCCATGCTAAAGACAGTAGAAAACTTTTTGCTCTATACAAAGTATAGGTAGGTATACGGTTATCTACAAAATCATGATTTTACAGGAGAGCGTTTTGAACGCAAAACTTGGACAATTAACTGGCGAGCGCGTTACGGTATACTTAGTACGTTTCCGTGGGATAATTTCCGACGTCCACGCGGGCGAAGCTGCAGGCAAAAGCTAGTATACCCATGAATTACACTTACAGGCACCTTTTCATACACACACAATAAATAAAACGACACCCTTGCGCCATCTCATGTTCTTAGCACGGCGGCCTGTGCTGGCACCGCTGCTGCGGCTGCTGAGACCCTCAAGCGGCGCAAATACTGTAACCTTATTGGTAACTACAGTTTTGAGCCGTTTGGGGTCGAAACGCTCGGATCATGGGGCCCGAGTGCGCGTCTCCTTTTTAAGAATATTTCTCGTCGACTGGTCGACACTTCACGTGACCAGAGGGCTGGCTCGTTCTTTGGCCAAAGAATTAGCATTGCCATTCAACGTGGCAATGCTGCCAGTCTTCTGGGCACGTTTCCGGATGACAGCGATGCGGACGAATAAATACTTCGACGCCTAAGTGTCGTTTTGTTTTTATTATTTTTATTTACACAGATAGTTAGTTAGTCTTTTAATTTAGTACCTAATGTAAATAGTTAGCTGTGTTAAAACTGTAAAATAATAAATATACAAATAAATAAAAAAATAGGTATCCAATCTCCCACAAATTCTAGGCACCAACAGCATGACTAACCCACCAAAGTATGAGATCGCGTGTAACTAACAACTACCTAGGTGGTATGTAACGTCTTATTAGTTAATACTTTAAGGTAATTAGCAAACCGCGACCACCTGTTGGTCGCTGGTCGGTTCCTGTAGGGCGTCAGGTCGTGTGTAGGGTACCTATGACAGGTTGGGACTTTTTGCGGCAGTTTTTATTGCAAATTGTGCGAAGTCGTATAGAAAGTTGTGCTTTTTCTTGTGTGAGTGTTTTTAATGGTTGTTATTGTATTGGAGTTCATTGTGTTTTTGTGGTTGTTAAATAATTAATCTACGTGTTTATACCTACTATAGTATCTAACCTACCTACTTACTATTATAATTCCATCTTCTATATGTCGATGGCAAAAATAATACGAGGTCCAGCCCTCCGCAAACTAACAGAGTGCATTCAGTTCCTTATTTTGAATTTTCTCAGGAAATTTAGATTTTTTTTATCGTTTTTAGGGTTCTGTAGTAAAAAAGGAACCCTTATAGTTTCGTCATGTCCGTCTGTCTGTCTGTCTGTCTGTCTGTCCGCGGTCTAGCTCCGAGACCCTTAGTACTAGAAAGTTGTAATTTGGCATAAGTCTACACATTAATTATGCCGACAAAGTGGTAAAACAAATTTATGAGAAACATTTTTTTTAGGGTACCTCTCATACACGTAAAGTGGTAATGTTTATTTTTTTATTTTTTTACCCCATGGTGAGGGATATCATTGGAAAGGTCCTTCAAAAATATTGAGAGTTTGTGAAAACCATTTTTGGATTCAGGGATTCGTTTGCGAAATATTAAGATTTAAAGTGCTAATTTTTGTTAGAGTCAAGTGTGTCCCCTGCCAGCTAAATGGTTGGTTTTGGGTGTGTGAAAAAAATCACAACAGTAGCTTATATAACGAAATTAAAAGGAAAACTATCACAGCTAAGTAGGCTTTACAGGTTAACGAGTAATAATCGACCAACTTAACTTTGCAGTTGCAAAAACATGTTTTCCCATACATTCCGTATGGGAGAATATGTTTATCAACTACAAAGTTAAGTTTGTTTTTGGGATAAATTCATCCCAACTACGGAACCCTTCATTGTGCGTGGTCCGACACGCACTTGGCCGGTTTTTTCAACTACTATTTCTTTATTTCAATGTAAAATTACATTCTCTGTACGCAGTACTTCATTAATGTAAATAAAACAGCAATGGATGTTGAAATTCTCTAACGAACGACGCGTGAAATCAGCTGTTATTACGTGTAAGGTAATAAAACAAATCAGGTTTATTGGATTCCCATAACGTTCCTGAAATAATTTCATGTATCGGTCATCTTAGTATGATATACTGAATTCCCCCCATCAGTCTGCGGAGGGCTGTCCCTTACACCCTGTATATACAGGGTGGCAGGGACATCGACGCGAAAACTGTTACCATACATTTTGACCTCGTAGGTATTGCACTTTTCTATGAAACAACAGATTTTTAAGCTATTGCATAGCTTTTATTGCGGGCTTTGAGCGCGGCGACCGAATCAAGAAAATCCGTAACGAATAACGTGATGTTGTCATGGGAACGTAATTTTTGTTTTATGTCATCATCCGTCATCATCGCAAGTGTAGCGTTGACCAATAGGAAGTATGGAGGTTACAAATGCTATGCAATAGCTTTACCGCGGCAGTCCCCGAGTGCCACACGTTTTTTTTTTTAAATAACCGACGAAAAGTTTCAACTCATGAGGGTTCAGAATCATGTCAGTTCGTGTCTGAACACGAACTGACATGATTCTGAAAACTGTTACCATGGACATGATTCTGAAATCATGTCCATGGTAACAGTTTTCGCGTCGATGTCCCTGCCAGCCAGTATTTGTTTAAATTTGTTCGGTCCTAAATTCAGCAATATACCGTTTGCTGAGACCAACATTAGGTCATCACGTGTGCTGGTGACAGGCGGTGCAAAATGGGAGGTGAGCCATTATCTGTGGAGAGACACCGGAGATCTAAACCGTCCATGAATCTTCACTTATGGAGATTGTCCTTGCAGCCTACTTGTGTACCTCATAATCTGCCCAGCCTTTTCCCAACTATGTTAGGGTTAGTTTCCAATCTAACCAGATGCAGCTGAATACCAGTCTTTTACATGAAGCGACTGCCTATCTGACCTCCACAACCGTTACTAGGTAACACGATACACCCTTGGTAAGACTGGTTGTCAGATTTTTGGGCTTTTAACTACCCGTAACGAAAACGTCAAAGATCTACAAATGACAGCCAGGACCAACGGCTTAACGTGCTTTTCGAGGCACGGAGGGGTCTTGGTATGTAAAGATGGTCACCCATCAATGGACCAACCGTGGCAAGCGTAGCTTAACCTGATAGATCGACCCGTGGAGCTGTTATTACTTAGCCACAAGCCCCTCTTCAACCTCTACTTGTGTACCTAAGAAGTCTATTTAAGGTTTTCCATGTTTGCTACGGTAACTTGTGCCCAGATAGGAGGCTCTCTAAAGGTTCAGTAAAGAACTAATTCCATGGTAACAACCAATACTACTCTAGGTATGATGCAACCGCTTTTCTAAGAAAACCCAAGTTTTAGTAGCAAAATCAAAAATATGGCCGCTGTAAGGCGCCTATTAAAATTTAGTCGGCAAGTAGCAGGTGGAGCAATTACACAACAACTACTAGTTTGAAAGACATAGAAATACTTCATCATCATCATCAGCCTATTAATGTTCCCACTGCTGGGACACAGGCCTCCTCTTTATGAGAGGGAGTGGGCCGTAATCCACCACGCGGGCCCAGTGCGGGTTGGTAGATGGCACATGTCTTCGAATTTTTGGTTCTAGGACATGCTGGTTTCCTCACGATGTTTTCGTTCACCGTTTTGAGAGCAGTGGTGACGAAATAATTTACACAAAGTAAAGCGCCTGTCTGGGTTCGAACCTACGAAATACTTACAGCGTTTAAATGCGGCATCCTTGTTCCTAGTTAAAGTTGATATAAATTAATCGTTTCGAATTTGTAAGTACTTAGAGGAAAGCCGCAGGACCTTGTGAAGGCCGCAAGAATCCGCTGAACCGTACCCTAATTGCGTAATACAACACACTCACAATCTGTTTCGATTTGAAACAGATTGCTAATCTATTGCTTCATAAGTTGGAAAAAACAAATCTGCTCAACAACGTAAATAACGCAATGAATGTTGTTGAACTGTCAAAATGAAACAAATTAGGCATAATTGTTTACGAAAATAAGTTTCGCAATTAGGGTACGGTTGAAGTGGCGGTGCTTGGGGGAGGCATATGTCCAGCAGTGGACGTCTTTCGGCTGAAATTATGAACGAATGATAAGGTAGGTTCAGTCAGCCCATATTAAGCCTAAAAAATATGTACCTATAAATAAATAAGACTTCATTTAATTGTCCACAACCTTGCAATCAATCTGCCTAGCCTTTTTCCAACTACAATATATTGGGGTCGACTTCCAGTCTAACCGGATGCAGCTGAATACCAGTATTTTACATGGAGCGACTGCCTATCTGACCAATTGTCCACAATAATTATTCCTTAATATTCTACCTGTAGCCACAAAGCACGTTATACATTGGGTAAGTACCTATCTACCTAGCTAATTAACCGACTTCAAAAAAAAGGAGGAGGTTCTCAACTCGTCGGGATATTTTCTTTTTTTTAAGTATGTTCCCCGATTACTCGAAGACGGCTGGACTGATTTGAAAAATTCTTTTTTTGTTTGAAAGTGTATACTTTCAAGTTGGTCCCATTGTCATTTGGTCACGATTTGATGACGGGATCTTGGAGAAATCGAGGGAACTCTTCAAATATTAAAGGCACATCTATAGCGATTTGGGTATTTTTGATGAGCAGTTGACATAAGGTAACTTAGATAAATTACAAATCAACCCACTAAAAAGTGAAAAAAAAACTTTTTTACAAAAAATACAGCCGACTTCCAAACTACAAAGTGAAAAATAACTTTAATTTCGGAAGTCGGTGTCAAAAACAGAAATACTGATCCAAAGACACCGACTTTATTGTTTTTTTATTTTAGCTATACATTCAGTAAAACTTCTGTAAAAGGCGATCCACCTTTAGTTTGCGATTCCAGTTCGATTCAAATTGGAATGACTAAAAATGTTACAAGGTTAGTACCTACGTTTTAAATATTATATTTTAATATATACGTAATGTCTTTTATCAAGACGTTCTTAAATACTTTGATCTAAGTACATGTATTACATACACATTCATAATTTTATCTCCGCTGACGGCGAACCAGCAGACCATACGCTAGCTCATTAGCAACTAAACAAATTACAAGGCGAAACCTCTTTTATATCATTCACACTAGACAAAACATTTGCGGACTACCCACATTTTTTTAACATTTCCCTTAAGTCGTCGTCAAGGTAAAGTTCTCACCTAGCTAACTGCACCAATAATTTACAGAAATGTTTATCAAATTATATCTTTTTATCTACAAACACCCACAATGTCTTCAGAAGGATCGGACTCTGATGGCTCAGACCTTCAAATACAATCTGCGTTACCAAAAATGCCGCAAAAGAAGATGCCGAACAGTCCATCAGATGATTTATTAAAGAAAAAGCAAGATAAGAAGTTGACCACGAAAATAATGATACAGCAAGCACTCATAGACCTGAAGAGTCGAAAGGGAGTATCATTGTACGCCATAAAAAAGTATATAGCACAGAGATACAACGTGGACACAGAGAAACTGAACTATCATATCAAGAAATTCATAAAATCTGCTGTAGAACAAGGAATTGTCATACAAACGAAAGGAATTGGAGCCACAGGATCCTTCAAACTAGCCCCCGTCAAAGAAAAGAAACCAAAAACTAAGAAACCGCAAAAAGAGAAGACAGATAAGACAAAAGATCCAGAAAAGAAGAAGAAATTAAAAGAAAAGTCGAAGAAAACCGAAGGGAAAAGCTTGAAAACGAAAGTAAAACCTAAGGAAAGCAAAGAAGATGAACCAGTTAAACCGAAGAAAAAGATCGATCCGGAAAAGAAGCCGAAAGAAAAGAAAGATGGCGGCGAAAAGACGAAGAAAGTGAGGATTGTCAAAGGCATGCAGTCGCCTTCGAAGAAGAAGGTCATGATGAAGAGGAAAAGTGTCGGCTCAATTAGAAAACCACCGAAAATGAAGCCCAGAGCGAAGGCATAAACATACATTCTATTAATCTTTGATAATTTATTGATTTTTTACTATATTTGACTGATTTTTTAACTAATAGACAATTTAAATTTTAAAACTTGTTTTTTTTTTTGAGTAATAACAACCGCACGGGTCGATTCATCTGGTTAAGCTACGCTTGCCGGGGTTGATCTGTGGATGGGTGACCATCTTTACATACCGAGACTCCTCCGTGCCTCGGAAAGCACGTTAAACCGTTGGTCCCGGCTGTCATTCGTGGATCTTTGACAGTCGTTACGGGTCGTCAGAAGCTCGAAAGTCTGACAACCAGTCTTACCAAGGGGTATCGTATTACCCAGTTACTGGGTTGTGGAGGTCAGATAGGCAGTCGCTCCATGTAAAATACTGGTATTCAGATGTATCCGGTTAGACTGGAAGCCGATCCCAGTATAATTGGGAAAAGGTTAGGCAGAATGAACTTGTTTATTTCTTAAGACAATAATATTAGGTTTGTGTTCATCACTTTTGATGTGTGAGGTGAGGTAGCGCGAAGGAGGAGGCGGAACATGTGAGGGAGAGGCAAATTTCGCGCCCTCGCGCCCCGAACCGCCGCAGGAGGAGACACACACAGGCAGATTCCCGGCCACCGTAGGCGCGGGCTTGCGGACGGTGAGCAATGGGTAGCTCGCCGTCCGATAAGGACCAAGCCCGGGTCGACGACGCGTTGTGTTCCACGCGCGCCTCAAAGAGATGTCAGCAGCATTGACGGGGTCCGCTAGGGCCAATGCCCCGGCAACAGGGCAACCGAAGGAACACGGGTGGGTTTTAGTCAGTAAGAGTCTGATACGCCCTCCCGCTCCACCCAGAGCGGGAGAAGTTATTTGATAATTTCCCACCCAAAAAAAAAAAAGATGAGGTAGCTAAGCAGTGAAGTTTAGACACCTGTACCATCGTTGGCGATTCACGAGAAACGAGGAGAGCTAGCAACTAAAGACGAGCAGCGAGTGCGTACTGTACCCTAATTGCGTAATACAACACAATCACTATCTGTTTCGATTTGAAACAGATTGCTAATCCGGTGCTTCATAAGTAAGAAAAAAAAATCTGCTCAACAACGTAAATAACGCAATGAATGTTGTTGAACTGTCAAAATAAAACAAATTAGGCATAATTGTTTACGGAAATAAACAAGCGTGAGTTTCTCAGCGAGTGTTGACCGCCAAGCGAGGATCGATGAGCGAGTAATACTCTCTATGATAGCTCTTGGCGCTATCAAATACTTACATATATATAATACATAACATAACATAAACATAACATCACGCCTTGTTTCCCCGAAGGGTTGGGCAGAGGTGTCCCTGTAGCAGGTACACCCACATTTCGCCAGTTATGTTTTAAGTCCCATGTAATAGGGGGCGAGCCTATTGCCATCAACCGGGCACAAATCCAGACTCCGGGCTGCTACTGAGAAATTTCAGATAGAAAAACTCAATAACACTTTGCCCGACCCGGGAATCGAACCCAGGACCTCATGCTCAGCAGTAGCGCTTGCTACCACTAGACCAACGAGGCAGTTATATATAATAATATATTATATATATGTCACCGTAAGATTGTGAGAACTGTTAGTTTATAATCTGTCGGAATTATTTCCGTTAGATTATAAACTGTCGAAAAATTGTGAACTGGGTGAAATGGGTTAGGTTAGGTTAGAACTGTGACCAAAAGCGCGCGAGCCGAGCGAGCGAAGCGAGCGGTGCCGCGGTAGCGGCCGGCGAGCGCTATTACTTCCAAGTTGCTCGCAGCCACGCAGGCTATTTAATATTAGCGCAAGGTGCGTTACGTCACAAGCAAGTTTGATACCAGTTCACAATTTGTCAGTTTTTCATGGATACATTATAAACTATCGAAAGATTATGCGTTAAATTATAAATAATTTGTCACAGTTCACAATTTTTCGCCAGTTTATAATCTAACGGAAATAATACCGATAGATTATAAACTGACGAAGTTCATAATTATACGGTGACATATATATAAAAGGAGAAACTGACTGACTGACATGGGTAATATCAACGCAGAACCGAAACTACTGAGACTAGGAACGTGAAATTTTGCACACAACTTCATTAATTTATAATGTGGGGAGCACTAAGGGGTTTTTGAAAATTCCACCTTTAAGGGGGCGAAAAGGGGGGATTTCGTTTGTATAAAAAATCTTGAGTAATAATCTTGAAACTTGGCACAAAAAGTACTAGGCTTGCATGAATTCACAATAGTATTCAATCATTATGTTATGCTACTAATAGGATTTAGATGAGGCAGACAGATAGTTTATAATCAGGATTAACACTATAGGATACTTTTTATCCGGTAGTACGTTTCCATCGGATAATTTCCGACTTCCACGTGAGCTAAGCCGCGGGAATAAGCTATAGTAATTAGTAATAACATTATTATGTAAAACCTTTTACTTACACGGTGCATCAGACAAGCTGTACACTACTTAAGCGAGATGTCAATCTTTGGAGGAAAGAAAGCTAGGTAGAAGGCACTACTTACATTTATCTATGGTATTAAAGCTACTTAAATGGTGTGTTCTGAAGATTACTTATTAATTAAGGGGACGATAACCGACTTTTAATGATTTTATACTGAAGATGACGTCTAAACGAGTAATGTTAGTGATTTGGAAAAAAGATGTGTTAAATTAGAGCATTTTCCTAATATTTTAATATAGGCATATTTTTGATTATGTTTATATTACATAGTGAAATTAATTTGTAAAGTTATGTCTAACGCGGATAAAAAACTAAGAATTACGCAAAATTCAACAAGCGTATTTTTCTGAAACATTTACCATTTTAAAGATAATTTAATTATTTGTCTTTTAGTATACGTGTTTTATTAAAATACCTTCTGTTTTATGTATAATAAGTAAATAATACGTCTAATTTGGGACAGCGCTCCTTGATCGACGAGTCCTATTACTGGCTGGACGTACAACGCGTTGCGTGAGCTCAGTACAGACCACGCAAGCTAACCACTCAAGGTCACTGGCATATATCTGCGTCTTAAAGCTACTTAAATGGTATTTTCTGAAGATTACTTATTAATTAAAATGTTTTTCTGTATCAGAAAACAGTAACACGCTTTGTATACCTAGGTACTTACCGATATATTTGTTCAATAATTGTTGCCGTGTTATTAGGGACTGGGGGACACTAGACGGCATTCTAACTAGGTATTCTTACTACTAATAACATTATCAGCTCACGGTAGCCTGTAAGACCTTACGGGGACGTATCGACTGTCCAAAGCTCCATGGCCTTTTCTGCCGATTATTTGTGCCCGACAAATACATTGGACACCGTCAGAGCCGCCGACACAATCTGTTTGCGCAACTGTCATGCAAAACTGCAGCCAGAGCCGAATCCCCAGTCTGTCGTACCCTAAAGATGCTAAATGCCCTTCTGACTGCCAACCCTGAATGTGATGTGTTTGCGGATGAATGGAGTAAACTTATTCGTATATGTCTGGTGTTCTGTGAGAGAAAGTATGCTAGAGAGTCCACTGTTCCATGTTAGTTTTAAATTAAATTAATGTCAAGATTGTAATTATTTCTATGTTAACTAATGTAATTGGTGTTGTGCCGTTTTAATTAACTATAAACAAATAAATTATAAAAACGACTAAACAGATTGGAATAATATTTGGCACATGGGTAAACCACGACCTGTACCCTAATAGCGTAACTTATTTTCGAAATCAATTTTGCCTAATTTGTTTCATTTTGACAGTTCAACAACATTCATTGCGTTATTTACGTTGTTGAGGAGATTTTTTTTTCGAACTTATGAAGCAATGGATTAGCAATCTGTTTCAAATCGACAGATTGTGATTGATCGTGTATGACGTAATTAGGGTATTGGATTAGGACATAAGAAAAAATATCTAGGAAATGAGTAATGTAGATTGGCCCATTCAATTTTCGTAATCCATAGACTGACCGCTACTTCTGCTACCGTGTCAAACCACCTATACTCCGTTTGAAATAAGATTAGACATTTAAACAAACCTTTTTTACAGTCCGTTCAACCGATTTTGACTTCTATTGCGTTGGTGGCATGACAAATGGCAGCTGCAGTAAACAGTTGGTTTGTAACCACTTTTTTTGCTTGTAATGCCATCCTTATACCTACGGTATAGAAGTCAAAATCGGTTGAACGGACTGTAAAAAAGGTTTGTTTAAATGTCTAATCTTATATCAAACGGAGTATAGTTAGCTCGATTTGTATAAAAATTTAAATTATGCCGACTGTTTTAGTTAGTCGACTCTCAACTGTTTACAAAAGACTATTAGTTTTAGTTAACCTCAACCATTCTCTTGATAATGTTATTCAACACAGGTTCGCATGTAGAAGACGATTTTAGGCTGCAACACTTCGAGTGAAAGATGTCGAATCAAAGGCAAAAATTAACAAAACGTAAAGCACCTGATATCGCCTTAACAAATGTGTCTTTCTTCAATTCTGATAATAGCAAGTTTTCCTATTAATCAGCAGGTCAGCAGTGACAGTGAAGTCATACAGGTTAATAATATATCATGATGACTCTCGGCTACAGAGTTAGAAACATGATCAGAAATGTCCAATGTCTGGTAGACACTAAAATATTAGGTAGGTCTTACTTTACAGCATAGTAAGCCTAAAATTTTCCCACTGCTGGGACACAGGCCTTTCTGTGAGAGGGAGTGGGCCGTACTCCAACGCGCGGCACAAGTGCAGGTTAGTGGATGTCACTGTTTTTTGCTTCTAGAACATGCTAGTTTTCTCAAGATGTTTTCCTTCGCCGTTTTAAGAAGAGTGGTGATGAAATAAATTACACAAAGTAACAGTAGTACGCAGTAGTGTCTGCCTGTCTACTCAATTAGGTATTTAGCGATAAAGGAAATTCTCAATTTAAGCTGCAGCTTCAATTTAGTTTTAGTAAAACAAACTTTAAAAAAAATCAAAACGTCACTTCGAAATTCGAACGGTGTCGAGATCTAATACCGAACTATTCTGTAAAAATTTGGTGAAGGGAGCTGTCAAAAGTGTTAATCTCTTGAGGTAAAATGACTGCTCACTTTGACTACGTTGTGATTTAATATTATAGAATAGACCAGAGCTATTTTTCTAAACGTCACTTTGAAATTCGAACGGTGTCGAAATTAAATCCACGATGATTTACTATAAAAAACAAATGAAAATGTTTTGAGAAAAGTTTTGAGTATGAATGTGGATGGCTTTAAGAGTAGTTGAAGACCAAAGAAACTATGGATAGACTGTGTGGAAGATGATATGGCTGGAAAGGGAGTGACCACCGAGCTGACGATTGATAGAGAAGTACCTATGGAGACATGTTGAACAGACCTTATGTAAATTGTGATAAGGGTTATAGGAGAATGATGGAAATGAGTTCGAGTTCGCTTTGGACTGGATCTAGTGATCGTAAGCACGGCTGCTGAGCATGCGGTCCTGCTATCAAAACTCAAAGCATTTATTTCAATTAAACCATTTACAGACACTTTTGAATTGCCAAGGGGTCGGTCAGTCAGAAAGATGAAGCTAGTTGCCCATTCCAAAGCGTAGTAGGTAGGTTTCTATGGAGAAGAACGAGTAAGAAACTCCACAAACACTCTTAAATCATGCCTAATATTGTTAAGAAATATTGGTTATAATCATTCGTGTTGAAATTATACATGTGTGAACTATTGTTTCATTTTGACAGTTCAACAACATTCATTGCGTTATTTATGTTGTTGAGCAGATTCTTTTTTTGAACTTGTGAAGCAATGGATTAGCACACATCCATACATAAACTCACGCCTTCTTCCCATGGGGGTAGGCAGAAACTACAGAACGCCACCTGCTACGATCCTTACAAACTCCTTTTGCCTCGTTTACGTTCATACATCTGGTCATACCCACACGCCGTTTGCGAGTACTACGCACCTGGCCTTTCTGAAGAACATCACCAATAAGGTCAGTATATGTCCTCCTAGGGCGTCCCCGCCCGGCCTTTCCCTTCACATCAGCCTTGTAAATACATTTTGTTAGTCGCCTTTCATTCATGCTCTCAACATGCCCAAACCATCTCAGCCATATCCTTTGGAATGGAATGGATTAGCAATCTCTTTCAAAATGATTCAGATTGATTGATCATGTATTACGCAATTAGGCTGCTGTCTTGGGTTGATTCGCAGATGGTGCAAAGTTTATTGTGGTCTTCCTTTAGGAATTTCTCAGTAAGTTTCTACTTAGTAGGAAATAAATGACTGTTTTATTTTTTTATTACTAGAATGACTCGCCCGACAATCGTTTTGGGAAAAGAAAGGATTTCTGTTGCGTAATATAAAATTGACGTTATGTTAAATTGTGTTTTCATAATTTTTGCGACTCAATCACTTGTTTTATGATTTATTTCTTTTATTTTGAACAAACAAAAATCATGAAGCGACAAGCCTTTTTTTTGCATTCTAAAATGTGAAAAAAGTCCTGTTTACTTTAAACCACAGAAACTTATGCAAAGAAATGTATCGTGGGTGAGTATTATTCTAGGTAATTCTATTCGTGGGGCTTGTTTTTTTATTATTAAATAAATGAAGATAGCTACCTAATAAATAAAATACAAAAAATTTACAAAAATCGACGTCGTGTGTATTCATCAATTAAACAAAAAATCTTCAATTAGCATCATTGAAATTGCCTGTAAAAAAAAAAACAAAAAAAAATACAAATAAGTATCTAAGTTTCATTCAAAAAAAGAATAGGGCAGATGATGCCAATGGCCGTTCGTGATTCGTGAACATCGTAAAACGAAATTGATTGCGAATTTCAAGAAAAGTATCTCATCATTTGTTTATTCCTATTTAGATCGCTTCCATTATTGTTTATTATCCATATAAATTACACTAAAGTAATCATCAACGATTTTTTTTTACTCGAATTTTGGCTCAAATATCACGATCTTATTTTTACCGCGAAAACGCGAGACATTCCTTCCGATCCGAATTTTTTGTAAAATTTATGTTCAATTTTACATTTATTTACATGAAATGTTGTTTCTTTAGACCCCTCCATTATAATGGGCGTTCGTACCCAATACGTGAGCATTTAAAAGTCACCATTTTATATATAGGGGAGATAGGGGCAAAACTGACACGTGTTAAACAAGTGATGTGCAATAAAATATAGTTTAATAAATTATTTTATTATTCAAATGTAGAATCATCGCTTTTCGATTTATCCATGTTTAGCAATGGATGTGTGAAGGATGGTAGGGTAGGGTAAAAAGTTTCGCCCTGAATAAATCCGCACAGTTTTTTTTCTACAGCTTCGTTTTTTTTGTTAAAATTTTGCTTCTACCATGATGCCATGGTTAAAAGATAGAAATTATAAAATATAGCTGTGATGTAAAAAAAAATTAAAAAAAACATTAAGCATCGACTTAAATAATTGAGCACTCGGTAATAATATGCTTTAGTGCAATATCTAAGCAAGTAAATGCACAAAAATGATAAACATGTTTGCAAAAGTATGTCGATTTCCGCGTTTTCGTCCTTCGTCATTATCATTACCTTCATTATGATAGATATATTTAATAATCATTACAACTGGGGTGTTCACGATTGCGTAAGTTTAGTAAAAATAAATTGTGGAGTCCAAAAAATCTCAATAAAAACTAACTTTTGCGTTTACTGTTAAACGCAGGAATGTTTTTTACGCAAATGGACTTAGGGCAAGATGCTGGAGAACGTTTAGATGAGAGGAAAATGGAATCATATTCCTTCAGTTTTGAATAAATCCGGTATCTTTCTCATTGAATTATTTAAATGACTAAAAAATAAAAAAATTAAATGAAAATAAATATTTTCTGTAAGAATCTCCACCATAAGTTTCCGACGGGAAACTTGAGTCGATTGTGTCTGGCTGATTAAACACTTAAATTTCTATTAAATAAAAAACATAGTTTTTATAAATAAATATATATTTAAATAAAACATCACTGACGTATTATAAAAAATACTTTAACAATGGAACATGAGCCATAAACTCAACAAATAGGCCCAAATCGTGTGAATAATTCATTATATCGGCCATTCTACTTGAATGACATCACTACGCAGAGAGCACAAACCTACTACATGAGAATCAACCTTATTCACTTTTAATAAAGATGATTATAAATCCATTACAGGTCAAAAGTAATTTCTTAAGTCGCCTTTCCGTTTAAATCTGAAAAAAATACATTAGTTTTCTCACTCCAACTTGTACCTAATCCCCATAAGTAAGAAAGAGAAACACATATATTTGTTTGAGCTAACCCGTCTCGTAGAGAGGATATTGGGGTCATGGAACGTGTTTGAATTTCGAAACACGTTCCGTCCAATACCGAGCGTTGTTATTCACTGTTTTATCATTGGTTAGGAGGCCTCCGTACCACGATGTTCAGCTTTTAATAAAATCGATACGGATTTGTACGGGGGTATCGCTTGTTTGTCGTTTATCTGTGTCGCTTTGAGTTTTGTGGTAGTCAAGCTATACACTGTGACCGTATCTTTTATGTTATTCGTGCAGCCATTTCGTTTCGAAAGATGTCCGGAGTGACTTTAATCGTGACGTTTTGATACGTTTTCTATAGTTTTTTGACGTTTAAGAAGACACCATTGCTGTGGATCTGTGACGGTAAGTTGTTTGCACCTTATTTCATAAAGATATTCATGTAAAATTGTATTTCAGCCGAGATATTGAAGGGAAAACGTCAAAAATTCCAATTTTAGTACCAGAACTGTGTTGTAACACTGAAATAACTTCGAAATTCGTGCGTGACGTCACGGCCATTTGAAATTGGTATTCAATTACTGATTCCGTTAGTTTTTTAATCGATCTGGTTCTATAAAATCGTTTTTTTTTTTAGTTTATATTGTTTTTATTTAAGAAATTGATTTTTGACGTTTTTTTTTGTTTGTTTACATATATTTTTGTGTAGATATAGTAACTGACATATATTTTTAGTATGTAAGATGGCTTCAAATGACAATTTGCGCTGAGATATCAATAACATGGTATCTTATTACTTCACAGTAAAGACTAAAATGCTGTTACTGCATATTTTGATTGGATATTATGTGCTGTCTCTTTTTAGCAGTGTTTATTGTTGTGTTTGCGTCTCTTTCTAGACTTATTTATAGAGAACGCGGCGTGTATGCCGTTCCCCTGTGGCGCCCTACATTTGAGATAGTGTTGTAATTTTGACGTATTGTTTTATCGATATCTTTGTGATTTTGTGATTTTTTTAAACGTTGCCCCACACTAGGAATTTCTCCTGTATTGTGGGTGCTTTACAAACATTTAAACTCACATACACAAACAGCCAGACCCGGAACAACTACTTGTAGGTCATACAAATATTTGTTCCGTGCGGGAATCGAACCCACGACACGCAACACAGCAGTCAATAGCTTAACCACTGCGCCAACCGTGCCATCAAATATGTGATATAATTTATTGCTATCGATAACTTTGTTATTTTTATATGTAACATGCGATATTTTGTTGTTATTTATTTGCGTCTGGTTTCTTCTCGCGTTTAATTATTTAAATGCATAAGACTACCTACCTAATATGGAAGTACTCATTTCCATAAAGTTACATAGTCAATTTATGTTTTCCTTGTGAAATTTTACTCTGTGCTAGGGAACTATGGACCACAAAACAGATATATGTTTTTCGGGGGCATTTGTGTAATTCTTGCAAGACATACCTATTTAATCCGTTAATTTCGAGGAGTATGAGCTAGAGGCAAAAAAGCATTTAGCATACATCACACCTCAATTTTGCTTGGCTAGCTACCTTAAAGTATTGTAATTGTAATATTACATTTTGCCATTGCTAAGCCTGTGCAGCTACCATTAAAAAAAAACCACCTCCCCTCTTACCGTGGGTATAAAATGCGATTATTGAAGGAATGACAGGAACATCATTTTGTGCGCAAGTAGCAGCATAGGTACTACGTTTGCCCAAATAGGTACTCTCAAAGCCAGATGGTTACGGAAAAACTGTGACTGAATACGGACCACTTTCAATTTGGTAGTGCGTTATAAACCAAGAATGATCCAAGAGTAACTTTTCCTTGTAGGAAAATACGTTAATTTTCTACTTCATCAGCCGATATGTTACTAATCATGAAGCAGTCATAGTTTTCATTTATGAGAGACTTTATCTATCTTCCAGAATATACAATTTCTCCGAACTTCATGATCATCATCTATTAACATAAAAGTTACACCTTCTTCCGATGGGGTTAGGCAGAAATTACAGAACACCACCTGTTAAGATCCTTACATGCCTACTCCTTTTGTTTCTTTTACGTTCATACGTCTGGTCTATTAAGTTATAAGTACTTCCACTTAGGTATTGCTTCGTAAAACCTGATCTACTCACCACTCATTTCTAGCACCATCTGATCGCATTCTGGTTCCATTCTTGTTCATCTCGATTTTCTTCCGTTGTCACATTTGTTAAACTTATCTATACTCTTATCAAAAAAATTAAATCATATTTGACAAACCGGAAACCAAAATCATTTTAAATATTCTCAGGCTGATTAAAAACCTCAATTTTCGAAAATAACAATAATAATTTCTATCGACATTCACCACAGCACTATCAGAGATAAAAAAAATAAAATGTCTGCCGCCATCCGCTGCGTAGGGATTATTATTACTCCCATCCCTTATATACATAATAAACCTTATTTACTAAGTACTAAAGTCCATATTCTATTGGTGTACATGAATACCTTTGTCGATGAAGGGATATTGATATATCATTGGAGTTCCGACTTTATGTGGATGGTATAAGGTTTGAAATATTAAAAAGGGTTTGATAATAAAAGCAAATAATACGGTTCTATTGAAATATCTCTGTTGATTTACGAGGGGCTAAAGATGGTGGGTAAGGAAAGCTTATTCCGATGTTTTTATCCACGTTGGGATATTGTGTGTGCCTTTCTCCGAAATAGCTGGACTGATTTCGGTGATGTCGTTAACTATTTCATTGTGTGTTTATTACTTCGTCTTAATGACTTTTGTTTTGTGTTTTGAATAATGTTGTTTTAGAAAGGTGACTGTTTTTTTTTTTGTTATTATTCCCAAGTGTTTTCTTAACTGCGTTGTCTGATTAGTCTAGTCTAGTGATCGTGAGGACGGCTACCAAACGTGAGTTCCTGGGTTCGATTCCTAGGTCGAACAAGGTGTTATCCGATATTTCTGTAAGCAAAATCTGTGTAGGTAAGCAGTCAGTTTCGTATTTTACCCGAAATGGTATTTGATGTCGGGTCGTCGTCAGTGAAATATGGACGTCCTATGTTCACTATTGACAATGCTTTTGGATTCTCCAACAAATAACAAAAATAACAAATGCTTTTTTTTTTTGGACAAAAATCGTCAACCTTTTGTTCAAAAATTTGTATGAAGATAGAATGAAAATGTAATGATAAATCACCAGAACAAACAGGACAGTGGGCCGCACATCACTGGTAGGATTTGACATTGACAGCGCCTTTATGTCGTAGCACTAAGTGTGATTTTTGTAGCGCAAGTGTGACCACTAATGTGCGGTTGGCGGTTGACTGTACCATAATCAATCTGAAATATCAGCCAATAGTAGGTAAATTTTATTAGATAGGTACCGTTTACGTCATTATTTAGGTAGTTGATTTGAAATCTCGCAAATTTACAACGTCATTCATATACCTAGGTACAACAAGATGAGAGACATTTTACAAAAATATTCACATAATAGAAATACTTACCAATTAAAAAAAGATTACAAAGCTCCACCAAAGAAAAAAAGAAAAAAACACCCCTGTGATCCCTACTTAAAATTGCCCTCGTCTGGTTGCATCCCTGCCGGCGTTGAATCACATTGATCTAGTTTTTTAATATAAAAAACGCTTCATCCCCTGCCACCTGCCTTGTAATATTCTGTACTAAACATTATAATAATGTATTGGGGATATTTTATTTGCGCGAAGCCCTTCGTGCTTGTCAAAAACTAAAATATTGCATCCCCTCTGTTCGTTGTCGAATCTCCGGGGAGCAAAAATCACCACGCTCGCTGGGCAGACGGATTTGGACCGCATTCCGAGTTACGCCAAAAGTGATAATATCGCGAATCCGACCAAAGTCCAAAGTCACAATTATTACTCAATAACCCTTGTATTTTGTGACTATTAAATTTGGTTGGATTCGCGATAAAATCACTTTTAACGTAAGTCGGAATGCGCCCTGAGGAGTACGGTCAAACGGTGAGCTGTCGAGTGTCAATTCAGAGTCACGTGCGCTTGGAATGACAGCTCACTTCAAGCTCACTTCACCTAACTTTTTACGGTGAGATTTTTACGGAATAGGCTGGCTGGACAGTTGGTTACACTCTAACTACGAAAACCGACGTTAGTGCTAAGAAATAAAGTCGCTGTCAACGTTAATTGTTACCATCGACGTGCGGTAGACTGTACAATGTTGTTAGTTATGGTTATGTTATTGGTAATGAAAGGGTTGTTTGTGGTCTATAATTACCCGGAAGTGGAATACGGTTGCATTTTGCACGCGATTTTTTTTATTGGAAATAATCAATACATTTTTAAACACCTAGGTTAGGGTTAGCTGGCATATTATTTAATATAAAACACAAAAAAAAAACTGTGCCATTTTGTCCCTAGTCTCCCCTATCGATTTTTTCTTAACGGTGAAAATGAGGGGCTAGTGGCTACTTTTGTAATGTTTTAAGGTGGTAAGTGGCAACTGCTCACCATACATTTGGTTCTGAAACCCGTTAAAAATAATTAGAAGATTGCTATAGTTTTTATTAATTACGTTTTTACGTACAACAACTAGTTATGTCATTGCTATTAAAAAACAAAACTTAAGTACACGAATATTTATAGCCTACACTAGAGTTGGGATAAAAAAGTTTATTTTTTCCTTAAATGTCCTTTTCTGTTACTTCCAAAAAGGTTGGGTATTTTAATTCAATGAAACGTGACGAACGCTCGTGTCACGTTGACTTGACTTCTCAGAGAACGTTCATAGTCAATTTTTTTTTTCTTTTTTTTTCCTAGCTGCAAAATAGCTCTACTGCTGAGCATAAGGTGCTGAGTTCGACTCCCAGATCAGGCAGTGTTATTGGGTTTTTAGGGTTCTGTAGTAAACAAGGAACCCTTATAGTTTCGTCATGTCCGTCCGTCTGTCTGTCTGTCTGTCTGTCCGTCCGCGGTCTAGCTCCGAGACCCTTAGTACTAGAAAGCTGTAATTTAGCATAGGTATACATATTAATTACGCCGACAAAGTGGTAAAACAAAATTATGAAAAACATTTTTTTTAGGGTATCTCTCATACATGTAAAGTGGTGATGTTTATTTTTTTATTTTTTTACCCCATGGTGAGGGGTATCATTGGAAAGGTAAATGAAATTAAAAGGAAAACTATAACAGCTAAGTAGGCTCTATAAGTTAACGAGTAATAATCAACCAACTTAAATTTGCGGTTGCAAAAACATGTTCTCCCATACATTCCGTATAAGAGAACTACAAAGTTAAGTTTGTTTTTGGGATAAATTCATCCCAACTACGGAACCCTTCATTGTGCGTGGTCCGACACGCACTTGGCCGGTTTTTTATTCCTAGCTGCAAAATAGCTCTACTGCTGAGCATGAGGTGCTGAGTTCGACTCCCAGATCAGGCAGTGTTATTGGGTTTTTCTATCAAGAATTTGTCAATAGCAGACCAAAATCTGGATTTGTGCCCAGTAGGCTCGCCCCCTATTACATGGGTCGTAAACATGAGTGACGAAATGTGGTTGTACTATTAGTTGTCTTACCCTTCGGGGTTTACAGCCGTGAAATTAAGACGCAGATATATGACAGTGACCTTGAGTGGTTAGCTTGCGTGTTCTGTACTGAGCTCACGCAACGCGTCGTACGTCCAGCCAGTAATAGGACTTGCCCATCAAGGAGCGCTGTCCCAAATTAGACGCATTATTAATTTATTACACGTAAAACAAAAAGTTTTTTAATAAAACACGTATACTAAAAGATTAGTAATTTAATTATCTTTAAAATGGTGAGTTTTCAAAAAAATACGCTTGATGGATTTTGCGTCATTCTCAGTTTTTTATCCGCGTTAGACATAACTTTAGAAATTAATTTCACTATGTAATATAAACATAATCAAAAATATACCTATATTAAAATATTAAAAAAATGCTCTAATTAAACATATATTTTTTCCAAATAACTAACACTACTCGTTTAGACGTCATCTTCAGTATAAAATCATTAAAAGTCAGCTATCGTCCCCTTAAGTGTCCTATTGCGACTGGAAAAATGAGCGCTTGTTGTCAAAGGGAAAAGAAATAATAAGCATACTTTTATCTGCTGACAGATTAATATTGCCTTATATAGCCTGGTGTCGTACCACGGGAAGCTATATTAGGCTATCAATATATTTGACTTGATTATCCAGGATTTAGCTTCTGTCCTACATGGGTTACAAAGGCGACACGACATACAGTCCCCTCACAGTTACTTTACCTCTGATTTGCATCTGTCAAAATCATAGTGATCTTTGTTATCGTTACCATAAGGTTGCTGTTGGGTTGCAGCCCCTGACCATGTCTGTCAAAATCATAGTAATCTTTATTGTCGTTACAATAAGGTTGCTGTTGGGTTACTTCCACTGACAAGTTTGTCAAATTATCAGTGATCTTTGTTTTCGTTACCATAAGGTTGCTATTGGGTTATAACACCTGACACGTCTGTCAAAGTCATAGTGATCTTTATCATCGTTACCATAAGGTTGCTATTGGGTTGCTGCCAATGATATGTCTGTCAAAATCACAGTTATCTTTATTGTCGTTACGATTAAGGTTGCTGTTGGGTTACCGCCACTAACAAGTCTATCAAAATCACAGTGATCTTTAATTTCGTTACAATAAGGTTGCTATTGCGTTGCTGCTACTGACAAGTCTGTTAAAACCACAGTGATCTTTATTCTCGTTACAATAAAGTTACTGTTGGGTTACTGCCACTGACAAGTCTATCAAAATCACAGTGATCTTTATTGTCCTTACAATATGGTTGCTATTGAGTTGCAACACCTGACAAGTCTGTCAACATCAGTGTTCTTTATTGTCGTTATAATAAGGTTGCTGTTGAGTTACTGCCACTGATAAGTCTGTCAACATCATATTGATCTTAATTCTCGTTAAAATAAGGTTGCTATTGGGTTGCAGCCTCTGCGACAAGTCTGTCAACATCACAGTGATCTTAATTCTCGTTCGTTAAGGTTGCTGTTGGGTTACTGCCACTGATAAGTCTGTCAACATCACAGTGTTGTTTATTGTCGGTACAATAAGGTTGCTATTGGGTTGCAGCCTCTGACAAGTCTGTCAACATCACAGTGATCTTTAATTTCGTTACAATAAAGTTGCTATTGCGTTGCAGTCCCTGACAAGTCTGTCAACATCACAGTGATCTTTAATTTCGTTACAATAAGGTTGCTATTGGGTTGCAGCCCCTGACAAGTGCTGTTGGGTTGCTGCCACTGACAAGTCTGTCAAAATCCCAGTACAGTAGTGTGTGACAGAGATCTTTATTGTTGTTGCAATAAGGTTCAAGTCTTTCAACATCACAGTGATCTTTACTGTCTTTACAATAAGGTTTCTGTTGGGTTGCAGCCCCTGACAATTCTATCAAAATCACAGTGATCTTAATTCTCGTTCGTTAAGGTTGCTGTTGGGTTACTTCCACTGACAAGTCTGTCAACATCACAGTGTTGTTTATTGTCGGTACAATAAGGTTGCTATTGGGTTGCAGCCCCTGAAAAGTCTGTCAACATCATATTGATCTTAATTCTCGTTAAAATAAGGTTGCTGTTGGGTTGCTGCCACTGACAATTCTATCAAAATCACAGTGATCTTAATTCTCGTTCGTTATCGTTGCTGTTGGGTTACTTCCACTGACAAGTCTGTCAAAATCACAGTGATCTTTACTATCTTTACAATAAGGTTGCTATTGGGTTGCTGCCACTGATAAGTCTGTCAACATCACAGTATTCTTTATTCTCGTTACAATAAGGTTGCTGTTGGATTACCGCCACTAACAAGTCTGTCAAAATCACAGTGATCTTTACTGTCTTTACAATAAGGTTGCTATTGGGTTGCTGCCACTGATAAGTCTGTCAACATCACAGTAATCTTTATTCTCGTTACAATAAAGTTACTGTAGGGTTACTGCCACTGACAAGTCTGTCAAAATCACAGTGATCTTTACTGTCGTTGCGATAAGGTTGCTGTTGGGTTGCAGCCTCTGACAAGTCTGTCAACATCACAGTGATCTTTAATTTCGTTACAATAAAGTTGCTATTGCGTTGCAGTCCCTGACAAGTCTGTCAACATCACAGTGATCTTTAATTTCGTTACAATAAGGTTGCTATTGGGTTGCAGCCCCTGACAAGTGCTGTTGGGTTGCTGCCACTGACAAGTCTGTCAAAATCCCAGTACAGTAGTGTGTGACAGAGATCTTTATTGTTGTTGCAATAAGGTTCAAGTCTTTCAACATCACAGTGATCTTTACTGTCTTTACAATAAGGTTTCTGTTGGGTTGCAGCCCCTGACAATTCTATCAAAATCACAGTGATCTTAATTCTCGTTCGTTAAGGTTGCTGTTGGGTTACTTCCACTGACAAGTCTGTCAACATCACAGTGTTGTTTATTGTCGGTACAATAAGGTTGCTATTGGGTTGCAGCCCCTGAAAAGTCTGTCAACATCATATTGATCTTAATTCTCGTTAAAATAAGGTTGCTGTTGGGTTGCTGCCACTGACAATTCTATCAAAATCACAGTGATCTTAATTCTCGTTCGTTATCGTTGCTGTTGGGTTACTTCCACTGACAAGTCTGTCAAAATCACAGTGATCTTTACTATCTTTACAATAAGGTTGCTATTGGGTTGCTGCCACTGATAAGTCTGTCAACATCACAGTATTCTTTATTCTCGTTACAATAAGGTTGCTGTTGGATTACCGCCACTAACAAGTCTGTCAAAATCACAGTGATCTTTACTGTCTTTACAATAAGGTTGCTATTGGGTTGCTGCCACTGATAAGTCTGTCAACATCACAGTAATCTTTATTCTCGTTACAATAAAGTTACTGTAGGGTTACTGCCACTGACAAGTCTGTCAAAATCACAGTGATCTTTACTGTCGTTGCGATAAGGTTGCTGTTGGGTTGCAGCCCCTGACAAGTCTGTCAACATCACAGTGATCTTAATTCTCGTTATAATAAGCTTGCTGTTGGGTTGCTGCCACTGATAAGTCTGTCAAAATCACAGTGATCTTTATTGTTGTTGCGATAAGGTTGCTGTTGGGTTGCAGCCCCTGACAAGTCTGTCAACATCACAGTGATCTTAATTCTTGTTGTAATAAGGTTGCTGTTGGGTTGCTGCCACTGACAAGTCTGTCAAAATCACAGTGATCTTTAATTTCGTTGTAATAAGGTTGCTGTTGGGTTAGCTGTCAGAGGTATAACTGTGAAAGAACTGTTCACCTGGTTTCTGATTTGAGATAGGAATGACCTTCAGAAATGCTAAAACAGAGTTTGATAAGGTGTTCTCAAATTCAAATTCTTAATTCCAACTGAGTTATAGGCCACAGAATAAAAAAGCAATGAGCCCGGAGATTCGATGTCCGTTGGGGTAAACGTGTTCTTGACCGCGGATGGGCAAACGTAGTTGGAGGCGATCCTCGCAGGGTGGCTAGTAGCAGCTGGATCATAGTTGCCGAGGATCGTGTTGAATGGCTTGCAATTGAAGAGGACTATGTCACCAGTCACTACACCCGTCTAGCCGGTAGACCCTCTCTTTTCCATGGAGGATGAGTGAACTTTACACCTTGTTCCGTATAGCTCTATAATTATATGAAAGATAATAAATATATTATAACATATAACAGCTAGAACGGGGTCAGTTCTAACCATATTCAGTATCTCATCACATCTCTATGAGCCGACATCTCAGGATATGAATACTGATATATCTGGAAGAAGACTTGACCTGCTGAGCTGAACCTAAATTAAATCCGTGATAGGCTAATGCATTACGATGATTTGTTTCACAATATTACAAATCCCGACTATTTTCATCATGTCGGAACAAGTTATAACAATCGTTTAAGGAAAACCGACCTTGATTAGGTAAATATAGGAATTAATAGTGTACCAATACTACAACATATGTTTTTATTTGTTATCAGATGCAGCAGCCAATGAATCAGCCAGAACCTATAGGGTAAGTTCTAAATAAAAATAATTAAAATTAGTTCTGCACGCACCTCTGACTTTTCGGATTCATGTGCGTATTGTATAATTGTCACTTGCTTCAAAAACGGTGAAGGAAAACATCGTGAGGAAGAGAGATATTACAAGTCAGAACCCCATGGGCGGCTTTAAAACTCTGACACCAGGTTAGTTACTATAATCACACGAAAAGAAGAGTTATTAATTCAGCAATACGACTTAAACACGGTGAAGGAAAATATCGTGAGGAAACCGGTATGTTCTAGAACCAAAAATTTGAAGTCACGTGACGGTCACCCCTTCATACAATGAAGAGGCCTCAGTCTCAGCATTGGGAACAGTACCGGCTGATTCCTTATGTAATAAGACACGGGGATCTGCTGGATGGGGGCAGCTCAGAACTGGTCGCTGGGGTAATCCTTGGGGGAGGCCTATGTCCAGCAGTGAACGTCTTTCGGCTGTGTGTAAAGATTTGTAGTCATAGTACTTATTTTGTCATCAGTAGACAGGAGGACACTGCTACTGCCCATCATCTTTACTCAACCCCATAGTCACTTTCCTGGTGAGCGGTTCAAAAGCCAATTCCTACCCAAGACAAAACTATGAAGATTTCATTGCCCATATTATAACCCCTCTTTCTAGCTGACCAAGACCAAAAACTTTGTCTAGGTACTTATATGCATTTTCTGTCTCAACAAAACACATGATGATATTTTTGTCTGCAGGGGCCAGCAAGCGGTGCAACAGCAGATGGTACTTTGTCCTGTACGATTTGTGTACGAGACGCAGGTGTTGGTACAACCTGGTGAGTGTTGTTTACACAATGGCCGATCATTGTCTGCCAATCCTTAGATAGACTCAGTTCTGCTTTCATATTTATGTTGTTTGAGAGATGGATTAGTGATAACAGTATCTAGTTAACCTTTATCTCGTTGCGATGGGCTGTATATCAGTATTTTACGTGACATTGCTAACTGCTTATCAGATCAACGCAAATGCTCAAGCTATTAAGGAAATCCAATATCCTGAGGTTCTGTACTGTCTGGCATATCCTACCATTCGTTGATTTAGCATGTTCCAAATATGAAGTACATATTAGAAAAAGATTTAAATGTACGGTCAGTAAATAGTAATAAATTGTTTCAGGAGACCAGATCCAGCCAAATCAGACATTCTTCATAAATCCTCAAAATCCGCCACCATGGATGCAGAACAGGCCCCAACCCAACCCAGTGGTCTACGTCCAGCAGCTTTCCAACAATATGATTCAGCCAGTCCAACAGCAAATGGACCAGAACCAATTGTACCTCCAACAAAACTTCGCCAACTTCCAACTCCAACAGCACATGTTGGCGCAAAACCACCAAGAAATGAGATCAATGCAATTGGCCAACATTATGCCAAACATGGTTCAGAATGTACAGCAAAGCATACAGAGCAACGAAAGAAACATAAATCAGAATCCTAATACAGGACAAATGCAAACAAATGCACAGAATATGATGCAAAATCAAATGACTGTCGCAAGGCAGGTTCCGAATCATGGCAATCAAACTGTTGAAGTCCAAAGACAAGTCCAATTCATGAACGTAAGGCCACAGATGGGACAACAAATGAACGTAGCGAGGCCAGCTGTAATGTCCCTGAACCAAATCCAAAACATGCAGGCGATGACCAACATGCAAAATCTACAAATACAACAAGCCAATGCTGGACAAACGTTTGTGCAGAATATTGGACAACGAATGCCTCAAAATGTGAATGCAGTACGGCCTCAGATTATGCCCAACAATGCGATGAACGTTCAAAATGCTAATAATAAACCAACCAATCAAATTCCTCAAGAGGTCAATAAAGCTATAAACAATACAGTTGGAACTCCTGGGCCAAATGTAAGAAACTTCGCACAGAATTATAACTGTCGACCGATACAACCAAGACGACGATTCGTTGAAAATAATGCTAACGTACCAAAAATGCAACAGCAAAATGTTCCTGCGCAACAACAGCCAAAAATACAACAACAAAACGTTCCCCAAAACGTACAACAGCCACAACATATACCAGTTCAAACTCCACCGACACAGCAACAACACCAATATATCCAGGACAAAATGAGCCATCAAATTGTAACAAACTTAGCTGCTAACACAACCTACTTAAATAACCCGAATACCAGTCGAAAACGAAAGAGCGAATCTCCAGATGAAATCCAAAACAAGATGGCTGTACCTCCATCGTCGCAACCAATTTATAAAAATCTACAACAGGGTATAATTATCACTAAGCTATGTAATGAAATAGGTACAAACACAAGTCCTGTGCACAAACCTAAATTAAATGCTAATAATCCAAGCAACCAAATAGTCCAAATGAATCAGAGCACACCAATGATTATAGTAGAAAACGCAGAGCAAAGCAAACAAGATGGAAATCAAATTAAAAATGAAACTAGAACTATGATAACTCCAGCACCAAGCGAAAGCGATAAGCTGATTAGGAACACAGTGTACACACAAGCCCGTGGCAGACTATTACAGGATAAAATAAGTGATAACTTACAGCCACAACTTGTGGAAAATAAGCCACCTGAAAGTGTTCAAAATACGACTGAAACTAAGACTAATATTGAGGCACAGACTGATAAAGATACGGTGATGACTGTAGTACCGACTGATAAGGTTATAACAGTCACCATTCAGTCAGAAAAGGGAGCTACAGTGACTAAAGCACAGGCGGAAACAATTGAAAGTAAGATAATACAAATACTTGAGAGTATTCCTAAAAACAAAAATACACAAACGCCAGAAAAGAAACCTAAAGAAATTAAAAAGGAAGATGTTAGTAAAAAAATTAAAGTAGAAGCTGTAAAAAGCTATGAAAACAATGTTAGCAATGCAAGCAATGTTAGCAATGCAAGCAATGTTAGCAATGCAAGCAATGTTAGCAATGCAAGCAATGTTAGCAATGCAAGCAATGTTAGCAATGCAAGCAATGTTATCAATGCAAGCAATGTTAACAATGCAAATAATGTTAGCAATGCAAACAACGTTAGCAATGCAAACAATGTTAACAACGCAAATAATATTAGCAATGCAAACAATGTTAGCAATGATAACAATGCTAGTAAAACAATAACAATAGTAACAACAGCAAAAAGTGAACCACAAGAGGAAAAAATTGAAGTTAAGGAGAAAATTGAAGTTAAGGAGAAAATTGAAGTTAAAGAACATAAATATGAAATTAAAGATGAAAAATTAGAAAGTACTGCCAAAGTTGTAACAAAACAGGATATATTGACTCATGTAGTCGACGGATATGTTATTCAAGAATCTAACTTCGCCTTCCCAGTAAGTACAAAATGATTTATTTTTATGTTTGAGCTTTAGAATCAATAAGTTACCAGTTGCCATTCTGCCTGGGCTTTCATTGCTCAAGAGACTTTCTCCAGGGGTTTATATCTTAGAGTACATAATACCTACTAACTCTATGGTTTATACCTCCCTACCTACTATGGTTACACCTATGTTTAACCCTTCGGGGATTACAGGCGTGATGTTATGTTATGTGTTAAGTTGTCAGTTGCCATTCTTTTTCGGCTTTCATTACATCACTCAAGTGATTTTCTTTAAGTGTTTATATCTTTGAGTACATATAGGTAACTACTTCTAATATTTATTTTTTTCATCTGCGTAATGTTTTTTCTGTAGGGCATCTCATAGCTGGTCTCTGAGAACATGACTATTTAACCGGTCAATCCTGTGGCTGCCTTAAGCTGCTACACTCAAAGCCTCCAGCCAGGGAACACACATAAAACTAAGCTAAAAAGCTAGGATAAACGCTCGTTAAGGACACCCCCTGTGGGGTAGGAGCCTCGGCTTAGGGCGTGAACTGGAGGGAGGACATCAAAAGATGAGACGGGCTGGTGTGGCTAAGCATCGTTCACTTCCCTTTTATATTAATGACAATCTTCTATATTATTCTGAATAAATGAATATGTACTTTGGCCTTAGCAAAGAGAAGCTTATACCCAGCAGTGGGTGAGGTCGGGCTGTGGATGATGACGATGATGATGATGATGATGGTAGCGTCTGACGTATAACCATTCAACAACATCCTTAATATAATTATGTTTCAATTAATTACAGATCAGAAAACCTCTAATAGAAAAAACGCTCCAAGCGAATCCAAAAGCAGAATTGGAATCAATGGACGCTCTAAAAGAATGTATGAAGGAAGAAATGAAGAACACAGGAGTAGACGTACAGCTGCTGCCATTCCATTATCTTCTTCTGCATTGTGAGAAGAAGAAGGAAGAAGAAGAGATGGCAGATAGTAAAACGCTGAATCCGTTTACTGATTTACTGCATACTACTGTAAAATCTTGGACGGTAAGACAGTTTTAACACTATATCTAAAACAAATATTTTTAAAACGTTAAGTTGTTTGTTTGTAAAAGGTAAACTCTGGAATTACTGATCCAGTCACAATAAAAAGCCAAGCTATTTCGGAGTTTCATAGCATACTTTTATGGCAGTAAAAATCTCCATGCGGGCAAAATCGCGGGGCGTAGGTAGTATCTTTTAATTTGAGCGAACCTCCTGTTACATCGCTACAATGATTGTACTAATTACTTTCACATAAGTTGCAAGTGTTGCAACCCTCTTGACATAATCTTTTAGCTGCTTGTCACAACAAGAATTAGTCAAGTTTTTAGAGACTTTCGACTGAATCTTCTAGTACTTGTCTAAGTGTATTTTTACCTGATCCTAAGCATTTCTTCCCCAAATCCACAGGTTGAGGATCTATCAAACCATCTGCTAAAATACGAGTGGAATGAAACAGTATCAGTCTTCCAAGACCATGAAATAGACGGAGAGTCCCTATTCCTGGTCTCGAAGACCCAACTCGTAAGCATAGGAGTCACCGAGGAAAATGCCGAAGCCATCTGTGCATTCGTCAGGAGCTGATCATCATTAGGACGGGAGGACCCTATTCTTATAGACTATGATAGTGAAATCAAATCTAATATTATCGAAGTATCATCCTCCAATCGGTCCTCCAAACATCGGTTATGTAATAATCGGTCCTATTATAATCGGAATACCAGAAATTCCGGCTACTCGTATTTAAGTTTTTGCAATTGTGGGTCCGTAAATCGATCCTATTACAATCGTTACTCTGTTAATCGAACCAATCTAAGGCTCAAAAATCGCAGACAGACGCCTTTTAGAAGACCTGTTATCCAGCATTCTATAAGGCGCCAAATGTACGCAGGAGTCCAAATATATAATGCACTACAAGGAATAGCTAATGATGTAATTAACATTGAACTAGAAAGCGCTACTGAACCTGATGTAAGAAATATAAGGAGGTTTACGCTAAAATGTAACTGCAGACTAAGACTAAAAAAACTACTAAGACATGGAAACTACAGTAATAAAGATACTAAACAAGAAATAGAAATACAAAATATCTCTGAAGAAACGGCAACTATAAGCTGTCAAAGAGATAATGCAGAAGAGGAGCCTGAAATCCCTGAAAACTATTCACTTATTGAAATGTCTGATATCAATTTTGGAAACGATATTTTAGCTCCTGAAATCAATTCAAATTATTTTGGAAAGGAAATCATAAGCTGGGAAAATAAGTCTGAAATTGATGAAGAGACTGAACAAGAATTACAAGGTACTGACGATTTAAAAGTTGGTTATGATAATGAGCAAACCATTAAACATGCTCAAGTATTACAAGTTAATGATGAAACTGCCGTATCAAAACGGTATGATAAGAAGAAGATTGAAGTCTTAGACAATATAATCATTAAACATGCAAGTAAAGAAATATTTAAAACAATTAGCGACATAACAGTTTTAAAAAAAGGAAACTGTTCTTCAAAGGATGATAAAAAAGAAAATGTTAATACTCAGGAAATTAAAATTGTTATTAATAATAATATTAATGAACAAATTAATGATGGCAAAGAAAAATTATTAGAAGCAAATAATGAAAATGTTTTAAAACAAACGAATAACAATGCAATGGTCAAAGAAATACACAATATTGATCCTACAAATAACGAGCCTACGACTGAAAATACATCAGCTAAAACTAGAGAAAACGAAAATACTCAAAAAACAACAACACAATTTGATAATTTTAAAGTACCGAAGAAAATAACTTATTCAAAGAAGAAAATTGTTAAGAAACAGCAACCACGATTCGTTCTAACTCATGTCGTGGGCGGATACATTATTCAAGAATCTAATTTTGCTTTCCCGGTAAGTAAAACAAAAATTAAAAAAATAATTACAAAAATTCTTTTTTAATCGACTTCCAAAAAGGTCATATGTTCGTAGCGTAATTATGTTTGTTTTTGTTTTTGTGATATGTTTCTCCGCCGATTTCTCCGTCATTTGAGGACCGATTTTGAAAATTCTTATTTTGTTTAAAAGGATATGCTGTCGAGGTGGTTCCATATCAATTTTATTAAATTTGCTTGTATAGTTTTTGAGTTAGCTTCAATAATACGTATTTTTTCCCACTTAGTATGTGGATGATATGATAAGTTCCTATCACTGGTAGCAGGTAGTGGTATTCAAATTTGTGTAGGGTAGATACCACAACTAACAAAAAAAAACAACCGCTTTTATTTTTCACTTTTTAATTGTGGTATCTACCCCACACAAATTCGAAAACCACTACCTGCTATCTAAATAACAGTGACAGGAACTTATCATATCATCCACATACTAAGTGGGAAAAAATACGTATTATTGAAGCTAACTCAAAAACTATCGAAGCCAGGTTAATAAAATTTATAAGGGACCACCTCGAGAGAATACCCTTTCAAACAAAAAAAGAATTTTCAAAATTGGTCCACAATTAACGGAGAAATCGGTGGACATCCTCCTCCTTTTTGGAAGTCGGTTAAAAAGTGAAAAATAAAAACTTTTACAAAAAAAAAACCACCGACTTCCAAAAAAAAACACCACAAAGTGAAAAATAACTTTCATAAGTGTTTTTTATGGAAGTCGGTTGTTTTTCTATCTGTAAAAGTTTTTTTTTTTATATTTTGTGATAATCCAAAATATTGCTTTTCTAGAAACTCAAACATTGATTGACCTTTCTCATTGTGTAATCGTTCTCCTGCGTTTATTCCAATATATTTGTGGTCAGCGTAACATGTATTTTTCTTCCATACTTCTTTATTAATTCCCCCCTTTCTATCCATATCATCTTCCACACAGTCCATCCATCGTTTCTTTGGTACTCTCCCACTTGTATAGCCATCTACATTAATACCTTCCTCACTGTAAGTAGATGTCCTAAAAAATACTTCTTGTTGCTTGTTTGCTGCACCGGGACTCATATCCTTCAAACCAAAACCCACAATTTCTGTTTTACGGCCATTGCAGTTATTATACACATGACGACACATCAAGCTATACTAAACCAGTACCTATGAACAGACCTCGCATTGTATAGACTTTCCATACACTGAGAGGTCAACTTAAACTGGAAATGTAAAAGCTTCATCATATGTCGTCGCGCGTACTGTATCTTTCCAGATCTCGAACTCTTCACCAACACCCCTTCTTCTGCTTGTATGTAACCCACACATAGCCCCGGATCTAGATTTTTTTTGAGGCGGGGTAAAAACTGCTGTCTGCCGCCCCCCGCCAATCTTTTATGGGGATGCGCTAAGTAAAAAAGAAACAAAATAGAAAGATTATAAATGTGCTGCGCGTCTCATTTATTGCAAAGTAATTGCTGTGTGCTGCGTGGTGCACTTGTCTGCTACGCTTGAATTTGTCGCCCCCTGAAGTTAGCGCCCGGGGCACGGGCCCCGACTTGCCCCCCCTAGATCCGGGGCTGCCCACACATGCACACAACCTGTGAACTCAACTACTTACGACGTGCGTCGCCCGTCTGTGGGCCCAGTCAGTCAGAGAGACAGTTTTAATACGATACGACACACAAGCAGTTACTGTGTCCAGCGTCATCTCGCGTCACATTATATTTACCTACTCATAATAATGTTTATGAACCGAGTTAAATTATAGTAACTTCGTCATTAAATTCAGTGTGTTATACTAAATGAACATTTCATTTTGTTTACTATAGAAATTATAACACACCCTAACAAATGTTCTAAATGCTCAATAACATTAAATTGAAAAAGTAGGCAGATGGATAAATAAGATACATTTTTGCTAAAGAATCATTTTCTTTATTACAGATCAGAGAACCGCAGAGTCAAAAAAATAAACACCAGCTCTCCAAAACAGAAGAAACTACTATTCAAGAAGATAGAGGCTCAAAAGAACCAGTTCCAACAATAGGGAAAGAAAAACAGTCAGTTGTTCTAAAAGAAAGTGGATCACAAGACCCTGCTCCACCAGAATATAAAGAAGACACAGTTGTTCAAGAAGAAAGTGACATAGAAGAACCTGCTCCAATAGAACTAAAAGAAGATGAAAAAGATTATGAAAAGGAAGATATAGCAAATGGAGAGTCTAATCCATTCGCGCGGTTACAACAGTCTACTGTCAACTCTTGGACGGTAAGAGATTTTTGCAACATTTTTAAAGCCTCAACCTCTTTTAAAAATGCTTTGGCGGATATCGGAATTGGGTTGGGTTTAAAGAATTTTATTTCTCATAA
This sequence comes from Agrochola lychnidis, assembly GCA_963680765.1. NCBI lineage: Eukaryota > Metazoa > Arthropoda > Insecta > Lepidoptera > Noctuidae > Agrochola > Agrochola lychnidis. The sequence continues at coordinate 13,493,019 of OY796874.1, forward strand.
GAACTTAAAAACTAGTAGCTCGCTTATAATGAGATACAAAGTGATTTTATTACTATTAATATTAGTTAATTACCTCTAGGGTGTTGGAGACATTATATTAGTATATTTAGCATAGTCTGTTTTATGTTATTTCAAATGTTGTGGTGTATTGCCTTAATCTGCTTAATCTTTTTATATCCTCCGGTAAACTGTTGAACAGCCGTGCTCCTTCAACCAATATTGTTTCACTCTTTTGAATTCACTCACATATCCACCTAAACCTCCATCTCAAAAACTATTTCTGCCGTCAAATAGCGTCGCTGGGTTTCGATTTGAAAGGTATGGTTGTCGGAGTAATAAATAACATGCTCGTGAAACATTTCAGCATAAATTAATTTTCTTTCTTTTCTTTCTTTTCTTTCTTTTCTTTCTTTTCTTTTCTTTCTTTTCTTTCTTTTCTTTCTTTTCTTTCTTTTCTTTCTCTGTCTTTGGGATAGCTATACATCAGTGATGGCTCCGGTATTGACCAATTACTATGAGGTGGGAGTCATCTTGAAAACCGTCCGAAAAAAAAAAACTTACAGCGCACGCACCCACATGAGGATGTGTTCCAATTTTACTTGATTCTTCCAAATCATGTGAACGATGTGTTTCTCAAAACGGTGAAGGAACATTTCGTGAGGAAACCGGTATGTCCTAGAGCCAAAAATTCGAAGACATGTGACATCTACCAACCCTTACTGGGCCCGCGTGATAGATTACAGCCCACTCCTTCTCAAAGAGAGGAGGCCTGTGTCCCAGCAGTGGGAACATTGTAGGCTGATTATTGTTATGTGACGTCAATTTGTGAAGATGAAGTTTAAACTCATAGGCTATCCAGAGTGAACTTTGGAAAGTTGGAAACATAATTCATAATACGAACTCTACTAAGGTTTCGCTTACAATTCTTCAACTTCTGGGTTGAGGTTAGGGTTCCAAATCCGTAACAAAAGAACTAGGGGAGCACCCTCGTGACCTGCAAAGGTTTATTTAGAGAAAAATAACGAGAATTTGAAAACTTTCTAAGATAAATGAAACCTGTTGAGTTTTAAAAGTTACACTTCTAATTAAAACTGTGAAGGAAAACATTTTGAGGAAATTGGCATGACCTAGAAATAAAAATTCGAAGATGTGACATTCACCAACTCGCACAGAGCCCGCGTGGTGAATTACGACCCACTCCCTCTAACAGAGAGGAGGCCTGAATCCCAGCAGTGGGAACATTATTGGTTTATTTTTTTGTTATGTTCATGTATGAACTCATTTTCATGTTCTTTCCTCACCAAGAGCTCGTAGCTAAGTAATTAACAGCCGCACGGGTCTATCCATCAGGTTAAGCTACGCTTGCCGGGGTTGGTCCGAGGATGGGTGATCTTTACATACCGAGACTCCTCCATGCTTTGGAAAGCACGTTAAGCCGTTACTCCCGGCTGTCATTCGTGGATCTTTGACAGTCGTAACGGGTCGTCAGAAGCTCGAAAGTCTGACAACCAGTCTTACCAAGGGGTATTACCCAGTTACTGGGTTATGTAGGTCAGATAGGCAGTCGCTCCATGTGAAATACTGGTATTCAGCTGCATCCGGTTAGACTGGAAGCCGACCCCAACATAGTTGGGAAAAGGCTTGGCAGAATGATTGTTCTTTCCTCATCACAAATGCAAAACATTTAAAAACTTAACATCATAATCTTTCAGCCCTTGTCCCATAATACTTGGGGTCGCTCGTCGCAACACGTTTTTTTTTCTTCCATTCTCCTGTCAACCGTCACTCTATCATTCACTCGTTTTCCTGTCACATTTTCCGAAGGTTTCCTTTCATATCTTCCATTTCTTTCCGTACATGTATCCTACCTACTATCTTTTAGGAACGTTAGGCTTTAACTCGTTGGAGGTGAGAAGAGGTCTTAATCAGCTCACGGTAGCCTGTAAGACCTTTCGGGGACGTATCGACTGCCCAAAGCTCCATGGCCTTTTCTACCGATTATTTGTGCCCGACAAATACATTGGACACCGTCAGAGCCGCCGACACAATTTGCGCAACTGTCATGCAAAACTGTAGCCAGAGCCGAATCCCCAGTCTGTCGTACCCTAAAGATGCTAAATGCCCTTCTGACTGCCAACCCTGAATGTGATGTGTTTGCGGATGAATGGAGTAAACTTATGCGTATATGTCTGGTGTTCTGTGAGAGAAAGTATGCTAGGGAGTCCACTGTTCCATGTTAGTTTTAAATTAAATTATTGTCAAGGTTGTAATTGTTGAAATGTTAATTAATGTTATTGGTGTTGTACTGTTTTAATCTTATGTATAAAATTCTCGTGTCACAATGTTATTTACCTTACTCCTCCGAAACGGCTTTACTGATTTTTACCAAATTTTATATGCATATTCAGTAGGTCTGAGAATCGGCTACTATCTATTTTTCATACCCCTAAGTGATAAGGGTTGTCCACCCCAAACAAATAATTGGCAAAACAACGTTTGCCGGGGTCAGCTAGTTAACTATAAATAAATATAATTCCTCACAAAATCCACCCATCTTTTCAAAACTTAACATTTTTTTTTTTCAATTTATCCACAGGTGGAAGACCTATCAAATCACCTTCTAAAGTTCAACTGGGAGGAAACAGCATCACTTCTCCAAGACAACGAGATTGATGGAGCGTCCCTGTTCCTGGTCACGAAGACGCAGCTGATGATCATAGGGGTCAATGAGGAGCAAGCTGATGTCATCAGTGAGTTTGTTCAGAGTGGGCCGTCCAAGGGAATTTGAGGGAGCGGTCGAGTTTCGGAAGGTCATGAAGAAGTCGTGAAGTGTCAATTGGTGAGGGGATTGTGTGAATTGTAATGATCGGTCATTCAACATGTATATGTCACCGTAAGATTGTGAGCACCGTTAGTTTATAATCTATCGGTATTATTTCCGTTAGATCATAATCTATCGAAAAATTGGGTGAAATGGGTTAGGTTAGAACTGTGACCAACCGCGCGAGCCGAGCGAGCGTAGTGAGCGCTGCCGCGGCAGCGGCCGGCGAGTGCTACTTCCAAGTTGCTCGCAGCTAGGCAGGCTATTTAGTATTAACGCAAGGTGCGTTTTATACCAGTTCACAATTTGTCGGTTTCCCATGCATAGATTATAAACTATCGAAAAATAATGCGTTAAATTGTAAATGATTTGTCGCAGTTCACAATTTTTCGACAGTTTGTAATCTAACGGAAATAATACCGATCGATTATAAACTAACGAAGTTCATAATACTACGGTGACAATCACATATATTATAAGTTGACACGGCATAGATACGGCCACAAATGTAAGACACCCCTTCTGAAAGTGGATGCAAAGTCTTCTGGAACTGTCGAAACCACTATGTCAATGACAAGCTCTGTCATTTTTTGTAAACCAATCACGCCTCGCCTCTACGCCTCCGTCACCGGGTCACATGGGTTTGTGAGACTGTACTTGTAAAAATGGATGTGAACTATGTAAAGAGAATGGGAAAAGAACTAAGGATATTAATTTATAAAAGATTTAATGAACTATACAGACGTCACGTGTGATGCGGTCGCGTAGATATTCGAAGATAAAGGATATAGGAAATAGGAATGATCAGGGGTATGATTTTCGTTTTTTTTTATCGAAATCAACAAATCGAACACGATAATCAACATACAATAACAAAACCGACCAAGTGCGTGTCGGACCACGCACAATGAAGGGTTCCGTAGTTGGGATGAATTTATCCCAAAAACAAACTTAACTTTGTAGTTGAAAAACATGTTCTCCCATACGGAATGTATGGGAAAACATGTTTTTACAACTGCAAAGTTAAGTTGGTCGATTATTACTCGTTAACTTGTAGAGCCTACTTAGCTGTGATAGTTTTCCTTTTAATTTCGTTATATAACCTACTGGTGTGATTTTTGTCACACATCCAAAATCAACCATTTAGCTGACAGGGGGAGGGGACACTTGACTCTAACAAAAATTAGCACTTTAAAATTTAATATTTCGCAAACGAATCCCTGAATCCAAAAATGGTTTTCACAAACTCACAATGTTTTTAAAAGACCTTTCGAATGATACCCCACACAATACGATAAAAAAAAAAACATCACTTTACGTGTAGGAGAGATACCCTAAAAATAAAATGTTTTTCATAATTTTGTTTTACCACTTTGTCGGCGTAATTAATATGTATACCTATGCCAAATTACAGCTTTCTAGTACTAAGGGTCTCGGAGCTAGACCGCGGACAGACAGACAGACGGACATGACGAAACTATAAGGGTTCCTTGTTTACTACGGAACCCTGAAAATGGATGTGAACTATGTAAAGAGAACGGGAAAAGAACTAAGGATATTAATTTATAAAAGATTTAATTAACTATACAGACGTCACGTGTGATGCGGTCGCGTAGATATTCGAAGATAAAGGATATATAGGAAATAGGAATGATCAGGGGTATGATTTTCGTTTTTTATCGAAATCAACAAATCAGACACGATAATCAACATACAATAACAATAAAAACCAAGAAAGTTATCTTGGAAATCTAGCGTGTTACACTCGCGCAGCTTGGAGGCGTTACTTTTATCTTGCAGATATAAATAACTAACGAATGGCTGTTGGATAAGGACTTTATAAATATACAATTTACAATAGCTTTCTCTAATAAAATAGTTATAACAATTTATGCATTTAACGGGATTCGATTTTCAAGAAAAGAGGCCATATTTTCAATGTGACTTGAAAACTTTTTGGACTCCATTAACTATCTTGGAATTCACAAATGCAAAGTTTATAAAATACGAGATAATTGTTAGAATTTGATTTCTGGGACTACCAGATAGGGCAATTCTTTTGTAAATATTGTAGGCCGCTAGCGCCAATTTCTCTAACGCTACGGTTTCTCGGTGGCCGTCATATTAAATCGACTGTCATACAAATCTGTCATATTCTCCAGTATTTGACATTAGGCTCCGCGCAAACCCTGACACATGCTGAGTCGGACTCCCATTTGGTGCAACCTTGAGACGCACACCGCACCTTATATATTTAATTATTCCGAAGTATGTCATAATGTCACTCCATTTCTATACTTATGTTTTTAAGCTATTGCATAGCTTTTATCGCGGGCTTTGAGCGCGGCGACCGAATCAAGAAATTCCGTAACGTAACGAAAATAAAACCTAACACCCCCCACTCCGCCTACCATGTAATGACGGTAATTTTTGTTTTATGTCATCACGTCATCATCCCAAGTGTAGCAATATGCAATAGCTTTACCGCGGCAGTCCCCGAGTGCCACACGTTTTTTCTTCTTTGTACATTGGCATCTTCTTTTATATATATCCATGTAATTTGTTATAATTTCATTGTGTTTATGTGTGTCTTTTGTGTGCACTAAATAAATGTTTTATCTATCTATCAAACGGGCCATCGACAACAGCCGCCGGTGGCTGGCGACAAGCTGTTCACATGGTTTTTAACACGTTTTGTATGAAATCTCCGCACACGTGTAGCGAGTGGCGTCCACTCGCGACTCAGTGTCCGCGACACGCCACTGGTGGCGGCCACTCGCGACCGGTGGCGCTAAAATTGGGTGTAACCAATGTAGGCGTTGTCGCCGACGTCATCTACATCGTTTGAGAATTATTAGGAGCGCGATCAAACCTTTCGTTTCGGAACCCATCTTGAAACTGTATAGCAGAACTGACAAATTGTAGCGGCCACCGACCACCTTCGTTAGCGCGGTACCAAAGCACGTGGCGCGCGACAGCCACCGGTGGCGGTGGTCGGTGGCCCGTTTGCGCGGAGCCTTAGGGTGTCAAAAATGCTGTATTTTGACAGCGGTGGTTGTGTGGCCGCTCACCGAAGAAACCAAAGCTGAACAACCGAATTTTCAAACACGACTCAATTTTAAGTCGTTGTAAAATATGTCTCTGTCATTTTAACGTGTATTGTTGTGATAGAAAAACACTTTAAAAACGTCTAAAGATACGTGTCGTTTGAGAATTCGGCAGAAAAAAATGTAAGGGATAAATAAATGTGTACATATTTAATTTTATATGACCTTTAAATAGATCTACGTTACTTTATAGATTTTTAAGAATTTATCTCCGGTCTGTCTGATACCTTGTAAATCAGAATCTGCTGTTATATCTCATGGTACAGTCTTTTCTTATTTACCTTTGAGAGCAGTAACTCTATAACCCTACAGCAACCATATTGTAACGAAACTAGAGATCACTGTGATTTTGACAGACTTGTCTGTGGTAGTAACCCAACAGCAACCTTATTGTAACGAGGGTAAAGATCACTATGATTTTGACACACTTGTCAGTGGTAGCAATCCTACAGCAACCATATCGTAACTGTGCGTTTACACTGGCCAAACATTCAAACATGTTGAAATCTTTAGTTCCAGTCAAAAATTGTATGGAACATTGACAGAAAGTAAAGATTTCAACATGTTTTGTTGTGAATGTTTCGCCAGTCCAAATGCACAGTTACGACAATAAAAGTTACTGTGATTTTGATAGACCTGTCAGTGGTAGCAACCCAACAGCAACCTTATTGTAACGAAATTAAAGATCACTGTGATTTTGATAGACTTGTCAGTGGTATCAACCCAACAGCAACCATATCGTAACGACGATAAAAATCACTGTGATTTTGATAGACTTGTCAGTGGTATCAACCCAACAGCAACCAAATCGTAACGACGATAAAAATCACTGTGATTTTGACAGACTTGTCAGTTGTAGCAACTCAATAGCAACCATATCGTAACGAAAATATAACTGAGATAGTAAAATTGTTCCATAAAAATATTTTTATGGAACAAATCAACTTAATGGTATTAATGACATCTGTCTAAGTTAGATTTGTTGTTAAGAACAATTATGGAGGGAACAAATCTAACTGTAAGATGTATTGATGATTCTAATGATTATAATTTTGTAAATAAATATTTGTTATGGTCATGAATCATATTTTGATCAAGATACAACCTGACATTGACTTGCAAATTACAAACAACGTAGAAAAAATTAACTTTGTGGGTTACCACTGCAGATCCTCCTTAAGAACAGTTTCACTTAATAATGCAACACTAGTTCAAATAGTGTGGAGATTTTTTCAGTCGATTCCACACCGATTGCTTTTCTGAATCGATATTACTTAATGTGTTTCAGCGGTGTTTAAATGAAGTATTTTTAAATTGATGTTTGTTATTAATTTTCTAATTTGAGTCGATTTAATCGTCTAAATCTCAATGTTCTTTTTCGTAAAATACGAATAATTGTACATTTAGTTAATACTTACATCTTAAGTGGATTACCTATTTATATTGTATTATTTTAACCTCATTGTATTTTTGTATCGAGTGTAAATATGAAACGAAATAAAAATATTAATATTATTTCAAACTTTTATTTCTAAACACTGTTCCAAAAGACAGACAATATTTTTTTACCGAAGCGGTTGTTTCAAATATCACAAGTTTACCTTGATGTCTTATTATTTCATAAAGACGACAGTTATAATATCTACATCCTTATAACAATAAATTAAGATAAATCGAAGTTTTTAAACATGACACCGCTAGCCATAACACCAAAAAGGACATCACTACAGCTGCTGCACAGATATACAACTAAACTCGATTCGAAGTAAACCATTGAAATGTGAGCTTTATAACGTGTCTCTACAGTCACATTTTCAAAATTACGAGACAACATACGTCACGTAAAAGAAGCATAATCGACATGACAGACCACTATAAAAGTAAGCTTATATTTCAATACTTTTGAGTCGAGTTGGTGTGTTACAGCCATTAGAAATAACAAACAAAACAACAAAAACAAATACACACAAAAAATCGACTAAGTATCTACCAGATGAAGAACAGTTGACCACTGTGGCACAGCACTAATTTCTCCTCGTCGTCTTCCCCATAAAATTTACGACTTGTTGAAATGGTGCGAATTTTCCTCGCCTTCCCCTTTTTTTTAGGCCTAGTTCCTGCAAAACATCGTCAGATTCTACTGTGGAAGAATCCACATTTTTCGATGCTAGATTTTCGGAGTAGTCCTCACTGTCATTCTTGTCTGTATCTGATAAGTCTCTAAACTTTCTATTATAATCTACTTTATTTCTAGCTAAGCTGGCGTCTCGTCTTTTCATGTTTTCTGGAGAGCCGAATTTTGGATGGTCGGACGGCTGCTGGCACATGAGAGTTTCGTAAAAGTACCGGTCGGCTCGGCCATCGGCTTTCTGCCTGGGTTTTTGCTCGTCGTCAGAACTTTCGTTTGAGGAGTGCAGTTGTGGGGATCCTGGCGCTGACTTCTTGTGGATTTGCCTTTGGCTGGAAATGCATGAAAATAATAAGTTTAACAAACAACTTAAGCAAATTGAGGCCTGGCAGCCTGGTGATATGGTTGCCTGGCCTCAATTTTCTGATCTGTCCCCGGTCGTGTTCTGCCGTCCCCTATGACTAAATAGAGAGTTTCCTCTGTTTTTATGCTTTGAGAATGGCCACCCGCCGTGACAGTAATTCGGTTTCACCACCTCCGCACCGCACCTAATCTGCATGGTTTTTTTTGAGTGTGAAATTATCAAATAACTTCTCGCGCTTTAGGCGGAGCGGGAGGGCTTGTCAGACTCCTACTGACTAAAACCCACTCGTGTTCCTTCAGTCGCCATGTTGCCGGGAGCCACGATCTCCCTTTCGATTTTATTCGCAACCCCGACAGGCATCGGCCCTAGCGGACCCCGTCAATTCTGCTGACATCTCTTTGAGGCGCGCGTGGAACACAACGCGCCGTAGACCCGGGCCTGGTCCTTATCGGACGGCGAGCTACCCATTGCTCACCGTAAGGTACTGTTACCTCTGATTTTGTTTTCGTATTTCTTCTAAGACACTAGTAAATTGGCAATACGCTCGCCCCCCTCCACCCCGCTATTAGATATATGGAACCTAAACATAACTGGCGAAATGTGGATGTATTGTAGGTACACCTCTGCCTAACCCTTTGGGGAATACAGATGTGGTGGCGTGCTTCTAACACTGACCTATTTTTAAAACATAATATATTCGAAAAACGAGCTCAAATTGCTTGGAAGACCTACTGGGCCCTTAAAGAACACATGAAAGGAAATCTCCCCAAAATATTGAAAAGAAAACTCATCGACATGTCCATTGTGCCCGTCCTAACCTATGGTGCACAAAGTTGGTCACTTACTGAACAACAGAAGTCCAAACTCAAGATTTGCCAGCGGGCAATGGAGCGCAGCATAATAGGTGTCAAGCAAACGGACCGCATTAGAAACACCACCCTGCGCTCCATAACTGAAGTAGCGGATGTTGGAGAAAAAAAAGCCAGGCTGAAGTGGGAGTGGGCCGGCCACGTCGCACGAATGCACCCAGAGAGATGTGCAAAGATCGTCACTCACTGGACGCCTGAAGGAGGACAACGCCGTCGAGGTAGACCGCGGCGAAGGTGGTGTGACGATCTAGTTATGTTTGCGGGCCCAACATGGCCTGAAATTGTACAAAACAGAGAGATTCGGAAGGAAAAAGAGGTCTTTGCCCAGCAGTGGGACACAATATAGGCTAACAAAAAAAATGTTTTCACTGTAAAGGCGTTTTTATAACCTATTTACAGAAATCATATAACAATCAATAATCATAATCAATCTGCCTAGCCTTTTCCCAACTATATTGGGGTCGGCTTCCAGTCTAACCGGATGCAGCTGAGTACCAGTATTTTACATGGAGCGACTGCCTATCTGACCTAAACAACCCAGTTACTGGGTAATACGATACCCCTTGGTAAGACTGGTTGTCACACATTCGGGCTTCTGACGACCCGTAACGACAGTCAAAGATCTACGAATGACAGCCGGGACCAACGGCTTAACGTGCTTTCCGAGGCACGGAGGAGTGTCGGTATGTAGAAATGGTCACCCATCCACGGACCAACCCCGACAAGCGTAGCTTAACCTGACAGATCGACCCGAGCGGCTGTTAGTACTAAATCAATAATCATAATCACATAACATGTAAGACAAACTTTTTGGTGAAGGTTATAGAAGAATTTCAAAGTATTTCACCATCGTTTGATGTCCACGCCAGCGATCATGGTGGGTCGCGGTGATTGCGGCTGAAAGGCACCTGGTCCACCAGCTTCATCTCCACTCATCGCCTGTTTGAAAAGAGATGGACATTAAAAAGGACGTTAAAACTTACTGCTACTCTCATCAGCACGCGTAGCATGACCACCGTAGAAACGAGTTTTGTCGACGGAAGAGTAGACAAAATGATAGATAAACAATCACAATCTGTCATTTTGTCTATTCTTCCGTCGACAAAACTCGTTTTTACGGTGGTCATGGTACGCGTGCAGGCACTAATCTGCAGGAATCTAGTGCTGGAAATAGGCCTCTCCAATTTTATATCCGTTAGATCCATGAGGCAGATCTATCGGGACCACCTTATGAAAGACTTCATCAAGTTTGAAGGGTATATGGACATTTTTCACTGGCATGACACCAGATTCTTTAAGGCAACCGCCTGGCAACCAGGGTAAGCAAAAACATGTTTAAAAAATACATTAGACGGATATATTAAGCTATTTCTAAAGAGCTAAAAAAACCCTGAAAGAAATCGACACGTGTTTCACCTGTCAACGAGGCATCCTCAGGATGACGACTGACTTGTCGCGAACCCGAACACGCCGTGTGAACAGGTTACTAAATATATCCACCAGTGGCGGTACCTCCATAGAAGCCGAAAAGCCCGGCTTGCATACAAAGATGAGCCCACAAAAAAAAAAAAAAAATTACACCCGTAAACTTGTAAAGCAACCAAGTAATTCATTCATGTCGCAAGAATTGATAAGAATAATAACATTAAACTCCGCGCTGCACTGTATCAGCCGCGCGCTTTAGAAGCTACGATGCCATGTTTACGTACCTACTCAAAGAATAATATTTAAATTCCGCGCCGTTTTCATCACGCACGTTGCCAAACTATCTCGGATGCCGCAGTTGTGATCTCACTCTAACACTATAGCGTTAAGCAGGACGCGAGATCGCATCGATGAATGAAAACGTCAATTCTGTGGTACATTGCATTGCTTTCTCGCTCACACAAGGGGGCTTCCTATGAGGCTTCATACCTCTCATCTTTCGCATGGAAAATTGTTAACGTTGTTGGTACCATTAGTATGTACTCATTTCGCAAAATGTTCTAATTTTTAAGCCCGGCTTTTGATTTTTTATGAATGGAACGAATCGTGTATTTGATTATGAATAGTAGGAGTAAAGCAACTACCTATGTCGTTGCAAGACGCTGCGCAAGACCTGCGCAATGCGTGATTTTCTATAGAATGATACAATTTTCAAGTTAGTTCAAATTTGTTTTGAGCGGCTATTGGCGCTTTTTTTTTGCTTTGATATTTTTTTCATTTTCTGTGAGTTTAAGTGTTGTGAATTGTGATTAGTTTTTGCTGTGATTATTATCTTTGTTTTGAAGTGATTAAAAAGTTTCTTATCATTAAAATAATTCGGAAACGCATGCAATTGTTCCTTGTGAAGGACTAAAGTGTGTGAAATTGTTACTCGGAAAGGTAATTTTATCATCAAAATGGGAATTCGGAAACTGTTCGTAAAGGTATTTATATTGATTTTTCTGACAATAAGTAACTCTTTACTTCACCGTAACCAACCTCAAATTATTGTACCTATTTCTCGGAAAAAAAACATGTATTTTTGTCAGTCGAAGAATAGATTGAAATAGCATTCGAATGTCTATTACACAAACTTATGTAAGTAGCTGGTGCCATGAAAGCATATGACTAGTGTTGTTTTTATGGCAATGTAGTTTTGGAAAACTACTGAAAAATAAACCATCCTATTATGTTTAAGTACATCTCATTGAGATCACAAAACAATAATGTTCGTATCGAAGAGATTCTTCATAGGTGTTTTGAAATAAAGATTAGAGTTGGCTATTGTCATTATGATTATGATAAATTATAAAATTTGGTTTAGGTAGGTAATATCTCATGTTGACATTTTCAATCGACATTAAATTTTAAACTCATAAAATTATGCGTTCGGCAATAGAACAACAAATCGATACTATGGGAGCCATCTAGTGGCTTTTGATTGAAAAATTTTGCATGAGACAAGCCAATATGAATTATGGTAAAAAGGTTCGACTAAGCGGTGTAATTACGCGCATTCGTGGCGATAGATGGCGCTTATGACAATTACGTGTCTGACATGTCATGACCTTTTCGCATTTGAAAGGTTTTCTAACCAAAATTATAATAATGTTGTACCATGAACAACATAAATGAAAATAAGTCAATCCCTCACTTGGCAGATTTTTTTTCGTAAAAAATCTGGCGGCTTGCCTTAATTTTGACCCCTAGGCACGCCACTGATATCCACGTCTATTGTATTTTATAATGGATTTCCGCAAGGTCCCGCCTGAATCAATTAACTAGAAATATATTATGTTATGGAGCGTCTTTCTCTTGCCAACGCCGGCTTTTTACAGTTTGCATCAATCTTTGCCGGGCGGTCGCGTTGCCTTTGTCGAGGTAAAACGCGAACTGAGACTAAATATTATCTCCGAGGCTGGCAACATCGTTGTCAATATTACTGTTGCAGAGCTGCTGTATCAGACGAAAAAGCGGAGGAACAAATCAATTATGTTGGTGTACTAATTTTTTTTTTCCCTGTTTTAGTAACTAACCTAGTTGTAGTTTTTATGTCGCCCATGGGCCTCTGACTTGATTCTACTAACTAAATTCCTCTCATCGCTCTGAAAAATTAACATCAGCCTAAAAATACAATAGACGTGGATATCGTGGATATATTTTGTAACTTGTTCCGCTTAGCTATTTCTAAAGAGCCATAAAAAATCCTGAAAGAAATCGACACGTGTTTCACCTCTCAACGAGGCATCCTCAGGATGACGATTGACTTGTCGGGAACTCGAACATGGCGTGTTGTCACACCGAGCGCTGAACGCAGTCTGCGTTCAATCGTCATGCTGAGGTGAGGCTGAAACATGTGTCGATTTCTTTCAGGATTTTTATGGCTCTTTAGAAATAGCTAAGCGGAACAGGTTACTAAATATATCCACGTCTATTGTATTTTACAATGGATTTCCGCAAGGTCACGTCTGAATCAATTAACTTGCATTGGCCTATTAATTTTATTTACTTACCAACATATTCCATAATTTCCAGCTTACCTTCGCAAATTGAAAGTAGCAATGAGTGATCCTATCGATGTCTGCCCACGCGACGATGTACTTCGCCATCGTCAACGGTATCTTAGGCAGGAAGTTGGAGTGGAATTTGCCCTGGCAGTAGATTGTGATCACGTCCGTGTCCTTTATTTCGAATATTATTCGGAATATTGTACCTGGGGATACAGGAATTGAAAGAATCTGTACTAATAATAAAACTGAAGAGTTCGTTCTTTTTTGTTCGTTTGAATGCGCTAATTTTTGACACTATGTGAAGGAATGAGGGTCGTTGAGTTTATGGTTATATCAGAGTAAGGGACACCATTAAGGATTTATGGATTACTAGCAGTGCCCCCGGTTTCGCCCCCATAAGTCTCGATCCCGTGGGAATGTCGGGATGAAAAAGTATCCTATGTGTTAATCCAAGTTGTAAAGTATCTGTGTGCCAAATTTTATCCAAATCCGTTCAGTAGTTTTTGCGTGAAAAAGTAACAAACATCTATCCATCCATCCTCACAAACTTTCGCATTTATCTATACTAATCTATACTATCTATACTAATATTATAAAGAGGAAAGATTTGTATGTTTGTACTTTTGTATGTAACGAATAAACTTAAAAACTACTGGACCAATTTGAAAAATTCTTTCAGCAATGGATAGCTACATTATCAGCGAGTAACATAAGCATATATTTTATCCCCGTACTCCCACGGGAACGGGAACTACACTGGTGAAACCGCGTGACGTCCGCTAGTAATATTTTATATAATGTGTCAAAGATGAAATTGTTAGAAATTGAGAGAATACTGAGATGACTGCTGATGGAGGAACTGCTATGGAAGAAGAAGTAGTGCTATTAAAAATGTATTTGGAATATCGATAAAAGATTGAGGTCTTATGAAAGTTCTTCCAATGCAAGATCTAATACTGGCAACTTTAACATGAGCTTTAAAAATAAATGGTCAGGGTCTCAACAAACCTGGCACAAACATATTATAGTTGGTGTCATAATTGCCACTGCCGATCCAGATGCCGTTCTTCCGTGATAAGGAGATGATGTTGTCTCGGTGGAACCTGACGTCGAAATGGAGGACCACGTCGCGTGGCTCCTCACCCTCCTGCGCACATAGGTTCACCGACATTCTGAGGAGAAATGCGACGTTCTGATGTTCGTGGTAAGCTTGGGTCATACACGGATACCTCAGGTGGTGATCATCAAATAACACACCACTTGAGGAATTACTATAACTAAACTACACCAGCAAATGTTTTAATCGTTCAATCTGCTGGCATAACCATGGAAAAATCATGGGTGTTGGGAATAGTGTGTTTGAACAATACCCAGTTCTTGCTAGACACAATCGCTTGTGGCACGTTGGAACTTCTAAGACTCGGGCCTCCTTTTTGTGAGAAAGATTGTCCACCACGGAGGCCCAGCACGAGTGACATCACCGTAAGTCCCTATGTTGCTTGCCGCATTATGTTTCCCATCATCGTTAGAATAGTAGCTATGATACAAATTGCACAAAGTACTGTGCATGCGGACGCTGTCGAACCCACAGCGTCGGGGCCGTTACTTCAGGACCATCAGTCCTCTCAACCATGGCACCACTGGACCCAGAACTAATATAACACAAAACTACATCTTACTTGCGAGCATTTTCTTTAATTTTACCCCCGATTTCAATTCTATCGCCAACTTTGAGGGTTCCGGGGATGTTAGCTGTAAAAACGGGCATTTTCTCCAAATGTTATTTATTTTGTATCGATATATGCCTGCCCCAGTGATCACTAAGTCAAGGCCAGTTGTGTTTATGAGCATTTTGAACGACAAATTTATACATTACACAATAGTGTTTATTGGGAATGGTTTTGAAAGCTCAGACAATTTTTATGGTTAGTATTGACTTAAATGCCAACGTGACGCAAGTCTGGCTTCATAGAACTTCTTTTTATTATTATTTGGTTTTATTGGTGTCTGATGTTGACGTAGTATTTTAGCAGGAGGTTTTATTTGCTCGCCATTTCTTTTTCGTCTATTTCGAAAATGGTTTAAGTAAATTTCAAATAAAATGGATGTTTTGGGCTTTTTCTCCTGCATCGGCACGAAATATTGAGTAATTCAATCTGTAGTAAAAAAACAGTGGCACTCCGGGAGTGCCGACAGAAGTGAAAACTTGAACAAGATCGCCTTGGTGGAAAGATCATTGGTCCGTAACATTATCTAAATAAAGAGCAAAATGGCGTTTACAAAAAAAAAAATACTTCCAAAACCTTTAAATTAAAAATACTTACATAGAACATTGATCCGTAACGTAATATAAATAAAGAGCACAATCGCGTTTACAAAAATGAGGTGTCGGAAACGGTGTCGCGAGTTCAATAATTTTTTCCCATCTCAAAAATGCCCAACGTCCCTAAAGAAGTTTCCACCTAAACAAATATCAACCTCATCTTGCGTATGATAGCAAGATTGCCATCTTGCTAGGACAGGCAAGACGTCAAGCACAAACTAACTTCTCCCTTTCCCGCTGATTATTAGACCTTTTGTTCCTCAATAAAAAGCATTCTTATCGAGATGTTGGGACTCTTTCTTATGATCTGCTTACGACACATTCTCTAGGTTTTTTTTTTCTTTTTTAGGTAGGTCATCTCGTAGTTGACCTTTGAGATCATGACTACTTAACCAGGCTTTCCTGTGGGTGCCTTAAGCTATTACACTTAAAACCTCCAGCCAGGAGTTATTCAACTATGCTAATTAAAACTAGGTGAACGCTCGCTAAGGGCACTCCCTGTGGGTTCGAACCTCGGCTTAGTGCGTCAACCGGAGGGGCAAACTAACTTCTCCTTTTCCCGCTGATTATTTATTGGACGTTGTTCCCCAATAAAAGCATTTTTATCGATGTTGGGACTCTTTCTTGTGAAATGCTTACGACACATTTTCTAGGGTCGTAAACTATTGAAGGCCACAGGCCCGTTTTCATCGCATTGCTTTTTTATCGATCAATAGATGACCAATACCCTAATTGCGTAATACAACACAATCTGTTCAGATTTAAAATAGATTGCTAATCCATTACTTCATACCTAAGTTGGAAAAAAAAATCTGCTCAACAACGTAAATAACACAATGAATGTTGTTGAACTGTCAAAATGAAACAAATTAGGCATAGGTAATTGTTTACGAAAATAAGTTACGCAATTAGGGTACCGGTTAACTTCATACCACGTTTCAAATTTCTTTTATCTTTCGTTTTTTTCAGCTGTTCCTTTGGGTTTTTCCTAAATTATTTTTTTCCTACACCACACAAACTTTTTTTTTGTTTTATTTGCCTGTATACTGACAAGCAACGAAACAAAAAAAGGCAGTGTGTATAGAGAAGAGAGCTTTATCGCATACTTAAAACATAAAAACGTTGCAGACACAATAAGGTATAACAATTCTTTTGATTTCTATGGATAACCAGAATAAAAATTGTAGCTCTGGTTCTAAACTAAATTGGTTTCTGGGAGTTCTAAAGAAGAATAAAAAGCGATGTCCGTTTTTTGTGGCATTTATCATACTGTGCAATGGACGGAGTGATTCATGAGGCAGGTTTTTGTGTATAATTCAAAGGTTTTGTTTAAATTGGCTGAAATATGACGATTAAATTAATAAAAGTCCGGAATATAAACCCAAGAAAAGTATTAAAAGTTAATTCAACTACTGCTTGTTGCCCAAAAAAATTATGAAACTCCAACAATTTTCTACTACAGTTCGAACATCCGTTTCTGTCGCGGCAGGATGTGACGTCATTTGGCACGTTACTGCTTTGTTCACATCTGTTTTTGAGGATTTTTAACCCCAAATAATTTTGTACATTAAATTGTTTTTGTGCTTTATTCAAGCAGAAATCGCACTTACAAACTCACCTTACTGAGAATTCAAGCAGTATTTCTTCACATGATTTTTGAACTCACTTCCGCCATTTTCGAAGACAATGCCATCAATGCGTTTCGAGTTTGCGTTCCGTTCAAACAAAAAAAAAACATAGAATATAATAAATTGAAAAATAAGTAATGCATTCAAAAAATGACAAAAAAATTGTAATTTGTTTCTTGGCTCCTATAAATGAATTATATTTATTTAATGAATAAGTTTTAAATAAATTCCCTATTGATTTTGTATAAAATAATTTAAAAAATGTGTTCTTCCATCTGCAACACTGAATGCTGCCAGCGAGCAAATGTCATTTAATCATTTAATTTTTATGTCATTCGAGTTTGACATTTCTGACCGTAGCTAAGTTAACCTATTCAGTGTATTTTTGCAAAGATATCACGTTTTTTGTATTTATTCAATAAGCTTTTTGTGTGAATAGTAAATAAGTAGTGTAAAGTAACTAATTAAAAGCAGTTAACGGTAAGTTTAACGTTTAATTTCCATACTTTTCATAGAGTGCATGATGCAAGTTTGTGTCATGAAAATGCAGTATTTTAACAACAGTGTTATTTGTTTTTCCTTATCTTGACTTAGGTGTGAAGATTTTTAATTGTTTTCCGAAGAAAACATCGCTTAGATATTTTATTTAGAAGATAGAATTTTCCGTTTAAACTTTGATTGAAAACCGGCACGTGAACATCAAAAGAATTTTAGACATTGATAAAATATTAGCGAAAACTTTAAAAAAAAGTAAAGTTTATCGAAACGATAACCTGAGTGCATCAGTTTCATGCAGGGACCGGACAACCCCGCTTAAGAGTTAAGCCTTTTGACAGGGTAACCCGTACATGGGGTAACTCATATTGCTGTGTTACCTTTTGTTCGAGTTACATCCTCAAAACCCAGCGAAATGGTTAACACTTTTATAATGGTAACCACGTGAAGGGGTTAACCCCTTCAATAACTTAAGCCTTTGAAGGGGTTACCTTCACGAAAGGGTTTTATTCGTGTTACCCTGAATTACCTAATAAACTTGAGCTGCATGTAGGTGGGGAGGGATACTTGCACCCAAGCGGCGCCTCACTGCGTTACTATTTTTATTTAGTTATTACGAATTTGACAACAAGTCCGCTTTGCCGCTTATCTAAGCGGGCTAATAATTAGGATGAGTAAAACAGGTAACTGATTATTATTTAAAGTACTCAGTTACCTCAGTATTAATATGGTGACATCAGTATTAATATAATTATATTTTACAAATAAATACTTACAAACCATAAAAGTAAAAATACTTGCATAGGTACGAAATTGTTCCGTAGACTCTTACTGATAAGAGGCATGATCGCTGATCGCAGCAAAAACTAACGCGGTTGAGTACCTACGTAGTTGAGCGAGTAACCGTATAAAATACCTTGAAGTCTTGCAAGTATTTCGGGTCGGTACCTAGTGTGTGTACTTGGAAGCAAATAGATGGTGAAAAAATCTGGTCGCGTTAATACGTACCTTCCCTAGGTAAAGCTATAAAACAAACTAAGACTCCACTTTACTAAAGGCTCCTTCAAATAGGCGCAACACGCGACGCGACACAAAGATACCGCTCGTCGCTCGAATAACACTTTGTGTTTGGGCAAATAACAAGTATAAATCCTCAGGTACCTTTATGGCCTGAATCTCCTCCGACCGACGCCGAATGGCAAGCAGCCGGGGAGACGAAGAAGGCTGGCAAGGTGGCAAGGGCGGCCAAAAGGAAGGCGAGGCGGCAGCGGCGCAAGGAGCGAAGCGTCGCGGCGAGGCTCCGCGCCCCGAAGTCCGCAGCTGTAGTGATCACGTTACAGCCGGAAGCGGAGAAGAAGGGCGTGTCCTACCAGCACGTGCTCGCCAAGGTGGAGGTGGCGGTGGATCACATTATGTTATTAAGTACACATTATGGTAAAGCAATATAGATATTGAGTATTGAGTAAAGATATTGAGTATCTCAAAGAGACCGCCAATGGCGTCCGGCTGAAAGTCACCGCGACTGGGGCCTGGATGCTGGAGATCCCCGGTGCAGACAGTGGCCCGGCAGCGGACGCTCTGGTTAATAGGCTTAGGACGACCCTAAATGCGGACGAGGCCCGAGTGTCCAGGCCTACCAAATGCGCTGACTTGCGCATCCGGGGCCTGGACAACTGTGTGACGGCGGAAAAGGTTGTGGGCGCGGTCGCCAGGACTGGGGGGTGCTCTGCCGAGCAGGTGAGGGCAGGCAACATCCACCCTGATTGCACGGGGATGCGAGTCGTTACGGTGAGCTGCCCCGTGTCGGAGGCTAAACTGATAGCTGGGGAGGGCCGAAGGCTTCTGGTGAGTTGGGTTTCCGCGCAGGTCAAACTGCTGGAGTCCAGACCTCTGAGGTGCTTCCGCTGCCGGGTGGACAACCACGTGGGAGTAGTGCACCTCGGAGGTAGACTGCAGTGACCTCTGCTTCCGTTGTGGTCAGCCCGGTCATAAGGCCGGCTTGTGCAACGCCACGCCATACTGCGTCATTTGTGCGGCGGCTGGCAAGCTGGCCGATCACCGGGCTGGGAGCAAGGCCTGCGCCCCACCCGCCAAAACCAGAGGCAGAGGCAAGCCCTCCGCCACCGCCGTCACCCCCGCAGCCACCGCCGCCTCCACTGTCGTCGTTGCCGTTGCCGCCGCGGCAGGGGGCTAGGGAGGGGATTGAAATGGAGTGTCAATAACGCCACCATTATGTCTCCTTCAGGCGAACATCAACCACTGCGCCGCCACTCAAGATCTGTTGATCCAGAGCATGGCGCAGTGGTCGATTAACTTTGCCGTGGTCGCTGAGCCGTACTTTGTCCCGCCCAGGGATGACTGGGTGGAGGACCTGAGCGGCTCAGTGACCCTCATTTCGTCGGACGCCGCCGGTACCCCGTCCCTCGAGTCTGTCAAGAGACGACGGGGTTGCGTGGCAGCACGGTTCGGGGAGATTGTCGTGGTAGGAATATACTTCTCCCCGAACCGAACTCTTGCCGAGTTCCACAACTCCCTTGTGGAGTTGAGAGTCGTCGTCGTCGGGTTCGGTTCCCTCCCCGTGTTGATCCTTGGCGACTTCAATGCCAAAAATTTGGCTTGGGGTTCCCGGTATACGGACACACGGGGCAGGATGGTGGAGGACTGGGCTCTGGAGACAGGCCTAGTCGTCCTAAGCCAGGGTTCTATCCTCACGTGTGTGCAGATGCGGGGTGAATCAGTGGTTGACATTTCGTTCGCCAGCCCCGCTCTGTCGCCGCGTATCATTGACTGGCGCGTCATGGAGGGGGTGGAGACCTATTTCGATCACCGGTACATCCAGTTTGACGTCTCCGCCAAGACCTCAAGCGCGCCGGTCCGACAGGCCCCAAGTGGTTCGCGATGGGCGCTGAAGCAGCTGGACCGGGAGCTCCTCCTGGAAGCCTCGATCGTGCAGGCCTAGTTGTCGTCATCGGACATCAACGACGAAGCGGAATGGTTCTGGGAGGCCATGTCTAACATCTGTGACGTGGCAATGCCCCGTGCCCAGCCTGGACGTGCTTCGCGCCAGGTATACTGGTGGTCGCAGGAGCTAGATGCTTTGCGCATGGCGTGCGTTGCTGCGCGACGCCCCGGTACGCTAGGTACCGCAGGCTCCGTATCCGCTCTCCGGATACGGAAGCCATTCAGGCGGAGTTGTACGAGGGGTATAGAACGGCAAAGACCGCCCTCAAGGTGGAGATCTTGCGGGCCAGTGCCCTGGCCCACGAGGAGTCGCTGAATAGGTATTGTGGGAACGCCCATATAAGTTGATGTGGGAGAAACTCCACCCATGGGCTCCCCGCTGACGCAGTCTCTGGCCCAAGCTTGTTGGGGACGTGGTGAGCGCTCTGTTCCCTTCAAGAGGGGAACATACTCCCCCGCCTATGGCTCCGCCTATTGCGGTGCCCGATGCGGACCACACCGCCGACGACGACGACTATGCTCCGGAGGTGACCGAAATAGAAATGAGAGTGGCGGTACGCAGGTTGAATGCCAAAAATACCGCCCCAGGACCCGACAGCTTACCTGAAAAAGCCTGGGTCTTGGCCTTGGAGGCTCGCCTCGATTAAGGGGGCTCCTAAGCGCATGCTTGGAGAGGCGCCAGTTCCCACTTCGTTGGAAGACGGGGAAGTTGGTCCTCATCAGGAAGCCGGGGCGCCCTGCGGCTCTCCGTCCGCTCGCCCATCGTGCTGCTCGACAAGGTGGGCAAGCTCTTTGAAAGAGTCATTGCACACCGCCTCGTCGGGCGGCTGGTGCGGGTGGGGCCGGATTAGGTGGAAAGCCAATTTGGTTTCCGCAGGGGGCGCTCTACGGTAGACGCTATCATGCGCGTGCGAGCCTTCACGACGGGGGATGCTGTGGCCCGGGGTGGGGTCGTCTTGGCGGTGTCTCTAAACATGGCGGCCTTCAACACCCTACCCTTTAGTTGCATTAGGGAGGCACTCCGGTATCACCGGATGCTGACCTACCTCTGTCGTGTGGTCGAGGCCTATTTGACGGACAGGGCCGTCATCTACCCCGGTCACCAAGGAGAGTGGAACCGGCGAGAGATGTCGTGCGGTGTCCCACAGGGATTGGTCCTGGGGCCGCTTCTGTGGGACATCGGATACGACTGGGTGCTGGGCGCCGACCTCCCTAGTGGCGTCAGCGTCGTTTGCTACGCTGATGACACGTTGGTTCTGGCGCAGGGGAGTTTGTACCAGGCGGCGGCCGACTTAGCAACACGCGGGGTTACGACAATCGTCGACAGAATCCGGCAGTTGGGACTCCAGGTGGCCCTGCACAAGTCCGAGGCCATGGTTTTTCATGGCCTTACCTAACCTAACCGCCGCAGGAGGAGACGCCCTGGGCGTCGGGAATCGCGGCCGATTTCCGGCCACCGTAAGCGTGGGCTTGCGGACGGTGAGCAATGGGTAGCTCGCCGTCCGGTAAGGACCAGGCGCGGGTCGCCGGCGCGTTGTGTTCCACGCGCGCCTCAAAGAGATGTCAGCAGAATTGACGGAGTCCGCTAGGGCCGATGCCTGCCGGGGTTGCGAAGAAGTCCGAAAGGGAGATCGTGGCCCCCGGCAACATGGCAACCGAAGGAACACGGGTGGGTTTTAGACAGCAAGAGTCTGACACGCCCTCCCGCTCCGCCCAGAGCGGGAGAAGTTTTTTGATAATTTCCCACCCAAAAAAAAATACCTTTAATGGCATTACCACATAAATTATATTTGCTTGTGTTATTTGATGCATCATAATATACATAACATAATACCGGTGTACAGCATCTCGCCTCGGCTGTGGCATTTTAACAGAAAAAATAACTAAATACCCATATTAAGAAATGTATTAGGGAGTACTACAACACACATGTAAACAAAAACACTGCTAAATTGTTTTAAATTACTTCCGTAGTTCCATCCGTGTTTCGAATTAAATGACGAATGATGAGAATATAAACAAGAATAGACACGAAAAAAGAAATACCTATTACAATGTTTAGGATGTGCGACAAGCGAAATTGAACTGTAAAATCATAGTTACAATAATTACTATTCCATGTTTACAAGATGCTCGGTACATGCAACAATGTCGGCGCCGGGCAGAAGAATGCCACGTGCGATCATGGTTATGCAATTTTCAAACTAATCTCGATTTCAAAGAATGCATATTACAATGTGTTGGGGTGGAATGGCTTACCCTGTTACAGTGTTACAGGGTATTGAAAGGGTTAACTTGTTCGGAAGGGGTAACATGGCACCCATTCGAGGGTGTAACACTTATCATAGGGTTTCTTTTTTAAGCGCTTAAAAAAACCCCTTCAAAAACCCTTTCAACGAGTATCCGGGCGGTCCCTGTTTCATGACGGTTTCTGTGATAATATCGTATTTATGTATGTATAATTTTAATTTCACAGTACATTACAAAATTGCATTAAAACAGATGATGTCATTTAGTTACCTACTTACCAGTAATTAATTGACACAAGTGGGTGTGCGTATGTTTTTAAATAATTCACTATCTTTGTGGTCTCGTTCCACATATGGAATGCATTTAGTGTTATCAGTTTACAAGCTGTTTGCAATCTGTTTGGTCAGTGGGTCATCTCAGGGGCGGTTATTTGATCCACCCCAGCTCCTCAAAGAAGGCCAGCAACGCCTTGGTGTCACTGACTAACGAATGAAGGGTGTCTGGGTTACCGAAGTACTTGGCCCTGTATGTGGTGACCACTGGGCAGTTTAACAGCACATGAGCTGCTGTCTCGTCGTCCTCCATGCAGGCTCTGCACAGTGGACTGTCTGTGACTCCTATGACAAAGAGGTGTTTATTAAATGACCGACACTATTTGACCAATACTATTAACATCAATTAATTAAGCCGTGAGCTCACACTATTGTTGATAATGATAAAACATTATTTTTATCTTGTTATTTGTATTTTACGAACTGTGTCCAAATAAATATTATTGTTTCTTTCTTTCAAAATTATAATCCACTTGAGAATTCTGCTGTAATGAGAATTATAGAATCCTAATATTTTATCTTTCATTTTTGCTGTTAATAATAATAACCCCACCGCCGTATCTCTACGTTGACGTCGTGGTGGGGCTTGCGTGCTCCGAACTCTAGGTCTGTGCCGGTATAGTTTACTTTGCCGGAACAGGTCTGGGATGAGGAGCCAGACCAAGAGAGATACAAAAACCCGCAGGGCAGCATGTGGCGAGCTGATGGGCAGTAGCGACCCCACGGACCCTAGCTCCCGGGAGAAGTCTTGTTCCTCACCTCTGGCTTGCCTTCATTGGCCGGCTGGAGTGAACACTGACGAGGAACAGAACTCCCATCTCATTCTTGCCTTAATTGGCCGGCTTGAGTGGAGATTCGCAAGAACAAACGTGCTCTGAGGAAGGAAGTATTCCAATAAGTGCTCGTAGGGATCTTGACCATCTTCCGGGCTCTGGGATTGTTCTGAAAGCCGTGGAATACCTCTCCACTCCTCAAGCACCTCAGGACATGTTGCCCCTTTGTCGCTACGACACTTTGTGCTAGCGACCGTTTTCGGGGGCCCATTATTGAGTGTGCAAGTCACCCCCTGCCATTTTATCCGTGTGCATTTAAAACATTGATCAGGCAGGGGCCATAGTCTTTCCATAGTTCCAGTTAACCAATCCATTATAGCCACCCAAATCAAAAGCCTGATACGTTTTGTTTCCATGTTCTGCAATAGTCCTACACCAACCGAGGGTTGTCCTTGGGTGCACTTGTATGGTGCATACAGGGATATTCGTTGGTTGGTGCCTCAATACTTATTAATGTCTAAGGGGCCTCTGCGAGTTGGCTTCGGCCCCTCGTACGCCTTCCAAAGGACCGGGATCCATGGTCCCGAGAATAGTTAAAAACTAAAAATAATACTCACCGACCGTACAATTCACTTTAATAGACCAGATATCACATTAATTAACAAAGTAGATAAAACTGGGTTCCTAATAGACATTGCCGTACCAAATACACATAACTTACAGACTACAATAGCCGAAAAACTATCCAAATACACCGAACTGAAAGACGAAATGACCCGAATTTGGCATCTTCAAAAAGTCACAATCGTCCCCATAGTACTATCTGCAACAGGAGTAATACCCAAACAGCTTCATCAGTCCCTTAGTTCCCTCAACCTGCCACCTAACACCTACCATCTGCTGCAGAAGGCAGTGATTCTCAATACATGTAGGCTAGTACGAAAATTCCTCCAATGTGAGTCGGACAGCTTACACCATTATTCCCACTCGAATTTAACTTCGGCTAACATACAGCCTACTGCAGATAACCACGTGGTATCAAACATTACTCCGCCACCAATTAACCCCACTGATGAACACTTGGCTTAGGCCCGTGCCATCAGCTCTACCCGGCTAGGCCGAGGAAAACAAATCTAAAAACAAAAATAATAATAAATATTTATTTACTCAAAAACAAAGCATTGTAGTACACGTTAAAAAAAAACTGTTTCACAAAATAAGTACTATTTCTACAACGTGTGGGTGAGCACTGCTCTCCTAGCTAGGTTTTGAAAACCTGTGTTAAGGAGAAGCAGTCCGGTCCCCTAAGGTATAATGACGTAAAGGTTACATAGTGCTTCTGATGTTACTGTTACAATTTTGGAGTATTGTGATAGACAATTAAAATTTAAATATACGTTGAGGCAATTTTTTTCCAAGCTAATATTAAGAACTAGCTGCACCTGCGCTTTCACCCGCATAAGTCTCGAAATCATGGGAATTTCGAGATAAAAAGTATCCTATGTTCTAACCTAAGTCATGTTCTACCCATGTGCCAAATTTCATTCAAATCTGTTCAGCCGTTTTAGCGTGAAAGCGTAACAAACAAAATCACTTTTGCATTTGTAAATATTACTAGCTGCGCCCCGCGGTTTCACCCGCATAAGTCTCGATCCCGTGGGAAAAAAAAAAGTATCCTATGTTCTTTTCCAGGGCATCATCTATGTATGTGCCAAATTTCATCCAAATCGGTTCAGCCGTTTTAGCGTGAAGGAAAGAAAGAAAGAAAGAAAATACATTTATTTAGCACAGACAAAAAGGCACACAACACAACAATTATAGTACAAGTAAAAAATAAAAAAGGAAACAAAAACAAAGTGTAAAAATAATCATTTAACAGGAAAGTGTGCCTTGCAAAAGATCGCTTCTTCGCGCTTTCGAGATTGCTTCTTTGTGTGCATTGTGTGCGAAGGCGTAACAAACAAACTTACTTTCGCATTTATAATACTTGCTGACCCTGCAAACGTTGTTTTGCCATATAAATGTTTGGGGTGGACCATCTTTATCACTTACCCTACCTCCCTACCTGCCCTACATGCCCTACCTGCCCTACCTACCCTATCTATCCAACCATAATTTATAAAGCATAATTTTTCTTCATATCTTTTTTTTTTCTAAATTAAGATGTAAGCTATCCTATCTTTCAAGTTGGATCAAACTGCACACGGTGTGCAAATTTGATTAAAATCGGTTAAGTAGTTTAGGAGTCCATCGCGGACAAACAACGTGACACGTAATTTATATATATTATATATATATATTATATATATATATATATATACTCAATACGTTTATTGCATTCCACAATGTGAACTTAGGTGGTAGGTACATAAAGACATACATTCGTTTTGGAACATTGTGGGCCCTGTCGGGCATAACAACATAAAAATTAGGAGGAGGGCTATTATAGATATTTGTTAACCCGCATAAGTCTCGATCCCGTGGGAAAAAAAAAGTATCCTATGTTCTTTTCCAGGGCATCATCTATATATGTGCCAAATTTCATCCAAATCCGTTCAGCCGTTTTAGCGTGAAGGCGTAACAAACAAACTTACTTTCGCATTTATAATATTAAGGATAATTAGGATTTGCCTGCCTCACGAAACAGGTTCTCCGACTAACGAAACAGCAGCTGCGTACAGTTACAGCAGCTGTAACTGGCCAGGGGTCATTTAATAAACACCTTTTTGTCATAAGAGTCACAGACAGTCCACTGTACAGAGCTTGCATGGAGGACAACGAGACCAGCTCATGTGCTGTTAAACTGACCGGTGGTCGCCACATACAGGGCCAAGTACTTCGGTAACCCAGATACCCTACGTGAGATTATCAGTGACACCAAGGCGTTGGTGGCCTTGTTTGAGGAGCTGGGGTGGATCGAATAACCGATTTTCCCACCCGTACGTAAAATATGCGCTTTGACGTGGAGTTGCGGATACCAGCCCATAGGATGTGGAAGTAACTCTGATTGTTAACTTTTCACATCAAAACTACTGAACCAATTGTAATGAAATTTGACAGATAGGTTGCCTGGGACTTGGAGGAGGACGTAATTTACTTGGCTACTTTTCATCCTGGATATCAATTTATATAAAAATTAATTGCCGTGCGTAAGTCTCGAAATGGCTCGACCGCTTAGAATTTTTTTTTTGTTCACCTCAATACTGGGGTAGTTTAGAGAAAATTAAATAAGTGAAAACCCAAAGGAACAGTCGAAATTTTGACTCATGTTGTATAAATTTCACAGTGTCATCAACTTGTATTAAAAAAAATATGAAATTCAGGTGCAGTTGTGGACAACAGCTAGTTTTGAATAAATCGCTTTCTGTTACTATTGGGATCAACTAAACAACTACCACACCTGTTCTATGTTATGGGGTTTGGTTTCCGCACTTTGTCAGGTTATTCCAACCAGCCCACCTCCCTCCAGAAGTTAATTAAAACTCCTGGTCTGTTCAGAACATCTGTGATAGATCTGGGTGACCTGAGGGTTTCTGTTCCAATCTGGGTAACACCTGTGCCTTCAAAGAGCACGTGCGCGACGGTTTCCTCAGCCTCCATGCACGCCCTGCACAGAGGACTGTCTGTTATGCCTATTGTGTGGAAGTGCTTGTTTAGCGAGCAGTGACCCGTTATGGTCCCCGTCATCAGGCGCAGGCCATTCCTGTCAAGGCTTAATAAACGCCTGGTTAGCCTGCTATCCAAGGATGGCATTGCTTCCTTAGACTGCCTGCAGCCCGGTGTTGAGGTCCATCAATTCTCCGCTTGGGTTTGGATGAACTCCTGTAGCCACCTGCGTATTTGGTTGAAGGGAATTGGCACGATAGGCTCGGGTCCACAGACTGCCGTGCTAGATCCTGTTCTAGCAAGTTCGTCAGCTGCGTCGTTACCACACCTGTTATGTTACTCATGTCAGAAGTCAGATAGTAGTACTAATCAAATTATATTTTTTCTACACAAGTGCTGACACAAAAAGCACATTCGACACTTATTGATCATATTACTTATTCTATATAAAAAATTAGTAATCGATAGCTGCCATCAAGGCAGGCTCGGTGAATCCAATTTTTCAATCAGCAAATTGCGTATTACATACTTGATTTGATATGGCTTTGTTACTAATTGAACTTATTAATTTATGATTCTATGTGTGCTCGTAATGCGAGAAGCTCGTGGCTAAGTAATAACAGCCGCACGGGTCGATTCATCAGGTTAAGCTACGCTTACCGGGGTTGGTCTGTGGATGGGTGACCATTTTTACAAACCGAGTCTCCTCCGTACCTCGGAAAGCACGTTAAGCCGTGGGGCTGTCATTCGTGGATCTTTGACAGTCTTTACGGGTCGTCAGAAGCCCGAAAGTCTGACAACCAGTCTTGCCGTATTACCCAGTTACTGGGTTGTAGATATCAGATAGGCAGTCTCTCCGTGTAAAATACTGGTATTTAGCTGCATTCGGTTAGGGACTTTCTTCCTCTACCAAATTAAAAATCAGTCCACAATTGATGAAAATATCGATAAACATATACTAAAAAAATAATGTTAAACATAGAATCTCCTCCTTTTTGGAAGGCGGTTAATAAATACGGTTTAGTGTCTACAAGTCTACGTCCGTATCCTCAAATAAGGACACCAATGCTTTGTTACTGACAATCTCCGAGGGTACCTGGTTTATCGAAGTACTTGGCCCTGTATGTGGCGACCACCGGGCAGTTTAACAGCACATGAGCTGCTGTCTCGTCGTCCTCCATGCAGGCTCTGCACAGCGGACTGTCCGTGACTCCGCATGATTAACGCCGCCATTTTTTGGCACGGGTTAATCACAAATTTTGCACCGCTTATGTATCCTGATGCAATTTGAATAGATTTCACTGGATAATTTAAGAGGTTTTATCCTAAAAGTTGGCAACGTCGTAAATAGCTGTCAAATATACCTGTTTTGATGAATTTAGCAATATTACTGTATGGAATTAAGAAATATGGCCAACTAGGGAACTAAAATATTGATTATGAAATGCAATAATTAATATCGTAATACCGAATATTTAGTTTTGGTATAAAAAAAGTATTTGGAAAGTTTCCAAATGCCTTTTTTACACCTAAAATTGTTACAACATCAAATTCTGTGTTATAATTGCTATTCATTATCTATATTCTAAGGAACTAGTTAGCCACATTTCTTATTTCCATACAGTAATATTGCCAAATTAATCAAAATAGCGAAATATTTGACATCTATTTGCGACGTAAATTGTTTTAACTTAACTCGTTGTTTGAGTTGTCTATAATTGAAATTGAAAATTTTAGACAAAATCAAACTAGTTGCTAATTAAATTGTATAATTTATTATTTTTATAACATTGATTTTACAATCTGTGATCACTTGAACTAACACAATGACTTATTAGTATTACTTGTGATTTTTTTTAGGAATATTTCAATTTTCATGTTTGTTTTAAGATCATTCATTGATGCATCTTTTCGCATGTCTTTTGGGCTAATATATGTATTATTGTTTGTTTTGAGGGGTCTGGCGCTGTATGCCGAGATACAGGACTCGTCCTAGTTCGGTTACAGATGCTCCCATGTTATATACTCCTAAGTACTAGCCTATAAGTATGTGTAATCGTATTATTATTTTTTGGTGAAATAAATAAACTAAACTAAACTAAACTTGTGATTTTTTTTAGGAATGTCGTAAATTTTTACAATGTTTTGTAAATATGTGAGCGCATTTTTAAATAGTAATCTTATTCCAGGTGCATCGTCTTATTTAATGTATACAAAATATTGTAAAACATTTTAAAAGAGTAACGGTGAAGTTTCTTGCCCATTCTTCTCCATACGAAAACTACCTTTTGGAAGGGGGGCGACTAGAATCAATTTCATTTTTTAAGAATTTTGGCGTTCAAAAGTTCTTTTTATGTGCCTAATTGAAATAAATTATTTGACTTGACTTTGACTTTAAGAAAGCCCTCACAATAATGTCTTTATATTTCAGGAGTCATCACAAAATGGTAGTGTCAGAAGAGCAGCCTCCTGTAGTGGAAGGCGACGCGGCCGCCAGCAAGAAGGCAGCCAAGAAAGCTGCCAAGGCTGCAGAGAAGCAGCAGAAGAAGGCAGAACATAAGGTAGAGAAAGAAAATGCGTTTATAGGCACTCTTAAAATGACAATATGAAAAAAAATACAATTTATACTTATACTACTACAAAAGCGACGTTTTTTTTTTTGGATCTGAAATTATCGAATTACTTCTCCCGCTCTGGGTGGAGCAGGAGGCCGTGTCAGACTCTTACTGACTAAAACCCACCCGTGTTTCCTTCAGTTGCCATGTTGCCGGGGGCCACGATTTCCGTTTCGGCCTTATTCGCAATCCCGGCAGGCATTGGCCCTAGCGGACCCCGTCAATTCTGCTGACATCTCTTTGAGGCGCGCGTGGAACACAACGCGCCGTCGACCCGGGCCTGGTCCTTATCGGGCGGCGAGCTACCCATTGCTCACCGTCCGCAAGCCCGCGCCTACGGTGGCCGGAAATCGGCTCGCGATTCCCAACGCCCAGAACGTCTCCTCCTGCGGCGGTTAGGGGCGTGAGGGCGCGAATTTTGCCTCTCTCTCACGCGTTCCGCCTCCTCCTTCGCGAAGATTACTGCTTCGCAGAAGGAGGTGACGGCCTCCCATTTTCTCTCGCTCCGTACCATGGCCTGAATCAAGGCCGGAGTGCCAAAAGCGCCTTACCTTAGCATGTCAGATGGAAACATTTAGTACAGAGTCATACTTATTTTTTATTATAACCTTTCAACTGTCATTAACGAGACACAATAGAATTTTAATTGTTATCCACCTCAATGAGGCGTCGTAACAGATGATGGGCTAAGGTAAAGAGATATGTACTTAATTATTCCCAAGCACATGCCATATTAATCATGTTTTTATGTAAGCATAGACAATCATATTGTTCAATATTTGTAGAATATAATATTTTTAGTGGTTAATTGATTCAGGCATGACCTTGCGGAAATCCATTATAAAATACAATAGACGTTGATATCGACGCTTGAAAGGCAACATTGACTAAGCGACATGGGTTCCCATATTCCTAAAGAGTCATTAAAAACCCTGTAAGAAATCGACACGTGTTTCACCTCTCAACGAGGCATCCTCAGGATGGCGATTGCCTTGTCGCGAACCCGAACACGGCGTGTTGCCACGCCGAGCGCTGGACGCAGTCTCTGCGTACTTTAATGACTCTTTAGGAATAGTTAAGCGGAATATATCCACGTCTATTGTATTTCTAGTGATCTTTAAAACAGTAGATGCGTATACAGAATATGCTAGAAAGACTCAAATTCATATTATTTATTAATTGATATGGTGCATGTTAATAACTAGTATTCTATATCTAACCACGAGGCGCCTTCCGGTATGCGGTCGCCGCTCCAGAACTTTTTGTCCCCATCGGCTATCTGAGAAATGTGCCCAGTCCACTGCTACTTAAGAGCGGTTATCCTGAAAGTAGGGCAACGTCGCAAATAGATGTCAACAATTTCACTGTTTTGATTAATTTGGCAATATTACTGTATGGAAATAAGATATGTGGCTAACTAGCGAACTAGAATATTAATAATGAATTGCAATTAGAACACTGAATTTGATGTTGTAACTGTTTTAGGTGTAAAAAAGGCATTTGGAAAGTTTCCATATCCTTTTTTTACGTCTTTAACTAAATATCCGTTGTTACGATATTAATTATTGCATTTCATATATGACATAATGCTGTGAAAGTAGCTAAAATATACCAACCGCGCGGTTTCTATATCTGTTAACTGTCTTATCTTTCTAACAGCATAAGCGGCCGAGCTTAGCCGCCCCGCAAGAGATGTTATATGAGGTCCCCATTGTAATTTCTCGTCTAGCGTGATTCCTAGGAAAACTGTTTGATTAATAAATTCCAGTTTTTCTCCATTCAATATGATGTCACATTCGCTACTTCTAACATTCGGTAATTTAAATCTAACGCATTTGGTTTTTTTCTCATTTAGTACCAAATTATTTACCGTAAACCAATCTTGGACTTGAAGAATAGAGTTATTCACGTCGTCAAGATTTTGTGACCGTCGATCTATTTTAAAGATCAATGATGTGTCATCAGCAAATAACACCATCTTCGGTTGATTTTGAAGTAATTGGGGTAAATCGTTAATGTAAACTAAAAAGAGGAATGGACCCAATATCGAACCTTGAGAAACACCCATTGCTATTTCAGACCCCAACGAGTTTACGCCGTTCACTTGAACTTAAATCTTTCTATCTTTCAGGTATGATCTTAGTAAATCAAGAGCTGTATTCCTAATCCCATAGTGTTCTAGTTTCAGCAGAAGTGTTTCATGGTTTACGCAATCGAACGCCTTCGAGAGGTCGCAAAAGATTCCAATGGCATCTTGTGCTTCTTCCCAGGCAATATTCTAGTTCACTGGTTAGCCACATTTCCATACAGTAATATTGCCAAATTAATCAAAACAGGTGAATATCTAGCAGCTATTTGCGACGTTGCCAACTTTTAGGATAAACGCTCTTAAGTTTAGTAATTCCTTGGACTATATCGTATCAGTTATTTTCATAAATTTTTGTCCCCCAGGCTGTCTCCGGCAAGCCACAAGGCGAGGTCGACGCCCCGGAGGCCGACGTGTCTGTGGGCCGGTATGGAGCCCTAAAATTGATCCAATCGACCGGAGAGCACCGCGACAGAGTTTACACTGATGTCAAGGAACTGACTGTCAAGCTGAATGGGCAGAGTGTGTGGGTTAGAGGTAAGACACGGTACGGGCCGCGTCTGCGTAACGTCCTCGACTCACTTCCCTTCTGTGTGTCCCGCACCTAATTCAAAATCAGCCTTATAATGTTCCCACTGCTGGGACACAGGCCTCTTAGAGAGGGAGTGGGCTTTAATCCACCACGCGAGCCCAGTGCGGGTTGGTAGATGTCACATGTCTTCGAATTTTTGGTTCTAGGATATGCCGGTTTCCTCACGATGTTTTCCTTCATTGTTTATTATCCAGTTAATTTCCTTCAACGTTTTGAGAGCACTTAATTGATGATAAGTAATTTTACTCCTGGATAAAGCCCTGAGGCCGTTGAAAGTGGTGTGATTTCGGGGCTTTGTCGCAGGGTGATGCCATCATTGGTCGTCGTTTGATCGCTTCTTCCTTTATACGTATGTGCTTAACTCTGGAGTCTTTGCTAAGGGTTCCTGATAGATGAAGCCTAAAGGCGGCCAGGGCCGCCTCCTCCCGCACGATGAGGTGCAGAGGCGGTAGTCCAAGCATTGCCTGTAGGGCGGCAGTGGGTGTAGTTCTCATGCTGCTAGTGATTGCAACACAAGCAAACCGCTGCAGTTTTTCGAGATCTCTTTGGGCTGTACTCAGGTCTGTCCTGGGCCACCAGACTAGTGAGCCGTATGTGATAATTGGTCGAATGGCTGTGGTGTATAGCCAGTGGGTGACCTTGGGGCTAATGCCCCAATTCCTGCCAAGCAGTCGCTTGCACTGCCACAGGGATAAGCTGGCTTTCGTGGTGATGTAGTTCGTGTGTTTTGCCCAGTTCAGTTGTTTGTCCAAAAAGATGCCCAGGTATTTGGTTTCAGTTGAGAGGCTTAGGGTTGTTCCAAAGAATCGTGGTAGTTGTAGTGTGGTCAATTTCCTCTTTTTTGTGAAGAGGATTAGTTCGGTTTTTGCAGGGTTCACTGAGAGTTGGTGCTTGTTGCACCATTCCTCTACTATTTTCAGGGCTTGACGCATGAGATTGCATAAAGTGTTTTCGTGGGTCTCGTTTATTATTATGGTTATGTCATCGGCGTAGCCTACGGTGAAATAACCCTTGACATTAAGTGTTTTGATGAGGCTGTCTGCTACCAGGTTCCATAGAAGCTGTGAGAGGACGCCCCCCTGCGGGCAGCCCTTCGCTACGATAGCCCTAAAATATCCTGGTATATCCACCAAAACGGAGATGAGAGGAGATGTGTTTGAATAAACCAATCTGATTTCTTTATTTCCACATCTCTTCTCCGCTTAGCTTGGGTGGAAATGGATCAAGCGGAGACGAGAGGAGATGTCTAATTTTTCTATAGAATTTTGTGCGGCGAGCGTGTAAGCGGCGCGGCAGATCGGAGAAGTGTCCAGCCGGGCGGCGCACGGGCTCGCGCACCCCGCACCCCGCTGCCTTCTCCCCGCGCCACGCACACCCGAAAGCGTCATTCGACTGGTTTCGATCTCTCACAGCTCACATCTCTGCTACACAAAGCTCACATCTCCTCTCTGCTACACTTCTTGGTGGAGATAACCTGCCAGCTTCGCAGCACATCTCTCGTCTCCTCTCCTCTCCTCTCCTCCCCTCTCCTCTCCTCTCCTCTCCGCTTTGGTGGATACCGGGCCTTATAGTCAGAAGAAAACAACAAAGGATGCATGTTTGCTCACTGTGTGTGTGTTAACGATATTTTGTTACTTTTTGCGCGGGTACAGTGCGAGTTGATTTTTGATTGACTGCGGCTGACTCAGGCAGAAAAATAATGTTTTAAGGCAGCGGTCGGCAACCTTTTGGCACGCAAGGGCCACAAGGTGGCAAAATAAACTAAAGGCGGGCCGCACTTGCGATATTAACCTTAAAAGCCCAATATACCTACGTATAGTTGGTATAGAAAAAGTAAATATAACATCACGCCTTGTTTCCCCGAAGGGTTGGGCAGAGGTGTACCTGTAGTAGGTATACCCACATTTCGCCAGTTATGTTTAAGTCCCATGTAATAGGGGGCGAGCCTATTGCCATCAACCGGGCACAAATCCAGACTCCGGGTTGCTACTGAGAAATTCCAGATAGAAAAACCCAATAACATTTTGCCCGACCCGGGAATCGAACCCAGGACCTCATGCTCACCAGTAGCGCTTGCGACCACTAGACCAACGAGGCAGTCAAAAGTAAATATCCCATAGAAAAAAATAAAAATGGTATTAAAAATTGTTAAAACACACGGAATTTAATTCGTACATGTAATACTTACATTATGTTTATCTGTTTGGGCTTTAAAGCTAGAAAAATAACCACCGTCAATCATTCAGAAATGAAAACTACAAAGTATGAAAGTACCTAAATGGGTAACTGATTTATACTATTTTTTGGAAGGGGCGACTAGAACCAATTAAATTTTTTGTAAATTTTGACGTTCAAAAGTGCCTTTTATAAGCTCAACTGTCATCAATGAGACACAATAGAATTTTAATTGTTAAATTGTTATCGATCTCCAGGAGAGCTCGTGACAGTCAAGGGGTTGCCTAATTGAAATAAATTATTTGACTTTGACAAATTCACGGGCCGCATGCGGCCCGCGGGCCGCGTATTGCCGACCGCTGTTTTAAGGGAATCCATTAACAAATACCAATAACTCATTTCCTTGAATAATAATAAAACCTCATCTTTTGACAGCTAATAATAATAATATCTGTCTTTATTCAAAAAAAAGTTACAACATTGTTAGAAACATTAAATACATTTACAACATACAGAAGAAGTGTCTTAAACATAGGTCCCCTGGCTCCCAAACTAGGTATATACCTGTGACTTGGGAGTCAGTGTTCCTCCATTATAAAAGTCGTTACGTATGTCGTTGGTTATTTAAAAAAGCAGTGAAAAATAAAACAAAGGCACATTTTCTATAGACAAAGTACAAAAAAACCAAAATAAAAATAACAATCATGAAATGTGCGGGAAGGTGTGTTGAGAGTGTGTGTGTGTGTGTGTGTTTGATGAGTGAGTGAGAGTTTGTTGGATTAGTGTGGGTGTGTGTGTGTGTGTGTTACGTTGTGTTACGTGTGTGTGTTACGGTGTGTTACGTGTGTGTGTTGATAATTATCTCATTATTCTCCAGCTCGTCTCCAGACCTCCAGAGCCAAAGGGAAGCAGTGCTTCGCAGTCCTTCGGCAGAGTAGTAGCACGGTGCAGCTGCTGATCAGCGTGAGTGACGAGCGAGCCGTCAGCAAGCAGATGGTCAAGTTCACTGGCAAGTAGGTATTACTAGCTGTATGTAATGACAATAGACTCGCCCGCTATAACATGAGACTTACAAGGTCACTGGCGAAATATGAGAACACTATGCACCTCTCTCTTCGGAGATAAAACTCGTAGTTGGGATGAATTTATCCCAAAAATGTGTATATGATATAAGTTGGTCGATTATTACTCGTTAACTTGCAAAGCCTACTTAGCTGTGATAGTTTTCCTTTTAATTTCGTTATATAAACTAGTCCTGTGATTTTTTCACACATCCAAAACCAACCATTTAGCTGGCGGGGGGGAGACACTGGACATAACAAATTAGCACTTTAAAGCTTAATATTTCGCAAACAGATTCCTGAATCCAAAAATGGTTTTCACATACTTACAATGTTTTTGAAGGACCTTTACCCCAATTTTTTTCATAATTTTGTTTTACCACTTTGTCGGCGTAATTAATATGTATACCTATGCCAAATTACAGCTTTCTAGTACTAAGGGTCTCGGAGCTAGACCGCGGACAGCCAGACAGACAGACGGACATGACGAAACTGTAAGGGTTCCTTGTTTACTACGGAACCCTAAAAAAAGACATGGTTTGTGAATTGTAGTTTTTTAGGGTTCCGTGCCCAAAGGGAGCCAAACGGAACCGTCTGTCTGTTAGCGGGCTGTATCTCACGAACCGTAATAGGTAGACAGTTGAAATTTTTACAGATTGTGTATTTTTATTGCAGCTATAACAACAAATAAAAATACAAATTTTATCAAGTTCGTAATTATTTACAAGTAATTATAAATCGGCGTTTTTTTTTTTCAAAATTCAAATTCAAAATATTTTATTTCACATACACAAGAGAACTTATGAAACGTCAGAAGCTAGATTCACGATTGGTCGCTTCGTATGGAGAAGAGCCGGCAAGAAACTCCACGGTTACTCTTTTCAAAATAAGTGGTTTCTACAATGTTTTCAAATTACAGTGTTAATAGGTATGGGAGGACAGTGTAGGCTTATCAAGAAGTACCAGGTACTTAGTAAAATAGAAAATGGTCCACAAGTCTACAGCCTACAACGTTCTCACATTCACAAAATCTAAAAGAAAAGAATATATATAAAAGATAAACAAAATAATTAAAATTAAGGACCTATTTAAACCAAATGACATGATTGCCACTACAGCTGTAACAAATCTAATTTGTTTAGAAAAAAAAATTGAATATTGTAGGTATACAAATTATATAATGTCAAATAATGAAAAGATTATGTCAATGAAGTATGTAAAAAAAATTAAAAAAAATAATCATCGTAATTTGGGAGCAGTTAATAGATAGACATTTACATTGTTATGCCGTTAATGAGGTACCAGGGAAGCCACATGTGCAGAAGGAATTATTACCAGACTTCCTTGTCTTCAACGTAGTCTTTAATCTTATAATATGCTTTTTTGATAAGGACACGTTTGATGTGGGTTTTGAACTTTCCATCGCTTAGTTCTGTAACAGACTTTGGCAACTTGTTATAAAAGCGGATACCGTTTATAAGAAATGACTTACTAGTTTTTTTAAATCTAAATTTGGGTTAGTTTTCTCCATTTTAATATGGTACGGAAGCCTTCGTGTTTTTGGTACAATCAGTGCATAACCCGACCCCTCGTCCCCTCTTCTTCGTTGTAAGAGTGTGTGTGTGTGAAACTGATAGAATTATCTCCGTCTCTTTCCAGCATAACCAAAGAGTCGATCATAGACGTTTACGCGACGGTAGTGAAGACGGCCACGCCCATAGAGTCGTGTACAGTGAGTGACGTGGAGCTGATCGCCACGCAAGTGTGGCTCGTGTCCGCGGCGCGTGCGCAGCTGCCGCTACAAATCGAAGATGCGGCCAGGCCGGAGAAGAACGATGTGAGTTGATTTTACTCTTTATTACTTACTTTACCCCACAAATCAGAAAAAAATGCATAATGATATGAGTAAGTTTTACCCGTGGCTTCGCACACTAACATGTTGTTGTCAATCAATCCGTCTTTGATACTGCGTGTAAGAATTACAAATGTATAAGTACCCTGGTTATTTCGTTTGATATTCGTGCAGCAAGAATACTAGAAACGAAATTTAAGACCGGGCTCTCCAAAGGAAATTTCCACGCAAACTCCGCCCCCATGCGCCCTGCCACTCCACTATGTGCTAAACGTTAACACATCAGTAATAAAGTTGAATATCGCGTGCAGTCTTTGATCGTGTTCGAGCACGGAACTAAATGTCGTAAGTCTCAATTCTTATTTCCTTTATAAGTAATAATTGATCTAGAGATTTTTTTTATATAACACAACATAACATCACGCCTTGTTTCCCCGAAGGGTTGGGCAGAGGTGTACCTGTAGCAGGTACACCCACATTTCGCCAGTTGTTTGTGTGTTGTATTTTTTTATATTTGAATAATAAACTATATTTTCTTACTGTCAATAATTATTTTAGACATAAAAGCTGAGTAATCTTGTTTTTGTTTCAAGTAATCTTTAAAAAAGGTATGATTTTCGAATAAAAATAAATTGAGCGAAAATTTTCCATTAAAAAAAAATTAAAATGTACAAAGTGTTATTGTCCAATTAAATACAACTAACTATATACAGAGGAAAAAATAAAATAAACTGTCTTATATTTGGAAAGAAAAAGATCCAATAAATCATATTACTAAAGTTCCATTTTGATTGTATGCGTAACTTTTTCAGAATATTAATTCAAATTAACATACAATTTAGGGAGCCTTCCAGGGAAGATTCCGTACCAAAATGGTAAAAAGAAACCCTTATGGTGCGACTCAGTCTGTCTGTCACAGCTGGATATCTCAAGAACTACTAATGCTATCGACTTGAAATTTGGAATAGTTTTAGATGACGTTTGCCCAATTATTTTACAAATAAGTTTTTTTTTATATAACAATGACTGAACGGTGGTTTTAAAAATTCGAATTGGGACTTCTAAGGCATGTGGGGTATGGTAAAAAAGTGCTATTTGCACATTCTCAATTTTTTTTAGGCCGCATAATTTTCGACTTTTGACGATAAATGTAAAAAAAATACCATTCCAATACAAATACCTTATCTCCGAAGTTTGTATAGGGAAAAATCTGAAATTATTCAATGTGATAGCAGTTTATGTAAAGATTACTGGAAAAATAAGACGATGTCTCTAAATAGCACACTTTTTCAGAAAATAATCATCAACAAAAATTAGATTAGTTCCACTATCGGTCAAGAGATGGCGCTGACCTAAAACTGCAATATTCTACACCGCAGTGTGCAGTGTTAAAATTCTCTAACCAATATAGGCCTCGCCGATGAAAATTTTATATGATGGTACGGAACCTTCGGTGCGTGAGTCCTACTCGCTCTTGATCGGTTTTTTATTTAAAGTGAAGTGCATTGGTTTAGAATACTTGCCATAATTATTATACTGGTTTCTTCAATTCTTAATAAGATTTATTTTTTCACAGGACCCCGAGGCCCTAAGAATCCGCGTGAACCAGGACACTCGTCTCGACAACCGCGTGTTAGACCTGCGTACACCCGCCAACCAGGCCATCTTCAGACTGGAAGCTGGAGTATGTCGCCTGTTCAGAGATATACTAACTCAAAGAGGTACTGAAGACAATTTTTTTTTTTATTAATCACCAATATATCGGACCCTCCTGGAGGGTTCACCTAGTCACATATGGGATACCAGGAACCCTCGTGGAGTTTAAATATATAAATATAGGTTTTTCTTAGCGAGTAACAGCATTATAAACCGTGAAAATAAAATCTGATGTATATTTTAACAAGATTTATTAGTATAAGGGTTGGTTTTAAAATCTAAACTTTTTTTACAAACATTCATCATCATCATCATCAGCCTATAGCAGTCCACTGCTGGACATAGGCCTCTCCAATTGCACGCCATTCAGCTCGATTCTCGGAATCTCTCATCCAGCTGCTACCAGCCACCCTTCGAAGATCGTCACTCCACCTAGCCTGAGGGCATCCTACCTTACGTTTGCCAATTCGCGGTCTCCACTCAAGAACACGTATACACCAACGATCATCGGTTCTACGGCTGATATGGCCGGCCCACTGCCACTTCAGCTTGCTAATTCTGTGAGCTATGTCGATAACTTTGGTTCTCTGCCGGATCACTTCGTTCCGGATTCGATCCCTCAGAGAGACTCCAAGCATAGCCCGCTCCACGGCTCGCTGAGCAACCTTAAATTTATGGACCAGCCGTACCGGAGTGTCCACGTTTCGGCTCCGTAAGTCATAACAGGCAGGACGCACTGATTGAAGACCTTCGTCTTTAGGCTCTGTGGAATACGCGACGAGAAGACTCGACGAAGTTTCCCAAACGCTGCCCAGCCCAGCTGAATTCTTCTGTTAGCCTCCCTCTCAAAGTTGTTCTTACCAAACTGCAG
This sequence comes from Agrochola lychnidis, assembly GCA_963680765.1. NCBI lineage: Eukaryota > Metazoa > Arthropoda > Insecta > Lepidoptera > Noctuidae > Agrochola > Agrochola lychnidis. Next base: position 13,533,558 of record OY796874.1, read on the forward strand.
AGTTTGCCCGAGGTAAACGTATTCTCGAACAACCTCGAGAGCACCGCCATTGACAGCAATCGGCCCCGGAGTGACGTGTTCGTTGAACATAACCTGGGTTTTGTCCAAGTTCATCCGGAGACCAATGCGCACAGAAGAATTAACTGGGCCGTCCAGCATCTGCTGCAAGTCATGCAGCGATTCGGCCAATATGACGATGTCATCTGCAAATCTCAAGTGTGAGATGTATTCGCCGTTGATGTTAATTCACGAAACATTTAAATGGTTGGAAACTACGTATAGCGATAAGAACCCCTGAAAACACAATTTTACTTCGTTTTATAGTGTTTTATACACGGTTTTAAGCCTATTGCCGTTGACCGTCTGCGATGGTTAACTTTAGCGCAAACGCAATGCCGGTAACCCTCCCGGACACTGTTGTCCTGACGTAAGGAGAAGTTGATCCAAAATGGATCTCAATTCGGCTAACGCAGAAAGTTTCTGTATCGTCTGGAGATAGAAAAAATTTAAAATTGAAAATTCTAGCTGATTAGTTTCGCAAGTTATGGACGTTTTTAACCGACTTCCAAAAAGGAGGAGGTTATATGTTCGTCGCGTATATTTCTTTTTTTTTATGTATGTCCACCGATTTCTCCGTCATTTGTGGACCGATTTTGGAAATTCTTTTTTTGTTTGAAAGGGTATGCTCTCAAATTGGTCCCATATAAATTCTATTAACTTTGCTTGGGTAGTTTTTGAGTTAGCTACAAAATACGTATTTTTTTCCCAGTTAGTATGTAGATGATATGATAAGTTCCTGTCACAGGTAGCAGGTAGTGGTATTCGATTGTGTATGGGGTAGGTACCACAACTAAAAAGTGAAAAATAAAAACTTTTACAAAAAAAAAAACAACAGACTTTAAAAAAAAATCACTACAAAGTGAAAAATAACTTTAATATTGGAAGTCGGTGGCAAAAAACGAAAATACAAAACCCAAGACACCGACTTCCGAAATTAAAATTATTTTTCACTTTGTAGTGATTTTTTTTGGAAGTCGGTTGTTTTTTTTTGTAAAAAGTTTTTTTGTATTTATACTATGCACCCTCATCTAAATCATCTATTACGAGTTCGCAACCGCTACCTAGCGGTATAAAAGAACACGAAATAATGTAATTTATAAAACAATAATTTTGTAACAATTAGCTTAAGCGTTTTGAGATTTGTTGCATACAGAAACTTTCTGCGTTAGACGAATTGAGATCCATTTTGGGTCTACTTTTCCTTACTTCTGGACAACCGTGCGGAGGGTTCACTTCCAATATGTATGGCAGCGTGGCGTATGAGTTCTATGAAAAGTGGGTGGAGTCGAAAATAGAGTCCGAGCGTCACAGTTCGCAAAGAAAATTGTTGAAAACGACTTTTATTTCTGGTGTGAAAAATAGCTGTTTACACAGTGTAACAACGCTCGCAAAACATTGTGGTTTTTGGTGTATGCAACGGTACCGGAGTTTGATAAAAAAAGAAGGAACTTTGACCTTCAATTTCTCGATAATCAGAAGGTTTTCAGTACCCTAATTGCGTAATACAACATAATCACAATGTTTCGATTTGAAACAGATTGTTAATCCATTGCTTCATAAGTTGGAAAAAAAATCTGCTCAACAACGTAAATAACGCAATGAATGTTGTTGAATTGTCAAAATGAAACAAATTAAGCAAAATTGTTTACGAAAATAAGTTACGCAATTAGGGTACTTACTGGTCATGGTTTTTTTTTCACCCGTTAGTTGTACCAAAGAGGTGGATTGATTTTTAAATAGATTAAACAGTTATTTTTGTCGAATTTTAACACCCAAAACAGGCATTGTTTCTTCTAAATAATTATGTACTTTTCAAGTGAAAGAAAATAAAATGGAGAGTTGAAAATCCGTTTTTCAGATAATAAAAAAATATTAGACACGTATTTTTTTTGCTTTATCATATTAATCAAAAATAACTTAAAAAACACGCATTAAAGTTGGGGAGTGGGGGCTCGCTACGTCTAGTAAATCTAGCAAGGCGTGACGTCATGCCACATTTTAACTCAATGTATCGCCGTAATCTTTTGATTACGTCAAAAAAGAAAAAATACGTGTTCAATATGTTTTAATAATCTACAAGACGGACAAAAAATATTTTTGGACGCAGGCCTATTTTGAAAGGGCCGCGGGGCCGGAGCACCTGGGTACCACAGTGCCTGGTCTGATGTGTATCTTCGTCGCCGCGCCCGCCCAGGAGTGAAACCAGGACAATTTAGAATCAAGACAAAATCAAACTGGTTGTTAATTTAATTACAAAATTTATTACTTTGTGTTTTATGACATTGATTTTACATTCTGTGATTACTTCCTCACACATTGACTTATTAATTGTAAAATTTTGGGAAAATCGTCTACTTTTACAATGTTTGTAAATATGTGAGAACCATGTATCTATCACAAATTAAATTATCTATCGTCGCTTCATTTTTAATTCTTTTTACCTATTGTGGTATAGTAATTTTATTCTAGGTGCATCGTCTTCACATATAATAATTATTTAACAAATGTACGTACATATACAAACAATATTGTAAAACATTTTAAAAGAGTAACGGTGGAGTTTCTTGCCCATTCTTCTCCATACGAAAACTACCTTTTGGAAGGGGCGACTAGAATCAAATATATTATTTTGTAATTTTTGACGTTCAAAAGTGCCATACATGGGCCTATTTGAAATAAATGATTTGACTTTGGTTCCGTTTTTTTTTTGGTTGGACATATCGTAGTTGACCTCTGAGATCGTAACTATTCAACCGGGCTTTCCTGTGACTGCGTTAAATTGCTAAATTCAAAGCCTCCAGCCAGGGTCGTACACTAAACTTATACAGGGTGTCAGGGACATCGACGCGAAAACTGAAACCATGGATTCAATACATTATTCTGAACCCCCCGGCGTTGAAATTTTTCGTCGGTTATTAAAAAAAAAAAACTGCTATTCCATACATTTTGACCGCGTAGGTAACTAGGTATTGCATTTTTCTATGAAACAGTAGATTATTATTTTTTATAACCGACGAATAATTTCAACGCAGGGGTTCAGAATCATGTACTGAATCCATGGTAACAGTTTTCGCGTCGATGTCCCTGACACCCTGTATACCAGGCGAGCGCTCGCTAAGGGCACCCCCTGTGGGGTACGAACCTCGGCTTAGGGCGTCAACTGGAGGGAGGACATCAAGGATGGGATGGGCTGGATCAAATATGGGCCGGTTCCGTGCCCAAGCGGGAGTGAGGTGAGGGGTATGCCTCCCTCGCAAGGGCCGTCGCCATTGGCTGTTTATGTTTCTTTAATTTCGCCCTTATGTCCCAAAACCAATAGCAGCGCCGAACATTAGTCACGTACTCACGAATTCTTAGAAGAAATTCGCGGTGCTCCGAAAATGATACCATAAAAGGAAACCCATTAGCCTTGTTGCTACGTACTCTTTTGGTAATGCACATATCATCTGTCCGACGTATGTCTGTCTGTATCATGCAGGCTGGTTCGGTTTACGGATGTTAGTGATTACGTAGGACATTTTAAGGACACTTTTCGTTTGTCCGTAAAATAAATTATATTTTAATAACTACTACCCATTATTCCCCAGGTTTCGTCGAGATCCACACGCCTAAGATAATCTCCGCAGCATCAGAAGGTGGTGCGAACGTATTTACCGTGTCGTACTTCAAGTCGTCCGCTTACCTAGCGCAGAGCCCCCAGCTGTACAAGCAGATGGCCATCGCCGCGGACTTCGACAAGGTCGGTGATAAATGAAACATTAGTTTTAAAGTATTTATTAGTTGGGAGTATCGCGTTACCCAGTAACTGAATTGTGGAGGTCAAATAGGCAGTTGATCCATGTAAAATACCGCTATTCAATTGCATCCAGTTAGATTGGAAGCTGACCCCAACATAGTCTATCTTTAATATTATTCATGTTATTAAATTTTTCATTTTTTGAGTAGCGTTTGCCATATCTCCGATGTTATTGGCTCGATTTGGATTCTGTTTATTATTTCTAAATGCTTATGAGTTATTTTATTACTAAATTAACTAATCCTAAAATGCCGTCACTCTGCATTTTTTTTCATGCATCTTTCTGCAAACCAGTCGTAGTCCAGTGTAAGAAGTCAGTTTGTGTAACAAACTGG